>CAIIXF020000004.1:19471976-20671976 GCA_903813345.2 Owenia fusiformis
AAATTTTTCTTCCGAAAATTGAAATTAATGGTATAAAATGATGTTATAGTTCAAGTTGAACAGAGTCGTGATGTCTGGTGTCATCTCGGGATGACACGTCTACGGACGAGACACATTTAGGATGACACCCTCCTCGGATGAGTGTTACGAAAGAAATTTTTCTTCCGAAAATTGAAATTAATGGTATAAAATGATGTTATAGTTCAAGTTGAACAGAGTCGTGATGTCTGGTGTCATCTCGGGATGACACGTCTCCGGACGAGACACATTTAGGATGACACCCTCCTCGGATGAGTGTTACGAAAGAAATTTTTCTTCCGAAAATTGAAATTAATGGTATAAAATGATGTTATAGTTCAAGTTGAACAGAGTCGTGATGTCTGGTGTCATCTCGGGATGACACGTCTACGGACGAGACACATTTAGGATGACACCCTCCTCGGATGAGTGTTACGAAAGAAATTTTTCTTCCGAAAATTGAAATTAATGGTATAAAATGATGTTATAGTTCAAGTTGAACAGAGTCGTGATGTCTGGTGTCATCTCGGGATGACACGTCTCCGGACGAGACACATTTAGGATGACACCCTCCTCGGATGAGTGTTACGAAAGAAATTTTTCTTCCGAAAATTGAAATTAATGGTATAAAATGATGTTATAGTTCAAGTTGAACAGAGTCGTGATGTCTGGTGTCATCTCGGGATGACACGTCTACGGACGAGACACATTTAGGATGACACCCTCCTCGGATGAGTGTTACGAAAGAAATTTTTCTTCCGAAAATTGAAATTAATGGTATAAAATGATGTTATAGTTCAAGTTGAACAGAGTCGTGATGTCTGGTGTCATCTCGGGATGACACGTCTCCGGACGAGACACATTTAGGATGACACCCTCCTCGGATGAGTGTTACGAAAGAAATTTTTCTTCCGAAAATTGAAATTAATGGTATAAAATGATGTTATAGTTCAAGTTGAACAGAGTCGTGATGTCTGGTGTCATCTCGGGAATCAATACCCCATTGTCTATTACAGGAGTACATGGACTACACAAGTAATACCAATAGTGTAGCATAATCAATACCCCATTGTCTATTACAGGAGTACATGGACTACACAAGTAGTACCAATATTGTAGCATAATCAATACCCCATTGTCTATTACAGGAGTACATGGACTACACAAGTAATACTAATAGTGTAGCATAATCAATACCCCATTGTCTATTACAGGAGTACATGGACTACACAAGTAGTACCAATATTGTAGCATAATAAATACCCCATTGTCTATTACAGGAGTACATGGACTACACAATTAGTACCAATATTGTAGCATAATCAATACCCCATTGTCTATTACAGGAGTACATGGACTACACAAGTAATACCAATAGTGTAGCATAATCAATACCCCATTGTCTATTACAGGAGTACATGGACTACACAAGTAGTACCAATATTGTAGGATAATCAATACCCCATTGTCTATTACAGGAGTACATGGACTACACAAGTAATACCAATAGTGTAGCATAATCAATACCCCATTGTCTATTACAGGAGTACATGGACTACACAAGTAGTACCAATATTGTAGGATAATCAATACCCCATTGTCTATTACAGGAGTACATGGACTACACAAGTAATACCAATAGTGTAGCATAATCAATACCCCATTGTCTATTACAGGAGTACATGGACTACACAAGTAATACCAATAGTGTAGCATAATCAATACCCCATTGTCTATTACAGGAGTACATGGACTATACAGGTAATACCAATAGTGTAGCATAATCATAAACCCATTGTCTATTACAGGAGTACATGGACTACACAAGTAGTACCAATATTGTAGGATAATCAATACCCCATTGTCTATTACAGGAGTACATGGACTACACAAGTAATACCAATAGTGTAGCATAATCAATACCCCATTGTCTATTACAGGAGTCCATGGACTACACAAGTAATACCAATAGTGTAGCATAATCAATACCCCATTGTCTATTACAGGAGTACATGGGCTATACAGGTAATACCAATAGTGTAGCATAATCAATACCCCATTGTCTATTACAGGAGTACATGGACTACACAAGTAATACCAATAGTGTAGCATAATCAATACCCCATTGTCTATTACAGGAGTACATGGACTACACAAGTAATACCAATAGTGTAGCATAATCAATACCCCATTGTCTATTACAGGAGTACATGGACTACACAAGTAGTACCAATATTGTAGCATAATCAATACCCCATTGTCTATTACAGGAATACATGGACTACACAAGTAGTACCAATATTGTAGCATAATCAATACCCCATTGTCTATTACAGGAGTACATGGACTACACAAGTAATACCAATAGTGTAGCATAATCAATACCCCATTGTCTATTACAGGAGTACATGGACTACACAAGTAGTACCAATATTGTAGGATAATCAATACCCCATTGTCTATTACAGGAGTACATGGACTACACAAGTTATACCAATAGTGTAGCATAATCAATACCCCATTGTCTATTACAGGAGTACATGGACTACACAAGTAATACCAATAGTGTAGCATAATCAATACCCATTGTCTATTACAGGAGTACATGGACTATACAGGTAATACCAGGGCTGTCAACTTGGGACCACCTAATATGAGTGACTTCAAAATGTTGGACACCTAAGTCCAAATCTGAACACTTTTGTCCAAATTTTGAACACCTTTGGCCAACTTTTAAACACCTTTGGCCAAAGTTTGAGCACATTTGCCAAACTTTGAACACCTCAAATTTTTCGCGCACGCTACGCTCGCGATATCGTCAACGGGGGGGGGGGGGGGGGGGGGGGGTAGGTACGAAAAATTTCCAATGAACATGCGTGACACATACGGGATTCGCGTGACAAATCCGAACAAATTGCGTTCGGTTTTTTCCGGCGTTCGTATTTTTACCGTATCGTAAACATATTTCGAAAAAATTTCTACAGAAATATTTTTGCTTGACAATTACCAGGTAAAATGCGTATTTTGCGTGACATTATCTGTCACGCAAAAAAAACTGGCGTGACTTCAAATTCTTCAGCAAATGCGTGACAAATACGCAAATTGCGGGACAGTTGACAGGCCTGTAATACCAATAGTGTAGCATAATCAATACCCCATTGTCTATTACAGGAGTACATGGACTACACAAGTAGTACCAATATTGTAGGATAATCAATACCCCATTGTCTATTACAGGAGTACATGGACTACACAAGTAATACCAATAGTGTAGCATAATCAATACCCCATTGTCTATTACAGGAGTACATGGACTACACA
The DNA here is from genome assembly GCA_903813345.2 of Owenia fusiformis. Classification (NCBI taxonomy): domain Eukaryota; kingdom Metazoa; phylum Annelida; class Polychaeta; order Sabellida; family Oweniidae; genus Owenia; species Owenia fusiformis. The sequence goes on from CAIIXF020000004.1 coordinate 19,475,316, forward strand.
AGTAATACCAATAGTGTAGCATAATCAATACCCCATTGTCTATTACAGGAGTACATGGACTACACAAGTAGTACCAATATTGTAGGATAATCAATACCCCATTGTCTATTACAGGAGTACATGGACTACACAAGTAATACCAATAGTGTAGCATAATCAATACCCCATTGTCTATTACAGGAGTACATGGACTACACAAGTAATACCAATAGTGTAGCATAATCAATACCCATTGTCTATTACAGGAGTACATGGACTATACAGGTAATACCAATAGTGTAGCATAATCAATACCCCATTGTCTATTACAGGAGTACATGGACTACACAAGTAGTACCAATATTGTAGGATAATCAATACCCCATTGTCTATTACAGGAGTACATGGACTACACAAGTAATACCAATAGTGTAGCATAATCAATACCCCATTGTCTATTACAGGAGTACATGGACTACACAAGTAGTACCAATATTGTAGCATAATCAATACCCCATTGTCTATTACAGGAGTACATGGACTATACAGGTAATACCAATAGTGTAGCATAATCAATACCCCATTGTCTATTACAGGAGTACATGGACTACATAAGTAATACCAATAGTGTAGCATAATCAATACCCCATTGTCTATTACAGGAGTACATGGACTATACAAGTAATACCAATAGTGTAGCATAATCAATACCCCATTGTCTATTACAGGAGTACATGGACTACACAAGTAGTACCAATATTGTAGCATAATCAATACCCCATTGTCTATTACAGGAATACATGGACTACACAAGTAGTACCAATATTGTAGCATAATCAATACCCCATTGTCTATTACAGGAGTACATGGACTACACAAGTAATACCAATAGTGTAGCATAATCAATACCCCATTGTCTATTACAGGAGTACATGGACTACACAAGTAGTACCAATATTGTAGCATAATCAATACCCCATTGTCTATTACAGGAATACATGGACTACACAAGTAGTACCAATATTGTAGCATAATCAATACCCCATTGTCTATTACAGGAGTACATGGACTACACAAGTAATACCAATAGTGTAGCATAATCAATACCCCATTGTCTATTACAGGAGTACATGGACTACACAAGTACATGTAGTACCAATATTGTAGGATAATCAATACCCCATTGTCTATTACAGGAGTACATGGACTACACAAGTAATACCAATAGTGTAGCATAATCAATACCCCATTGTCTATTACAGGAGTACATGGACTACACAAGTAATACCAATAGTGTAGCATAATCAATACCCCATTGTCTATTACAGGAGTACATGGACTACACAAGTAATACCAATAGTGTAGCATAATCAATACCCCATTATCTATTACAGGAGTACATGGACTATACAAGTAATACCAATAGTGTAGCATAATCAATACCCCATTGTCTATTACAGGAGTACATGGACTACACAAGTAGTACGAATAGTGTAGCATAATTAATACCCCATTGTCTATTACAGGAGTACATGGACTACACAAATAGTACCAATAGTGTAGCATAATTAATACCCCATTGTCTATTACAGGAGTACATGGACTATACAGGTTATGCCAAGTTGTACCCAAGAGCAGCAGCCTACATTACCAGACCTTGTAACCTCTCTTTGTCATCAAGGAAAAATAATATAGATGGTAAGTGACTTTTACTTCTCATCAAAACATGATATTTCTAATTCTGTATGTATATTTAGATAGGTACATTTTAAAAGTAAATCAAGGCCAGATCTCCTTGATGGGGTTCAAGTATAAAGGATTGGTCTAGATGACCACTGTACTACTACTACTGCCTGAGCATATTTGATTTATAATGAACTTGCAATGAAAAATGAGTTACCTACCACACATTACAAGTGACAATTTCCATAGCACTTGTTTTGTTTACATTGTTGTATTCGTCTTTATTTCAGGACTACTTAGTTTGGCGATTTTTGGGATGCAGGATGTCAGCTGTTGTTTCAGTGTTGAAAATGTTTTCAATGCAGAAAATTATATAAGATATTGAAAGTATTGAGTTAAAAATCCATTATTAGCCCACATGGGTGAGCTATTGTTATCACCCACTTGTCTGTCTGTCCATTCGTCCATCTGTCTGTCTGTCAACACATTGGTAGCAAATTCAAAATCCTCCACGACAATTGGAACAATTTTACTTTTAAAATGTGTATATAAAGGTATAAAATGTGTATATATAAGGTTGTCAATTGTTCCATAAGTGGTGTCTTCTCAAAAGCTCACCTTGTTTTTATGGCGTCCATTTTTATTGCGATAACATCAGATTTTTTTCGGGTTTTAACTCAACAGGTTTTTGACCAATTTACTTCAAATTGTACAGGTACCTTAATTTATACATTATCAATAATGCTTACAAGTTTTGTCAAAACAAGTCGCAAACATTCAAAATGGCAGCCACTTTTATTGTGGAAAATTAAGTTTCAGCTCATTTTTGGTCATAACTCCACAAGTGTTCCCTCAATTTGCCTTGCCAAAACATGTTTTGTTTAGTGGGATCTACTACACCATGGAGTTGCTGTTTTCTAGTTTCTATCAAAAAATTATGATCCAAAATGGGGAGGCAGGGGTTTCATTTACAGGCAGCAGGCACCGTCACTTTCTAGTGTAGGAATCAAGGTTTCCATTAATTTTGCCCGTTGTTTTTATGTCACCATCAAGAAGTGGTGACATATTGTTATGGTCACCATTTTTTGGGCGGCGGCCGATGGTTGGCAATCGGTGGGTGGTGGGTGGCCGTCAGCGGGCAGCAATTGTCGTCTGTAACAAATTCTTATAATTTCCAATAACTTAACAAATACTGTTTAGACTGACTTCATTTTTTTCTAAATCATCTTCAAGTTTTCAGAAGTTCAAATCTGACTTTACATGTAAAATTTGACCTTCAATGACCTTTTCAAGGTCAAAAAAGGTAAAAAAGGTCAAAAAGGTATTTTGTCAACTTGCTTCAAATTGACCAAATATTTTTTTCAAAATCATCTACAAGTTATTAGAAGTTCTAATCTGACTTTAAGATCTGATGTTTAATGACATTCTCAAGGTCAAAAAAGATTTGACCTTCAATGACCTTTTCAACTCTCAAATTGACCAATTTTTTTTCAAAACCATCTACAAGTTCTCAGAAGTTCAAATCTGATTTTAGATTAGTGATTTCAGCTTCAATGACCTTCTCGGGGTCAAAAACTTGCTTCAAATTGACCATTTTTTCTTTAAAAATCATCTACAGAGTTCTCAGCCTTGTGCAACTCTGTGCAAGATTTGCCACTGGATTTGTTTGTGAAAAGTGTACTTGTCTTGACCGTGTATAATAATGAGCTAGCGCTGCAGGGCCGTCGTTGATTGATCAGATTTACCAACATAAACATTGAGTCAGTTAAGCATGTGGCTTTCTCATTGGTACAAGGCAGTCATAATACAGAGTTCTCAGAAATTCAAATCTGACTTACGATTGAACTAATAATATTGTGAGCAACTAGGTTGTGACATTTTGTCATGTTAATGCCTTGTTATTTATTTAGCCTGTTGTGAGAAAATCTAGTGAAACCCCTGGGAGGGGTTATTTATTAAAATCTATTTTGTTTTTTAGGATTTGCTACATTGTGCCTTAGGTCAAAATCATTTCACTCATCTTTAGTTGGAATTATTATCTGGGCAATCTCAGAACTATAGCTTGTGTCCTTTTTGATGCATTATAAGTCTGCATAATTGTAGCCAAAAGCCTCATTTAATTTTTATTTAATGCTTTCTTTTTTATTAATAGTATGTTTATGTCTCAGGGTACTTTCCAAGGATGCAAGCACTCAACCAAGTAGTAACACTGGCCCATCAGTTGAACTCTGATGTATGTAATCTCTACAATCACAAATATGTAGCGTACCAGATAGCTTTACTTTATGTGAGTATAACTTTACTAAATGTGAGTTTAAACTTACTCTAGTCTTGCATCAAGATCAGCTTTACTAGAGATAATGGAGGTCTGCTCAAGAAGATATTCATCAAAAGGGCCACCAACTGTGTTAAAAATGTAATTGTTGATAACTCAAATACCAGTTGACAGATATTGCTCAAATTTAATATGCTGCTACCTACATGTAGGGACAAAGGAGCCCTGCTCAGGAAGAAATTTTCAAGATGCCAGCTGAATTTCAAAATTGCCACCATTTTTCGGAAAAAAAACATGATCTTTGATATACTCAAATACCAGTGCATGGATTTGGTTTCAATTTTATATGCTGATATGCTCTAGCTGTTTAGGAAGAAATTTTAAAGATGGCCACTAATTATTAAAATATGTTTTGTTCAATGGGATTTGCTTCTCCATGGAGTTGCTCCATGCTGTTTTTCTAGTGTAACTATATCTTTACTTTGTGAGAGTAATGGCCATTTTGAATTTCAGTCCTAAAATATTGTTTAGTCTTACCTTGTTCTTGCTGTAATGTTGTTAAACATGAATTGTAGAGAAGTCAATGAATCAATTGTATTCACTAGATCATAGATCAACTTTATGTTGTTTTAATCTTTTCAACTATTATATTTTCAGCAATCTATGAATGCTTTGGGAAGTAGTATACCATCCCTTCTGGAGTTCAAATCAGATATAGAACGTAATTTTAAGTTCATCAAAGAAGAACTCAACTCTTTAATAGATGAAGATCTCACACCACAATTATCACAAGATAGGTCTCAATGGTAGGTGTTCCACAATTACCAAGGTGTTAGTAGGACACTTTTAGTTTCTCCCTCAGGTGTCTAATTCTGGTCAAATACTTTAGCTGAACAGCCGACATAGATAAGAATCCCCTAAACCTCAATAAAGCTCAATAATAAATAGATTTATTGCATCAATTTTCATTTAACCTTTTTGAGATTTATAAATGAACTATTTAAAATATGTTCAGTGAAATAAATTATTATCTGTTCAATCAAAGAAAAGATATTTCAATTTTTATGATTTTATAACAATGGCTCTATTGGGAAACTACCCAACCTAGAAATCTTGTATCCAAAGAAAATCACAATTCAGGTTGATCAACAATTTTTAAATCTTCATTTCTAGATACAACTTTGTACATGTACAGGGTGTCCAAAAAACAGGACCGTAAGAAAGTTGAATAATTCGGTCAATTTTCGCTTGAAATTTAAGAATTATTTAATCCATTCAATGAGAATTTTGTTGTGAAAGTTTCATGATAATCTGTTGATTGTGTCAAAAACTACAGTACCTTACAAAACATGCTCAAAATGGGCACTTCTTCTCTCTATGCGCAAATGAATCCTGCCAAGTCTAACAATAAAGCTAGGAATCTAATATTACAAATACCTGACAATCATGTTACCACCTCATGTTGTATAAAATAAATTTGGCAATGGAGCTATACTTTTTGAATTATTGAAGCACAAAGAGAGCAGCCTGTTCATTTTCACTCAAAATGTAGTCACAAATGCTGTTTTGTGCACCACTGGGCTTAGGGGCAGCTCATTCTGATAGACTTAGTAAATTATGAAACAGCCTAAGTTACACACTATTTTACAATTTTTGCTGTATGTGGATGGCTTCTTTAACTTTTCTATAGAAATCCTTACTCTCCTTATCAACTATACTATACTCATTCCAATTAATTGATCCTATGACCTGTGACGTATGAATGTTCAGTTTCTTTTCCTAATCTTAATGCTGTCTGATGTTCTTTTATCCTAACACCTATTGGTCTCTTAGTTTCACCTATGTACGAGCTATCACAGTCCTGACAATTAATTTTGTAAATAACTCCAGAGATTTCTGACTTAGGGCTTGGATCCTTTGGTGAGACTAACTCCTGTTTGATCGTTCTAGCAGCTTTAAAATAAGTTTTCACTCCTACATTATTAAACACCCTCTCTAACCATTGTGACGTACCTTGTATATATGGTAGAGTTACACTTAATGGTGGAGTCTCAGACTCACTGCCATTTGGGTCAACTACTCTAGGTTTTTCCTTGTTAGCTTGTTCTATACTCCAAAGTGGATAACCACACCTACTTAATGTTTGTTTGATATGACCTTGTTCATTCTCTAAATCTGTGCTATCTTGAATAACTTCCTTCGCTCTGCGAGTTAAAGTCTTAACTACTCCTAGTTTGGTCCTATATAAATGATGAGAATTGAAGTTTAGGTACAAGTCTGTATGTGTTGGTTTTCTATACACCCTACACCCTTACGATCTATCTTCCTTTATATATGTAAGAACATCCAGAAAGGCTAACTCTTTGTTTACTGCTACTTCTCTAGTGAACTTAATATCTTGATGAAACCTGTTAATGAAGTCTGTGAAACTATCTACTGACTCTGACTTTATAACACACCATGTGTCATCCACATAGAGTTTCCAGATCCACCTAGAATCTGGAAACGCTATGTGGATGACACATGGTGTGCTAAAAAGACCATGTGCAGTATGGCAAGTGGTTTTTTAGACGGTTGTATCTTTCACCATGAGTACTTTTTGGCCATAAATACAGTGGTTTTTATTAAAACAATATGCTTTCTTTCAAGTAAAGTACCATGATGATATAAATATCAATCGAACAATTTGAAAAATTATGAATAGGGACATCATGTCAACATTTTTTAAAAATATTGAACCTATTTACTCAAAAGAGGATCTTCTTTTTCTGATTTTTAGTGCATGAAAAGATTATTCAACGAGGGGTCTAAAACATCTTCAAAAATTGAATGGTATTGAAAGTCTAGTTTTGAAGATATCAATTTTCGATGACCAAAATTATGCTGAAAACAATGGATAGCACAAGTTTTCCCTATGGGATAATTACATGGGACATGTGGTTTTTAACTTTAATGCATTTCAATACCCATTCCCTTTTCAGAAATTGTTAAAATAGTGGAGATTTTCGATATGTTTATTTAAAAAAAATTCAAAAAGTGCCAAGGTGCCCTAATCTATAATTTTCAGAGAGTTGGATTGATATTTTACTATCACAGGGATTTCACTTGAAAGAAAACATATTGTTTTAATATAAACCACTGTATTTATGGCCAAAAAGTACTCATGGTGAAAGATATGACTGTCTAGAATCACTTGCCATACTTCACATGAGGGGGTTCTAACTGCCAATTTTGCAAACTGAAAACTGAAAACTTTTTGAAATTGCACATCTCAAGAAAAAAGGTTTACCTACAACTTGCAATCGGTTTTAAAAGTAAATGGAAGAATGAGTTTTTTGGAAAAAGTATAAGTGGACCACTAGTCTGTTAAATGGACCTCTTCTTTTCACTAAATAAGCTAAACACTAAGCATGCAGAAAGTCAAACTGCTCAATTTTCTACTCAGAAGTTGTAATAAATCAATAATAATTATTTTTACTAAATATATATTCAAAAATCTGATTTGCCCCTAGCCCACCATTTCCCATTGGTTTACATGGGTTCTACCTTTTTTAAATTTATCAAATTTGACATAAATTTTTGACCTATTATAAAGGATAGTCACATTCTTGTAATGTACAACCATCCCATGTAGTCACACAATATGATGGTTTGGATAATACATTGAATATGAACATTACTCTACTTCCAGGGTTGTAATACTTACCAGTGGCAGTCTCAGCAATAACTGCATTTCCTAACGATCTCACAAGAGAAATGGACCAACTTATAAAAACTATGGTTGCCAACCCAGAAATGACAAACTGACCATGAACATTCATATATTTGAGTTAGCCCAAAAATAAAAATGAAATGATCTCATATATATAGAGGAGGAGTATTGACTGAACAAGGCCCTTAATAGATTAATCACATGTAGCTGCACAGTCATGCAAAGATATGAAAACAACAGCCTCAAGAGGAATGATTCAGTTCAAATATTTTGCAATGTGTGAAAAGAATTAAACCCGAAAACTCAATGCATTTTGGCTGCAGATTCATTCCAATCACGTGTTGTTTCCTAACCTTAGCACTCATGCTACACATCTTGTGCAAAGTTTGAAACCACAACTTGCATTAGTAATTCAGTCCACAATGCACTGAGGCTTAAATCCTTAATTCTACATTGTATTGTGTGTTATTTTTGAGTATATTTATGTGCTTATTGTATTCATATAAATAAGTGATAATCAGTTTATGTCACAGAGATGGGTATAACTCTCATAGACTATCACAGTCTATTCCTTAAACTCACATTAAGTTATTGCACACAGTTTGAGATTAAGTGTCCAAGACAAATACTGACACCATAAGGCATATAAAAGTAGTAGACATGAGTATAAAAGGTATATTAAGTATTTCCATTTACTAGCATTGTACAGTGCACGTATCAAACATGCATGCATGTATGTATGCTGTGATTTTTTGTATATAACTTTATAGAATGAAATAATGTATGAATTGATGGATATGCATATTTCAAAATACTAGAGGAGAATTTGTTGATCAGTAGATAGGTAAGAGGTCAGATTTCAGGCCTTTGGCCAGGATTTTTCAAGTGAGGTTCGACTTTTTAAAAATGTTCGTGTAATTTTTGCCCGTGCTCCCTATGCCCACTTCCCTTTTCACTTCAAATCTATCATGCTTTGATTTTGCCGCTAAAATGTATGAAGTTACATGTACATAAATAGCTTAAACTCTAGTTTATTATAGATTTTATTCCACCTTATACTTAAGTTTAAATATAAACTTACTGTTTGTAGAAATATGTACTAAAGGAGAAACGTTAACGCGTACAGCGCGAACCGCGTCACCGAGGGAAGCATTGGCCCCGCAGAAATCTTTTGGAATTAAGAATCTCTCTGGTGCAATTTGAGCATTATATTACACCATTGAATTCCTAGTAAAAACAAGTTTACTCATCTGAAAATCTAATGAAGATCAAACATACATGTAGCTTAATAATTACAATAATCGCCGATGTAGCGCCCATCCCCTTCATAAAGTTCCTGGTACACATAAAAACTTTTTTTTTCAAATTGCGTCTAGTCCAAATTGCGATTCACCTCGTCTAACTCTTTTGTATAAATATAACATTTATGGCAAGGGTAAGCCTATTTGGTAACATATTATTCTCATTAACTTGCCTTCCAAAAACCGTGTCAAGGGCATTAAAATCAAAATCAACTTTAAATAAACGCTTTAAATTCCCCTTGATTGCTTTCAGAAAGGTTTGAGTCTTTTTGCACTCCCAGAATTTGTGTTTTAACGTATCTCAAAGGGCACAATAGTTACATTTGGAGACATCTTAATGCCTTACTGCGCTAAGAAGGAATTTGTTGTGCAGATACCGTGAAGTATTTTGAATTGAAGTTGTCGCGTTTTATTCCGTTTCGTACACATATAAGGCAATTTAAAATAATCGGTTCTCTTTAATTCACGATTGTGTTTGTCTTTATATAACGGTTCCAAGATTTTTTCCATTTAATATTAATTTAACCGTTATAGTAGAGATTGTCACCGGTTTTTCACCAAGTTTCAAATACACGATTTCTTCCTGTATGCTGGGTTTAAAAGCCGAATTTAAATCTGATTTCAATAAAAGTTTTCAATCACTTGGTATAGCCGATATGATTGAAAAATACCTAAGAAAGTTGCTATTGGTATTATATTTAGTCTTAAACTCATTGTGCTTTAAAAAACCATTCTCGTTAAGAAGGTCATTAATATAAATGACTCCCTCCTGCCCTTTCCATGACATGTTTGTACATTACCTCCTTATCATTAATTAGGATTGATTTGTTGTTCCAAATTATTTCACCTTTAACCTCTGAACTGGTTCTAGGCGTTGACATATTTCCTAATTCTGAATAGTTTCGAAGCAAATTCATATAAAAGGTAGGAACGCTGTGTGCCAGTGTTTTAATATCATAATTACATTGCAACAAAAAAACAGTCCTCCAAGAAGCTTGAAATAAACTTGACGAATAAACTTCCAGTGACAAGTTCGCGTGTCAAGTAAACGTTTTAACCACATTATTTCAGGACTTTCTCCATTGTGAACATATTAATCAGTCTTGGTATTTCGCTTAATGTTTTCACCTTTTCCTCCCCATAAAATAGAATAGACTAGTCGTTGAGCCTTCGTCAAGATATCATCAGGCGTATTGGTCATTGTCATCGAGTATTGGAAACTGCCTGGGACTTAATTATACGTACCTTTCCATGAAAAGTAAGATCTCGTTTTGACCACAATATAAGAACCTTTTCAAAATTATCTGTGTTATTTGCATTTGTGTCAAATGATATTCTTATCCCTAAAAGTTAGTTTTTAGTTTTAAAATAGTTTATTTAAGTGTCACTGATCTAACAAATATATACAGGGTGATCATTAAGTTCTGGGAATTGGTCTGCCATTTCAAGATTTCTCAACCATTTGAGTTGAAATTTTCAGCAGGTGTACATTATATAATTCTGAACATGCATATTCATCTAGGGATCACAGCCATCACTAGCCTATCAATATTAAGAGATCTCTTGTTGCACATGTTATAGACTAGAGCCCCTGATGGTCTTTGGAGTGAGGTACAATTCATGGTTGAAACAAAAATAAATGTGGAATTTGCTAATGTTAAATCTAAATAGGGCAATTTCTGTTTAACAACTTCAGAAAATCTATATCGAAGATCATCATAATGACTACGTTTCAATAAAAAATGTTTTTCATCTTCTACACAGTCCATGTCACATAACAAACATTTCCTAAAACATTTCCATTAAATTGACAATGTGTAAAATTTTCAGAATTTTTTGATGTCTTGTTTAAGAGAAACGTGTGTTTAAAAAGTTCGCCATTATCGATACCCATCCTTGATGAGAATAGCCTCAATCAGTCATGCATAATTGGCTCAACATAAGAGTGAATAACTAGTTTTTGAAAGCCAGTGTTCAATTTTTATCTACAAAATCGTATTTAGCGGTAAATTGTTTCAACCACACACATCATGTCACGTGACTTAAAATATCTGCTCTGAAAATGGAATCAGTTTTGCCGCGAATTCAGACACGTGGTGCTGACTTTATATCCCAAATATCATGATAAAATGAACTTTTGGAATTGTTGATGGTTCACCATCGTTAATTGTGGCCTTCATACGGTAAGATAGCATAATCATAATATACCTAAATCGCGTAAAATGGTTTGAGTACAACGTAGTTACACTTAGCCTTTAAATATACCAGGTTGGCATAAAATTGTGCCGTACTTTGTCAATCCTTGTTACACTTGACAAATTGATCAATTGGTCCTCCATCTTCTCTGAAGATGGTGCGCAAATTTTTATAGAAAGCACATGTTCAAAAAATAAATGTAATCCAATGGGAAATGGTTGGGTTGCCAAAAGTCACATGACAAAATATCCATCAACTCAATTGCTCTCAAAAATGGAATGTAAATAGACAATACTCCAATACGCGATAACGTTTGGTTAAGTTCAGTTTAGTTACCTCCCGTTTGAAGAGCTCTCATTTATGGTAACTTACAACTTCGTCTACATCCGGGTTCTTTCCCATTGGATTACATGGTGGTGCTATTTCCAATGCCGCACTGCGACTCTATTAAACATTTATGTAGAGTTGCATTTGCACAAATGATAGGTATGTATGTAATTATGTGTTTTGAACTATAATCCCCAAATCCGAAGAAATCTGTAGTTGAAAATACCATCCAATTCCAGTGACGTCGACTTCACTGATTTCCCAGAAATTGCTCAGACGTCATCGAAGATCGAAAAATATAAATCCTGTTACCTTCGACTCATCTTTCTGATTATTGAATAGATTGGATCATACATGTCATATAACTATGCTTGGGGACTGATGGAAGATCAGAAGCTGAGAAACGTTCAGAGTATTCGACTCGTCCGGCAGGCCAATGAAAATTTGTCCCTTCCAAAGCGATGCATCATGGGCGATATTTATGTAAATTACCACCTGAACTCTTATCGCGAATAGGAGTATTGAATTTGCTAAAGTGTGTACAACAAAAAATTGATTTGTTTCTCCAGGTTTTACAAAGTTATGAGTCTCAAAAGTTAAAATCATTTCTCATAGAACTTCTCATTGAAATAACACAGGGGGTCAAAATGAGTTGTCGGAAATACGTTGATGCTCTATATCGGTAATTCTCACAAAATAAGCTTAACAAAAACTTAAAGCATGCACAAAGTAAAACAATTCAATTGTCTACTCAGAAATTATTTTGATAAATGTTTTACCGAATACACCCTATACAGACAGAGCCTGTGGGAAATATTGGGTGCGGCGCAAATGAGCGGAGGGTGCGGAGCTAACGGTCATTTTTGAATTTAAAATTGGGATATTTCTGAAACTAAGCCGTTTTGGGACTTCAAATATACCAAGATATGTGTATTTGACACCAAATATCAATAAAATTGTGAAAATAGTAGTGCAATTCATTTTATAGCGACGCAGTATGCCTTAAACATTTCCCAGACCTATATATTTTGAGACTATCCTTTTAAAAATGCGTCCCCAGCATTCATAAAAAATGGTGTTCAAGATACACTACCCATGCAAATTATTTTTGCATCTTGGAAGCCAGGCAGTATCTGTGTGATTTTATAAAAATTCGGAAATGTTCTTCAGATATGAGCCCCCTCTAAATATTGGGTGCGGAGGTACGTTTATGGAAAATAATTTGTATAGATAGTGTACCTTGAACACCATTTTTTATGAATGCTGGGGACTCAGTATTAAAAGGATAATTTCAAAATATACTAGGTCTGGAAAGGTTTAAGGCACACTGCGTCGCTATAGAATGAATTGCGCTACTATTTTCACAATTGTATTGATATTTGGTGTCAAATACACATATCTTGGTATATTTGAAGTCCCAAAACGGCTTAGTTTCAGAAATATCCCAAATTTAAATTCAAAAATGACCGTTAGCTCCGCACCCTCCGCTCATTTGCTCCGCACCCAATATTTCCCACAGGCTCTGTCTGCATAGGGTGGAATACATATCCAAAAATCTGATTTGCACCTAACCCACCATTTCCCATTGGTTAACAATTTAAAATTCCTCAACTTTGACATCAATTTTTGACCTATTGTAATAGAGAGATTAAATTGAAAATTTCCTGAAATATAGAGAATAGAGTCAAGGTACATATCCATTTACATTATAAGTTTTCTTTCGTTTCGGGCTTAGAAAATAAAGTTTAAAGATACATAAGGTTTAACATGTGAACCTATGAGGAAAAATACTGATCCTTAACTCTTTGAGGAGTATACATAACAAACTATAGACAAAACTCAGGATGTTTACAAAAAGTTGAAAGAAAACTGAAGATCGCTCACATTTATAAGTTATTTTTATTTTTCATATAATACGGTGTCCCCTGTACCATTTTTTATCTTTAAGTTTTATAAATGTATTAAATATAGCTGACTACTGGACTATGAGATCAATTATACTGTAAACAAAATCTAACTGTGAATAAATATAGAAAAAAATATTTGTATGTCTCAAGTTGGTCTCGCATCATTTTCAGCACTCTCCTGGGTTTTCAAGATGACCAAATTTTCTCCCTATTGTATGGGGGCTTGCTGATGTAATATCATCTGTCTTAATAGACAGGTCAGTTGAAGAGAGTTGGACTTTCATTGGATTCAAGCATTCCATATGTACTTGTATTAATTGTGGAGATGTCATTGTTTGCTACAATGTTATTGACTATGGGATCATTTGGTCGATAAATCATAGTCTTTGCAGGGAGAACAGTATCCCTCGCGTTCGATTCCTTTAATGTTTTGGTAGGAATAACATCATGTTTAGCAAGTTTCTGGTGATCTTGAGATGATGTCTCGAGGCTCATACTACGGGATACAACTGTTGTTTGAGCTATATCTTCGTCAGCATTGTCAAAAGCAACATCATGTGTCGCATTACCGCCACTGATCATAATAACCTTTCCAGTATTAAAAACTGCAATCCCTGGGTCACTATTAGTCGTGCGGATAAGTGTTCTCTTGTAATTATCTGCCTCTGCAATCTCCCTAGCAACAGTGTCAAGAACTGTCGTTGTGGAAGTGCCTGGCGTTTTGCTGGCTGTTTTAGTATTTTTATGTAGGTGAATGTCAATTTCATCATCTGAGCTGGATGAGACACGACTGTGCTTGCCATCTGATGTTTGATGAGCATCTTCCATTAAACGCTGTCTTGCTGTTGGGCAATCTGAAAAAGACCAATCATTAAAGCAACTTTAGGTATTGAACACAAAGACATTGATAAAAGCATTTCAACCTATCAGATTTATATATATTGACCAGTCATCCTTCAAGAGTTTACATTAGTAGAGACTATATCTCACCATCTACAGGCTCAGCTAATCCAAGCAGTTTCTCACCATCTACATCCTTAGTCGAACCAAGCAGCTTATCAATATCTACAGCTTTAGTTGAACCAATCAGTTTCTCACCATCTACAGCCTTAGTTGAACCAAGTTGTTTCTCAACATCTACAACATCAGTTGGACCAAGCAGTTCCTCATCATCTACAGTCTCAGTTGAACCAAGCAGTTTCTCAACATTTACATTCTTAGTTGGACCAAGCAGTTTCTCACCATTTTCAGCCTCAGTTGACCTAAGCAGTTTCCCACCATCTACATCTTTAGTTGAACCAAGCATTTTCGCAATATCTGCAGTCTTAGTTGAACTAAGCAGTTTCTCACTATCTACATCTTTCGTTGAACCAAGTAGTTTCTCAACATTTACAGTCTCAGTTGAACTAAGCAGTTTCTCACTATCTACATATTTAGTTGAACCAAGTTGTTTCTCACTATCTTCAACCTCAGTTGAACTATGGTTTTCACATGGTGGCAAGTCGTTAATGTACCTCTTGAAGGCATTTACTGCACTCATCCTCCATATTTTATTCTTGATTTTTCCAAAGTTCTTCTCAATATTCTCATTCTGAGGATTGAGCTCTATCTCATTTGGGTTTTCCACAATGGTTGCCTTGAACAAATAGGATAAAACAAATAAAACCATAGAGAACAATATTGCACCCCTATCATTATCAATGCCCCCTATATATTTTGAAATGAAGTCACTCATGCTCCAGTATATCCATATTCTAGTAATAATACTTCAAAATTCGAAAAATACAATAGAGAGGTTAATCTACACGTCCAAATCCAAACCGTTAACATGAACGCGTAAGTTCACGCTCAAGTATATCAGTGGACGTGAAGCAAAGAATTATGAGAGCTGCTCACTTCTGTACGCGATCAAATATTTTACCTTACGCCTTTACCTTAATGAATCCTCTGTCTATTGCATCTGCAACATACATCCTCTCATCAGTAGCTTTGTTCACATAATCTGCAGTATTCTTATCTAGTAGACCCATGCGCACTGCTTCTAAGAAGGTTACCTGTTAAATGAAGAAATTTAGGTATATTTAATCGCAAAAGAATTTCGTAGACATAAAAAAGTAAAATTTGGAGTCAAAGGTCAAGGTCATCAAAGTAAGTCACAGACGGTGTTATCTAAGTTAATTCGAGACTGCAAATCAATATTTTTGGTTGAAAGTCAGGATATATATTCCTCTAAAAGGTTCTACATCTATTCGACTTTGAATACATTTGAAAACTCTGACGATTGCTTGCAATCTTGATGTCAAGTTATTGGTACAAATTCCCATTTTCATAAATGCTTAAAGGAATATTCCTTGCCAAACCATCTCTCTCCTCATATGGTAGCTATATGCTTGCCATGTTTAGCAAAACACGCAAAAATGTTTTGATAAAGTTGATCACTTAGAAATGTGATGCTCAATTCCAGTAAGCTGCCATCTTTTGAAATTTCACACAGGAAGTGATGTCATCGACTCTCAACTTTGCATATAGCATTAGGTGATGAGCTATAACGAATTACAAAACCAGCTAAATATTCTTTTTCAACTTTGTATCTTATTTTATCCTTCTGAAAATCTCTTCTTTTATTCTAAGTTGACAAGCCCTGAAAATATTTTTGCACAGAAAGTAATGATCACTTGTCTAGAAGTGATTTTGTGCTACTTTCCTATACTGTTATGGGCAAGGTTATAGAAGTTGAGAGTTGATGACATCACTTCCTGCAAGAAATCTTAAAAGATGGCAGCTCACTAGAAATAAGCACTAGATTTTCAAATGATCAATATTGACCATATTAAAACATTTTCCCATGTTTTGCTAAATATGGAAACTATATATATGATTATAGCTACCATATCAAGAGAGAAAGGGTCTGGCAAGGAATATTCCTTTAAATCTCTGGTAGAGAATGTCAACTGGTCAGCAATTTTGAAAGTCGTGGTAAAATTCTTCAAAAAGAAGAGACACCACTTCGCCTACGTCAACTGATCAAAACGTGTTGTATCCTGCACTGAGTCTAGTTATAAACAACGAAGCTCTCTTTTACCCCCCTATCACACCAAGCTAGTTCTTACCCGTTCTTGCCAGTCCTACCAAAATGTCGTGAAACGGGCTCAATCTGGCTGCGGTCGGAATATATGTCTAAAATAATTAGCTACTTCGTTCATAAACAGTCTTCAATACGTCCATCTCATTCGCAGTTCGTTCAGGTCGCACCACGTCGGTGTGCAACGTAGTATAAACCGTCCCTTAGTATAGAAGGTCAGCATGACCTGATAACAGAACGGTATGGTCGCCATCGAATTTTGAATCGATTCAAAATTCTAAATTACATACCCCGTCCGGGAAAGTCCATGAAGTTCGTAAACAGACCGTAGAACGTTGTAGCTACGTTCATTCAGTTCGTACACAGTTTAAAACCGATTCGGCAACGTTTTGACGATCACCAGAAAATTTTGAGCATGCTCTAAGTGCTGGAGGACCTACTCGTTCTAGTAGTTTCATGAAGTTTGTAAACAGATCCCAAACGGTTCTTAGTGGGTTCTTAGTACGTCAAATCCGTTCGTGCAAAGTTTAAGCCCGTTTTCGAGAACGTAGTGAGAACTAGTTTGGTGTGATAGTAGAGTTTAGAAGTGAAGTCGAACGAATGCAAATGGTAAACCGTTTGCGGCAGGACACCACAAAAAGCGGTGATGCAATAGTACAAGAAGTTGACGAAAACGGCTTTGTATAAAAAAAACTCCTACCTCATACCCACCTACCCACCTACGTGGAACATGATACATTCATTGAAGGGTTCAATTTTAAAGATTATTAAATCTCAAAATAGCTCAAATTATTAACATTTCTACAATTCCGGTTTTATTTTATGACTAGACAGATGACGGGTACATAAATAAAGGCATATGGATGCATTTTAATGTGTAATGACCCGAGGGAGCCCCAGTGGAATAAATAAGTAACGACCGCGAGCATAGGTTCAACAAGCCAGATAAAGAAATTGAAAGAAAGTGTGCTAAAGTCGATGCCCCGAGTGGGAATCGAACCCAGCTGGGATGTAGTAGCAACTTGCTTTCAATGGTCGTTATAAATGCATCTATAATTCATCATAAACTAAGATAAATAAACTAAGATCTTTAAAATTGAACCCTTCAAAGACTGTATCATGTCCCACGTACGTGGGTAGGTGGGTATGAGGGAGGAGGTTTTTTATACAAAGCCGACGAAAACTAATGCCAACTATTAACATTCGAAAACAAACAGTATTGCAGAACAAAACGTCGCCTGATCTTAAATAATAGTACCAAGATCTAGCTGGAGAACACAAGGCCAGAGGTTGGCACATTGTCCAATACCCCATAGAAGTAGGCTGTAGAGGTTTTCCAGCTTCTCTTCGCTTTTCCCTATCTCAAATAGGATTGCCACCAATGCAGCTTAAGTCAGCAATCAAAGCAGTTAGTATGGTAGCAAAGTCCAGCTCAATGTGGACTTGGCCCAAAAAGAGACAGATGGTGTCCTTCAGCGAGTGATGGTTAAGGTCAGCCATTACTGCCCCACTCAGTGAAACCCTCACAGGTTAAAGGGCGAAATACTATTGATACTGAGATACCTGCTGATGACGCAGTGAAGGACTCCCACTTGTTTTCCTTAGACACTAACCATTTTATGTATCCCTGTTAAAATTGTAGCGATGCATCGAAGATGTTTTTAAGAAAAATCATTCTTACGGTTTTCTTTTGTAAGGGGTCCACGATGTGATGTATCGCATAACATGTCGTTTTCACCTGTCTGTTAGCTGAGTCCAAGTCATCGTATTCCACAACTAACAAACCTAAACTGATAGCCTTGTCAAATGTGTATTGCTCCTTCTGAAAAAGAATCAATGTCAAATGCTAAACTAGAGCAGTCAAACTACAGGTCACGTAGACCATTGTTGCCTGAATTATAGCAGAAACATTGACTTTTGCACGTCGGTGATCATATCTTAGAAGCGTATCAGTTCCAAAAATATACTAGAAGATCTAACATATTTTGCCAAGCACTGCGCCTATTCATTTGAGAATTCAGTTGTAAATTTTCTCTTGAAAAAATAAATCTTCCTTTTTTTCGGAGTTTTTTTCTCTCACCTGAAAATTGCCCCCCCCCCCCTTGTTGGTTCCCAGATCCGCCCCTGCACCGGGCGTGTATATTATAGCCAGGGGTATGTCCTAGGATGTTATTTAAAAAGAATATTATCTATTCAGTATTTTAGGTCCTGGGCTGTGATTTGTCTCCAATCCCCCCATTTTTCGATATTCCATTTTGACAAATTTTGGCTCATATTACCTATTTCTGGATGTAGGATTTACCCACGTTTTTTTTCTAAAAAGGTAGAAACTATATTCATCTATCACATTTAGTACCCTTTTCTTGCTAAAAAAACATTATATGTTGTTTTTGACTGAAAAAGTTAAAAAAATACGCGACAAAAGTTGACCTACTTTTGACCCCATTTGACCTACATTTTGAGATTTTAATACACCTCCCTCCAGAGTTTTGAATGACTTACAAGATGGAACCAAATTTTTTCTGTACCTCTTCAACTTTTGAAACGCCAAGGGGGTCATTTGTTTGGGGGTCGTATTTGTTTTCAAAACAACTTTTAGCGTTCTCTATAAGTACTGTTCATGGTGTAATCATATTTTGCTACCAGAATCCTACCTTTTACACCGGTACTACTTGAACTTTGGTGGAAAATATATTCTTCCCAGTTGTTGGCTTACCTTAAGTGGGTGAACATAGAAGCCGCTTATCTCATCTATCAGTCCACATTGAACAGCTTCATCCACATCAAGAGTGTTGCCAGTGAGTGCATCCACTGCTCCTTAAAACAGAACTCTTTCTTAGTTACAATCTTCATGAATTTATGTTTTTCGAAGTAAAGAGAAAAGTTATTATTTAAAGTGTGCGGCAAAGTTTAAAACTGCGCAGGTGCGGCGCTCTCGCTGACCTATATAAAGAGATTCCAAGGTACAGGCTTCAGAGGTAAGCCAGGAAGGTGAACAATCTTCATCCCATGTTGATTTCCCGAATAATCGTAACCAGGCAAGTTTCACCATTGAAATTGAAAATTACTATTAGATATACTTTGTACAGTTGTTATTTATGAAGCTAGTTAAGTGCATCAATCAAATGGCTCATTTTGAACATATAAAAAAGTATTTGTGTTTTGTTTCCCAAGGAATTGGAATCCCATGTAGTACACACATAAATAGTGTACATTATGTAGTACTTGAATCATCTCCAACATCATCTCCAATCAAATTGCAGGATGTGATCACGTGAACAATCATGAGCACGTGCTCTCTCAGTGCTGCGCATGCGCAAAGTTAAATTTGAAATCGTGCGAATGGTGTTAAGGTAGCGGTAAAGTTAATCAAAAGTACAAAAAAGGCAGCCATATTTTTTTGATAAAGTCACAAGATTTTGTATCTGTTTTTCCTTATATGTGAATGCATTTCCGGACTAAAGAGACATGTCAAAGAAAACTTCACATTTAAACGCATTTATCATAACTATGAATTGGAGGTGCATGGGTCCCCAAAGCTAGCATGAAGACCGTGAAGTGACGATAACTTTTTAAAATTTCAAGGAGTAGGATTGCAACAGAGACCCATTTGTAAGAATCTAAAATTTCCACAAATCATCCTACCTTACCAAGCAACATCAAAGGAGCGCGTAAATGTGTACATCTTGCATTGTTAGAGTATAATAAAGCTCAAACCATTGTCAATTCTAAATATTTCATGTCCACCATTTTGTTTGCTGGGACTATTTTCTAATCCAAAGTAATCCTCACTCATGTATCCATTATTTATCATTTGTAAAGCCTCAATCATGTATCTATCATGTATAATTATACTGTTATAGATAAAATATACTAGTGATAATCCATGCCACTTGGTGAAGTCACAAAACTTGTATGAGGATTAATCAGGAAGTCTAGAAGTAGTTCCGGCAAACAAAATGGTGGACATGAAATATTTATAAGTAACTATGGTTTGAGCTTTATCATACTCTAACTATGCAAGAAGTGCACATTTTCACGCTCCTTCGATGTTCCTTGGTAAGGTAAGATGATTTGTGGAAATTATGGATTCTTGCAAATGTGTGACTGTTGCAAGGCTACTACTTGAAACGTTCAAAAATTAGCCTCATTTCACGGTCTTCATGCTAGCTTTGGGGACCCATGCACCTCCAATTCGTAGTTATGAAAAATGCGTTTAAATGTGATTTTTTTCTTTGACATATCTCTTTAGTCAGGAAATGCATTCACATATAAGGAAAAGCGATACAAAATTGTGTGACTTTACCAAAAAATATGGCTGCCTTTTTTTGTACTTTTGATTAACTTTACCTTTACCTTAACATCAGCTCAACATCACCATTTCAAACCTACGGTAATACTATTGAAGTTACTCGATTCATACTTGTAGAGAATACTCATGAAACTACAGCGAACATTTGGAGATCCATTTCAATGGCAAATGAGGCCTGTTTATAAAATTTGTTTTCGAACGTTCCAATTTGAAAGGTCATCTTTGGGAAATCTCCCCCCCCCCCGGCGGTATACGTAGCCCGATTTATCGGAGACTTTAAATATCACGCCTAACCATCGACAAGGTACAGTCACGCGACCGTGACAAAATATGCCGTAGTACTCTTTTGATGTACAATGTCACTATTAACTGATTTTAAGCAAAGACTATGATGTAGGTTTGATGCAGGTTTTCAAAAATAAATTTGAGGAATACAAAAAGGATTTCCTGTTTGATTTCGCGTGTATTCGATTTCAAAGACATTTATTTTTCTAATTACGTTAAAAGATCTTCGAGCAGTGCTCGATTTTTTTCGTTGTACGTCTACCCATACAATTGTTCGGTTGGAAAAATGTTGTTTTTTACACATTTCCTTTGATAATTTTCTCCCCTGACGTCTCGGAGTGTCGAATATTTTAATGAGAATGTGTTTCTCTAAACGGTTAAGATTTAATAAATATTCATGCATTTGGTATAATTTAAAAAATCAGAAATGTACGTTGTCAACTCACAGTGTATGTTGTCCCTGTAATTGAAATTCATGAGTTATAATATTAAACATTGCAATGATTTAATTTCAAAATGCATTAACACTGCTACCCACCTAATTACACAGACGTATCGTCGGTGTATCATGGCGGAACTCCCTCCGGGACTAGGTTTCGGTAAGATTTTTTTATTTCCCGATTTACACCTACTTATAAGTCACGTTGTGGATAATAATTTGGCTCAAAGTTAAGGAAGATAGTCTAGTTTGAGAATGTGTCGATGGTTTTAGGTTTTATATGTTAACAAAGACACAATTCACGTATTTAGTCCCTCGCTTTTCTTACACTGACGATCGGCATTAATATTGCCAATATTACACTGATATTGGTCGTTCGTCAGTGTAAGAAAAGCGAGGGACTAAATACATCATATACTCATCTAAATACTCATCCAAAAGTATATTAATTTGCCGAGTATCATGGTTCAACTCACAAATGGAAAAAGTTACAGGAATACAAAAGTTAGTGTTCGGCCAAAATTAAAGTCAGTTTTACACCAAAACAATAGTCGGTGTGTCTCCTTAGCCGCCATGTTAACAGCAGCAATACTTTCCATATATGACCTTAAACAGGCTTCAAATAGGGATATTTTCTGTCACAGGGTCAGGGCTGTTTCCAGGATACTGAAATGAACTATCTTTTTGACAAAACGCTAATTTTTGAAATGCCTGTTACTTTTTACCATTTGAACCATCATATTTGGCAAATCAATGTAACTTTGGATAAGCTTAAAAATGATATATGACACATACTATGGAGACATTGGTATATGTCTGCCTAGGGAGGGGGGCATACTTTGGGACACTGTATATCTGGAAAGTGCAGAAGTTCAAAAGCCAGGTATGGAACACAAAAAAAGAATTAGTAACATTGACATTTAATCATATCAATGACAATTTTATGGATTAACGGAAAAAATTAGGGTAAATATATCTGATATGCCTATTAAATATTATTACTTTATTATCAAATATGTTCCTTCTATTACACGTACATTATAGCATTTCATTCACTGTAAAATTAACTGTGAATTGAGATCTGTAAGGCCAATGTGACAACATACATTCAAGTTGACAACATACATTATCTATTTTTCGTAGTAGCATCCAAAGTAAAAAGCGGTTTTGCATTAACTCTGAATGTATATTTGTATACTTATCTCCCGGACTTATCTTAAGTTGTGTTAGTCGTAGTTTGGCTGTTATTTGCATAGCAAAACAAAAATTAGAGAGAACTTTGAGAAATTCAGTCAAGATTTAGAGATCCCTGACATGCTGGGTAGATCTATAACAAGATATTGAAGTTGCTGAGGATCATTTAAAGTAGATATGCATATTTGCAACTTAATTACAAATCGAATGCAACAACTACCTGATGATGAACTGACACAATATTGATCAAATCAATGCTAGTTCTTTCCTCGCTTCCTCATTCTAGAAAATGGCGATCTAAAATGGCGGAAATGACATAGTACATCAAAAGTGTACTACGGTATATTTTGTCAATGTCACGTGACTGTACCTTGTCGATGGTCAGGCGTGAATATGTAAAATGAAAATGCCGTCATTCAATTTTGGAGGTAATACATTCTCTTAGTCCCTACACTCCTATTCCCAAAATGGGGGTTATAGTATCATAGAAATAAAAAAAGACCTCACAAACCTATAATTGAATATGGTCTATTCTCAACAACTGTACGTATGGTCATGATTCCAAATGATTCATTCTTGCCTCCAAGGTCATGCTCTGTTACCTCCTCCACTTGAATCAGGCCATTTGCCATCGCCTCGTTGATCGTCATATACTCATCTGAAACAAGAACAGCATGAACTTCATGTAAACAAATAATGGACATTCCTTCGAGTGTTTGAATAAAGCGGGGAGAACTGTCTCCCTTATGTCACATTTGCTCCGATTCATCGACCGGCACTACCGGTGCCGGTGTAACAGAAATAATGATCCCTAAGCATGTAGGTCCAGGGGGACAATTGTTGAAACACAGTGATAGGACCTTTAACCCTAGTATTCATTGATCTAGGTTATAGTGCCCGTGGGACAATCAACCCTGATTGGACAACCATTTCTGTCACAACAGAAGCGAGGTTAATAGTTTCCTGTGTTCCAATAATGTTTAGTATCTAGTTTAAGGTTCAGCTGGAAAGTAACATTTTGGTAAAAAAATTCTATACCTGCACATGTTATTTTCTGGTACAAAATTAAGTGTGAAGGCATGTGTGTATTTCCTTGCTTTTTCGGGAAAGTATCATTACACTGTCTACTTTTAGTAAACCTGGAAACAGGTCAATTGTAGCTCCTGTGTTGTCTGGGAACTTTGAAAGAAAATTTGGAAAAATAAAAATGTGAAATATCGGAATTTCCTGGAGTTCCCATTAAATTCTAAAAGAAGACAATGTAATGATACTTTCCTGAAAAAAGCAAGGAAATTGACACATGCCTTCATACTTTATTTTGAACCAGAAAATAACATGTGCAGGTATTGCAATTTTTTACCAAAATGTTACTTTCCAGCTGTACCTTAAAAGGTTTAGCAGAAGTTAAATTCGGTGTCTGCATCCCAAGTGCTGTGGCTGAATGGATATAGGAGCTGGTAATGATCGATTTATTATATATTCTTAATTTGCTTTAGGTCCGAATCCCCTACCAGGTACTTATATTTATAATTATAATATTTATTTAATTATGTGTTTTCGTTTGGAAAACGTACTAACCATTTTTTATAAACATCGACAACGTACAGTGACAAAATGCTGTCGTACACTTTAGATGTACGGTGACACTATTTAACTGATTTGAAGCGAAAACTATGATGTAGGTTTGATGTAGGTTTTAAAAATTTAATCTGAGGAATACACAAAGGATTACACGTTTAATTTCATGTGTTTACGTTTGGGAAGACTTTTAGCTTTCTGATTATGTTAAAAGATTTTTTTCGGAGTAAATCTACCCACAAAATTTATCGGTCAGAAAATGTTGTTTTTTCACATTTCCTTTGATCATTTTTCCCCTGTCGCCTAAGAGTGCCGATTATTTTTATGAAAATATGTTTCACTAAGTTACACAATTTAGGTCGGTTGAAGATTTAATCAATATTTACGTTTTGGCTACATTTAAAAAAATCATAAGTGTACGTTGTCAACTCGATGTACGTTGTCCAATTGAACTTAAATATTTCAATTCAAGGTTAATCCTAATGTAGACAATGTATTTTTTATAACACTAACGGGTAGGGGGTCAGATGCATTTAAAACTGAAACTGAATAATTACAGTATTACTTCAACTTGAGTGAACTATTGAACCTTTGCACTTGTCACATAAACGGTGTTTTAAAAAGTCGTCTTTGACAAGCTAGTAAGGTATAGAACTTCTTCAGATTATCAAATTTCATAAAACTGTACAGACGTACAAACGTCAAATGATCAAGAGGTTGGAAGCTAACATGGTCACATATTGATCACCACATCAACACTTTCATAAAATAAAATAGCATTATGTTTAGCAACATCTGTATTATGGATACTTGAACATGTTCGTTGAACATAACTTGTTACTCATTAAAAACCTGAATGAATTTTTAAATAGAATTATTGCATTGTTTAATATTAAATCTCGTGCATTTCAATTACACTGACACCGTACAGTGGACAACGTAGATTTCTGATTTTTTTAAATTATGCCCAATACATAATATTTATCAAATTTTCACTCATCCTAAATTGTGTATAAGTTTAGAGAAACATATTCTCATAAAAATAATCGACACTCTTAGGCGACAGGGGAAAAAATGACCAAACCTTTTCCAACCAATCAATTTTTGTGGGTAGATTTACTACGAAAAAATCGAACGCTGCTCGAAACTCTTTTAACATAATCAGAAAGCTAAAACTCTTTCCAAGCGAATACACACGAAATCAAACATGAAATCTTCTTGTTATGTATTCCTCAAATTAATTTTTTAAAACCTACATCAAACCTACATCACAGTTTTCGCTTCAAATCAGTTAATAGTACATCTAAAGTGTACGACGGTATATTTTGTCATTGTACGTTGTCGATGGTTGGGCGTGAATACACCCTCAAAATTTTATATACAGATATTCAACTCCACATCATTCAACATGTTAAATATTTGTATTTCAATAGGTAGTGGTTAAATGGCTTACTTGTTTCAGGGTTCATATACTGTCCCTTCTTTTGACTGATGATGGAGTGAAGCTCTGCATCTTTCAGCGAAAGTTCTCTACCTGTTCTCGGGTCCACAACAGCAGATATGACAAAACGTGTATGGGTGGCATTTTTGGACCTGCAAAACCAAAATTTGTGCGACATATGTACGACTTTTTGGTCACAATTTATAAGGAATTTCGCTCAAAGTGCAATAAGTTGTGTGTGTGTAAAAGTTCTATCAAATATGATAAACATTCTCCATGGTTACAGTACCGTTTGGTATATTTCGGAGTTTCCATAAAGATTCGTCTCACACTCTTTCCTTATGATCCGTATAATTTGATAAAGTATTTATTAAATTTAACAAGCCTAGATTTATCTCTGAAGGTTTGTTTTCGCAATTTTCAAAAATATTTCAGATTTCTGATCGAATTTCTGCCAAAACCAAAAAACTAAACTACTCGACAACAAATTTTCAAGATGTATACCGTTTATATCTTCACTTTGTCAAAGAATGATGCAAATATATTCATGAACTATCGAGAAATCGGTTAAAACACGAGGAAAATCCCACTTCAACACTAAACTGTAAACTCGCGAATTGCATCCTCCATAAATGGGCAAAAGGTGGAGTTTATAGTTAACAATCAAGGAATTGACATTTCCTGTACAAATGCATTTAGTTTTCTCACATAAATAATTGTTCGGTTACAGTGTTTACTTAGTCCGTTACTTAGGCCTCCTTGACTTCCAACAACGCGAACATCAGTTCTGACCTCGCGAATTGCGTTCCTTGCACTCGAACCACACACCCGATCGAAAAACGCATAACTAAAATTCCAACGAAGTGTTTTTATTTGGAAATCGTAATAAATACTTTCCGTGCATGTTAATGAATATCCACAAATTGAAGATAACAGCATCTTCAAGCTCCAGGAAACACAAAACATTTGGACTACTTTGCGATCCCACGCATTGACATTTCAGTGAAGGGGCTAGGCAATAAAAGCTTTTCATTGGCTGCGGAGAGTTTATGACTCTATTGAAATATATGTGTACATGTATAAGTGTCAATGTAAACTGCAACCAGACTCCTGTTGTTGCTTGCAATTGGAATCCCAAATACCCGGAGGCACTATGTACAAATTGTTCGCGAGCACGGATCTATTTCAGGCCTGTCAACTTGGGAACACCTAACATGAGTGACTTGGAAATGTTGAACACCTCCCCTCAAAATGTGGACACCTTGGTCCAAATCTGAACACCTTAATCCAAATTTTGAAAACCTTGGTTTAAATTTTATTACATCTTGCCAAATTTTGAACACCTCAAATTTTTCGCGCTCGCTACGCTCGCGTTTCAAACATCCATCAAGGGGGGGGGAGGGGGTGGTACGAAATATTTCGAACGGAATGCGTGACATATCCGTAATTCGCGTGAAAAGTCCGAACGAAATGCGTACGTTTTTTTCCCGTCGTTCGTATTTTTGCTGTGTAGACGATCTTTTCTGTCACGCAAAAATAACTGGCGTGACTTCAAATTCTTCAGCAAATGCGTGACAAATACGCAAATTGCGGGACAGTTGACAGGCCTGCTATTTTCGCGAGTGGAGAAATATGTTCGGGAGTGTGGAAATGGTGGTGCGCGACTAAAGATGTCACCTTTCGACGTGAGAATCGTGGTTCGAGCGCAAGGAATGTAGTTCGCGAGCTCAGAACTAATGTTCGCGTTGTTGGAAGTCTAGATATTTTCAAGAGGTCCAAACAGTCTTCTCAGAGGCCATTGAAAAGCTGAAGAACAATTCTCATGCATGCCATGGATGGGTTAAGAGGCATGTGACTGGGAAAGACATTAAAACCGTGGCAGTATGACCCTATAGATGCACGGGTTAAAGGAACAATGGCCAAAAAACGTTAAGTCCTGCGACCTTACCAGTATACAATGTACGATCCTTTTTTAAGTACCGTAAGTAAGCTTTATACACATTACTTGACTTTGCGTTCACGGTTACGTTGTGAAAAACATTGCAAGATTAACTAAGTCTCCAATCTTTGAGCACGCGAATTGAGGCCATTGCTCGGATATATCCGGGCAACTCGCGAGACTTCGCCTCCAAACCCAATCGAGGATTGGCAGCAATTATTCAAATTTGATTCTTCGTTCTCTGCAGTGGAACAATTTAGTAAAAATATTTCTATAAGCTTCTCTTTGAACCAAGTATTTCGTTGAAAGATGGTCATTACGTACGAATATTTTGGTAGGCTAGTAGTCAAGCTTCCTCGGCAGTTCTACTCTACAAGATATGAGTAGTACTGTTACCAAATTGGTCTACGCCGGGCAACGGAGTATCGAGTTTGAATAGTGGCTTCCAATCCTCCTTGAACCCAATCAGAAGTTTCAATTTTAATGCAAATTCTCAAGTCTCGGAAGTTATTTTTATGTAGACGTTAAATAGAGGCCATTTTATTTTTGTTATGGCTGTTTAGGTCTTATATATGTCTATACAAGATCAAAATATGTGATACTGGAGACTTTAAGCAAGCGATGTTTTTGATAACGCAAACGTGAACGCAGTCAATGAATCAATACAGTTACTGTGTATAGCGCGCATATAAAACAAGCGCAATCCAATTCAGATACCCGATAAGCTTCAATTTCGTGTTTAGAACGGGAGATTTTCAATTTCACGTTGGTGTCAACGGGAATCATTATACTCATGTCTATTGAATACTATGCTGGCAATTTTGATTTCGATGCACGGTATAATTCTTTCTGAAGAAAATGATGTACAGTATGTCATACCATGATCTTGCCACGTTTTCAGCCATTCGGCTTATTCCCTTTACAATCCTGATGTGTCTCCCTCGACCGTAGAATTAACGTTCTCAAATACGCAGTCGTGGAAACGTTTAAACTTATTGATACAATTTGTCTCAAGATCAATATCCTTCTGTAGCATTTCCAGTGTCTATCCTACCAATGAACACTGGCACTTTCAATTTTTATGATTGTAATGATGCGAATCTGACCATTGTACTTGTGTGTCTTGGGCATGCTGAAGCAACTGTATGCTATCATATGAAGCAGCTGTCACGTTAATAGTGTTCCAGCGACGTCAGTTGTGAGTTGTGACGGTATGACGCATAAATGGAAATAAATACGATTCTAGCAAAAAGCAGCATCACCTGCAAACTAAGCTTCAGTGGTCTATCTTTACGAAGTTGACTCTCATTGGCCAACAATTCCGGATTGCCAATTGGTACTCGCCTCCTGTGGTCAATTATATATAATGTTTGAGCATTCCTTTCATGAATGTTATATGTAATTAGGCCAACAAGGCGGATGTTTTGATGCTGAATTATTCGCCGCATACCATGATTCTCATCACATAGTTAATAAAATAGAATAATTTGTAACTGGAGAATCATGTAACATCAAAACATTCCCCAGGGATAAGTTCCGTTCAAATGCAGGGAGAAGATATTTAACCAATGCTTCAGTCAGGTGACGACATGGTCAGGAAGGTTAAATGAATAATTACTGTGATTAACGTATCATTCGATCATTTTCCTTAATTATCTCCATATGGTCAACGTTAGGATGTAACCTGCAATTCGACAATGCACATCTTGTATTTCCTGGACTTTGTAGTGACGATTTTATATTAAGGCTATATATACCATAGCCGTAGGCAGCGGGGGTTCGGTGGGTTCGAACGAACCCCCGGTCAGGATTTCCCAAAATATCATTTTGGGGAAAAATGCACATAACCAGAAACATCAAATCACTGTGCTATTTGAAAACTACATATATATATATATGAGCAGTAAATGAATTGATGTTTGTTTTGGTGAACACGAGAGCCTTATCATAGTGAAGTTACACTTCCCTCAAAACGGTTGGCAACCTTAGGCACGGGATGAGATTTTGGGAAGACCCCAGAGCATGAGATTTTACATTTAGAAATAACAATAATTTCGCACAATTAACTTAAAAGCTGCTTCTTCTCGGACAAAATAACCCATCTTGGGCAATGGCTAAATCAGTCCTTTGTAGGAATTTTGTTTTAAGCCAGTTCTGGTCCAATACGAAGTTATTGAAAGTTATTGAAAACAATGCTAAGACGTCCCATACTCCGAATGATTTTTACAACATTGACGAATAAATATCTGGAATTGTCGTAATACTGATGAAACACATGTTCTTTCAAATGTGTACATCTTTGTTTTGTTTTTATTCCTAACATGTGAAACTGATGTAGAGTTTTGTAGTTGGAATTTTCTGTACATCGACTAACACTGTAATATGACATGATTATTAATTAACGTATACATAAAAATATTGGGTAAGACTTGAGATAATGTATGCGGCGCCAGTCAAAATTGAAACTTCTGATTGGGTTCGAAGCCGAGATGCCCGGATATGCCCCAGCAAAAGCCGGAATTCACGTGATTTTTCACGAAGAAGGGGCGGAGTTTAAGCGAGATCCATCGAGACTTCTCCATTTAAGGAAAGTGTCAGTCCGCTTATAACTCCGCCTTTTTGCCCTAAATGGAGAATGCCATTTTCGAAGGGGTCTTTTTTAGGGGAGATTTTCATCGGTTTTTTCCTAGATCTTTGACGTTTATGTAGTTAGTTCAACCATTCTTTGTCAGTGTACACCTCTCGCCAATATTCATCTTAATAACCTATTGCCGAGTAATTTATTTTTTTGATTTGACAAAAATTCGATCAGAAACTACCTATTACGAAAAACTCCGGTGATATATTTTGGCTTGGTCCAAGGGGCCCGTCTTAAGTGCGTGTTGAATTAAATGGAGCCCGGGTGTCGTAGTGATGAGTTTGAATTATGTCGATTATTCGATTGTTAACGTATACATAAAAATATTGGGTGAGACTTGAGATAATGTATGCGGCGCCAGTCAAAATTGAAACTTCTGATTGGGTTCGAAGCCGAGATGCCCGGATATGTCCCAGCAAAAGCCGGAATTCACGTGATTTTTCACGAAGAAGGGGCGGAGTTTAAGCGAGATTCATCGAGACTTGTTCGTGTCAATCGTGTCAATCCCTGCATTGCTTATTGTTAACCCCACCTTTTTGCCCATATATGGAGATGGAGATGCCACTTGCGAGCGTGAACAGTTCAGTCTAGAAATTTCTTAAGCGATGTCTTTCTTCGATTTTTCTACACGATATCTCGATAATTAGTGGACATATTTGTACCATTCATTCGTCAAAATTAGGGTATCGCTGGAATACATATTTCCAATCTGTTGGTCAATAGATTTATTCATTGATACTGGCAGGAATTAGATCGTAATAAACATGCTAAAATTGTAAAACTTGGAACGTTTGACAGTAATCTCCGAGTAATGTATGAATTGCATCAGGAGAAAGCAGGAGAAAAGCTGGGACAGTCTGTTGTGTGGAGTTTGCAAAGCAATCCCGGATATAAATGACGTCATCTTAGCAGTTTACATGGTTTCGAAAAGTTTTAGTACTGGGTTTATTTTTGAACGATTCCTCGATTTAATCTAAGATATGTTTACATTTAACTTACAAAGGACAAGTTTGACATAAGATAACATGGATACCGATTCATATTTTTTCCAAACTTCCACCAACCCTTCTAGAAAATTATTTTTTCAAATTGAACAACATTCAATTTAGCTATAGTCTACCAGCCTACCGTACCTACTGAGTATTTGTATTCTTTCGTCACACAGTTTCATGTGTATTGCACTGTTTAATCTTCACATTGATCTATATCTATAATATCCTGTACCAGGACTATAACAGATAATCGTGGATTGAATATTAGTTTGGGGACAAATGAACTCTTCTATCAAGTCGGTCTGATTCTTATCAGCCAATTGATAGTTTTGATTTTTTGTCAGCCCAATCATGCATCAATAAGTCTATGTTCAATATGCTTGAGCAATTTTCTGAAAGAATGACGGAATGTATTGCAACAGGTTCAGTGGCTTTGGGGACAAATGAACTCTTCTATCAAGTCGGTCTGATTCTTAACAGCCATTTGATAGTTTTGATTTTTTGTCAGCCCAATCACGCATCAATATAGTCTATGTTCAATATGCTTGTTATATATAAATAAACATCGATCTTCGGCGAAGATAAAGTAAGAACAACATATATATCCGAGAAACATGTTGGTAAGTACAGTATTTCATTTATAATGGCAGAAAATCAAATTGAATCGAAATCGAATTTTCAACTTTTTCAATTTTTTTTCGTTCGATTATTTTGATTTTCAATTTGATTTTTACATTCTATCTTCTTCGTCCTGCGGGACTGTACTAGGCATAGGCCCGGAACATGTATAACATTGAGTCAAATTCACTTATAGAACATGCTGTAAGCTTTATTTCTTTACATTTTTACGGGCCTATGCCTGGGCTATGATTCTAGGCCTAGACTACTACATGTAGATCTATAGGACTTAGACTAGCCTAAAGCTAGAGCCTTAGATCATCTAGCTCTTTCAGAGGCTGTGACTGATCTGTTAGAAGAATCAACTGGATCAGTCCATTTTTAAGAAATAAGGGGAGTTCTGTAAAATCCAGTTTATTGAAATTGTCTTTGAGATAAAGTAATCCGTTTATAATGATTTTGAAAACGTTATCCAAAGAGTGATTGCGTTCAAAGAATACATGTACAACAGCCAATATAAATCCTTGTATTAGAAACCGGTTTGTCTTGCTTTGTTTCATTTGTAGGATATTTCATATGCCAAGCTGTGTGCTATTACGTTATGGGGAAATTTAGATGCCAATTTTTCCTTATTATACACAAATAGAAGATCCTGAAACTTCATCCATAAATGTGGAATTGATTTGTCAAAATAAAAATCACCCTTTTATAAATGTGTGACGATCTATAATATACTTATGCTATATAACAGTTAGAGGTGTTGACACAACGATCTCGAACCTGTGAACCCTTGAGTATTATTCCGGGATCGGGCCTTTTATACTAAACGGTGAGCAACACCAGAAACGAGCGTTCGATTTGCTAAACGATATGCGTCACCCTTTAACATGCCATGTAAATGCTGCTTCCATCAAATGATTTCAGGTGTTGGTTTTGCAGCGCGCAAGATAGGAAGTGTGACATCAACGCATGAACGAATCATTAAAGATGGCGATTCCTGGACGTTGAATGTCACGTCGACATTTAGGAATACTCAAAGTATTTTCAAACTGGATGAAGAATTTGATGAAGTAACTGCTGATGGAAGGAAATGCGTGGTTAATATTTTTTTCCTATTGGGGAATGAATAAAATCTCCGATCATTCTGATACTGTCAGTTTTCGATACTTTTTTTGTTAATCTGTCTATGCTTTTAAACATTTTTAGTTTAGGCTACCATATTTTTCAAATCGTATCCTAGATTTTTTATTTTTCTAACACATGATATGGCTTCACCTGTTTCCAGAGTACATTCTCTATTAAAGACGGGAAGCTTGTGAAACACCAGAAAGGCCCAGGAGAATCTATCATTACAAGAGAACTTGTGGACGATGACACTATGATACTGGTAAGGATTACTAATATCACCATGATCATCATCTGGTAGTCGCCAACTCAGAAGGCTATAATAGTCGCCAACTCAGTATACTAGGTGTCCACCGATCATTTAAGGCTCAATATCTACACCTTTGATTTGCTTAAATATTCCCACAGAAGATTCCAAGTTTATTCATGTTGATGGTGTAGTTATTGTGCGGTTCAATTCAAATACTTCACATTATCTAGATCTGATTTAGGTTGATAGGAGTGATAGGATAAAATATATTTAATTCGCGATGTACTAACTCTGGATTTGCTTTATTGCTCTTTATTCATCTGTCTTCAGACAATGGTCCCCGTGGGAAATGAGGAAAACACCAGTTCAAGAACATTCAAACGTGACAAATAAACAATCATTGGAGAGCTTAAGTTACACGTTCAAATTACGGTGAGCATAACTACTACAAATGTAAATCGTTCCGGACTTCTTTTCCACAACCATTTGGACTCATTTTGTAGGGGAATGAGATGAGACATTCATCAGAATGGCCCAAAAACATACTACAATTCAATCATTTAGAAAAATACATACACTAACTTTTACCTAAGACATTCTTTTTCATACCCCCGTGTCTATTTTGGCGATCGTGCCATCATATATCATATTTATCAGTTAACTAGGTTTATACAAAAACCATTTTATAACGTGGAACACTATTCACTACAATATTCAAATATCTGTACCTTCAATTTACCATAAATGACCGATATGTACAAACTGGACTTGTCTTATAATCACTATATAGGTGAACGATTGCGAATTGTACACTTAACACTTTCGACGTGATAAAAATAACAATTTGGAATTGTCTTGTATATGGTATTTATACGTTCTGTTGCTTGGTGAATTGTCTATGCTTCTGAAAAAATGCATTTAGTATGTTTATGTTTTAGAGGGTTTTTGTAATTACTATTCACGATCAGTTCCTCGAAACAAGTGCCACGAATATACTTTTTAAAGTGCTGACAAAAATATGTTCTTTGAACATTTTGAGAGAGAGAGGGACCACAAGATTTATTTAGGCTTGGCGTTCCATTTCGTGAAAATCCAATGCTGTAATTAAACTCGCTATATACCTAATAACGCACAGTTCATGGGTCAATAAAAAGATGATTGAATCCATGTTTTGCGGGCATTGATCGTATTTCGATAATCAATGATGATCGTATTCTTTTCAAAATATATTTGGGGCTCAAATTAATCCCTCAAACGGTTTGGCTGGAAACCTGTAGACGAGCCTTGACAGACAAGATTTTAGGACGGAAAATCCAAAATGGCCACCTTATCATTTACCCAGAATGCCGAAAAACTAATCAGTTCTAAACTTTTATAGGTAGAAACATCCCGGAGAATTTCAATTGAATCCCCCAAACGCAGTTTGGCTGGAAACCTGTAGACAAGCCTTGACAGACAAGATTTTAGGACGGAAAATCCAAAATGGCCGCCTTAACATTTACCCAGAATGCCGAAAAACTAATCGGTTCTAAACTTTTTTAGATAGAAACATCCCTGAGAATTTCAAATGAATCCCTCAAACGGTTTGGCTGGAAACCTGTAGACAAGATTATTCGGGACGCCCGCCCCTGGCAAACTGATTACAATATAGCACCTTAGGGTAAAAAGGATAATCAGGATAAAAAGGAAGTAGGGCGGTCGCCACCAACGCCCTCTCCCTTCGGACTGGGTTTAATCTTACTCAATGAAAACTTGGATGGAAGGATTATACACTTTAACCTGCGATATAACAACTTATAATATTGATGGAAACGTAACTTGACCTTATTTCCAATACCTCCAGATTTTCCTAATTTTTTCCCTCAATTACTATAGGTCGAAAATTGATGATTATATTATATTATTTGTTTTGCGTCCCTTTGTTTGCAATATTTTAAGCAAATCAGAAAAAACAATCACTTCCAAATAGCAACCCCAAGGGTCTGAACGTACCATCGCATTTCGTGAAATCAGAATCGGAAATGGAAGACAATTAAATGTGCGTCAAAATTTTAATTAAGTACGCATGTCCATCCGTCCGTCCAGACAATAACTCAAGGCACCATTGGACCAATATCGTTTAAATGTATGTGTACAGTGGGGGACAAAAATAAAACTCAACGTTCACAAGTTGTCACAATGAGCTTATTTCCAAGTTTCGTGTCTCAAACTCTCCAAAGCGGTAGAAAAATAATTCCCGTTCACTAAAGTAGCACAATAAATGAATCCAAAGCTTCATACCTGCAAATAATGGATAAATCCCTACCAAATCGAATGAATGTTTTCATGAATCGCCATGTTTGTTATCCAAGGACGGTTGACTCCCAGAATGCAACATCAGTTAACCGTATTTACTCATGACAGGTTTCAAAATGTCGGAACAGCATTTTGAAAGCTGGCACGTGTCATGTTGCATTCTGGGAGCCAATCCTCCATTCCGGTGCAATCGGGCGACAAAATCACCTCAACATTTGAAGAGTCGGTATAACATGTGAATATCCAATTCAACTTTTGAAGTTCTTATTTGTCATTAGGGACACAAATCCCACTATATTTGGACTTACTAAGACGGAGAAAATAGAGCACTGAATACACTGAGGTAAGAATTTATTACATGTGCGACAGCATGTAATTTTCATAGCTTTTGCAATTCTTTATGATCCCCACTGTATATGGCCCATGGGAGCACAAGTTCTGCTCGAAAGCCGATTTTAAGAATATTTAAATATATATTTTAAGTATTGTTACTATGTTTTGAATGCAAAAAAATATATAGGATATCGATTAATTTGAAAATTTAAATGTTTAAAAAACCATTTTGCAATTTTACGATTGTTGCTGTAACTGGGAAGAGTAATAGGCTATGGAGCGATTTTTTCATATTCATAGATATAGTAAGCATGGCGCATTGGCTAGGTGGCCATTTTGAGAAGTGGCCTCTATTTTAAAGTGTGTTATTTTACTTTTTTACTAAAACTTGAAAAGTAGTGGAACGATTTTGTGGTCAAAAGTTCGACCGGATTTGCTACACCTCGATGTTGCTATGTAGTTTTGAAATCTTTCATATTTATGTTTAATAAATATAGTAAATGTGCTCGTAATAACCTTATGCCCTTAAAAATGTATTTATTCAGGGGGGACATTCGGGGACCCGAGTGGACTAACCCCCTCAAATAGGATACAAAACTGTCCTCGTTATGAAACATTCCCTCATATCATATTCCCGAGGACGAAAATTGAGGTTTTTAAAATTATGAATAAAAGATGTCACTACCACAAGCACTAAAGGAAAGGCCAGGGATGTCCAAAAATAATCACTTTGTCTGGTCTTCAGCGAGTTCACTGTGGCCAACTCATTCGTGTATACCATACGTCATTGATATGAAAACACATTCAGTGATATTGTTAGGGCGAATATTTTGTCGCTTTTTGGGTAGGCAAATAGATTTAATTTGTGTCTTCACCTAAGAAAATCCAAAGGTCGATGTTTGTAGTTAACAGATTTTCCTTGATTAACTTTGAAAACAATAGCTACACATGGCACATTAGAGTTCAGTTGTACCATACAGCCATAACACAGGTCTACGGTCTTCTGAAATTTTACCTAAGCATCAGTTGTACCCAGTTTTGTTTAATGTAGTAGGACATGTATGATACAAATCAAAGTGCCGTAGTGAAAATGGGAGCAAATGTGACCAAGTGACAAGTGACTACACTTTCCCTATCTACACTGTCACTAGGAGGTCTATCTCTAGGCGTAGCTGGTGCTTGGTTTAGAAGCCAAGATGGGTAGCCACAACGAGAGAGAGCTCGAGTGATATGGGCCTGCTCATCCTTAAGCTTAGTAGAGTTAGACACTATCTCTGTGACTCGTTTGTTTAACGTCCTAACTACACCTCTTTTTGTTGTCAAGGGGTGATGAGAATCAAATCGTAAGTAAAGGTCCCTATGTGTTGGCTTACGATACACACTTTTATCTAAAAATCTGTCTGCACTATCCTTACATTTCACTAACTCTGTAACAGTGTCTAGAAAAGGTAACTTGTCGTCCTTAAGACTTTCACTGGTGAATTTGATATCGGGATCAATCTGGTTGATGAAATCAGTGAATTCATCAACATAGTCCTTGTCTAGCAACTACACAGGAGTAAAACCCAAACCAGGTCAAGGGTCAGCCCATTTCCCGCCAATATATCATCTTGACAAAGGTAGTAGCTGCTACCGAAAGCTCGAAAAAGTAAGTTATTTTGGTTAGTGATTTGAGGAAAGTAATATAAATTAATATTCGATTTCACCACAAACATCCACATAATAAATATTTTATATTACAATAGTTGTACTTTATTTATAACTAAAATAACTTACATGTGTACATATACAAGATCTTATGTTGATATTTTCAACTTTCACTATCAAAACTTGAGTATCATTTTAAACGAAATATGCATTGAAGTTTTGTTGCATCAGTTTGTAAAATGACATCCTTTCAATTTCCTCTTACATTAAAATGTGCGTTGCGGATTGTTCCCACTAAAAATTATTCATGCCCTAGACTTTTGGTTTTTAATTTTTAAACTGGGAATGTTTATATTCATATCTAGAGATGCTCAGGATTGACACAGCAGCAGTACAAGTCGACAATACTAAATTTATTATCTATTATCCTTACATCCAGTTCTATTTACAATAATGAATTTCACTATATGGAGAAAACCAGATTTTCTTGACACTAAAGGCTAAGTCATTAGAAATTGAATGTAGTAGTAAATGAGAAATTGCAAAAACTAGATAGGTAATCCCACAGATTTTATAAATACACGAACAAGATACTATGATAAAATACTAGTACAAGGACCCACTTCTATTTACAATGTCCACACACTTCTTAGTGGATTCAGAGAAGATACCGCTACCAAATCTGTCAGTACTAGCAAATGAATAACAGTTACAGATAGAGATATTTTATTTACAATGTCATTGATCTCTAGAGCAGACCTTTTAATGTTTATTGGTACTGGTATCCCGTGTAAGACTTGGCTGGTTGCTGTGAGGGTGGAGGGCCTGGAGGTAAAGGTGGATTAGCTGTAGACGAGACAGGTTGCTGGTGTTGTTGCTGGCCCTGGGGGTACCACTGGTTATACCACTGGGCATAGGCTGCCTGTTGTTGCATGCTGGCCATATCCTGACCCCCCTGAGCAGGGGGTTGGGCCCCCTGGCTAGCTGCTCCACCCTGCTGGTATCCTCTGTAACCATTCTGTTGTTCAGCCTGTCCATTATCTGTTGGTTTATTGTGTGCAGGTTTATTTTGTGTGGGAGGGGCAGAGTTGCTACCTCTACTAGTGTTCATGTTGAGAAGACTAGGAACTGAGCCCCCAGAGCTTGCACCACTCGATGGCTTGATTGGAGTGGAGTCACTGTTTGAAGCACCCCCAGAAAACCTACTAACACGACCCCCAGATTTATCCTGCTGGTCAAACCTACTTCCACTTCTAGATGGTACTCCACCCCCTCTGGAGCTTGGTGCCCCACGTGCCCCTCCATGAAAACTTCCACTTCCCCTTGAACTAGAATCTGGCCTCCCTCTGTTGCTATATCCACCCCCACGTGAATCATATCTTGAATCCCCTCCTCTTGAATCAAAGCGTGAGCCTCCACTTCCCCTAGAACTTGAATCAAACTTCGATCCCCCACCCCCCCTACTTGAGAAACTGGACCTGCCACTGTCCCTGCTATCAAACCTTCCCCCTCCACTGCTACCACTGCTGCGGAATCCCCCCCTGCGGCCTGAAAATACACAAATTAAGAAAGTATTAAACACAGCACTGTTACATTTCTCTGCATGATGATCAGGGTATACCTGGAAATCAAATGCACTATTCTCACTCCTTGATCAAACCATGTCTGTCTGAAGTGTAAATGACTCATTGATTAGAGGCACATTTAACATACTAAAAATGTACTTCTAAATATATTCCATCCATCACTCCAAGCTACACTCACAGTTGCATCAAGTTTGCCAACTACCCTCACCGATGGTAATTCACTTCTAACAATTAATGTTTCATCAAGCAACGTTGAGGTTTCTCCCCAAAGAATACTGGCATTAAGACGGCAAACAAGGTAACAAACCAGTGAGTGTAACATGAACTTGATTGAGCTTTATATAGGTAGAAGGCCCAACTAAGAAAACAGTGCATATTGACAAAACACTGTCATCATCAGAGTTAATTACAACATGCAAGACTGGACTAAGCTTTTGGAGGCACAGATGTCACAAGAATGGCATCTCATGGCTATAAATGGCACAAGACTGAGATGCTCAAGACTATTGTCTCAAGTGCAGATGTTACAAGTATCACAAGAATTTGTGTTGTGACTATGGATGTCATAATAGTTGCATCTTATGACTATTGTTGATATAAGCCTGGTGTCTCATGACTACAACAGTTGTAACAATTCTGCTTTACTATTAACTTTTGTATCTCAAGATATCTCAGCTTTTTAAGTAAATTATTTTCAACTAATCTTATGCGTTGAATATTCATGGAGTATCATGGGATTAATACATTACTGACTTGGGATCATGCTGATTGAATAAGGACTATATGTACTTGTGGCCATATGATAATGGTAGTTTAATTGAAATCATTTAGGCTTAGCAAATTGACTTTCAAGTCCATGCAGTATAGAACATTGAAAAGCAACCTTACTTCTGCAGGCAAAAACTGAACTGCTATTCCTTGTTAATTTACATTAATGCATCGTATTAAAATAGTCCATTTGCAATAACATAGAGGAGAATGAGAAATTAACAGTTGGGCCTCTCTACCTATTAAAGTTTGATGCTCCACTGCTTTGGAATTTGCTGGCTCCACCATAACTGTTCCTTGCAGTTCCATTGGATGCTGCCCCATTTGAATATCTTGAGCTTCCATTGGATGAGCCCCCATATGATGAAGATCCTCTGTAAGATGAACTACCTCCATATGATGATTTGCCTGAAAAGCTACTACTGCCACCTCCACGACCACCTCTTGATCTACCTTGCCATCTACCACCTAGACAAATCAACAAACTGCCATGGTTATCTCAAAATCATATAGCTAGTATAAATTGCAGGTTTAGCACTTCACTGTATTGTTTTTTGATAACTTTTATTCATCGTTATGACCTGAAAATTTCTGGCTTTTCCAAAAATTGACTAGAAAAATTTAACTCAACAGAGTAGCAAATCCCAATGAGGAAAAAATTCATAGATCTGTTAAGTTTGATATAATAATATCTACCATCTACTCAACCATTGATCTGCAGATAATTGAAGACAGACATTGAAGATATTTTAAAATTTACCTAAATTCAAGCATTTGTGACCATTTGGATGTATCAAAGGCACGAATCATATAGACAATAAAATATGTTTAATCAAATCGAACTTAATTATACCTACTTTTAAGAGATGTAGTCTAAATCATAGGTAATTCCCACTTTGGACAGCCATTTTGAATTTTTTGAGGCATGGATCAGAAAAACAGTTCAATATTCGCAATCTACTCTTAAGTGTAAACATCAAAGATCTCAAAATCAATGAAAATGCCTGTTTTCCCCAACCCTTGAGATTGTGCAAAAAACAGAATATATGTGAAAAGATATATTATGGATAAACTACCAAAATTCCAGACAGTTATATCATTATGAAAGAGGAATGAATGTTGATTATGAAAGAGAAGTTTATGTACCTCGGCCAAAGGCGTCCTTTGCCATACTCTGCATTTGTTCAAGTTTTGGGTTTATCTGTTGTTTTGCCTCCCTCAGTACACTCACTAAATCACGTGCTTGTTTCATATTGCCTGCTGTGAAGAATGTATATGCTGTTCCTGTCTTTGTGCTGCGTGCAGTTCGTCCTATACGATGTACATAGTCTTCACTGCTGTTAGGGTAGTCATAGTTTATGACAAACTTAATGTCATCAACATCTGTTTGAAAATAAAACAAGACAAAACATAAGGACATGCTTTTATCTGATGCCAACACCCCTAAGACCATGTTTTATAAATTATTTTACCCATTTGACACTCAACAGGTTATATTAGGGGTGGTAGCATGTAAATTTCTGCCCAGCAGTCTCCTCTTCAGCTATACTCAGATCAAGAAAACTGTAAAATAAAGTGTTATAGAAGAAAATGCAGAATATGATTCGATGTAAATAATTGTTACCATTTAACATACTCTAATGCACACTCCACTGATTCTTAACTTAAAACCAAAATTGATTTATTTTGGACACAACTCTGGGTGTGTTAGTACTTACCAAGACATTTTCTGCTTATTTGACCCAGAGTCCTCGAGGGAGATTGCTCTCTCCAACAGGAGACACTTGACTCCCCCACAGGAGACCTGTCCCCACAGGAGAATATTATCCCCCAGGAGAATTTCTCCCCAAAGAGGAGCTAGTGTCCATTATGAGTTTATGAATAACTGAGGGAGCAGAGCCCTCTACTGAGAGGAGCATGCATCAGAAAGTTGTAGATAAGACATTGTCAATAATATTGCCACTTTTATACAAAAATTACAACACACTAAATGCCTGCAACATAATTTGGTGAGAACTATGGCAATCTATTCTGGGAACATTGTGTGATTACACAAGCTCAACCAAGAATTAAGTTCGCTTTTCTACTTTTATTAAATGGAATATAGAACCCAACAGGACATGGCTGAGTAATCCCTTATCTTAAGACTTTCTTTTAGAT
The DNA here is from genome assembly GCA_903813345.2 of Owenia fusiformis. NCBI lineage: Eukaryota > Metazoa > Annelida > Polychaeta > Sabellida > Oweniidae > Owenia > Owenia fusiformis. The sequence continues at coordinate 19,517,378 of CAIIXF020000004.1, forward strand.
CCAATACAAGTTTTTTCAGGAGCTTTATAGATGCAAGTTTTCTAATACAATGTCCAGCAGGATTCTGTGTGTTAGAGACCAATATACTCATAAACTCTCAACTTATTAATTGGGATCTTTCAATTTTTCAGCCTTGGGGAAGGCCACACACGTGTCAAAATGTCTAATTCATATGATCAGTGTAATAGAAAAGTTGAATGAGCAGTGTAGTTAAGAGTCCTCATAGAAGTATATAATATAGCATGTATAAAGTGGCTCAGATTATACAAGGTCCATTCTGAATGGTAACCAAACCTTACATGGAACATGATAGCAATATATTACAATATAATACAATACGGTGTAGCTGTTTTGGCACTTGTCTTGTGTTCCAGGCAGGGATCCCGACATGACCAATATTTCAACAAGAATAGGGAGATGGTATATAGGCAAAGTCACTAATACTTTAAGTGTGCACCCTCAAGTACATGATACCACCTGATTGTTCAACATTTCAGTCTTCCAATTTGGCAAGAATTTACTAGCAAAATCAGGTACTCATGTATTGCATGAGATTCAGAAAATCCATGGTTCTGAAAGGTCATTTTAAAGTTCTCACAGCTTAGGGCTTTTGCACACTGTTACTAGATATTGTAGTCTTCATATCATTCTCAAGACACTCACTCGGAGATTCAACATGTCACAATGTACTTTTCATTTGAATACTGCATATGTGAAGTCAAACTGAATTGATTTTATGCTGTGATACAGAATCTCATAATGGGTGTCTTCATTAACATTGTAGTTGCATACATAACACATAATACTGTTCTGTTATCTTCTGGACTCACTCTTTATTTACTTTTTCTATTTTATTTACTCACTAGTGGCTAACACTTTTCTCTATTAAATGCTTTTAATCCAGTAATTCAAACTTGAAGAGTTCCAAATAGCTTCTTGTACCTTAACATTTTATTTTCTGATGGCTCCACAGAAACTTCCAACTTGCAAGAGGCACATTAAAACCTCTATTATTTGGAGATGTGCATATTCATTCGATTTTAAAAGCTCCTTATCCAACTGCCAAGTTGAACTTCTGACTTTTGAGTCTTGGGAATCATTGTGGGACCCAGTCTCTACAATCCCTTGGAATAGATACTGGGATAATGTCTGTAGAAAATGTTTTCTACTTGCCAAAAATGTATGCACCAATTAAATCATGGGTACATTGGGAATGTATTACCTGCAGTGGCATGGATATTAAGTAGACAAAGCATAATGAGTTAGACCACATAGCATAATGTGTTGGACCACAAAGAGCTAACAAAATATTCCCTCACAAAGTATTGACTTTGGCATGATAATTTTAGTATGAAAATTTAATTTGAGATTAAGAGAATATTGTAAACTGTAATATAATCAATGGTGTTCAATATAAAATCAAGTATCGACAAGAGTTTTTTAAGATATTAGTTTTATGTAACAAAGTTTACCATGAGGAGAATAAGAAGGTGCATTCTTGGCTAATTTATTCCTCCACATCCACTGATTTACTTGGAGAATGCGCTGGCTAGGAGTTGATAAATCAGAATGGAGTATTATACACAGGCGAGAAATTTTGAATTGAAATTGTTTGGGTTTCTGCATAATTTAAATTTCTATATAAAGATTGAAGGTCCAACAAAATTGCTGCAAAATATAAGGTTTGGCCAAGTTGGGGTAACTTTAACTGGCAAAATGGAACCTTTGTCTCCAGATGCATGGGTGCAATCTTACACCATGGGTGCAATCTTACACCATGGACATTATTCTGTAACTGCAGATATGATGGACAAAAATGACTGATTTTTGTTGGTGTGAGTGAGATAACAGGTTGTATGTGTCTTGGCAACTACTTACTGACCACTGTGACTACCATCAATTACTCTGTACTCCCCTATATTCTAGAGATAAACACGTCATGCCATTGGGAAGCTACCTGGCCCTGTCATCCTCCGAGAACATCTACAAGGAACTTCATAGCTATCAATATACAATCAATAAAGTTAGATGCAATATGAGAAAATTGTGTGGGATGAAATAGGGAAACTTACAAATGAAGTGCAAGTGAAATGTTAGCATAATATAAATGAAATAACAAAAGCTATTTCAACTTATTTCTACAGAAGTTATCTACTGATCTCATTATATCGACAATAATTGGTTGGAATCATTGGTTAGTGGGCGATTGTGTTATAAACTGAATGCGTGACAAACCTAATCCTCTTGAAGCAACATCAGTGGCTACCATTATCGGGGCTTTTCCTGATTTGAACTCTGAAACAACAATACACAAACATCAATATATGCCACAATTTTCCAAGACACAATCTGACCATAAACATTATGTAATTACACAGATATTGAATTGGATTGGACTTCTCAATTGGCAATTGGAAGGCACTTCATTATATATTCAAGTAGTAGTAACACATTGAGGTTGAAATATTGTTCCCTTGGCCCCCATTAATTACAAAATATCATAATAAAAATACTACTACTTACCCCCTAGGACCCAGTCTCTCTCTTGTTGAGATTTATCTCCATGTATTGCCATAGCAGGCCAGCCATCCCGCCTCATCTTCCTAGTTAGCTCATCTGCTTTACGCTTAGTCTCTGTGAATATAAGTGTCTTGTTCTCTGTCTCTCCCATGATTTCTTCTAAAAGTTTTGCCAGCCTAAGAACAATCACATAAAATGAACATCATGTCACACAAACCATATCACCTTTCACATAGGAATTTATTTTCAGTACTATGGGTGCATATAAGTAAAACAAACCGAGTCTGGATAATAATGTTATAATGTGAATCAAGAATACTTTCGATGTTTTTTTGAATATAGCAGATATTTTATCTCAATGGATTAAGCAAAGCATTTGGTTTTAACTTGGATCATCTTTTTTGAAATAAAAGAAATGCTTTAAAGGACTTGTTCTTAACTTTTTTTCATTAAACAATACTTCCTACTTTCTAATCTCAAAAACAGCGGCCATTTTGAAAGTAGGCAAGCTTTTGAACCAGGAGACATAGGGGAGTATTGATGTTAAACATAAATAACTTAAAATGGAAATCCTATCGACACAGGTTTTAAAGCAAATTGTCAAAAAGTGAATTTCGAGAGACAAAAATGGCGGCCATTTTGAAAATAGGTGAGTTTTTGAACCAGGAGTCATAAGGGGTTTTCTAAATTGATGTTAAACAAAATAACTTAAAACGAGAATCCTATTGACATAGGTTTACAAACGGGCCAATTGTTGACAGACAGACAAGTGAGTGATTGCAAGTGAGTGATAACTCACCATGTGAGCTAAAAATGTGATTCAAAACAAAAACATTGATTTGTGACGAGTTGACTCTTCAGTACGAGTTGTCTTGGGTACAAGTTGATTTGGGTACAAGTTGATTTGGGTACAAATCGACCAGTTACTAATCTACTTACTTCATGTCTTTCTCGTGCTCTGCGCAAACATCTACTATTTGTAAGATGTTGTGGTTGGCATGTAGTCCTAGAGCTCCAATGTTCACCTGTGTGTACTCCCCTAGGAACTCCTCAGCTAGCTGCCTTACCTAAATACATGATAGCTTAGCTTAAAAGCCTGACAAATAACATGTACAAATAATGGAGATCAGACTTGTCACTCTTACACACTACAGTTTTACACCAAGTGATTCACAGAGTAGTGTGGATATTTGTGCAGGTCTATCCAATACTTATAAAATAAAAATGATAACAACAAAATGCTTACCTCTTTTGGCCATGTGGCACTCCACATAAGAACTTGGCGGTCAGGTCTGACTTGTTCAATGATCTTCCTAATCTGTGGTTCAAAGCCCATGTCCAACATTCTGTCTGCCTCATCCAGCACAAGGTATGTGGTTCTCTTCAGGTTCGTCTTTCCTGCCTCAAGGAAGTCTATGAGACGTCCTGGTGTAGCTATACAAATCTCAGCTCCTACAAAACAATCATAATGCATATACCATTTATTTCAAATAACAAAGGGAGCATTTGCTCTTGAGTAGAGGTCCTATGTGCCTTGAGCCTAATCTGTCAACTGGTATTTGAGTAATTTTTTATGAAGAGTGGTGGCTATTTGAGATAACTGACCATATTTAAAACGCCTTCTTCAGTAGAGGCCCTTTGCCCAGAAGATATTAACAAATGAAATTCCATAAATTCTGAAGAACTATAATTCCATAATTAGGTCTATAAATCATAATCGTGTCATCAACATTTTTATATCCTGGGAATCAGAATGTAAACTTTGATCCAAATCCATCCACTGATATTTCAGCTATCAAAGATTACAATTTTTACAAAAATTAAATAGCTGCCATTTTGAAATTCAATTGCTATCTTGAAAATCTTCTGAGTAGAGCTCCCTCAGTATTTCTTTTTTAAAAAAAAATGACAGCCATTTTGAAAATGACTGAACAGTGTTTCTTTGATCTTAGGACAACAGAATATAAAATTAGAACCACATTCATCCATTAACATCCGAGTTATCACATAAGTGCTTCTATTTCTTATGAGTGGCCATTTTGAAATTTAGTGTCCATTTGAAAAAAAAAGAATTATACAAAGTTACACACCTCTTTCAAGGTCTCTGAGCTGTGGATACTTGGATGCTCCACCATACACACAACAGTTTCTCACTCTGGATGATGAACCAAACTGATTGGCTACTTCTTGTACCTGCTGGGCAAGCTCACGTGTAGGGACCAACACTAAACAGATTGGACCATCTCCTCTCTGGAGGAATGGCTGGTGGTTGATGTGTACAACTGCAGGCAGGATGAACTGAAATATATGATAAATTATGTATAAACCAGCAATAAGCATTTCCCTTTAGAAGGATTTAGATTTTATGGTTTAAGAGCTTTAATGTCAGTGGTGTTGCTCATGCTAGAGAATATAAATACTTACAGATAATGTTTTTCCAGAACCTGTCTGAGCAATGCCTACAAGATTACGTCCACTGAGGGCACATGGCCAGCCCATGGACTGGATAGCTGTGGGATTAGTCCATCCTTGCTTCCTTATCTGTTGCATTACATAGTCTGAAAATATCAGCAGCAATACTTGAAATTTTGAAAGCTTAGGTGAGGAAATATGAAACTATCTATCTATACTTTTCCAAAGCATATTACAAAGATTCATGGTTTGGAGATTTTTAGAAATTATTAGAAATTTATAGAATTAATTAATTAATAAAGACAAATGATACAAAGCTGAATAAATGAAAACATTGATTTACAATCATGAAACACAAATGAGAATAATTGTTTTAATATACATATTGCATCAAGTCCCACAAAAATCCCCTCATAGTCATATGGAGTATCAGTATGAGGGAGGGGAGAATTGATACAATACTTGTAATAAATATATAGTATGATGATGCTTCTTTAGGGCAAGAATTATCAAGCAGTCGAGATATTTTTATTAAGTTATCATTCAGTGGCCCATTTTACAAAATACCAATTGATCAAGTACATGAATTTATACTTTCACCTATTGAAGCTTACTTTGGGAAAATTATGATGTAGTTTGTGAAATGGACCTTTTGACTTCCATGTATAATAAAAACACTCAAACCTAAATTACTATGCAAAATGTCACTCTAGCCATATCGCAAACTTTAATATGGAGTCAAAAGAATATTTTGGATGTTTATCTAATAAATATCCTCCAGCTTAGTCTGTAGGAAATACAGTATAACCAAAAGATGGCACAATCTGAAGCACTGGATTTGATGCAGTTTCAGATTGACCAATTTACTGAGACATGACAAGTGACATTCTAGCATACCTTCATAGCACAACTTACCTTGAATTGAAGCATGTTACACGAATCAAGAGTCATACAACATTAATGCAGTAATCTCCCCATGATTTAACTGAGATTCATGAACTTGTCCATGCATGAAAGTGGTTTTTAAAACCATATGCATAAGTGCCACATACATACAACAATTTATTATTGAATGCAATAGAAAATGCTGGAGGTATCACTGCTTATGTATGACCCACAATACATGAACTGTTCCAAATGAACCAAGCTCCTTTCTGTGCTTTAAAAATTTGATTTAGAAGAGAGGGAAAACTAGAAAACGGAGTAGCAAATCCCAACGAACACTGTAACATATATGAATCTGTATTTGTCACTATGTGATATTTTCCATCTACTCTCCCCTTGAAAATATAATCAGTAAGTATGAAATACATACACAAATAGTAAAGACAATATATTTTAGAACTTCCTAAAGTATCATGTCACCATACTTGAATGAAATCTCTAAGTAACAGCGAATATCTTCTTAGGCAGCCATTTGAATTTTCCGAGGCACAAATCAGACAAACAATACCATAAAAGTGCTCTACCCCATATTTCCTACAATTTGAGTGTAATAGTATTATAAATACCGCCATACTTTGAAGATCTCAAAATTGACGCAATTCCTGTTGAATTTTCCGAGGCACAAATCAGACAAACAATACCATAAAAGTGCTCTACCCCATATTTCCTACAATTTGAGTATAATAGCATTATAAATACCGCCATACTTTGAAGATCTCAAAATTGACGCAATTCCTGTTGGCAGCCATTTTGAATTTTCTGAGTCAAAATCAGAAAAACAATACCATATTTATATTACAATTTCCTTCAATTTTGAGTATAATAAAGCTTTACAAAGATCTCAAAATTGAGGCAAATTCTTGTTTCCGAAATCCACCATAGACAGCCCTTGGGGGTCAGGATGAAAAACTTGGATTATATGTGACCTAGAAAGATGCTGTGAATATATTATCAAAGTTTCAAACAATAATATTCATTACTTTGGTTTAAAATAAAAAAAAATAAGAACTTTTGCCCAAATATTCCCGCCATTTCTAAAGGGCTGCCATCTTTATGGGAAGAACTATTCACCAATATACATCTTTCCACCTATCTTGAAGCAAATCCGCCTACTAGTCCGCCTACCATCTGTCTGTCCATCCGTCGGAAGATAACTTAAACTTAAAAGTTATCTTCCGACGGATGGACAGACAGATGGACAGAGGGCTTCAATATACTTATCCCTACCGAACTTCATTCGTTGGGATAACAATCTGTTAGCACTGATCTCTTCTTCTTGTTAAGTTCAGGATTTGCAAGTGAAATGGAGTTAATTCCAATTGTCAAACCATTCAAGTTTCCAGAAGTGTACCAGATTGAAAAATAGCAAATTATGATGGTGATATTTGGAAATTAGACCAGAATATGACCAAACACTGACACGATATCTAACATGATGTCACATGAAATATCTACAGTACCAAAGGTCACTTTTTGGAATTTGCAAAAACCAACCAACAAAACAGGGGCAAGTTTCACAACTACAATTGCTTACCACTGCATTAATACTATACCTGGTAAATTTGCTTCATCAAAGGTAAAAATTGGCTTTCTTGGATTTCCTTCAAAAGTTATTCCTTTCTCTGTATAAAAGTGGTGCATTTCCGCCTACAAGTCATCAACAATTTGTATGGTTACAATAAGGAACAGATAACAAGCGCAACAGTGTGAATTAGATACATAGGACCCACTGCTTGCACACAGATATAACAGAAAGCAGCATTATATGGTTCAAGCAATAGGTCCATGGCTATGACACATCCAGGTCAATTGAGAAGTTTTGAGGGAGATGGTCTCCCAGGATCTGAAGAGGACCTGGATATATCTGGATATTAGTGGTTTTACCTAGGCCTTACACATTCACTCAGCAAATAGGTAGCTCAAGCATTGCCTTCTCATAAGTACCATCACTGTTCCACAGCTGGACGACTCTAACTGCAGTTAGCTTCATTCAAGATTGTTGCCGAAATTCTTTCGTTTTCGATAAATCTCTGTTGCAGCTAAACTAAGAAGAATCTGAATTCCAAATGTTTCGCCATGCAAATCGATATTGGAGCATTTTTAGGAAAATGACTTTACTAAGAAAGACTCTTATTAAACTAAATGTTGATGTAATGATGATGTACATCATCAACTTCTGAAAAATTGTGAATGTTTGGGAATTCCTTTGTGATTGAATACAATCATAGTTTTATTAATTTGCATGGTGAAACTTTTGGATTCAGCTTAGTTTAGCTGAAATTGGAGGTTTATCAAAAACGAAAGAATCTTGGCAACCATCTTGAATGAAGATAACTGCAGTTAGAGTCATCCAGCTGTGGAACAGTGACCATGGCAACAAATTAAGTATTTTCACTCAGTATCTTTTGAAGAGACAGTATCAAAGTTAAAGGTAAAAAAATGTTTTTGAAGAGTTTTGGTACATTGCAGTCATCTACATTTTAAAATAAATTAAGGGAACATTAGGCTCCAATTTTTTTCTGGCTTTAGAGTAGATTTTATGGTTTAAATCCTTCTCCGATGATTATGTTTTCAAATTATGCATGAAGGTCCATTCAAAGTTGATGTATGAACCTTTAAAAAGCCATGTTTAGACCGAGGATTTTAAAAGTTCTGAGGAATTTTTATGATTGAGATTTTTCTCGGTAGACCAGAAGTAAATTATGATATTTAAAGAATAATAAATAAATGTTTGCGCTTACAAATGATTAAAAATATATCTTTAAATACAGTACATGAATTTGTTGCCATGGTACAAGGCAGACTTACTCAGCGGGTGTTGGACTTGTCTAACATCACCCTGTCACTACCTCTCTCTCTGAACAACATACTGCTAAAGAAACTTGTCAAAATAACAAGTAGCTACAGCTATAAAGCCTGTAACTTATATCTCATATAACATAAAGTGAGATAATGACTAAAACACATGCTGTATAAAGAGAGTGGTGTAGCAACTAAGGGGTTTGATTTGACTCGTTTGACACACCATACCTGGAAAGTTAGCCTCGGCAAATGTGAAACATGGTTTGTTGACGTTACGTCCTTTAAATGTGATTCCATGTCGACAGCAAAATTCTTGCACTTCTTGCTATATGATACAAAATAATTAATTACTATTGTTCCAAAAATCAAATATTGAAAAACAGATTTTGTAATTATGAAAATTACTGAGGTCTTCGTCAATTGTATTCTAAATTGGATAAAGAAAAAATAAATTCTAAGAACAATAACTTAATGGACACAAGAATGTCTGGTAACTGAATGTTATTATGAACTATCTTTTAGGAAAACTCTAGGCCAGATTTGGATATTTCTTATACTCACCTCGGTTCTGTTTGCAACACGTGGATCTTCTCTGTAAAAGTTTTTCTCAAATGGCTGCAGTTCTGTTGATGACCAATTAGGCTTCTTCAAACTGCCACCAGGTTGATCATCTTTGAATTTCTTTCCTCCAAAGCCTTGTGGAGGTCCTCCATAACGATTCCCACCACTATTTCCACCATATCTTGGGCCACCACCACCATACCTAGTTCAGACAGGAAATTTGAAATTTCAACAAAATTGTTTAAATAGTTTTTCAGATTTGTTAAGTTTTTTGTGCAATAAGCCTGTGCCGTCTTGTAATTTGAAGAATTTCAGCCATGTTAATCTTATTGAAAATAACATGGCAGAGAAACATCCAAATATAAGAGGCCACACACTTTATAAGCCAAACTAGAAGCAATCCAAGATATACAAATGTCATTCATGTACATTATGAATATACTTTTCCATATATTATTGCACAATGGTCTCCCAATTTCTTATTTTTGCCGTTCTACTGACGAAATGAAGCAGTGAAATGGACTCTAATAAACATTCTTCTCTCAAAAGTGAATTTTTCACTGAATTTTCTAGTTTTTATACACTTTATCAAAACATTCTTCTCACAAGTCCTTTCTTGGCACATAAGTGAACTCTTTGTGCAAAACTGGAAGAAATAGACAATGTGGGGAAAGATTACTTCCTGCGAAAGCTATTTGGATTTTGATATAATAGCTTTCCCACGGAGCATTTGGACAGCTCAATGATCGTGACCTTTGAAATCGAATTAAGTCGATCCGCGGCTTACTTTTGGTCTCTAACTGTGTCTTACATCAGTATCATCAATCCGTGTAAGTATTGGAGCGCTGGAGTACTTCTTTTTCGATCAAGACTTGTAATTGTTAGTCGAGTGAATCGTTTTACTGCCAAATTCCAATATGGCGGTTTCTGCTCGGACATTTTCGTAAATCTCCGGAGGTTGTCCGAACCTAACTAATTCTCAAAATTCATTTCGTTCGTTGCACCTAGCAAACCGCCATATTGGAAATAGGTCTGTAAAACTTTAACTCGATGAACAATTTACAAGTCTCGATCGAAAAAGAAGTACTCCAGCGCTCCAATACTTACACGGATTGATGATACTGATGTAAGACACAGTTAGAGACCAAAAGTAAGCCGCGGATCGACTTAATTCAATTTCAAAGGTCACTATTGATCAGCTGTTCACTTCTCCGTTTGAGAGCCATAAGTTTCAAAATCTAACATGGCTCTCGAAGTGAGTAAGGGAAAGAGAGATCCTTGTTTGAAAAACTCAATTGAGGAAGCATGCACCCTGACATCGAAATGTTTGCATAAAAATATGAATGTATTTTTTCCAAACTATAATGTAGTATCTTGATTGTTTATTCTTGAGGTTTTATTGACGAATGGCCATAGAGATATGCCTAGGCCTAGACAACAATGGCGATGAATATTTTTTAAATAATTATTTCAAATGAAATTTGTCGCCCATTTTGATTTTTAACAAAACGTAAATGTGATCCTTACCCTCCTCGTCTATCTGATCGGCTCGATGAGTCGTTTGAACGTGATCTGTAAGCCATAGTAGTTTGTTTGTTGATGAGATATCTTTTAAATGTGGTTCTGTGTGTTGTAAAATCGAATTTCTGCGGCCGGTTTCAGTCTTTGTTAGCGCACCTCGAGGTTTATTAGGAAAAGGGTGTAATCACGGTGATGTCATCATAAAATCTATCCGCGACAGTGCTTCATTGAAAACCATTTGATGATTTTTATGTTTGGTCTTCTGTGTGAATTATCATTCGTATTACTTGAATGTAAAATATTATAGTCTGGTTTATTATAATCAATGTGAAAGTCTTTTTTAACTTGAGTACTTCCTTGCACTATTTGAAGCCGTACTACACATTTAGCAATCCGCCACTGATGACGTATTTGCACTAGAAAAACGAACAGAATATCCGTTTGCTTTATCAAGGGACAAAGGAGAATCGTAGCCTGATTTGCGTTTCTGACATCTAAAGCACTGACACAGAAATGTCAATATGATTTTTAAAAATACAAAATAACCTCACATTTATGAGGGTATCGTTTTATAGATCTACTACTTCAGTGGTGTCTATTATAAGCTTAGTAATCATGGGCGTAGCGCCCGGTACGCTATGGCTGGCCATCTGGACCAATGTATCGTCATACTTTTAACGCCGTAAAATCTACTTTTAACGCCGTAAAAACGATTTTATACGCTGTAAAGAATTACTTTTACGCCGTTAAAAACGATTTTGTACGCCGTTAAAATTCATTTTGAACGCCGTAAAAACGATTGTATACGCCGTAAAGAATTACTTTTTACGCCGTCAAAAATTATTTTTACGCCGTTAAAAATTATTTTTACGCCTTTAAAAATTATTTCTTACGCCGTTAAAAATTACTTTTTACGCCGTTAAAAATTACTTTTTACGCCGTTAAAAATTATTTTTTACGCTGGGTACGCACAGGCGTACCAGATCGTTCCGTCTTACCCCACTTTCATTTTTAAGGTCAAGGTCATTCAAAGGTAAATATCTAGGTATTTGGTGATTTAATGTCATTGGGGCTGTTGTGAACCTCGGTGACACATGATAAGTGAACTGAGGTCAATGTCGTTTCAAGGTCAAAGGTCAGTATCTAGGTTTTTACTTTTTAATACCTAGGGGGGCTGCTGTGACCCTTGGCAACTCATGATTACGTGACCTGAAGTCAATGTCAAGGTTTATGAGTCAAGGTCATCTAAAGGTCATCTCAAGGTCAAAGGTCAATATTTAGGTTTTTGGCGTTTCAAGGACCTTTGAGGCTGCTGTGACCCTTGGCGACTGATGATTAGGTGACCTGAGGTCAATTTCATTCCACTATTTTGGAAACTTTTCATGTGTTAATGCAAAGAGAAGACGTTTCCCACTTATTGTTGACCTGTGTATGAGCATAGTCGACAGGTAAATCATTGTCAACAAATCAATTACATGGCTAGCAAGTGCTTTCTGGAAAATCATTCCATATCCATATGGTGAAAAAACATGTATGCTATTGAATTTAAAATAAAAGTAAGTATATGTAAAAAAAACATCAAATCGGAGCATTTTATTTAGATATCCTTCAGATAAAATCAACCGTTCCGTCTTACCCACCTGTTCCGTCTTACCCCACGCCTGGTAAAGTTGCCCTTGTTGACACCGTAGACGGTTTTGATATGAAATAGTCGGTATAGACAATATAAATTAATTTTAAAATCATTTTCAGTTGCTCTGCTTTGTAATATATTATAAACATTTTCAAGGAAACCCATGTTTAATGGACAGTAGCCTATCAAACATAGGTGTAGATTTTCGTTCCGTCTTACCCCACTCTCCCCTATACCCGGGCCTCAGGTCGGAATACTTGGGTAGCCCAGAACACTTGGAAGCCTTGGAGCTTCACAGACGTCAATGGCAAGAAAATGGGGCAAAACGGCACCGTCGGGGGCAAAGTGGCCCATCGAAATATCCTTGAATTATAAAAAGATGGTTCTTCAAAAGTCCTTCTCGACCGCCCATTCTAGCAGCGTTTCGCATTAATTCTACTTTTCACTCTCTTTTTGCAAATTAGCCAGCCTCCCACGAGAATCTCTAAGAAATCCGCTAACAATAGAATATCGTTTTGATTTAACATTTTACATAGAGTATGCATATTTATTCTTTATTCGTAAAAATTTCGAGGGCATATATCAGGCAAATTAAAACCCCTGTTTGAAAATTCACATGTCTTTGCGGGCAAAACGACCCACAAAGGTTAAAACATACAAAAATCGTATTGTTAAGAACAATTGATTTTCAAATATAATGATTTTAACATTTGGTTTGTACCTTATTTCCCTCCGACACATATCGAATGGCTAGAATTCATGGTAGCGGTTAAGAATACTTTATCTGTCAAAGGTTTGAACCGGTCTGAAATGTGTGTGGACGAGTCTTTAATTGATTCATTTTGCTTTTAAAACCCATGTAACAGAGGGTGGGCCTTTTTGCCCCTCTCTCGACATTATTTTTGACCATTGAAAAATCACAGAAGATAGTCCTAGCAATCAATGGGCAAGTATAAGACATTCGACATGGCGTAGAATAATGGAAATAGCGTCATGAATCCCGGGACAATGAATCTCGGATCCAAGTACGTCATTAATGGTCGAAAATCAAAATATTGACAAATTTATAACCTAAAAGGCCGAAAGATTATGCGGCAAATATTGAAACGGTGGTTGTCAACATATTGTATTATAATTAGCTTTGATCTCTTAGAATCCGTTGAATCCTAAGCGATTGGAGTTGTTTAGATCACTTAACGAATGATATGAAATGATGAGGATTTGGTTTTTTTCAAAGTTTATAATGGCGCCCAATGGGGGATTTTAGCAAAATATCCCGAAAATCTACTGAAATCATTAAAAGGCCGAAAGATCTGTGGATGGATTTTGCTGTTTTATATATCAAAATGAACACTTCTTTGGGTCTAACAAGGATCCGTTGAATCCTAAGAAAATAAATGATTTGCTAAAAAGTTATTAAGATTTTAAATTTTGATGAAGACTGCTCTCCATTGAAATCTTTGGACCATATAAGCATGTGGTCCACTATAAAATAAAGGCCGTGGCTTTATTTGCCCGCGAATTTAAAACTATGTATTTTCCTGAATAATGTGGATGAATTAATGGAAAAAATGAAGAATAAAATCCACTGGTATACATTATTTCTAATTGTGTTTTCGGTTTATTTTATTCAAGTGTTATATGCAATTATAAAACAAACGTGAAGAAATATAAGCTTACAATATAAAGTTAGTTACAAAAATACTTTAGGCCTAGGCTATTGATGGAAACGTAACTTGACTTTATTTCCAATACCTCCAAATTTTATCAATTTTTTACCTCACTTACAATAGGTCGAAAATTGATGATTAATTTGATGAATTTCTGAAAATGGGTTAGGGGCAAATCAGAAATCAGATTAAAAGATTCAGTAAAAAATATTTTCATATAGAAAATTGAATTGTGTAACTTTTTGTACACTCACGCGTGACAGTAAGTGTTTAGTTTATTTGATAAATATTAAAGTGCTTCAGGACTTAGATGGATGGATATTCTGTTATATGACTTGCGGCAAACCTACCAATTCCCATTGGTTGACATGGGAATGTCGATTTTCAAAAAATTATCATCAATTTTCGACTTATTGTAATTGAGGAAAAAATTGAGAAAATTTGGAGGTATTGGAAATAAAGTCAAATTACGTTTCCATCAATAATATAAGTATTTTCATCGAAGGTTAAGTAAATAAAAATTCAAAGGTAAAGAGGTGTTCGCACGTAGTTCAATGGGGGAGCTAGCTTATGGAGGGGGGTGTAAAAGAGCGTTTGCTTGTTGTTTTTTGTTTAAAATACCATCATCAGGGACATCGCAAGCTTCAAGTCACGTACGCGTGCGATCGCCAAAAATGGCCTTTCAGTCGGGAGGTAAGGTAAGCTACCCAACCCAATCAAACTTTTTTATTACAACAATTGATGCAACTTCCTTCAAACACCGGGCTTCAAGCTTGAGCTAGAATCTTCAAATAAAAAGCATTTGAAAGCTCTTTTCTTTATCGGATCTAATTGTTATTGTTATTTGTTATGGAGGTTCAGTCGCATCCCCTGGCTACGCTTACGGATGATAAAACCAGTCATCAAAGTAAATGTTAAACACGAGCAGTCTCTCGACCCGACCCTACATATCACCAATCAACAGGCAACAATAACTCATGATAAGAAAGTTTGTAAGTTTATATTTATAATTAACCTCAACAACAGGTGGCAATGGTGACTGTATAATTAGCAGGAAAATAACCCTAATTGACATAACCAACTAGAAAAATAATCTCAAACAATGTTGCACTCAATAGTTTCCAGGCCATGGTGGCTAAAAGAAAAAAAGAATAAAAATGAGAGGCTTTACTTCTCCCCAAAGAAAATTTTGGTGAACGGCTTGGTGATGCAATACCCGTGATGCACTAGACTTCTGAACGCTAGAAAAATTCTTACTAAAAATGTTCATACTTTTTCATGCTTTAATTATGAGAACAAATAGCAATAGTATAAAGATCACTCATAATAATAAGTTATTAGGCTACTATAAACTGGCTGGAGATCACATGAGCATTGATTATGAAGAAGATGTCTTTTTTTCTTAACAATTTGGAACACAAGTGGCTTCATTATTATTACTATATTAGTCTAATCTAATCAACATTTGAGCAGTGTTTGATTCAAGGAAAAAAACATTATATTATTTTGGGCAGGACTCACTTCATAAATTGTTTTCCCTCATCGCTACTCACATTCTTGCCAATTTTTGCGCCCTATATTTGAAGAGCACATTCTGTAAGTGATTGAAAATTTAAAGCCTAATATGTCGGAACGTCGAAGGTACGATTTTTCTTTTTTCCTTATTTCACGCGTTGTGGGCAGAATCCCCACGACTTTTTTCTCACAAACGTATATCAGTATCATATGTTTTAGAAAATGTTCATGTTTGCGAAAAAATATTCGTGTAAATAAATATGAGTGTATTCCTGAAAACAAAAATGCAATAGTAATAAAATGATTTCCTCGTTATGATGTTATGACATCTTTGCTAGCTGACAGTGACAGCAACATATTTTAACAAGGCATTAACATGCAAAATGTCACCCCTGGCATTTGTTACAGACGCCGCACGCCAACCACCGAACGCCGTCCACAAAAAATTTGGAGACAATAACAATATTTCACTCCTTGTTGACTACCACTCCTTGATGCGTATCAGTTAAGAACAATCTGAAACCTTTAACCATAACGTGCACCTATTAGTCATTAACCCTACTATCACACCAAACTAGTTCTCACTACGTTCTCGAAAACGGGCTTCAACTATGTACGAACGGACTGGACCTACTAAGAACCGTTTGGGATCTATTTACAAACTTCATCGAACGTACTCGAACGGGTAGGTCCTCTAGAACTTAGACAATGCTCAAAATGTTCTCGTGGTCGTCACGTTCTACAATTAGAACGAGTGACAACGTACTAACGACGAGCTGGACGTACTACGAACGGAACTGTCGTACTTCAATCCTACTAGGGACGTTTTAACAACGAGTTGAACTGTCTGAGGACGTGTTGAGAACGAGGTAGAACTAATTGCAAACGGGTTTAAACTGATTAAGAACGTATTTAACACTGCTTATGAACGAGTTTGCAAAAATATAGCTATCACACCAAGCAAGTTGCCACTGCGTTCTTAAAAACTGGTTTTAAACTGTGTGCGAACGGAATGAACGTAGCTGCAACTTTCTACCATCTATTTACGAACTTTATGAACGTTCTCAGACGGGAATGTGATTTTAGAATTTTGAATCGATTCAAAATTCGATGGCGACCATACCGTTCTGTAATCAGGTCATGTTGACCTTCTAGACTAAGGGACGCGTTCTACGACGTTGCACACCGACGTGGTGCGACCTGAACGAACTGCGAACGAGATGGACGTATTGAAGACTGTTTAAGAACGAAGAAGCTAATTATTTCAGACATATTTCCCGACCACAGCCAGATTGAGCCCGTTTTACGACGTTTTCGTAGGACTGGCAAGAACGGGTAAGAACTTGTTTGGTGTGATAGGGGGGTTAGCGAATAATTCGTAAACTTTCACGTGACAAAATGCATCTTGTTTTTTCTAGGAGAAATCGGCTGACCTTGTTATAAACATCAAACCTGAGAGGATCCGAGTACTAGTACCCAAAGATGTATTCGCATTTAGTACATAACTACCATGACTGAATAAAATGTCCCATTTTTCAATGATTCTAAAACTAATTGACCAAACTGAGTGCTCTAAAACGGTAGAGCATTGATTGACCGAAGTGTTAAAATTCACTTCTAGAACTGATTGACCAAAGTGTTCCGGCATTTGCAATTCTTATTGATTGATCTAAGTTTTCCGACTTTTACAACTGATTGACTGCAGCTGATGGACCAAAGTGTTTTGACTTCAAAAACTGAATGAGCAAAGTGTGTTCCAATTGACTAAAGTGTTCTGAATTCCCAGCTGATTGATCAAAGTGTTCTTACTCACCGAACTGTTTAAACTTCTACAACTGATTGACCAAAGTGTTCCGACTTTTACAGCTGATTGACAAAAGTGTTCTAATTGACCGAAGTGTTCAGACTTCTACAACTGACTGACCAAAGTGTTCCGACTTTTACAGCTGATTGACCAACGTGTTTAGACTTCAAAAACTGAATGAGCAAAGTGTTCCAATTGACTAAAGTGTTCTGAATTCCCAGCTGATTGATCAAAGTGTTCTAACTCACCGAACTGTTTAAACTTCTACAACTGATTGACCAAAGTGTTCCGACTTTTACAGCTGATTGACAAAAGTGTTCTAATTGACCGAAGTGCTCAGACTTCTACAACTGACTGACCAAAGTGTTCCGACTTCTACAACTGACTGACCAAAGTGTTCCGACTTTTACAGCTGATTGACCAAAGTGTTTAGATTTCTACAACTGATTGACCAAAGTGTTTCGACTTTTACAGCTGATTGACCAAAGTGTTTCGACTTCTACAGCTGATTGAGCAAAATGTTCTGACTTCTTCAGCTGATTGACGAAAGTGTTCCGACATTTACAACTGATTGAATTGACCAAAGTGTTCTGACTTTTACATCTGATTGACCAAATTGTTCTGACTTTGACATCTGATTAACCAAAGTGTTCTGACTTGTACAATTGATTGACCAAACTATTTATACTTTACAACTGATTAAAGAAAGTGTTCCGACTTTTAAAATTGATTGATTAAAGCGTTCTAACTTTTACAATTGATTGACCTTTAACGTTCTGACTTTTACATCTAATTGGCCAAAGTGTTCTTAACATTTGGTCAATCAGATTTCAAAGTCAGAACACTTTGGTCAATCATTTGTAAAAGTAGGATTACTTTGATCAATCAGATTTGAAAGTCGGAACACTTTGGTCAATCAATTGTAAAAGTAGGTACACTTTCTTCAATCAGTTTCACTTTGGGCAATCAGATGTAGAAGTTGGAACACTTTGGTCAATCAATATTACAAGTCAGAACACTTTGGTCAATCAGATGCTAAAGTCGGAACCCTTTGGTCAATCAGATGGAAAAGTCGGAACACTTTGATCAATCAATTGTAAAAGTAGGAACACTTTCTTCAATTAGTTGTAAAAGTCGGAACACTTTCGTCAATCAATTTTAAAAGTCGGAACTCTTTCTTCAATCAGTTAATTGTAACACTTTGGTCAATCAGATGGAAAAGTCGGAACACTTGCTTCAATCAGATGTTAAAGTCGGAACACTTTGGTCAATCAATTGTAAACGTAGGAACACTTTCTTCAATTAGTTGTAAAAGTCAGAACACTTTGGTCAATCAGATTTAAAAGTCGGAACACTTTGGTCAATCAATTGTAAAAGTAGGAACACTTTCTTCAATTAGTTGTAAAAGTCGGAACACTTGGTCTATCAGATGTAAAAGTCGGAACACTTTGGTCAATCAGATGTAAACGTAGGAACACTTTTTTCAATTAGTTGTAAAAGTCGGAACACTTTCTTCAATTAGTTGTAAAAGTCGGAACACTATGGTCAATCACATGTAAAAGTCAGAACACTTTGCTTAATCAATTGTTAAAGTCGGAACACTTTCTTCAATCAGATGTAAAAGTCGGAACACTTTGTTTAATCAGATGTTAAAGTCAGAACACTTTGGTTAATCAGTTGTAAAAGTCGGATTACTTTTGATCAATCAGATGTAAAAGTCGGAACACCTTGGGCAATCAATTGTAAAAGTAGGAATACTTTCTTCAATCAGTCGTAAAAATCGGAACACTTTGGTCAATCAGATGTAAACGTCGGAACACTTTGGTCAATTAATTTTAGAAGTCGGAACACTTTCTTCAAGCAGTTGTAACATTTTGGTCAATCAGATAGAAAAGTCGGAACACTTGCTTCAATCAGTTGTTAAAGTCGAAACACTTACCATTTCTATTCTTTGCTTTGTGGAAGTAAACAAAACTGATGTAATCTTTGATATAACTATACGCGCCTTCTTATACTTTGTAATTAAGGTTAGGGCTGCAACAGGAAGGAGGTGTTGAGAACTTGTCGGAGAATGAGAAGTCAAATGCAAGGTACAGAAAGTGCAAATGTAATAAACGATAGTTTCTCATCTACTGTACACTGTCCAATTCAACCAAATTTTGGAAGTAATTTGAAACTAGAAACTTTATTTTCAGCATTTTGTCCTCATACTCTGTCTTTTAAACGATTGTGTTGTCTTAGTGCGCCACATTTTTTATATGAGATTCACTAATGTTCCCGTTTTTGCAAAAACCTGTTGTTAATGCAAAGAATTTTATTTTTTATTATTCAGAGGATTTGCTCAACTTTGGTAATGACAAAGAGCAGACAATGGCGGAGACAGCAGCAAATCATGGCCTTAGTGTTATAGAAAATGATGGTGATGGTAACTGCCTGTTCCATGCATTGGTTAACCAACTGAAGCATCATACAGTTGTTGGATTTACACTAGAGCCCTAAGACGTCTTGGCTAAAACGTTTTAGCGTTCAGTACAAATGTAATGTAAATCCAGACTTTCTCAAGAGCTCTCGGCTAATAATGTTAGCTAAGACGTTTCAGGACCCTAGATTTATATGTCTTTACGATGGAACAAATTCACAAGAACTCGTGTATTTGAAAAAACTAAACTCAGTACCCCATGTAACTGGATATTGTATCTCTGGAGAAAGAAAAATGGGAAAATTTGGAGTCATAAGAATAAATTCAAGAAGCATGTCTTATCATGTCTTATATACACGTTATCCCCCCCTCCATCCTACCCCCCCCTCCATCCAATATTAATTTATTTCGATTATTTTTTGTATAACGCATGGAAATTAACTTTAAAAAGTGAGCAATGTCATTAGTATTGTGATAATAACGTCCCTTATACCTATTTATTACAGGTCATGTAGAAAATTGTTGCCCGATTTATAGGAAAAACATTGACTTTTGCACGTTTTTGATGATGCGCCTTTTTAATAGATCTCATATCTTAGAAGGGTATCAGTTCAAAAAATACTAGATGGCCTAACATATTTTGCCATGCACTGCGCCTATTCATTTGGCAATTCAGTTGTAAATTTACTCTTGAAAAAATAAATCTTCCAAATTTGAGTTTTCTTGCAGAAATCGCCTAATCCCCCCCCCCCTCTATCCATTTTGTACGATCACCGGGCGTGTAATTGGTTATATCTCATCCCAGGGTTGTTGAAAATTATTCTATTATATATCATTTTATTGCGAATTAAATTAAATCTTTAAAATGATATATCATTGTTGGTGTTTCTGTTTAAAAATAATATTGGCTAGGGGTGTTTTTGGCCCACCCTGTATATTATAAGATATTTTGTAACCATGTATGATATATTGTAATAAAAGTGATACATAGTATACTCGCCCATTTTATTATCATTTAGTGTATTCTATACTTAAAGGGTCAGTATCTGTATTTCTGATTTTTTATTCCTGACATTATTTAAAGAATTAGACCCACTCTTTCTGTTTTGTAAATATCAATACTTCAATATTTTTATTGTGTATGTAGAATGGGAAATACTTTCAAGATATAACACGTTGATATTAATAGGAGCACCAAAGGTTTTCTCTATCAACATGGAAATAAAAGCAGTTCGTATTAGCAATAATGAATACTTTGCATTTTCTACAGAATTAGAAACAAGGTAACTTTCAATATTTTAAAACTAATTCAAAATTATCACTTAGACCAGTGGCGGATCCAGGAACCAACAAGGGGGGGGGGCAAATTTTAGGTCAGAGAAAAAACCTCCGCCCATTTAGGCCCATTTTCTTCAAAATTTGGCCTTAAATTTAAAAAATAAGGCCTTAGAAGGTCTAATAATGACCAAAAGGCCCACTTTTTGGGGCCTTAAGGCCTTCTTTATGGCCTAAAAATTTTTGGGCCCAACTTTTTTTTTCTGGGCCAACCTTAGGGGGGGAGGCGGGCCCCATGCCCCCCCCCCGGATCCGCCATAGTACATGGGCTAATTGAAAGCCCATGCTTAGACCCACGGACCTCTGCCAGATAAGCTCCTCTTTGTCTAGGCTCAATAAATATATATCCTTTGAGCCTACTACCAACAGGGGCTGAATCTGGCTCCGGATCTGTGCTTAGACCCATAACGTAAGCACTGGCGGATCTGGGGGGGGGGGGCAGGAGCTTTATAAAACAGTTTTATATGCATAGGCCAAGGGTAAAGTAATAGTAAGCCGTATATTTCTATATACAGCTTACTATTACTTTTCCCTTGGCCTATGTTTATATGTCTGCTTCTGGTCTCTGCTTTTAAGGGATTCCACAAGGGAATTCCCCTTTTGACCAGGTCACTGTGAACTTTCATTGACATCTGACCAAATCAGCTGTTTGTCTATCTATGCGCATGCGCCAAAGTGGTCAAAACCGTCCTGGTCCCCTGTCAAACGTGCAAGATGCCATCGAATAAAAACGTTTGTTAGAACTGCAACATGAAGATCAAGGGCGATAGGTAGGTTAGTAATCTAAAGTGTTAGATCTACCTAGAGGCCTAAGCTTACAATTACAGGGCCTTCATCATGAAAAGAAAAAGTTTCATCATGATTTTTTATTTTTCACTTTTTGTTGAAAACTCACACACATTTTCAGAAATAGCCTAGAGTCACAGGGGATTGGCTAGGAGTGTGTCAAGGAAAATTGTCTAATCTCCCATCATTTTAACTCGATCCTCAATATTCGAGCAAATTGTGCCTGAATACATGTCATAGCCGTAGGCAGCGGGGGTTCGGTGGGTTCGAACGACCCCCCGGTCAGGATTTCCCAAAATATCATTTTGCGGAAAAATGCATATAACCAGAAATATTGAATTACTGTGCTATTTGAAAACTACATTTATGAGCAGTAAATGATTTAACATTTAGTGAACACGAGAGCCTTATTTTGTTAAAAACATGTCATAGTGTGAAGTTACACTTCCCTCAAAACGTACAAAGGCACTGGGTGAGATTTAAGGGAAGACCCCAGTAGTCTACAGAGCATGAGATTTTACATTTAGAAATAGCAATAATTTCTCACAATTAACTTAAAAGCTGCTTCTTCTCAGACAAAATAACCCATCTTTGGCAATGGCTAAATCAGTCCTTTGTAGGAATTTTGTTTTAAGCCAGTTCTGGTCCAATACGAAGTTATTGGAAGTTATTGAAAACAATGCAGACGTCCCATACTCTGAATGATTTTAACAACATTGACGAATAAATATCTGGAATAGTCGTTATATTGATGAAACACATGTTCTTTCAAATGTGTACATCTCTGTTTTGTTTTATTTCAATTAAAATTTAAAATATTTCTTGAGACGTCCCTGGGGCTGGCAAGTCCCTGAAATCAATTGTGTTAAATAATTAAAAAACGTTGTGAAATTAATTATTTAAAAGTGTATATCATTTATAAACACAAGCATTTGTTCAAAAACCCATCACTTTTCCAAAGAAAATCAATCATTGCAAAAAATGATTTTGTTTTTTCAGATACACTCCACTCATCTAAGAGATTGTATAGAATTCAAATTGTTATCGTTCCAGTTTACTTGCTCTCCCACTCCATTTTCATGTTAATGTCATGATATGTTTAGCGAATGAATTATATAATAAAAAAACATTGAAAAATAATATGGTTAATTAATCTTCAAATAATTAAGGCCTAATTTGTTATTAAGCCGTCTGAACTTAACAAAATAACAGTCGCTTGTATTTATATATGATTTATATCCACTAAAACGTTTTTATTATCAATGCGGTTTATTTTGTCCTAGATGAAGTTAAGCTTAAGCTAAAGAATAAATTGTGCGAAATAGTTGATATTCCTTGGAAACAAATCATGCTCCAGGGTCTTCCAGAAATCAGACGAAATAATGGTGGATTCGGGGCAAATCAGATTTCAGGATATGTATTCAGTAAAAGATTCACGAAATATATTTTGATGCAGAAAATTAATTATAAGTTCTCTGACTTTTTTTGCACGTTGCCTGTTTATTTTACTTTGTGAACATTAAAGTTACAAAGCTGCAAGGTCATTTTTGAAAATCATTTTTACGTCCTGTGTTATTTCAATGTGAGAGGTTTCTTGATAAAGCCTATTACTTTCAGTAAATAAAGACATCATTTTTGTTAAATAAAATTCAAATTCAACTGTCTACATGTACTTAACTTAATGAAGGTACTAAAATGAATTATATTTCCCCTCCCAAAATAGTTTTTCTTTACAAATTATGCATATAAGAATTCAAACCTAAAGATGCTTTAATACATAATCCAATGGGTTAGTAAACTTTTGGAGGGAGTGTAATTGTACAAATTGCATTATTTGAGGAACCCTAATGAAGGGGGGGGAGGGATTTGTGAATAACATAAAAATAGAACCCCCCGGTCACCAATTCCTGGCTATGCCACTGCATGTTTAATATGTCTCTGGCATTCATGAACCCCTTGGCATAAAAAAAGAGTCATGAATAATGACTTATCAAAAAGAGCTTCTGTTGCACATATATAAATCCTTAGTGCTAGGTCAGCAGCTGAGTACCCTTTGCATTCGTTTGACTTCACTTCTTAAAAGAGAGAGCTTCGTCTTCACTCTTTCAAACTAAAATAAACCTGTGAACCCATCGCGCCAATCAGTGTTCGTCGGCCAAATTTGACCGACGTTCTTTATATGGTCATTCCTTCTGACGTCATCGTTGAGCCTAGAATTGACCAATGACATGCGCATATTTAATTAGAACGCATTTGGCGTATGTTTCTTCAAGCTCGCTGATTGGTGGTAGGTCAAAAGTAATTTACCCAAACTGTCACTGGTACCCGTCGTGGGGGCAGGGCTACTAAACTGTAATATGGTTTCTACTAGGCAGAGTGTAGTTTAACTAGACTCTGCACGCAGGGTAGCAGCTGAGCAAATTTTAGAAAAAAAATTTGTCCCCTAAGTTTCTCACTGGATTCAATCATGTAGAGCAAGGTCTTGGGCTTATTTTGAGCTTTGGTTTCTAGCCCTACGAATGTGAAAACTGGTCCTATAGGTGGCGCCCCCTATAATTCACCCCCAAGTTTAAAACTACTCTCTAAAAACCTTGGTGTCTGACGATCAAAATATCCATTTATTCTCTCATTTGCACTATGTTAAATGCCCAGATTAATATGGTATAAGAAACATATGATACACACATATCAGTTGTTTAATACAGTTTAATCTGTTATCATAGGTTTAGGCATGGGCTTTCAATTAGCCCATGGTTTATACTCTAAAAACCCTGGTGTTCGGCAAACAAAAAATCCATTTATTCTCTTATTTGGCCTTATTCTTAAGTATTCCCTCCATATATAATAAGTTTGGCCAATGCCTTTAACTTGTCAGTTAATCACAGGAAATTGAAAAGAAATCCCCTTCTCTTATATCACGCAAATCATTTCTCCATTGCATTCGTCTCAAATTCCAACATGGAAGAGATTCTAAGAAAATGATGTCATCGAAAATCGGACTCGTAGGGGACAAGGTATGTATATATCAAACGCTGCCATCTTTCTTTACAATGGGGAGTTACAAGTATAGCTCCTCACTTTATGTGGTAAAGAAGAAATTATCAGACTTGGTCATATATCTTCGCCGGGCTCTGGAGAAGGAGATGACTGAACGAAGTCAAAATAAATGTCATTTTTCACCCCTGTTAAATAAACTTGGAATATTTAGAAATCTGACGTCACTCAAACACAGGGCAATGAGAATTTTTCTGAAGAAAATGACTGACCTGTCCTTCGAAGTTCGTATCGATTTTGGAGTATTTCTGTTCCTAGCTATGAAATGGATAAAAACACTTGGCCATAAAACTCCGTGATTCATCGAATGTAAGTAGGCTGAATGATTTAGAAGGAATACATGAACTTTTTCAGAAAATTGATTTTTCGATCGTTGAACAGCACACTTTTTAGAGTATAGGTATCAGACAATATTATAACAATGAATGATATGGAAAATTTTGAAGTTTCCCATCTGAACTGGTATAATTTGTTATCATTGCTTGCTGAATCATATCATCTGTTATCAGCTGTATAATACATATGATACAACTCGGAAAAAAACATGATACTCGATGATACATTTCCTCATTTGTGGCTAGAATTTGTTACAATAACTGACATGTTGACACAGACATGTCGATTACATTTATGCACACTTGTTATTATTTCTCATTAGTGGTACATTTAATGAAAGTTGAACTCATTCTTATTTACAGATTAGATCAAATTAAAGTAAGGTTCCCATAAATACTTTGTCATTAATCCGAACAATAAGTTATTCTGTCTTTCTGATTACATTTGATTTCTTTCAACACTTTGATTGCATGCCAGGGATTATATCGTAATGTTATTGATCACTGGATTATCATTTTTGAAACTCTCTGATCTAAAAAATAATTCGAAGTTCAATCTTTGATTTGAATAGACTCCATAAAACATACATTTCAAACTTAGTAGTGTGATGTGAAATCCCGGGTGTGAAATAAGTCTGTATTGAGTTAAGTTACAGAGGAGCAATACTATGCCCATGCATTCACCCCCTGTGGTAGATAAGAAAAAATAAGAGTTTCTTGCATATCAATATTTTGATCAAATCCCTGAGAATGCCAGAGGGCCGATATGGGGTTTGGTTTTTAGTCATTTTCCAAAACTCCTCATCTAACTTTTTATTTGAAAATTTGAATTACAGACTTGTTGTTGCTGTCTAGTCTAGTGAAGCCTTCCCTACCCAATCACACAAATTGGCGTGAATGCCGTGTTACTTGATTACTTGGGATTTAATATTTTTTTCATTATAATTTGCAAATTTGGTTTTAAATTCAAATTACTTACAGTATACACCTTTGACCTTTCATAAGGTGCAAGACTCAGTATGTTTAGTTGATAATTCGATAATAAAAATAAAAAAAGACACATTTTACATTTATGGCAACTGTTTTATCTGACAAATCAATACATTTTGATCAGACAGGCGCATAGAAGGGCCAAGTGATGCAAATACAGTACTGAATATTTTGACATGTCAGAGCATGGGCTCTATCACCCATGGTCAGAGCAATATGCTTGAATAAAACTTTAATCCCTAATTAATAATTTCCGTGGAAAAGTTTTGTTCACACTGATAATTAATCCATTTGTTGGAGTTAATGGATTAATTTCTACAGCAGTGGATTCTAATTTCCATAAACAATTATTTGCAAATGCAGTTTTTTATGTCCCCACCACATAGTGTGGGGCCATATTGTCAGCCTTTCTCCAAAACCGCTGCAGATATCACCTTCAAATTTTCAGGGATAACTTATGAGTGCATACAGATGTGGATGAAAAATTTTCAACTCAATACCTACTTCCTGTCGGCCATTTTGAAGTCAATTGCTAAAATCCTTGTCTGCAAACTTAAAGAAAAACGGCTTCACAGTTGCTTTTAAAACTTTAACATCTTGTTCAGCTCACTTCATTCTTTTTTTTTTCTTTTTTTTTCTTTTTTCTTTTTTTATTTCAGTTTATCAAGTACAGTTATACAATATTTTTACATACATATAGTACACAATAATTTTACATGACTTTTCTTATATATAGCTCTTATTCTAATAAGTATTCTAAATTTGGATGTTGACCATATTTATACTTGCTAATACAGTTTTTTGTTATTAATACAATATTATTTACATAATTCTCAATATATTTTTTCTTATTTGTATATTTAAGCAAAATTTCCATTTCTGTTAATTTTATAGAGCATCCAAATTTTGCATTTATTTTGTTCATTATTTCTTTCCATATATGTTTTACCTTTTTACAAGAGATGAAGAAATGAGCATATGAGTCTTCTTCATTTCTGCAAAATTTACAATTGTATGAGTTTGTCCCTTCAATTTTCCATTTAAATAGATGAATATTTGTGGGATATACCCTATGCAATATTTTGTACTGTAAGCTCTTTAATCTCGGTTCAGTAATATTTTGAATCATTTTCCAAATATCAGACCAATTAATATTTTGATATTCATTATTCCATCGTTGACAAGCTCCTGGTATGATATTTTCTTTTTTAATAATTAATTGTTTATAATCTTTCGACTTTGATATTTTTATAATGATATTATTGTACAATCTTTTATTCTGACCAAGTGCAATTGTCTTGTTTTTCAATGCATTTTGAATGACAAAATATTCAAGCATGATAGCTGCATTGTTAGGCATCATTTGTTTGAAGATATTTATATTCTTTAGTTTCTGTTGATTGTCCAGTACATCATTTACCAAATTGATACCTGCATTTTTCCAATTTTTAAAAAATATAACTTTTCCCTTGTAAGTTATGTTTAGATTGTTCCAAATATAGCTATTATCAAATATGACATCATCACATGTTTTATATTTGAACCAAGTTTTCAAAAGGAATTCATAGAAGATGGTTGTATTCCCCCAAATAATTTGAGGTTTTATAAATTTTAAGTCTGAATTGAAATGAAAAATACTGAAATCAAATCCAATCTTTGATAACATCATTTTACTCATGTTTTTCCAATTTGAGTTTTCATCCTCGATAAAACGCCTGACCCAGTGCCTCTTGATTAACAAATATATCAA
The DNA here is from genome assembly GCA_903813345.2 of Owenia fusiformis. NCBI lineage: Eukaryota > Metazoa > Annelida > Polychaeta > Sabellida > Oweniidae > Owenia > Owenia fusiformis. The sequence continues at coordinate 19,545,430 of CAIIXF020000004.1, forward strand.
CCATGTTGATTCCACCTTTTAAGTAAGGCTGTCTCAACACTTTACGTTTTATTTTTTCTGAACCTTTACCAGATTTACTCCATATAAATTTGTGTATTTTTGAATTGACCTGTTTTAAATATTTGTCTTGACATTTAAAAACCATTAACATATGCAACAATTGTGATGCAATCAAATTTTTAACAACACAGACTTTACCAACCAGTGACAAGTTGCGTTTACTCCAATTTTTCATTAAACATTCCATCTTATCAATTTTTTCAGTCCAATTTGATTCTATTAAATTTGCTGGTTTGTGGTTTGAAAAGTATGTCCCCAGTATTTTTATTTTAGCATTTTCACCTACTTCCCAGCTGATTCCTAAATGCTTTTCAATATTATTTTTATTTCTTCCGATCCACATTGCTTTTGTTTTTTCCAAGTTAAGTCTGAGTCCCGATGTTAAGTAAAATTTGTTTGTATCATCTAAAGTATGCTCTAACGATTGCAAATCTTTAACAAAGAGGGTTGTGTCATCTGCATAGCTTGTTAACTTAATTTCAGTATTACAGTTTTGAATTTTAATTCCTTTCACATTTTGATTTTGACGAATTTTGCAAGCAAAGATTTCTGTTGATAATATAAAAAGTAATGAACTTAGTGGACAACCTTGCCTCAAACCTTGATCTAAATTGAAAAATTTTGTGAATAATCCATTATTAGAGACTGTTGACTGTGTATTTTTTGTGAAAATTTCTATCCATCTTTGAAATTCAGGACCAAAATTGAATTTTTCAACAACTTTATAAACATACTTCTTAGAAATAGAATCAAACGCCCATGAATAGTCAAGAGCGACCATAATACCTTCAATGTCATCATTATAAACGTAATTCATTATGTCATCTATCAATCTTAAGTTTAGATGTATACCCCTTTCCTTCAAATATGCATTCTGGTCACTTTCAACCAATTTTTTAATTACAGTCTGCAGTCTGTTGGCCAACAAGTTGCCCCTATTTTATAGCTCACTTCATTCTAGATCTGATTAGGTTTTGGACCTGTTAGCTCAGTCATGGCAGCCATTTTTAATGTCTTACGAAAAGTTAGCGTGCGATAATACTTTGTATCATATTGAATGGTGTTTTTGAGTTTTCAAACTTTAACTATTTAGTAGCTTTATAAATAATTTCAGGTGTACTTTGTTGTAAAAGCCTTATTGTTAATGGTGGTAATATGTGATAATTTTGTAAAATGAAATCAGCAAAAACTAATAATCACTTAGTCTTAGTAAAGTCTTGTCTATGCAATTCCAGGTGAATCGTTTGGTAGATCAATTTCAAATTTTTAGGGATGATTCTTAGTATGAAAATCTAGATCTGATTAGTTTTTTGGCATTCTGGATAAATGTCAAGGCGGCCATTTTGGATTTTCCGTCTTAAAATCTTGTCTGTAAGGTCTTGTCTATGCATTTCCAGGTGAATCGTTTGGTAGATCAATTTCAAATTTTCAGGGATGATTCTTAGTATGAAAATCTAGATCTGATTAGTTTTTTGGCATTCTGGGTAAATGTCAAGGCAGCCATTTTGGATTTTCCATCCTAAAATCTTGTCAGTAAAGTCTTGTCTACACATCTTCAGGTGAACCGTTTTGTAGATCAATTAAAAATTTTCAGGGATGATTCTTAGTATGAAAATCTAGATCTCATTAGTTTTTTGGGATTCTGGGTAAATGTCAAGGCAGCCATTTTGTATTTTCTGTTCTAAAATCTTGTCAGTAAAGTTGATCGATCTTGATTACACGTTTTCTGGTTAACTGTTTGACAGATCAATTTCAAATTTTCAGGGGTGGTTCTTAGTATGAAAATCTAGAACTGACTAATTTTATGGCAAATTTACTTATCAATAAATAGTTGTTCAATATGTTTTTGATTCATGGTAAAACCTAAGAGAAGGTACTTTCCCTCATTTCTGAGAAAATAATTGTTTGAGCATTGGTTTTTAAGAATATGATGCAGCAGAACAGCTATCAGGTTTTACTACCTAAAGGTTTAGGACCATACATGTTCTTATCATTGGAGTTATGGTCACCTAAAAATGGTAAAAATCTATTTATGTGGGGCAATTTAAAATCTATTCCATTTTTAAAAATGGAAGAGATCCTTAAATCCTGGATCCGCCCCTGAATGTTATTCAGCCAACAGAGAAAAAATAAATTAAATACTGTAGACTGCTAAATGAACAATGAAGTTCTTAATACTGTATATTGCCAGGTAAAGAGAGGGAAGGTGACTGGGGGAGGGGTGGATAGTCTTTGAGCAAGACTATGAAGTTCTTTAGTCATGTAGTAATTGACTGCTCTTAATCATGAATAAATAGATGTTATTGCAAAGGAAGCAAAGAAATGTAATCGATCAACTTCAAGCACAATGGACTTCATACTAGTTTATCATTACTCTTTGCAATCACTGTATTAAGTGGAGAAAATGCAGAATACGGTATTCGAAAACAGAATAATGTCAAACATTTCATATGTCATATTATTATGATGAAAAATATTATCATGAGAAATTTATGTCAAAGGTTGCCCTTGAATCAACGATAATCATCTGAAAATCTCAGCGATAACCAATCAAAAGATCGGTTATAATATCATACAAAGGTTGTATTCAACCAATCAGTTACATGGTACTGTCTTGAAAATAGATACAGACACATGACTAAACTTTAGACCTTAATTAAACTTTGGAGTTTTATCCTCCTGTTGTGCTAGATTGTAAAAACATCAATTTAATGAATGTATGCATACATGTATGTTTAATTTTACCTATCATTGGTTCTTTTGATATGAACTTACTTTAATACAACTAGAAATGTGTTGATCTCTGTGGACATCTTCATGATAAAAGGCCTGTCAATCTGGGATCACCTAAAATTAGTGACTTACAAATGTTGAACACCTTCCTTCAAATTGTGAACACCTTGGTTCAAATTTTATTGCATACATGTATATCCAAATTTTGGACACTTCCAATATTTCGAGCTCACTTTGCTCGTGTTCAACAAGTCAGTCAATGGGAGGAAAGTAAATTCAAAGCAAGTGCGTCCATCATATACATAATTCGCTTGGAAATTCTGAATGAACTTAGTTCATTGCAATTGGTGTAAAAATTCAGAACGAACTGTGTTCATTTTTTACCGCGTCCGTTTTTGATGTTCTTTTCCTGAAATATGTTTGCTTGACAATAATCAGAAAAATGTGTATTTGCGTGACATATTCTGTCACACAAAAAGATGGGCGTGACCAGTGTTTTTCCTAAGCGTTGGACCATCGGACAAATCCAGCAATGTTGACCCGGGACTGATAAGTTATTTTAACCAGCCAGTTCACAAGACCGTCCATGTCAGATGGCTTAGATATGCACCAAATTCTTACCTTAAACATCGGTCTGATCTATGTATTTCATTTATTCAACAGTGTACTCATCATCCCATTGAAACTTGAAAACCGACAAAATATTACAAAAGTTTTAGATCTGCAAACGAGGATAAATGTTGTAGCATTATTTTTAAAAAATCTTCTCTGTAAAGTCTTTTCTACATGTTTTCTGACAAAGCAGTTGACAGATAGATTTCAAATTTTCAAACTACTTACCCTACTATCACACCAAACTAGTTCTCGCTACGTTCTCGAAAACGGGCTTAAACTGTGCACGAACGGATTTGACGTACTAACAACCAATAAGAACCGTTTGGGATCTGTTTACAAACTTCATGAAACTACTAGAATGAGTAGGTCCTCCAGCACTTGGAGCATGCTCAAAATTTTCTGGTGATCGTCAAAAGGTTGCCTAATCAGTTTTAAACTGTGTGCGAACTGAATGAACGTAGGTACATCCTTCTACCGTCTGTTTACGAACTTCATGGACTTTCCCGGACGGGGTATGTGATTTAGAATTTTGAATTGATTCAAAACTCAATGGCGACCATACCGTTCTGTAATCAGGTCATGATGACCTTCTAGACTAAGGGACGGTTTATACTACGTTGCACACCGACGTGGTGCGACCTGAACGAACTGCGAATGAGATGGACGTATTGAAGACTGTTTATGAACGAAGTAGCTAATTATTTTAGACATATATCCCGACCGCAGCCAGATTGAGCCCGTTTTACGACATTTTCGTAGGACTGGCAAGAACGGGTAAGAACTAGTTTGGTGTGATAGGGGGGTTAGTTTTTTGGCAGTCTGGGTAAATTTTAAGACGGCCACATTGGATGTTTGTCTTAAATCTTTGTCTTTTCAAATGATACATGTACATGTAGTGTGTGGCATTCAGCATGAAAAATTTGCAGTTTATAGGAGGATCACCCAATGGTGGGGACATGTTGTTTACGTTTGTGTTCTTGCATGTATTTTTTCAAGAGTTTTACCACAAAATTATTATGAAAATTCAAAATCCAAGCAGATGTAGCTAGCTGCTAAACCCAATTGATGGGACAATGGAAGGGTTCCTAGGGACAGGGAGAAGGGACCAAGAGGGGGCTGACAAAGAAGTAATAAATTGTGGGGTTCCCCAAGGGTCAATATTAGGTCCCCTGTTTTTCCTACTTTATATCAATGATTTAGCTGACGCAGTTTTAAATAGCACTCTGTACCTTATTGCTGATGATAGCTCAATTTATCTACCTGTCAAAAAGGAGGACTCAGTTCATGAAACTTATTTAAAACTCCCAAAGCGATGTTGATAGAATAGAAAACTGGTCAAAGACATGGAAATTTAAGACCAGTACAAGTAAGGAAGTATTTTTCCAGTCCAAAATAAGAAGTCGCTCAAATTCCTGTGGTTTTAATGGTGATTCGATCCCTTTTACCAATAGTCACAAACATCTTGGAATTATTTTAGATAAGGCTTTAAAATTTGAAGAACATATTAACAGTATATTGTTAAATGTAACAGGATGTTGAACCTACTTACCGCACTAAAACATAATTTAAGGTCAAAACATCTAGAAAAGATTTATTTGGCATTCATACTTCAGTACCTCACTTAGAATATGGTCATATTATTTTTGATTAGGCAAACTTAAATTTAATTTCCAAATTGGAAAAAATTCAGTATAGGGCAGCATTGATTGTTAGTGGATGTATCCAAGGGACAAATGCAAACAAAGACAATTCATGCTTAGGGGCCAGGAGGGAAGAAAAGGAATTATTATTTATTTATGATGTCATTAATAACAACAAAATACCTTCTTACAAAAACCAGGCTTTTTCTATATATAGAAATCATAATGTATTGCAAAATGAAAATAGGTTGCGTAGAGTTAGAACTTTTAAAATTCCATCCCAATGTAAGGCCAAGACCAGAAAGGGCACAGTTATAAACATCATGGGAGAAACTGCCTTGTGATTTGAAATGTATCCAATCTAGAAATTGTTTTAAGTTTAATCTGAGGAAACATATTCAAAATTCCAAAATAAAGCTACCTACACCAAAATTACATCTTGATAGGAAGAAAGAATCTATTTTGAACAAGACTTGTTGTGATTTTATTTTTAGACAGCATCTTTTTTTACTCAAAATTGTAGTTGTGGCTTTAGATCTCAGTCTACAATGCACCTATTATTACACTGTCCTCTATTCATTCTTCAGAGAAACTTGTTTTTGGAAGAACTTGGGGAACTGCCATCCTTTGACTTAACCTTATTTGGTCAACTCAGACAGCAGGACAGGGTAAACCTAATGTTGTATGGTGATTCTTCTTTACCATTTATGACAAATCAGGAAATTGTTAAATTGTTAAGGTTTACTGCAGTCAATTGTTTTGATTTTAAATGAGTAAGTTTTTACTGCTCTGCATGCCTGAGTTGGCACATAAGATTTCTTTGCAACTTTATCATTTATATTTATTCTTGATTACCAGGGCCAATAATGCATTGCTTCGGCCCTTGCTCTGTATGTAACATGTAATTAATACCTTTAAACCTAAAACAAAAGCCAAATTGTCCTATCATGAATCTATTTGTACTAACCTGGAAACAAACTCATCAAATTGTAAATATTATTGGATTGCAATCAAGAAATTACTTGGTAAAAAATTTTACACCTTAACACCTCAAAGCAGGGTGGACCAGACGGAATAACAAATAAGCTGTTGAAAATATGTTGCGACAGTATAGACCAACCATTATTTGACTTATTCAAAAATCAGCAGTGGAAGATATCATTGAACTGTGGCGCCCACACACAATATATGAAGGAATGATCATACTTTATAGTCCCCATGTCATATAAGTCGGATTTAGTTCAAATATCATAGCATAACGTCAACTATAAAGTAGTTTAATTCGATGAAAACTAAAAATATTGAAATCGACACTTCCCATCCGCCATCTTTGATGTCAAGGTGACAGCTGTTACAAGGGGTGTCACAGGTCGGATATCTTTCAAGAAAAAAAATGTGTGAGTCGGGTAATTTCAGGTTGGGTCAGAAGAACAATGAATTTGACTTGCCAATCATTCAGGAAGAACTGTAAACTATTCCCCATTCGTAATTTATACGTATTCAAGAAATAAGGCAAGCCAAAAGTTTGGAATTTTGCGGGAAATAGAAAGAATTTTACTATAACTTATGATATTCCTGAGTGTTCTGACCCAACCCAAAATTGGTAAGTAGCTGTTTGTGACCTGACCCGAGCCGAGATTCGGGTTGACTTTGGGTTGGTGTGACACCTCAAGCTGTTACCTTCGCTTGATACTTTGCTGCACCTTTATTCATGCTATCTATATATTTGTTGCACCTTTATAATGCTTTCTATATATTTGCTGCACTTCATACATGCTCTCTATATATTTGCTGCACTTTATACATGCTTCTTTACGCCTATACACAGATGTACTTTATATTAACCATGATATCAAAAGAAAATTGATCATTCCCTCATGCAGTGCAATATTGTCCTTTTGACCACATTGTCCTTAAAAAGTAAATACAACCAAATCAGTAACTCTATCCAATATTGTGACTAAACTTTACAGTTATTACTATACTGGTTATTTTTTATAGGTACTATTGACCTGCTTTGAACTGGAGAGAGGCTGGAGCATGCGCAGAGACCTGCACTGTGAGGTCACACTCTTCAGACAGCAACTTCATCTATTAAACCATACAGTCTCCATTAGTTCATAGAGAAAGCACGAATAAAGCTAAAAAGCTTGGATACTTGTAGTGATCAGCTTGTATTGCTTACCGTACGCTTTGCTGCTTCGTATGACCTTATTTGGTAAGTATATAGATTTATTAAGGGGAGAGAGTATTTAAAGAGAGGGAGGGATTTAAGGTGGTAATATTGCTTAATATGGAGTAATGGATTGGAGTCACCTAAGGCCATCTTGGATATGCTCTTACTAACATTTTCATGTTTTACATGTATTTTATCTCAGCATATCATTTAAAAATAGGTGTATAACATGAAAAATATTTGTAATTTAATGCAAATTCAAGAATTTGCATCTTTAAGCTTTCATTTTGAGTAAATGTATCATAAACATAGGCATGCCTTCTGTGGATTCTTTAATAGAACACAATGTTGCGGCCATGACTTTTTATAGATACCAAAAAATGTATTCCTGTTTCCTAACGGTATTAGATCAGAAAAATATGATAGATAGATTGCAAAGGATGAAATACAGACATGTCCACAATTGTTGCTTCATTTAAAGTTCACCTTAGTCAGGTGAAAGCTGAAGGTAAACATCTTAGAAAATAGGTTGAATGTTTTCTAAACTTTGATCCTTTTTACAAATATAAATATGCTAACCTGATTATCTTTGGTTTTATTTATTTTTTGATTTGGAGGCTAACTTTGTCTAATTTTGTCAATGTTTTTTTCATGTGTTAATGTTTCACTGACAAACTGCAGGTATAGGCAACTGTAAAATATCTAATTTATGTTAGTCTGCCATTGGAGAGTGGTGTCTGAGAGGTATTCTGTATTATAAGGTTATTTGATGAATCACTCTGCAACATGATGCTGACAAAGACATGACTTTCCTGCTTGTAATATGGAATTATAGTCAACTTTCCCCTGAGATAGATGTCCTGGTGGTCAAACCTTAAAATGCAAAATACAGCTAGGGAGGATGGGAGCCTTGAAAAGCAAAGAAAACTCCATTATGTACTCTAAATTGTATATAATTGCCAGAAATTCAGCCAGTTCATTCACATTAAAAGTGAGAGCTCTTAGAAACACCATGACCAGAGAAGGAATTTTTCAACATGTAAAAACAAGTGAGCTCATATATATTCAAATAGATTATGAAGAAAGCTGTATGGGGACAGAATAACCTCATTCAAAGTCTTAACATTACTAACTCCATTTTAAATATAATCATCATAAATTATTAAGCTTCTGTTATAACTATGGTAACTATAAGATGTCTAATATAACAACAATGAACTCGGAAATATATTCATAACTATGCAGTGATTGACTGAAAATCATAATCTTTTCGGCTGATTCAAAGAACCTACTTTAAAACATTTCCTCTTCCCAGAATCTTCTCATCTGATAAAGACCTAACATTTTGATGTCACCACCAAAAGGTGACAACGGTTAGCGATTGGCGGATGGTGGTTGGTGGTTGGCAATCAGCGTCTGTAACAAATTCTAAAGCACATGGAATAACTTAATAAATACTGTTTAGACTGACTTCATTTTTTTCAAAAGTTTTCTGAAGTTCAATTCCGACTTAAGATTTAAGATTTGACCTCCAATGACCTTATAAAAAAGGTCTAAAAGGGCTTTTTCCAACTTGCTTCAAATTGAATAATTTTTTTTCAAAATCATCTACACCCCCAAAATGCAATCTGATTTTCGACGCCATTTCGGTGCCAAATTTCGGTGTCGTTTCGGCACCAAATGGACTGACTAGTCCGGGAGCAAATTTTGGTGTCGAAAGGTTTCGGTGCCGGAACGGTGTCGAAACGGTGCCGGAACGGTACCGAATTTTTTCGATGCCGAAACGGCGTCGAATTATATTGGCTGTGTACAAGTTCTCAGAAGTTCATATCTGACTTTAGATTTGAGATTTCACCTTCAATGACCTTCTTAAGGTTAACAAAGGTCAGAAATGTCTTTTTTCAACTTGCTTCAAATTGACCAATTTTCTTTTCAAAATTGTCTACAAGTTCTCAAAAGTTCAAATCTGACTATAGATTTGAGGTGTTGACCTTTAATGACCTTCTCAAGGTCAAAAAAGATTCATAATATTGTGAGCAACTAGGTGGTGACATTTTGTCATGTTAATGCCTTGTTACTTACGTATACTCCCACCATAGAATATATTCTAATAATATATTTATTATGGAGTTTTTATATGTCTTTTGTCTGGAATACTTCCCATATAAACCAGAACTGTCATGATTTGTTTCAAGTAGAATATGAAAGGTAGGTAAAGTAAAGAGTATTTTACAAATAAACATACACGAAGTGAAGATTGTAGTTCATATTAGAACATGTAGAAATGCAAGTGCATGTATCTCATTGATTTGTCACATAGATTTATATATCTGGTATATACTTTGATGACCATCCAGATTTTCTACTAATGCTGCTGTTAGAATATTTCTCTGAAGTCTGGTGCCAACACATACTTCAGTATAGATCAATGTTCTTGCAGATTATGACATACATTTCAAACATTTTCTCAATTAAAAGTTAACAAACTACATTTCTAAACTTACTCATTGCTTCTGTGTAATTCTAAAACATCACATTTGTGATCTTTATTAGGATGTATTTGTGACTAATTGTAGCAAACTTAACAATTAATGTTACTTTTGTTTGTATTTTGTGAGGATTAATGCCTTTGTCTGCAGTTAGGAAAAACAGCATTAAGCAGTTTCCAATAATTTACACTTGAACTCGCATTACCATAAAAAGCTGTAATCCATATAGGTTCCATTGAGCACAGATTGTGACTTGTGGATATTGAGCTGTTACCAAATGTGTTTCTGAGTTAGGAGGGTTTTACTAGAACTTTTTTTCTGACAGAAAATATATCTTTGTATTATATTAGTATGAATTGTCTTTTTCACATTTTGACAAGCTACATAGAAACACCAGAAGTTTTGAAATGTCATACCAGTTTTTTATTCCAGTCAGTCAGCCAATAAAGCCCATGCTTTGTCCTTTTATTGTTATGTCCCCACCACATAGTGTGGGGCCATATTGTCAGCCTAGGCGCGTCCGTCTGTCCGTCCGTACGTCCGTCCGTCCGTCCGTCTGTCCGTCCGTCTGTCCGTCCGTCTGTCCGTACGTCCGGGAGTTTTCTCCAAAACCGCTACAGATATCACCTTCAAATTTTCAGGGATAACTTATGAGTGCATACAGATGTGGATGAAAAAATTTTAACTCGATACTTACTTCCTGTCGGCCATTTTGAAGTCAAATGCTAAAATCCTTGTCTGCAAACTTTAAGAAAAACGGCTTCACAGTTGCTTTTAAAACTTTAACATCTTGTTCAGCTCACTTCATTCTAGATCTGATTAGGTTTTGGACCTGTTAGCTCAGTCATGTCAGCCATTTTGAATGTCTTAAGAAAAGTTAGCGCACGAAAATACTTTGTATCATATTGAATGGTGTTTTTGAGTTTTCATACTTTAACTATTTAGTAGCTTTATAAATAATTTCAGATGTACTTTGTTGTAAAAGCCTATGTTATTGTTAACAGTAGTTATATGTGATAATTTTGTAAGAAGAAATCAGCAAAAACAAATAATCACTTTTTTATTGTCGGCCATTTTGGATTTTTCCGTCCTAAAATCTTGTCTGTGAAGTCTTGTCTACGTGTTTTCAGGTGAACCGTTTGGTGGATCAATTTCAAATTTTCAGGGATGATTCTTAGTATAAAAATCTAGATCTGATTTGTTTTTTGGCATTCTGGGTAAATGTCAAGGCAGCCATTTTGGATTTTCCGTCCTAAAATCTTGTCTGTAAAGTCTTGTCTACGCGTTTTCAGGTGAACCGTTTGGTAGATCAATTTCAAATTTTCAGAGAGGATTCTTAGTATGAAAATGTAGAACTGATTAGTTTTTTGGCATTCTGGGCAAATGTCAAGGCAGCCATTTTGGATTTTCTGTCCTAAAATCTTGTCTGTAAAGTCTTGTCTATGCATTTCAAGGTGAACCGTTCTGTAGATCAATTTCAAATTTTTAGGGATGATTCTTAGTATGAAAATCTAGATCTGATTAGTTTTTTGGCATTCTGGATAAATGTCAAGGCAGCCATTTTGGATTTTCCGTCTTAAAATCTTGCCTGTAAAGTCTTGTCTACGAGTTTTTAGGTGAACCGTTTGGTAGATCAATTTCAAATTTTCAGGGATGATTCTTAGTGTGAAAATCTACATCTGATTAGTTTTTTGGCATTCTGTGTAAATGTCATGGCAGCCATTTTGGATTTTCTGTCCTAAAATCTTGTCTGTAAAGTCTTGTCTATGCGTTTTCAGGTGAACCATTTGGTAGATCAATGTCATATTTTCAGGGATGATTCTTAGTATGAAAATCTAGGAACAGATTAGTTTTTTGACATTCTGGGTAAATGTCAAGGCAGCCATTTTGGATTTTCCATCCTAAAATCTTGTCTGTAAAGTCTTGTTTACATGTGTTCTAGTTAACTGTGTGACGGATCAATTAAAAATTTTCAGGGGTGGTTCTTAGTTTGAAAATCTAGAACTGACTAAATTTTGGGCATTCTGGGTAAATTTTAAGGTGGCCATTTTGGATTTTCCGTCCTCAAATTGTGTTGGTAAAGTCTTGTCTACTCATTTTCAGGATAACCATTTGATGGGATCACCCACTGGTGGGGACATTTTGTACACATTTGTGTTCTTGTTTCTATAAGTAGTGGTGCAAATTGTGGGGAAACTTGGAGTCGACTCTACTATGAAAAAATGGACTGGAAGTCGATTAAAAACGGGTTTTTGATGTCTTTATTTTTGCAAGAATAAGTAAATAAAATATGAAGTATGAAGCTACTTCCAAAACAGTTTATCGATGCTTTAATTAGCACAAAGGTCTAGATTAGATCATTTTGGTGCCATATTCTTTTCATAAAAAGCTCCATTTCTCTTAATAAGCATTATACTTTCATCATCTTTTATGATTTTTTCCAAGAACATTTAAAATTTGTTAAAATAATTTTCGACTTAAAATAGAGTTGAGCAAGTCATGATTATGGACACTAGAGTCGACACGTTTATTCGAGACCAATAACATGACTGCAACTATTTACTGCGCCACTACTCTACAAGCTCACTTGCCTGTAAACTGTATAATCCTAAAAGGTTCACTTTCTAATTATTTTTCACTTTGAAATGTGTGTTTTACTTGTTAAACACCCTGTATAATTTGTTCACATGTTTACCCAGGTGTTTTAAAATATATTTGTGCTAATCTATACATTGCTAATTTGGTAGACATTAATGACCACATAAAACTTGAACTTTGCCTATATGAAGTTTGAATATAAGCAGTTTTTGGCAACATGTTTTTAGATATCACTTGGCATTCATGCTTTTATAAATGACATTGTAATTCAGCTATTATGTTCAATTCATTCCTTCAGGAGACTGATACTAATGCCTTTGCTCTCCTTTGGCAGATTGAGAACAATAATCTTTCTCCCAAAGGAGAGTGGGTTCAACACTAAGTATAAGCTGCTGGGCCAAGAAAGATCATGCAAATACAGTAGTTGTACCATATACCTTAAATATATGGAGCCACTATCATTAATGGGGCCATATTTGTAAATATTTGGAACAATTTCTTCATTATTTTGTTTGTAAATGTCTATCCTAGGTAAATGAGGCCATGTAGCCTGAATGGATGAATAGACTTAATGCAAGTAGAAATAATCTTGATTTACATCATTAAATATTCAAAATTCAGTCAAAGTGAAATCATATTTAAAATCTACTTGTAAAATAATATTTACATATGTGGTTTCAAAAATTGAACTTTGAAAATATGTTAAGTCAATGGCGCAAACTTGATCAGCTAACTTCTAAGCTACTTACTAAGCTACATTCTAAGCTACTCACTCAGCTACTGTATCAGCTTATTACTCAGCTACTTACTCAGCTATCTAGTTCAATTCAATCTGGAGTCTTAAATTGAACTTGTTCAATTTACCATTCTTGTTTATTGTGAAATCAAATGACCTCACTAAACAAACAACAAATAAACATATATATTATTTTATTCATTTGTAGATTTGAATATTTTACATGTGATATTATATATAACTTTATAAATGGCATGTGCAGTCATAGATGTGAAATATGCATAAGTTAATGTATCACCATATCTTTAATATTCCATTGATTGTATTTTGTTATCAGCATACACTAATGAATGAGTGACACATTTTATGTGTTTTATCAAAAATGTCAATGGTTTATTGGAACAGTGATAAGATGGTGTGTTTTATCCAGTTTTATGTTAGACTACCTTTTAGGTTCAACAATAATGTGTAAAATTAACAAATCAAGAGATTTAGTGAAGTTGAATGTCGGTAGTATTCTGTCTATACAGTGTAGCTGATATTTTTATTCCTTATATTTTATTCCGTGCTAATTCCACCTAGCCCATTCTATGCTACATTTTAAATCATGGCCATAATTAGGTCCTTATATGTTCTGTAGCAATGAAGCCTGCAAAATGAATCAGCCAAGAACCACACCCAGGATTATTTGCTCATATTAACATTGCATTTAACAAATTGCTCAAATGCAAATAATAAACTTTTTATGTTTGAACAAAATACTGTAGTGATATGACTTCAAAGAGGCTTCTATTTTGCAATGAGGAAAGGTTCATATGAAATCTTCCTGTTTTGATTTCACCCATTTTCTTAGATTTCCTCGGAGAGACATGGAATTAAAATGTTGAGGTTTAGAAAATATGGGACAATTTTTCTGGAAGGAGACCTACCTTGTATATGATATTTTGGCAATGAGTATGATTTGTTCATTTGTGGTAGTTTTTATATGAGGAAGTATTCTTATTGGTGACAGAGTTAAACCATACTTTGAAATAATTGACCTAAATCCTAAATCATCCTATGTGAGATTATTTGTTCATTTACATTTCATTATTTCTTCATTATTTCATCATTACTTAGAATGATTGTAATGCACTAGATGATCATGGACATTAAAACCCATGAATTCAAATAATTACAGAGTTACACGTATAAAGGTTATTTGATTCTACATACATTCTACATGTACCTGGTTATTTAGCAAAGTATGAGTTTGCTGAGCTCATTTTAACAAGTGACATCTCTTGCAAATCACCACAAAAACATGCAGTAAATTAAGCCTTCCGTGATTCACTCTTTAATCGAGAAGGTACGAAAATATGTACTTAAAGAGCCTTCAAAAAGGACAAAATTTGATTGGTCAATATTTTTCAACAATACATTTCGTGTAGCTATTTGCATGACCCGAAAGTTCTAAATCAAACTCATTACACAATTTTGTTTTTACAACTGCACGCTAAATAAAACAATGACACCATCAGAAGTATTGTTCTTTGTCATTGCTTTAATGGTCAGTATATCGAGTATAATCAAGAAAAGCTTGCACAATGAACAACAAAATTCAGAAACGAGTGCTATAGATTTGCTTTCGGACACTGAACCGATTGACCTAGATAATAGCGACGCGTCTTCTGTGGTCAACTGCTCAGTTGCTTGTGGATTTTCAACGTAACTCTATAATGCAATAGACTAGATGCGAGTAGAAATAATCTTGATTTCCGTCATCAAAAATTGAAAATTCAGTCAATCTGATGACATATTTGGAATCTACATGTAGAATTACTTATAGAAATGTGGTTTTGAAAAGAGTTTATCAACTTTGAAAATTTAATTTTCTTTGAAAATGTGACTTCTAGGTCGGGGGGATTCCCCATAGAACCCATGTTGTAAAATCACAAAAAGTGAAATATCTTTTCTTGTGTTGGGCAGATAATTTTTTTTTTTACTGGGCATATTTTAATTTGTATAACTATCAGATACAAAAGGGTAATATGAAAAGTGAACCACTAAAACTGATGAATATTCAAGTTTAAGGGAATTTTGTAATACCCTGCCATGTTATTTCCCCCGACTCAGCCACCTGGTGGCGAAACTGGTAACTATCTACTCGCATCTGAGTAATTTGAAGATGAGTTCTTTTATCCTGTTGTTGCATGCATCGATGTTGCAATTTGCAGTTCGGTAAGATTGGAATGAAAGTGTTGAAAGTCGAATGAGATTACTTTTTCCAATATGGCGACCAGTCAACTGATCATGTGACCTTTTCTTCTGGAATATTATCTCACTTTTCAATCATCGTTTTCACCACGGTTTGAATCAAAACAATGAAAAAGATATATGTTACATTAAGATTAATAAGAGATGAATCGTTTCTTGTAATTTTTTCTGTACTTCTGTATGGGAATATGAACAAATATATTGATTGAAAAATAGGTGTGAAAATCCCCTTGTTAAACCTATGGGGGAAAACAAGGAAGTATGAATTTCTTCCTCCGCAAACTGCATCATGGGAAATATTTTTACCTTATAAGAAAAATCTTTTGCATCTCCTCTTTTGAAGAGGGAACAAGGAATACGACAATTGAGCACTTTTATTGCCGGCCTCAATGTGCTAACATCATACAGGGTTTCATGTACATACTGTAGATTGCTTTGATCATTTCACTTTTTGTAATTGTAAAATTGAAAAGATCTCTATTGTACATGGTGCAGCTGTGCTATCATATACTAAGTTAATATCACAGGACATCCCATTTATGTTGAATTATCACTGCCATTTATGAAATTCCATCATGCTTTTATAGAAGCACAGACAATGTATTAATAGCATTTCTATTGTTGCTGAAGTTTTGCTATAATAAACTAGCAGATTGAATTATATATAGATTAATTATGTTGATCATGATGACCAAATTCAGACCATAATTATACTGGTAATCATGAAATATCATTATTGATGATACTGGTTGATAAAAAACATCTTTTTATTATTATTAATGGTACCTCAGGGGTCTCCACACCACCATACATTTGATGCAACAGTAAAGTGAAGATTCTGTGATGGGGTATCATCACAATCACTGTCAAATAATATGTAAAACATAATAGGTATTCTCTTGAAATTAATGATAACCTATGATTTGCAAACTTTCCATGTTTTTCATCTTTAATGCTCTCATGATTGATAAAATAGTGTTCCAAGTGTAGCTATGGCAGCTCATAATGAGGTCATCATTACCCATAAATCATCATTCCTTGCAGAAGACTTTCTCATATTTTAAACAAATTCATGCTTTCACCAAATTAATATTTAAAGAGTGAAAAACTATTTTTGGTGAATCTTATGAGAACCTGAACCTGGAAAGTTTGGTTCAGATGTTTTAGAAATGAACTAAAAGTATGAGTATATGAAACAGTTTGATATAGTTTGTGAGGCTGATATACCCTAGATCATATGTATCATATGTGCACATAGTTGGAATATCATTCCCAACTAATGCCGTGCTATGAATAACTTAGTACCCCACACACAATTTTGTCGCCTACTTTGATGTATTGTAGAAAAATATCCAAAAAGAGTTTGCTTATAAAATTTGGCATACTTAAACTTGAAACATTTTGTGACACTCAAATTTTTTTATTTGGAAATTTAAGTAATATTGACGAAAAACAAGCAATTTTGAAATATTCATGTTTTAACAAAATTCGACGAAAATTTTCAGTTTTGCAGTTTTAAAGAGACTTTAAATAATTTTGATTACATTTTGATTACAAACTTATTGCGTTACATATGGTTTGTCTGTTCTCTTAAGATATTGTTACTATGTGTTGGAGATGTTTAACTCCTAAACATGAATATTGTAAGTGTGGTTTTATTATTGTTTAAGAGTGAAGACCGTTTTAATACTTTCAATACATGGACAGGTGCGTGTATCATATGATTTGTTGGCTTTAAGTCTAAAAAGGTTAACAGGGCACCGAAACATATCCCTGCTTGGATTTCTATCCCATCCTACCACTACAGCATTTCCTACTGTCTCACTCGATTAAAAAATCCTTTCCAGTAGCTCGCATCTCATAAAATCTCATGAAAATTATTAACAGGCATTATTAACAGTGAGCTTGCACTCAATTTTTCGTTGGCCAACGATCGGGAGGCCATATTCGCCCAATACCTCACAGGTGGCCACCGACGGCTTACCTTTTGTTGGAAATGATTCACATGGATTAAACATGTGAACTTACAGGGGTAACATCATAACATTGTCACATTATAACAGTCACTCCTGCTTGGTTCAGTTTTTCTTTTACCAGTGGATTATAATGGTGTTTAATAAGATAGGATTGACCAGAATATTCAATTTTTTTTTGTAATCAATTTGTTACAAATTGTTTCAAAATTTAGCTTAATTTAGGTCAAATCTGTAAATGCGTAGCAATTTAGAAACCGAAGTCAAATTGTGGTGAAGTCATATTACCCTAAACAAAAAAAGTTGAGTGTCACAAATTGTTTCAATTTAATGTATGCCAAATTTCATGAGAAAACGCTTATTGGATATTTTTCTACAACACATCAAAGTAGGCGACAAAATTGTGTGTGGGGTACTATATATAGATGTTTGCTAAGGTATCTTCAGAAGTCATGAGGGATGCAGGGATAACTTCATTTTCTCTGGTCTGATTATCACCGCAAGTAAACATAGGACTAGCCACATATCTGAAGACATATCTGAATTTGAGCTTCAGTTTGACAAAAAGTTGATAGCCATGTTTTGTATTCTGAATAACTCTTTGTTAAGACAAATGGCTCGCAGATATGAAAGAAAAATTAGGTCTGTTTTTTTATAGTATTTGTCACCATCAATAAGTACCATATTTCTATGGTCTTCACTTTTTTCATATCTTGCAATCATGCTTATATCTATGCAGCCAGAAGCCAGAATCATATAATATTAATGTAATGACTTTGTCTTGAAATCACACAGTTTCATCAAACAAAGAAGCAAGTTGTCTGGTGCCAATAGAATCAGAATGAAGAATGTCATAGTGCAGATTAAAGGCAGGAAAAGCTTTTTGTGATAATGATATCTTTAGTTCCCCTGTATTGATCTGTGAATAGAGACTGTTTACCCAATGACCTTGAATAAAATGTGACTATGGCATGCTTTATAAGGTTAATATTTGTGAAAATAGTGCATTTAGCAAGGGATAAAGAAAACCAGTTTGTAGTTTGTATTCTAATTTGCACAAAAATGCTTCATAATTCTCTCATTTCCTTGAAATATTAGGGATAACAAGAGTGTAATGAGCATGACCAAGGTGATATATTCAGCTACATTGTCATTAGTAAATAATTATGCTCCCCAGCCAGACAACTTTATTGTTTTTCCATAGAGACATAAATGATGTTGTCACGGTAACATAATCATAGGAGACGCATGTGGATGCATGATCTTGCACATTTTTCCTGATTCATATTTAATGTTGCATCAACTTTTGAATCTCTACCTGGATATACATACATGTATGTGTGTATGTATGCACAGACATCATTATAACTTCCATGCTTCCCTTTCATTCTATTTCATTCTAAACTTTGAATTAATTCCAAACTGTTTTCAGTTCAGAATGTATTTCGCGATCAGGTGTTCACAGTGACATCTTTCTTGATTTGTTGCTTTTCACGATGCATTTATGGAATAATATCTGAGAAAGACAAATGATACAAGTCTGACTTTTGATGTCTCAAGTCAACATTCAATCAATTGATTGCTTTATAGATAGGATGTCGAGAATTTGGACAAGGTTTCGCGTTTGGAATTCAGCCTCTCTTTCAATAATTAGTAGATGTTCTTTAAGAGGAACCTAATCCTCAGTATATTCATGGAATATGTTAGTAAATCAGAACTAAGAGTTGGTACTTTATATATACAGTACTTCACTTAGGCTTATGTTTTCAAGACTTTGCCACTCTAATGTTCTGATCATACCTTGTAACAACATGCATATTCAGCTGTGCATATTATGAGTAATGCCACTGTCCTTATGTACATGTATGTTTTGAAGCGGAAGGAGTGAAAGTCTCCAGTTCCTAAATATTATATTATATATTGGGTGATGCAGATCATGTCATCAAACCACAGGCAGAAATAGCTGCAAATTCAATTAGGAGAGGAGTGCATGTGTTAACTCTTTTAGAGGATTTATAAGCAAGTGAACATGTATTACATTTACATATGGAACAAAAAGGAATAGCATAAACAGAGAAAAGGCCTGAGTCATTCATGGAATAGACAATTCTGGAAAAACAGGTGCTTCCTATCATCATCCACATCTCCTCTTATGTTAGCAATCACAGAATAATGTGTGGAAATAAAATACATTGTTTATATCTGCTTCTTGTCATCTCAGACATTGGAATAGTAACAGATATTCCTGCACAAACTAGAGTCTTGGTCTTGCATATTTCAATCTATTTCTCTGAGATAGAAATAGAAATACTAGATTTTCTTGTATTTTTATAAATTGGAGTATTATCTATGTTCCTGTTTGCTTTATTCCTTGCTATTTATACCAAATTCCACTGTATTTTGCATGACCACCCATGACTTAATTTTTACATTAAGAGGAGTTAAGATACCTGTATGTTTACAAATAACATGTAAAAAGACAAGTATGACATGCATTGGAGCATTTTCATTAGTATTTTGAGGAAGTACCAGGGTCAGACAGTTGTTCAAGCTGTAGTTGCAAAAGTACAAAGACATTCCAATTCTGAATGTCGCTTGCTTGCATAAATTATGTTGTCACCATTTGGAAATTTAAAACAGAAGGGGAAGCAATAAGTAAAACAAGCAAACATGATATTCATGATATCCCAAATAACAGATATGAAAAACACAAGCTTCTTTGATATGTTAGAATCAAACAAGAAAATTATGCTTTGAGAAATATTAAGCTTAGGCTCAGATTCTACAGGTCAGAGTGACTTTGAGATTTATCTCTGTTCAAGTGATAAAAATACTTTTAAGTTGTTTTCTCAGACATGTGAAGAAATCTCTAAATTCCTGCTCTAAATCTGCCACTTAAAAGCTCTATATAAACTTGCCAAAAATATTCTTACAAGTTTACACTTTTTGGGTCTTCATTTTTTATGACCATTGCTCATTGTTAGTATATGTTAAAAAGGAATAAAACGTTTTCAAAATCAGTTCTCAATGTGCTAAATAAAAGTACTAAGGGTATGGTCGAAAATCCTATTTAGATTAAACTTCCTCAAAATAAAAGAATATTGACATGACCTTAACCAGCCTGGTATCTCTAGAGGTAGCATGTGGAAGACACTGATACCCTTTAGACTACTTAGGCTTTTTCATTAACAATTTCACTAATTTTTCTAATTATTGATGACTCAATGAAACAAACTCACTTAAAGTCCTCACATTATATGACAATCACATATAGCCTAATATATGTGTTCATGCACATTAGCGAAACAGAACAAATAGATATTTTCTAGGATCATTGAAAGGGTAGTTACAAGTTAGAGATCTAGGAAGCAGTGGTCAATTTACAGTGAGATATTTTGAAATTGAGATATTTCCTGAAGTGAGTTGTCTACAGGTGCCCAGGCTTCTCTGGATTTATGCAGAATAAAGAAGGCCATGTCCCAGGGTTCACTGGGTATATTTAGAATAAAGAGGACCATGTCCCAGGGTTCACTGGATTTATACAGAATAAAGGAGGCCATGTCCCAGGGTAATCTAGGTTTATACTGAATAAAGGAGGCCATGTCCCAGGGTTCACTGGATATATGCAGAATAAAGAAGGCCATGTCCAAGTGTTATCTGGATTTATTCAGAATAAAGGAGGTCATGCCATTCAAAATAGTTGCAAAACCTATTTATAAAATGTATGATTGAACAGAAATAAAAAGTAAATAAAGAAAAGATGGTATTTGATAAGATATTATATTAATTATGTAAAGTGAACTTACATTCAACAATCAAAACTAGCAACAAATAATATGCAAATATTTTCACCTTATGTGAAATAATCATTATTGACAATTAGTATAAATCTTCTTGTTCTCTATTTCCCTCTCCAGTTTTTGAACTTGCACATACTTTTGCTGAAATAAGAATTTTTTAGATGTAATGAATTTGCATTTCAGTTTCATGTTTTAAATGTTATGAAGATTTCATATACATTAACATGAAAACATGGACATGTTTAAAATTATTCAAATTCAATTCTACTCAAAATCAGATTTAATTTAATGTCTCTTTCTATTGAACCCTGGTTACTTGGCTAGTCAGTTTATTCATTAGTTTTGCTATAGAGTCCATAAGGTCATAACCCCTTGTCCCTCTCTTGTCATTTACTGTCATGTTTAATTTAGATTTTATCCTAATCATATAGAAAGAAACTTAAAATAGAAGATTTCTCAACACCTGTATATAACCATCTCAGTATGATGTTTGTATCAATGTGAGAAAATAGATATATTTCAGACACTTTAAGATTAGATATAATAGTGGTCAGAAGATATTTTTGTCCAGGGTGAATATATTCAAGTCACTCCACATGCTTGCAAACTACTCCAAAAGCTAGACATATTCTGAAATAGCAGACAAAAGCCACAAAAAGTCGAACATAGCCATGATATCATCAGGAAAAATGTGATGACATTGGTTGGAGCATCAGTAATTTGGATTTCGAAATAGAATCTTAGTTGATTAACTGCTTTTTTGTGTGAAAATGCAATTTTTCTTGGATACAAAGACATGTCTTCTGAATATTGAGGCAGGATGGGTTGAAACTGAGGTCAGAAAAGGTTAGTATTTCTTCAATAGTTAAATTTTACATATTGCTTGGCCAGTATGAATGCACTATATGTACAATAAACTATTCTGCTTCTAATGGGAAATAGTTCTTTACTATTAATTATGATTTCATTTCTTATATTATCTATGCAATACCTTTTCAGTTCTCAATAAAACTCAAAACCTTATGCAGTGAACTTTCTAGTGTTTAATGACTTTACTTTTTCTAATATAAGGACTTATAAAGTTTACAATTTTAAGATATTTAGTGTATGTATCAAACTGCAGCATTTAACTAAAAACTCATTTGAAACCATTTTTACCTTAAACCTTTGACCTCAACTTGATCTTAAAATGACTTTCTGTTTATGCAATGTGTTCTATCTTCTCTAAGATTTGAGTGAAGTATCTGATTTTCTGTCAGTTGCAAATGAGAGAGATATAAATGTTATTGTTAGTCTAAATGCTTTAGTTTCTTTAATTCTCCTGGTTCCACTTTTTTCAATTTTCAATTAAATTTTACTCAAGATTTTATATTCAGGGGTCTGTCATAAATTAGCCGTGCAAGTGATTAATGGGAGATATGGTGCTATACCTAGCAAATTATATACTTGATTTCTTTATTCAAAATGTAAAGTTCTTACGACCTGTGTGATATTCCTGAAATAATTGAATATATTTGTTTCTTCTCATTTCATGATATGCCGATTTCTCCATTTTGTTTATTTAATTCTTCTAAAGAAAGTTTGACTGCTATGGTATCTGGTAAGGACATTCATGTTCATTGTAGAAATGTGTTACAATAGATCAGACACAATAGGCACCCTTGCCTGAAGCCATTAGTGGAATTGAAACAATGAATTTATGATGACTATAAATATGCATTCTAAAAAGGTGGCATCAGTTACACATGTAAAACTGAAGAAACAATTGATGCTAGAGGGAATGTTTTCACCCTCCAACATAGGGAACAGTTTATAGAGTTGTGCTGATGGTATCATGAATTTTCACATTAAAATATGAATAGTACATGTAAACTCTGAAAGCAAGTCATTGATAGTAAATTCTCTTAGCCAATATTCGATTTGGAAACAAAATATTCAATGCCACATGTATCATGCACATAAAACCATGAGTATTACATGTATTATGACTTAGGCCTTATATATCAGGTCTAAGATATAATGTAGACTCAGAACCTTTCATTGAAGGTTAAGCCTTGTATGTTAAATCTTGTCTAAAGGAGTGGAGGTCAAAGATGAATATTCCATTTATCTTGTCACTCTTATGCTCTGTGTTGGTATGGTAACTACACGTAAAACATATACTCTAAGGTGAATATGCCTTCCAGATGCTCTTCTGTCATAAATATATTTTTCAGTTATGTGTTAAATGTAAAAACCTAGTATGGAATCATCAGTGAAGGTGAATAAGATTTGGAGTGAAATTATGATTTTACACTGAACTTGTCTATTTTTATTGGATTTTAGATGCCATGACACAATATATTTGTTAGTTCAAAAATAAATCTAACTGCACTATACTGTACTACACTAAACTACACTACACAACCATTATACATATCCAAAGAGTATATACAAAACATGTTATTTACATATATTACATAATACCATTGTGATGGATCCAGGTTGTTAATCTTCAGGCAAGATTGTGTTTTTGAATGCTTTGTTGATGAAACCCCAACATACATGAACATTACATACTTAATACATAAAGATTGAGAGAGGAACAAGCATGAATATAGTGATAAGTGGGCCTTTTTGGTTATTACTGGGCCTTGTAAGGTTTTATTTTTTAATTTCAGGCCATATTTTGAAGAAAATGGGCCTCAAAATTCTAAAATTTGGGTTAAGGGGCCCAAAATCTTTTTCCGCACAAGCACGGAAAATTTTTTCTCTGACCTGAAATTTGGGCCCCCCATTGTTGGTTCCCAGATCCGCCCCTGTTAATAGTCCAATTATCAGGCAAAAAACTACTCTATGAAAGAAAACTGAAACATTTCATATTGGTGAGTCATCCCTTTATACATGCATGTCTTCCTGGGAGTCTTGATAAGAGTGTACATGTGAATGTAATGACAGAACGAACTGTGATTTGATGGCATTTCTATATGTTTTACCAACATGTTTGCTCACTTTGCATCTTATCCATTCTAGCTGTTCCCGTCTTTCATTTTTTTTAACCATAAACATTAACTTGCGAGACAGGTCACCTTCAAAATCTCACATCTTCATATGAAATATTTCCAGGTGAATTCAAAACTGACATTACAATTATACATCTTTTTGAACCTTTTTAGATATGTGTTAATGAATGGTAAGACGTTTAAAATGTGTTTACCGCAGTTTTCAATAGAACTTAATATGTATTTCAATATAAAATTTTAAAATCTTGAAACTTAATAGAATGCTGTCTCATGACTACCTTGTGATGTGAGGATGATGTTACTTGAATATAACATGACATGTATAACATGGTAGCTAGGTTTTCTATTATTGCTAGGTCTTTGTTTTTCTTTTTTTCCATTCTCAAAATGCAATTTTCAACAGGTTAATCTGCCTTTAGAGCAGCATGTATCAATGTCCTTTATTTTGTTTGCCAATTCTCAACCGAGCGGCTTTATTATAATTGATCATTTCATTGGCATAAAAAGTCATGTGATCACTGTTCGTCGACTGATGGGTTATTCGTAATTACAACCTCGAAATGACAAGTTAATTTATGAAAATAAATAGGTTAATCCGGTAGCCGCTATTTGCATTTGCGAATGCAAGCTTAGTACCCCGGACAGGTTGTATGATGCAGTCGTTTTTTTACTCTATATTTGCAATAGACCAACCATTCTTATTAAAATTTTCATATTTTATTCTGGAGACAATTTCCAACATGGAAAAAAAATATTTTAACGAAATTCCCAATTTTACGATTTTGACGGGCTTTTTTCAAAAACACTACACAGTTAATAAAATACAGGTTTTTGCTTGAACAATTGAACTTTTAACGTCATTTCAAAGATCGTCTAGTTATTGAATTTTTGGCCACCTAAAGTCTTTCCAGATGTATTTGATTCCATATTAATTATTGTTATTCATTTTTGTCATATTCAATAGGCCTAATATTATTACAGTGCATTAGGCCAATGAAAAACTTGTCACTCTGGGTCACGTTTCCTCTGAAAACGCACCTTTTTCTCCACTGGTTTTTTCCGCCACCGTCACTCAGCATGCAAGCCCGTGGCATGTAAATTGTACCATGCTTTTAAAATGTCAGGTCTCCCTGACAATTTCATGATAAAATTTGACACAGCTATATTAACATCTCTGAAGGATCTAATGCCAAGAATACTTCAAATTGGAGATTCATAATGTTTTACTTCATTTTGGACAGTATTGAACAGTTCGATCGGGTTGAACTCATGTCCGTGGACAAGAAGATTGACCTCCTCTATCTGGGCTCAATCTGGGGAACGCTTCACAAAACGAGACCCAGAGCAACAAGTTTTTATTGGCCTAATGCACTGTAATAATATTGAATATGACTCAAGTGGATAACAATTAACAATAATCAGCCATAATTATTAATATGGCAACAAATATATCTGGAAAGACTTTAGGCGGTCGAAAATTCAATAGCCAGACAATATTTGAAATGACGTTAAAAGTTCAATTGTTCAAGCAAAAACCTGTATTTTATTGACAGTGTAGTGTTTTTGAAAAAAGCCCGTCAAAATCATAAAATTGGGAATTTCGTTAAAATATTTTTTTTCCATGTTGGAAATTGGCTCCAGAATAAAATATGAAAATTTTAATGAGAATAGTTGTTCTATTGCAAATATAGAGTAAAAAAACGACTGCATCATACAACCTGTCCGGGGTACTAATTTAAGCCAACATCACCCTTACTGTAGGGACGTCATGGGACAAAAATATTTCGGACGGGACGAGAATTATCCATTTCGAGACGGGACATTCGGGACAGGACGGGACATAACCAATAAAATAGTTAATAAGTTTAAAACATTTCAACAACTCACATTTTCCGTCTACTTCCGGTTATGCTTATGCAGTGCGGATCTTTTGAACGTCATAAGAGGGCTGCGCATGTTGCACAAAAACTTGTAATCTGAGATTAATTTTAAGTTGTTACCTTTCTCGCCGATGAAGTTTGTTATTGTTTAAATTGAAGCATATTTCAAAGGGAAACACTGTTATCAATAAAACTGCATGTTCTTTCTTGACTTTTCGTTTATTATAATCACTTATAGTAATTGCCACTAGATGACATTTACGCGTAAAAAGTTGAAAATTCAAGTTTAGATCATATTTATCGTGCATTTGGGAAGTTTTAGGGTCATATACAGGAGAAATAGTATATCCTGAACATGGACTGAAATCTTCGGTACACGAGGGTTGTTCTGTCCTGTCCCGTCCCGAGACCAAAGTCCCAAGGGACAGGACAATATTGGGAAAGCATGACATCCCTACCATACTGTCAAGAATGGGGTGTCTATCACCCTAACAGTACAAATGTCATTGTTACTTCCAAGTTTGATTGTTTCACCTTAGTTTGGACTGCAGCCATGATACAGTATACTTATGGCTAGATATTACAAATATGTTACTCTATGAAATATAACTAGTTGTAATATTTGGTAATATAGCTATTTCATGGGGAAATTGAGGTAAGGTTGAGGAGATCACACTGATGGAAACATGAGAGAAGGTTTGTGATCCATAAAGTCCATTTCATTAACTGTAATCATGTGAGTTAAACATCAACAAAGAAAATACCCCTGATGTCAAAGATATCTGAAGTTAAATTACTCTTTAAGTCAAACACCTCTTAAATAAACCCACAAAACAATATATATGAAATTTATATCATATTCATAATGCACACAAATAGAAAACTATAAGTTACTACTATAATGCTCGTGCTAGAAAAATATATCATGGTAGAAATGAACATATATGTCTAATCTAAAAAGTCTCAGGTCCAAAGTCTATACATATCCCTTCTGCATAATCTTAATGGATATCTATGTATTCAAAAGTTCTTCTTTGTTTTTATTTTTTTCTGAATTGCGTATGATCACACTTAGTCATATTGAGATGAATTCTCACATCTGGTTCATGTATTCCATCTAGGTCATTTATACATTATTTGGATGACAATGCAATGTTACTCAGTCATAGATTTTTTGTAAGGCAAAAGAGTCTCTCCAATTTGAAATGTTTATTTGACCTTAAATATGTTTGCTGTTGGTGTACATGTCATTCTAAAAAGAGTAATATACCCTTTTCAAAAACCTGACAAGTCTACAAAAGTACCATAGAATTTATATTTAGATGGTAAATTGTAATATTATATGGACCTGTATAATACGAGTTTTGATTTTCTTGCATTCTAATGTAAGATAGGGTCTTAACGGTATGGCTTTTTATTCACTCCTTGCATATTCCTCCCGATTAAACATGAAAAAAAGATTCCCTTAGTGACAGTGGAGGTAGGTTGGACCGTTCTAAACGCTTATAATGGTTCCTTTTCATCATATTTTCTCTATTGACCTTAGGTAAAAAAAGGTCAATGCACATTGAAGTCTTTAGAAGGATGTATTACAATGGCGTTATTGTTGAACGTTCAATAGGCGGCCATTTTGCTGCAAAGCACCATGGGTAATATAATATTACAGTCTAGAGCAAGAGAAATAGCGGAGGTTAGGTTACTATGAGCAGATTTTAAGGAGATAACACATAAAAGCAACTTTTGTAAGTAGTTTTAAAGTTGTCACACGTATTTAATCAAATTTGAAAACAATTAATAAATATTTTAGCAGGTAGAAAACAGTTTATTATATCTTTAAGTGGAGTGCACAAATTACAGAAAAAATCCATAAAACACTAGTCTATATTTTTCATGAGTCACTTTCAGTTAGAGAATTATCCATTTTATGCTTTAGTTATTTGAGTTTTGTCTATGATTATCACCAATAAAGGTTCATCATCTGATCAGGGGATTGTTCGGGTCAGTATTCTTCAGTCTTTGCCTCAAATTATTCTGATCAGGTTTATATTGCATGTTCAAATTTCTTTTAAATATGAACAGACCATCTGATTTTCTGATTTTGCTTTACAGTTTAGAACTTGTTAGTTTCATGTCTGTTTACCATATTTCTTGCTTTTTCACTGTTTTCACTATTTTCAGTTTTAACATGAATACATTGATGTTTTATTGTTAGGTATCTGGGGTATGTGTCCTTAGAATACATGACATTAATTTTACTTCCCAGTGATCAATGATAGTAATAACATATTCAGTTAAGTTTTGACCCCACTTCTTGTCATCACTACTCCACAAGAACAGGCAAAATATACGAGTCCACATTGAAATGGAATGTACAATTAATCGGATAATTTTTAACTTGAATTTTGAAGCAGTAAGTATGATCATAGTTTATAGTTATTTTAACATTATATGTTAGCTTGAATTGGCACCATCTTGAGTCGAATCTTCCTAATATTTGAGAATTTCCTGAGGAAGCAATCGATTTATATGCCATTTATCATAAAAACTTTCTTCTCTATAATGTACAAATGTACATATCTATCAAATCATAGATCAGCTTACTTGACTGTTTGTATGCGTGCATATTTGTTTTGTGGCTAACATTGAAAGTGTGAATAGTCCAGTGACTTATACTAGTCTTGCCCCTCCCTTCCTACTTCATTTCTGACATGCTCAGGTTTTACTTCACCTTTCCTCACTAATTGTCATATATATTTAGCAGTTATGTTCCTATCATTGAATATATGCCTGAGGTCTGTCATCAATATAGCCTGAGATTGCTTGCTCACCTCTCAGATCTCTATCAATCATGGAGCAGTATGCTGCTCTCTGATCTCTATCATGGATCTCTATCATGGAGCAGTATGCTGCTTTCTGATCTCTATCATGGGGCTCTATCATGGAGCAGTATGCTGCTCTCTGATCTCTATCATGGAGCTCTATCATGGATCAGTATGCTGCTCTCTGATCTCTATCATGGAGCTCTATCATGGATCAGTATGCTGCTCTCTGATCTCTATCATGGAGCTCTATCATGGATCAGTATGCTGCTCTCTGATCTCTATCATGGAGCTCTATCATGGAGCAGTATGCTGCTCTCTGATCTCTATCATGGAGCTCTATCATGGATCAGTTTGCTGCTCTCTGATCTCTATCATGGATCTCTATCATGGAGCAGTATGCTGCTTTCTGATCTCTATCATGGAGCAGTATGCTGCTCTCTGATCTCTATCATGGAGCTCTATCATGGAGCAGTATGCTGCTCTCTGATCTCTATCATGGAGTAGTATGCTGCTTTCTGATCTCTATTATGGAGCAGTATGGGGTGTCTCATCTATTTAATCAGATTGACTGTTAATGGCATTGAGATGAGACAATGAGAATTGAATTATGGATTTTGTCATGGCAGACAGACAGAGGAATATGTGAGTCACCACTGAATCAAGGAATATATCCAATTGGAATGATAAATGGGCAGGAAATCCTTTATATTAGCATAAATCATTGAAAAGATGAGTTAAATGAAAAAAAAACACAAATAAGGTCCATTGTCTAAATTAGTGTTAGAAACTTTGGAACTTGTTAATAATGTTTAGATGAAATGGTGATATATGCAGTGCATGCATGAGTAATGTTTTGTTAGTTAGGGATATTGCCTAAGGTCACCTTCACCTTGAGTCAGCCAATGCCAGTTAGCAGATTTAGCAGTTGAAGAACAGCTATTTCAAAGCAATGAGTGATTATATTGTTATTTGATCTCTAGTATCAGCAAGCATGTTTTTTTAGTTCCCTTTTTTGAAATGATGATTTTGGTTTCTTTTAAAAACCATGTTCATTATGTGAAGTAATGAATTGAAATAACTGAGCTACTAAAAATGAATCATTGAAATACTAGAAAATTACATGTAAATGTCTGACTAGAAAGACTATGTTGAGATGTATGTTTACATCCATTGTGCTCAGTCTGAATATACGTTTTATCATCATTCAACTACATGTATTTCTACTTTTTCTACTTTATATTGCGAATAAAGGAGTCAAACAAAAGAGGAACAAAAGTGTTGTTTCATATTATATTATATTACTTATGTATCAAATAAATGCTATTTAAATGGTAAAAACTCACCTTTGTCTGGAATATGAATGGGTTGAGGCGGATTCGCTTATATTTCAATACATGTCAGTTTGTGTCAGGAGCTTTTTCATGAGGAAAAGTAGTGACATCATTTGATATGATATTCTAGTGATGGTTGTAGTGACATCATTTGACATGATATTCTAGTGATCATTGTAGTGACATCATTTGACATGATATTCTTGTGATGGTTGTAGTGACATCATTTGACATGATATTCTAGTGATCATTGTAGTGACACCATTTGACATGATATTCTAGTGATCATTGTAGTGACATCATTTGACATGATATTCTAGTGATGGTTGTAGTGACATCATTTGACATGATATTCTAGTGATCATTGTAGTGACATCATTTGACATGATATTCTAGTGATCATTGTAGTGACATCATTTGACATGATATTCTAGTGATGGTTGTAGTGACATCATTTGACATGATATTCTAGTGATCATTGTAGTGACATCATTTGACATGATATTCTAGTGATCATTGTAGTGACATCATTTGACATGATATTCTAGTGATCATTGTAGTGACATCATTTGACGCTATATTTTAGTGTTGATTGTAGTAACATCATTTGTCATGATATTCTAGTGTTGGTTGTGGTGACATCATTTGACATGATATTCTAGTGTTGGTTGTAGAGACATCATTTGACATGATATTCTTGTCTTGGTTGTCTGGTGCTTAGTAACTGCATGCATTATGCATGATCATATTGTTCCCCATTCCTAATATTCTCTCTACATATTTATTCTCTTATTTCATCTCTTAATATTTTAATGAAATATCAGATTTTTGATTTCTTTTTAAAAATAGTGTTGACTTCATACTTATTTCTTTTATTTCTATTTTCTGTTTCATTTTCTATTTTAAATATGACCATAATTTTTCATTTCTTGACTCATGCCTATTTTACTTATTATTCTTCATTAGCCTATTAAATTTGAATAAAACCAGATTCTAGTTATTTTCACAGATATTTTGGCATATAAGGAAATGTATGAAAATTGTGAGACCGCATATGAGTACTGATGGATCGAAATGGTGAAAGTTTACATAGACTGAGGCTCTGTTGAAGTATTGACTTTTTCTCTTTTTACATGAAAAGATCAGAAAGCAAACACATGTTGTTAACTCATTAAACAGTGACCTGTTCACTTCCAATTTGAGTTTCAACATATCACTATTTTGCCTCATCATGATAAACCATGACATCTCATTTCTTCCCAGCCCTAAAGTGAAACAGAAAGATGCTATGAGTATCAGAATGATTTTGCCTTGGTTTTGGACATATATGCTTACAATTATGTTTTAAAATAATACTAAGTGTTTGCCGTTTGGTTTTGACCTGTTTTATCACGGGCTTTCAATCTAATTGAAACCCATGGTCTTATCAACCAATAAAAGAGAAGTATTTACAAATGATTTTTTTTTAAATTTTCAAGAGTTTCCCGTCTGAAAGATATTATCACATATGAAATGTTAATTAGATTTGAGACTATTACTTGCAAAAACTGAAATGAAAAGTATGTAAAAGAATAATATGTATTATATTAAATCATTTAGTTAACATATAAAGTCATAAAATCACAGAATTCTTCAGAGAGAAAACCATAAATGTTTGAGGATGATCATTTACAGCCTTGGGGTAGATCAACATGTTTCATGCAATATTAAGCACATATTTTGCTTTACATAGCAATTTATGTAGAATCATGCTTAGCAGGGACTTGAGATATTTTTTGTTTGAAGTTGTCAGACATGTAAAACATATTTGATCAACATGGGAAAATATATATACGTACTAAAGTATGAAGTCACCAATTATTTTTACAAAATCGTTTCCTACAACAAATATTGCATGTGAAAAACCAACATAGTAAATAAACATGGGTTAATGTTTCTTTCATACCTTACATCATTTAGTTTTAAATTATAGCACATCCAATATATATGTATCTTGGAAACATAGTGTCATTTTCTACTGGTAGAGCAAGTTAATTTCTACAAAATGAATATTTTCATCTAAGTTCACCTAGTTCTCAGATTTCAGTCAACAAGCAACTGAGAGCAAGCAAAGAATCCAGGTGACGACCAAGGACAGTTAACATTCACCTTAGATAGCCATATCATCACCTCTTTCACTAAGAATATGATAAGAGATAATGCAATTTCCCAGTCTTCTTCATAACTATACATTAATTTATGGTTAATATATTTGTTGTTGTGAAAATTCAAATCCTGCAGTCTAAGGCAACCCATTAGGTCTTAATTCATATTTTTGTAATTGTTCTAGATTATCCCGTGCCAGGACTATAGTCTATAGTCCTGGCACGGCATAAGTTCTAAATACTTATACATATTATTGATAACTAGTATTGAATGTATGTCATTTTGATCTATTAAAGTCATGGACAGACCTTTCCTTCAGTGAATTAATGTCTGGATGTTCATATTATTGTTATTATTTTAATTAATGTTTATACATGTATGTCACTGTAGATACACAGTCTTGACCAACCTTTCTTTATTCTAAATTAATAATTCATGTTAGTCCTGCTGTTGAATATTATATACTTTATCAAGGGTTAAATTGGGTGTGAGGCAAGGTAGTACTTTATCAGTGCTCCTAGTATAGCAATAATAGCCAGATAAGACCCTTGACTTTATTTGAAAAGTATAGAATATTAACAAATCTATCTTGGACACACATTTTTCCCTTTCCTAAAACTAACCCATGTCTACCTTTTTTAAATAAATGGGAAATATCATTAAGAATTGGGAAATATCATGTAGACTTTTGATTTTGAAATATGAAATAAAATCAAACTCCCCTTAACTTAGAATATAAAATCTGCTCTGATTTAAAGTCAGTTTAAAAATTTGTTGTAGGGCAAAGGTGTTTGAACTATCTTAGTCTATCACATACATATATAGCTGTATATGTATAGAAATCACTATGTATATCTAGGTTCAAGTCATGACCTCAGGATTTGGAATTATGTATAAATAAAAATGTATATTCCATAGATATTATATTACTAACAGATATTGGATATACTGTGTATACATAGAACATTTATAAGGAACTTGGAGTTTTGAAAGGCCTCTCTGGAGTGGGGATTCTTACTAGGATAAAGATGCTTAACAAAAGTTGGCATTATTTTGAAAGACATGTTAGATAGAAATTTAAGCTCATACAATATGTATACTTCAAAGAATTATCACTGTACATATACTTGTGCATCATTTGAAATTAGTGTTTGAAATATAACAATGAATGTTTCAGATTGTTTCATCTTCAAATATTATGAACACATGTGAGTAATAGCAGATACCAAAGAGGTTAGTTGAATAAGGTTTTATAGTTTGTGGCAGTCCAATATTCAGGACCAACACAAAATTTATGATAGAAGCACGATGTCAAATAATAAATTAGACACATCTAAATAGTTCATACTGCTCCAGAATTCCAAGCTCATTTTTCAATGTCAATTCTCTAGCATTTCTATTTAAGAGATTTCTTAAGGAATCTTAATATTTCTAGGATTATCAAGTGCCTGTGGTGAAAACTTTAATCAGAGCTGAGAACATGCTTCATTCTATAAGATCACTTTTTCTAATATTTGAACAAACTGCCTGATTTATTCTTAGTTTGCAATATAAAGTTATATAACAGAATGCTTTGCCTGTGCAAACTACAAGCAACATTTCAGCCTAGTTATATATTGCTCTGTTATACAGTATATTAAAGAATGAGAAATTGATTTAAGATGATGAGGCAAGATGAAATATTTGTGTTCTGTTGCTGTACATCCCAGCTGAAAATAGGTTGACTGCTTTCAACATGTGTTCCAGCAGGCATCTTCTGAAAGAATCCACTTTCAAAGTATAAATGAAATTTTTGGAAAATATCATTTTAATGTATGTTGGTACAGTTTTTTACAATGAAAGACAGTTAGAATATGAACATAGGACGGATGAACATTAAAAGGTACATTGGCTTGGTTAAATAAGAAATTCAGTGCAAAGTGTAAAGACTATATGAACACCCTGTATATAATATCATGGTTCAGTCTTAGATATTTGCCTGCAGTGACTTGAAATGTAAATATTGAAAGAAATGGATATATCTTCAGGAATTTCTGGAGGTACATCTAGCAACTATAGTTTCCACAGAAACTGACTCCCCCTTAGCAACCGTAGAATAAGGCATCAAAAATGAGAGAATTAATGTGATGCTATACAGGCAGGCATGAATCTGGCCTATGAATTAGCTCCCTAAGTTATATTGGTTCAAAAACAAAAATACTGAATTTCTTTAAACATTTAAAATCCAACCCCTTCTACAGTTAGGTACATGTATATTTGAATTGGGAAATGACTTGTTAAAGTGCAGGTGTTTTATTATTTGGCTTAATATAATGAAATCAACTTGAGTATATTGTTTTAGGTACCCTTGAATTTGATTTACAATATGTCCCTTTTTCTTGATTACATATTCGTTCTAAGCCCCAGCTTGATTAGAATTTGATAAGAACTATATCCAATCAAAGAAGAGGATACTACAAAGTATCATGGGATTAAAAAACCTACATTGCTTGTGCATGTTTTTAAGTTTTTAGTCTATTGATAGAATAACAAAAGAAACGTGATGGATTTAAATAAATGATTATGGTAATCCATATATCTGTCTACCATGATTAAAACTAGAAGCAGTTGAATTGAAGTATTAAAATGACACCTGTTTTCATGAAATCTTTATATTGAACAATAGATGTTTTTGCTCATATTGAAATAATTTGATCGATTGCAAAAATATGATTGAAAGAAGATGTTTTATCTGAACTGCATAATTCTTGATTGTCATCTAGGCTATTTTATGTACAAATATTAAAAAATTATATTCATAAAAGACATAAAATATTCATTCCTGTATGCTTTCAACTTGGGCATATAGACATGTGTGTGTGTTTGATCATCTCTAATACTATAAGGGGGTGGGTTACCCTTGACTGTTGGAGTGTACAAGGCCAATCTTTAATAGAAAGTAAACCATTAAGTAATGAGATACAATGGAGAGTTGTGTTACAGGAAAAAGAAACCAGAATTAATGTGATTTTAATTAAAAGAGAAGTAAAAACATATGTTGGTACTTGAAAAACAGTTTCGTCTCTTATTAATGTTTTTTGCAAAGTAAGCAAATGTAAAAGTGAAAGAAGGATAGCTTTGTTAGTGAACCTAAACAAACTTAACAGCTCATAATGACATTGAGTTAGAGTAGAGCTCATGTTTTACTATAGTCTCTATTCTCATGTTATAATATATTATATGTTAAAACACAGGGATGATTAGCTGGGCCCTGAAGTTTCTCCTTTAGGAGATAGAGGGAGAAAGCTTCATATATCTTTTAATTTCCATCAAGTATTTAATGTAGTTCATAATTCTTGTTTTTCCAGATTATCTCATAGACTGCTGCTGTTAGGACATATGGAAGGAGAGAAATGATAGACAACTGTATAACAACTGGAGAATAAGCTCAAAACCACGACGTGCAAGCGTGAATGTCACATGATTATCGTGTGCACCATCTATAGGAGAACAACATCACCTTGACGACCTTTGACGTCAACAATATTATCCATCCACCAACTACACTTGTTGGTCACCACATAAACTAAACAATTGAAACAAAATGGCTGCAATTCCTCAACAAGTGGCAGTGCCTACAGTGCTGAGTTTAGGTAGTAACGTCAAAGATTCAAGATGGCTGACATTAGAAGTCTGCCGGGAATTTCAGAGGACAAAATGTAGTCGTAGCTCTGAAGAATGTAAATTTGCCCACCCACCCCCACATGTAGAGGTTACCCAAGGACGTGTAACTTGCTGTTTTGATGCCATAAAGGTACATTTTCATTTTACTGCTTAAATTTCACCTTTTGAACTTTTTCCCAAGGTCAGTTTCAAATTACAACTTTCAGTCATCCAATTTCACTGGATCCAACTTCACTGGAAATCCAAAAGCCAGAGCACTTTGAATTGTGCCACTTAGTACTCCCAGGTGAAGTAGTAACTTCTAACAAGTAGTATACTCTCAGATACATTACTTAGTACTCCCAGGTGAAGTACTGATAACTAACAGGTAGTGTACTCTCAGGTACATTACTTAGTACTCCCTGGTAAAGTACTGAGTTTTAACAGGTACTGTACTCTCAGGTACTTTACTTAGTACTCCTAGGTGAAGTACTGAATACCAACAGGTACTGTACTCTCAGGTACATTACTTAGTACTCCTAGGTGAAGTACTGAATACCAACAGGTACTGTACTCTCAGGTACATTACTTAGTACTCCTAGGTGAAGTACTGAATACCAACATGTAGTGTACTCTCAGGTACATTACTTAGTACTCCCAGGTGAAGTGCTGAATACCAACAGGTACTGTACTCTCAGGTACATTACTTAGTACTCCCTGGTGAAGTGCTGAATACCAACAGGTACTGTACTCTCAGGTACATTACTTAGTACTCCCAGGTGAAGTACTGAATACCAACAGGTACTGTACTCTCAGGTATATTAATGAGTAGTTTCACAGGTAGACTACTTTTTTGTATATTATTGAGAGTAGTTCCAGGTGCATTACTGAGTATTAATAAGTACTCTATTAATAATACACTGAAATACATTACTGAGTACTTTCAAGTACATTACTGAGTACTCCCAATTATATTACCGAGTACTTCCAAGTGGAGTACTGAGTACTAACAGGTTTTTGGTACATTACTGAGTACTTCCAGGTGCAGTTCTGAGTACTTACAGGTATAGTAGTCTGTGGTACATTATTGAGAACTCCCAAGTATATTACCGAGCACTTCCAAGTGGAGTACTGAGTACTAACAGGTCTGTGGTACATGACTGAGTACTTCCAGATGCAGTTCTGAGTACTAACAGGTATAGTAGTCTGTGGTACATGACTGAGTACTTCCAGATGCAGTTCTGAGTACTGACAGGTATAGTAGTCTGTGGTACATGACTGAGTACTTCCAGATACAGTTCTGAGTACTAACAGGTATAGTAGTCTGTGGTACATGACTGAGTACTTCCAGATGCAGTTCTGAGTACTAACAGGTATAGTAGTCTGTGGTACATGACTGAGTACTTCCAGATGCACTTCTGAGTACTAACAGGTATAGTAGTCTGTGGTACATTACTGAGTACTTACAGGTATAGTAGTCTGTGGTACATGACTGAGTACTTCCAGATGCAGTTCTGAGTACTAACAGGCTTTCAAATGGCTGTGGTTTATGAAGTTTCTGGTGAAGTTTGGTTTTTCAGATGGTCCAGGCTGAGAGTTAATGATAACTACTTTAGGCTTTGTTAATATGGAATATCAGTTTATAATGATGATTTACAATTCATTTCCAAATTCTAATATGATTATTCATCATAATTATTTAAAAACATCATAATTTACAAGCATGTTACATTTGCTGCATATGCTTAGACAAAATATGATCTAGATTACTAATTGTAAATTGAATGAATTAATGTATCTAGTTATTCAGTTAATGTCATAGTTAAAAGCATGTTATGATTTTAATCTTTTCATGCAAACCCAGCTACTATTTTGTGTAGAATGGCATGGAATATGTAGGTCCAAGAACAATTCCTATGTAAGATGTGTCCTCACATATAAACATATTTATGGTTCAGTGAACTGATATGCTCATGCAGCTTCCCCGGCTAGCTCTTACTAAGGAATGATTCTAGCGAAATGCATGGAAATCAAGATTGCTTTTTGTACAGATAATTGCATTTATTTGAATAATACACTTGAAATGTGAAAGAAAACAGACCCACATTGCTTTAATACTTCTATATGGGAAATGTCTTGTTATGTCTGCACATTTCAAGTTTATGTATTTTTAATTGGCTTCTTTCTATCTCAGTCTTATGCACTTTCAAACTGAAATTTTGATGTGATATATAATACTTGAAAGAATTTAATTTTGTTGTTTTTTACAAAATGCAAATATTTATATGATTTGTAAAACCCTGAATTGCAGCATGGGTTAGAAAGTAGCCTATATGATTAGCAGGCAAGCTTGTTCAACTATACAGTACAAAACTTACATCTCCCTTTGTGGCTGAATACAAGTTTTGCCAAGTGTTGTACTGTACACAGGTTTAGTTGGATGTGCTTTCTCATGTTTTGCATATATTTTTTGCAATATCCTTTAGGTTTTCATATATATATGAAAATCAGAGAGGAATTTAATTGAAGAAAAGCCAGCATTTTCTGATTATTTTGCAACGCTCAAATCTTAAATCTCACTTGTAAGCTGCAAATTATGTAAAAGTAAATTATGTTGACAAAAAATAAATTTTTGCATACTATTCTATTTTATTTATTGCAGCTAGAGGTTTTATTTGGTAGCAGCCTCTATGTAAAAATATATACATAGCTAGATTTATGCTCCATTTTATAATAAATGCCAATGTAAGTGCCATTTATCTTGATGAAAATATGAC
This sequence comes from Owenia fusiformis, assembly GCA_903813345.2. Taxonomy (NCBI): domain Eukaryota; kingdom Metazoa; phylum Annelida; class Polychaeta; order Sabellida; family Oweniidae; genus Owenia; species Owenia fusiformis. Next base: position 19,584,105 of record CAIIXF020000004.1, read on the forward strand.
GGGTGTTTATAGGTAGAGGTCACCTTTCGCTATGAATCACATGTCAAAATTATAAAAAGTGTTTGAACATTCAGTTTATTTTAAAGTGTTTGAGTATCAGAGCCTCACTGCCATTTCGTATCCAAGATTATGCAATAAGATATAGTAACTATTAAAATTTTAAATCTATATTTGTAAGATATGATTTCATGACATCAACATGACAAATTCTACATTTAAGTAGATATCTAAAAACATGATCTTTTCAAGACAACTTTCAGAAGACTGCCCATGGTATTGCAAGTTAATCTAAATATAATTTAGAATCGGAAGTGAAAATGCTATCGAAAAATTCCAGGTAATAAGGATGAAAACTGTTTTTAATTCACTCAACATAATGTGGTCACCTTGTTCTTGCATTTCTGAGAATTATGTTATGAGTGCTTTATTTAACATGCATTGATATCATGTCATATATAGAAAGGCAATGCGGGATAACAACATCCATTTATTGGTTGTATATTAGGTCAACCTGGCTTTATTATATGATTCATATGTGCAGTCAATGAACCCTTAAGATATGGCAGATTTCATAAAGAGCAATGTGGGCTTTATGGGCCATCATGGTCATGGTGTATCATGCAAAATAGGAATCAAAAACCAAGAGTCTACTGTAATGAGCAATAATGCAAAGGAATAAGCAGGCGGCAAGCATTTTTGTTGACTGGATTGAATATATAAGGTCAGATAGAGAGAAATGTAGGTGAAGCTTGGATGATGTAGGCATGGCCATATGACAAGGAATGAACTCATACATTGGATTGGATGATGTAGGCATGGCCATATGACAAGGAATGAACTCATACATTGGATTGGATGATGTAGGCATGGCCATATGACAAGGAATGAACTCATACATTGGATTGGATGATGTAGGCATTGCCATATGACAAGGAATGAACTCATACATTGGATTGGATGATGTAGGCATGGCTATATGACAAGGAATGAACTCATACATTGGATTGGATGATGTAGACATGGCTATATGACAAGGAATGAACTCATGCATTGGATTTGATGATGTAGGCATGGCCATATGACAAGGAATGAACTCATACATTGGATTGGATGACGTAGGCATGGCCATATGACAAGGAATGAACTCATACATTGGATTGGATGATGTAGGCATGGCCATATGACAAGGAATGAACTCATACATTGGATTGGATGATGTAGGCATGGCCATATGACAAGGAATGAACTCATACATTGGATTGGATGATGTAGGCATTGCCATATGACAAGGAATGAACTCATACATTGGATTGGATGATGTAGGCATTGCCATATGACAAGGAATGAACTCATACATTGGATTGGATGATGTAGGCATGGCCATATGACAAGGAATGAACTCATACATTGGATTGGATGATGTAGGCATGGCCATATGCCAAGGAATGAACTCATACATTGGATTTGGAACCCAAATGGATTCAAATTGCAATCCTGCCATCTTAAAACTATTAACTGTACTTTTATCAGATACTAACATTGATCTGTTTTGAAAATAACATAAGATGTTAACTTTTTCCAAGTTATCCCCTGTATTCTATATATGTATGCATTGAAACTGACTCCACTCATAGCATTTCCCAGATATTTTTCAATGAAGTACCTGATTTTCATTTCCCTTGTTCAGAATGTAAAGTTTGTATTATTTTTTAAGCAACATAGAATATCTCTCTTCTGAGCTATATAGAGATGAATAACATGACAACATGCTTTTTTAACACAGACATTTCCAAATTCCTGCAAACTGGCAAATTCCTGGTATATTTGTAAACAGAAAAGTGATTACCTCCCTTACATAGAATTCTTCAATTACATGTTTAAACTTAGACTAATGGGAGGAAATAATCAGAAATTATATAACAAATATGGAGGTATAAGTCTGTGTTATTACGAAATGACAAAATTATTATTACTGTAAAGATCCAAGTTTGGGCCATAGGTAGGAAAGACATGATATGTTAGAAATAGGCTGAATTTGGGAAAGAACAGAAATGTTCAACAGACACAGAAAGATGAAATATTTCCAACTTTATATTTGGAAACATGAACGCATCCATCAATCCCATGCTGCAATGCTGCTCAACATGTCATATTATGAGGCAGTTGGACTCCTTTGTGGTAAAAAAGTGTGAGGAATTATCACCACAGTATGCAGGTTCCACATGGTGGCAAATATGTTTTCCTGACATAAATAATGCCTGGAACTGGTAGAACACACAACTTTTTTGTTTCTAATTTAGGAATCTGTTTATTTCTCATAACCCCAGTTTTTATCCTTGGTTTATTTTTGATGTTGACTTTATCTTTCTGTTATCTAGTTCTTCACCTTTGCTTGTTGCACCATTTCTCAATTATCAGTTGTTGTGTATCTCTTTGGCTCTAAAATATGAATAGACTTGGCTCTAGCTGCTGTGTGTGAATTCTTTCCCATTTTGGTTTGTTCCCCGATTGTATTGACACCATTCCTCTCCTGTTTCTTTCTTTACACTATGTTCTCTTCATGAAAATGTGTCTTGTCTGTTATCTTTTTTGTTGAGGGATTTTAGGTTCCAGTTCTTGCAGAAGAATGTTTTCAGAGATATAACTGCTTGCTATGAGATATCACAGTCCAGGATATAGCAGTGCAAGAATGTTGTGTTTTAAATCAGATTGAGCAGAGCAGACGGCTTCATTACATTTGCCGCCATGCTTGTTTGGTTCTCATGCTCAATTGGAATTACTTCAAAAGTGTGCACTTTTGCCAATGGGTGTATTTCTAATCATTGTCAACTTGTCACAGAAAAGTCTTCAGATTTGCATTACTGTTCTGGCTCTGTTAATGCGGTCAGTTTCCATATTGATAATTCTTACATGTGTAGTAGGAGTCCCATGATTCATCGATACATTGATGCATCGGCTCGTTTGGTTACTATACAAGCGTATCGATACACACTGTCGAATATCGATACACAAAAATATTGTCAACATACCTGTAATACTCAGCTTTTTGAAAGTTGAATTTTACATTTTTTGTGTGGGTTACAGTGACGTGTCCCTTATTGAGTATTAATACGAACAGACAACAAACTGTATCCTCAGTCAATGCTAACAAATTACTTCTGTCCACTATTTCTTTGGGTCTTTTATCCGACAAAATTTGGAAATGTTAGTTCATCTCAATATATTGAATAAAAAGCGAACAATTTTTTTTTGTAATTATAGACGACGTAATGTTTATCTGAATGTTTGAAAATTTTGAATGACATTAAATGTATCGAATCGTTGCTTGTATCGTTAGGTAAGTATCGATAAATGTATCGTTTCATAATGTATCATGGGACCCCTAATGTGTTAATCATTGTTAGATATGTAAAAACATTAGACTGTGGGTGGATATGTGAAAACATATTTTGTTTGGTTCTCAGTGTTTGGAATTAATCATTTGTTTATGTATTGTGTTTATCTGGCAGCAGGTTCAAGTGATATGACTGCTTAGTTTCACATCTCATATGTTCTTTGCTGTTTTATCAAATGCTATTAATGTTAGTTCAATGAAGGTATTAAAGTGGCTGTATATCTCTCTTCACTAACCAATTCTCCTAGAATTCTCTGATGCTAGTTTCTCCTCCAGGAGATCATGGGATGTCTGGGATGGGATCATAGGATGGAATATGGCTGTTTTATGACAAACACGTGACAAAAAGATGACAGACAATAAAAACAACATCTTTTGTTTTTATTGTTTGTGTGGAACTACTAATCTAGTATATGTAGGTTCTCAAAACTTAAGATTCCTGATCTAATGCACATTGGGCGTATATATACGTATAAAGTAAAATGGGAGTCAGTGACCAAATTTGGAGGGTTCTTTTCTATACTGTATATGAGGTTCAAAGGTGTGGATTTGGAGGAAGTGGGAAAGGAAGTGAGGTAAATGTTATGATAACCCCAATATATTTATTTTGGTAAAAACATGATTTACTAATCAAGAATATATTTAATACTGTTATCTCAAGAGAACACTCTCGAGATTAACAATTGGAGTTTCATAGAATGTTTCACTGTCTCTTTCAGACTAAAATTAAGGAAATTGATTTAACCTTTACCATGCTGCCTTATTTCAGCAAATATATCCCACGCAACTGGCTTATTTTTCAAAGAGTGCAAAAAATGATATACCTGGACTAAATAATTAATATCTCAATAACTACTGAATGAATCTGGATAAAATTTTCACAAAGGGAAGATACAGTGGCCTGGCTCATGAAAAAAATGTTCTCATGAATTTTTTCGTACATTAACACGACTGGGCATAAATATACCATGAATACTCCTCCGGAATCCGCCGCTCCGCCTCTTCGTCTGGTCAGAATCCAAATCTGAATTTGCAGCGATCGAATGTTCAATTTTTCAATTCAGAAAATATTCTAGTTTCTATTTTCGATGACCGTTATCGGCTTCCAAGAGCCTAAAGAGCTCGAAATCGTAATCTATTTCCTCCACATTTTCGTTGTGATCGTATTTGTCCACCATTTTGTACGATCCGTTCACTAAAAACGACTAAAACACTGTTTAAATTGATGAATTGAGAATTATTTTTCGAAATATCGCCATTTCTAGGTCAACAGGAAGTCATGTTAGGCACTGAATAAATCGGGCAATCTAATTGGACAATACGAATGGCGCGAAAAAGTAAAGTTTGAAATCGGGCGTACGGGTCCGCCGGCAGTTGTGAGAGACATTTTAGTCTCGGCGGACGAGTCCGCCGGCAGCACGCTAAAGGTTAAGATTAACATACTGCAATGTTAACATATTTCACTTTTAATTGCCAATAACGCCATTATTCTTTTCATATCAATCATTAAGGAAAACATGGTTTGATAGCTCTGTATTGAGAATAATCAAGGAGAATCTTGTGACCTAGTAAATGATTTAAACACTTCATTTTATTTTAAAGATTGCCAGCCACAAGGATGTAAAAATGGAATGCCTTCTATTGTGTATTTTAATATTGTGTCCATTTCATTTTTTGTCTGAGAAATGATTGTTCTAATATGCAGTATATATTCCAGTGTTATATCATCACATTGACTTCTGAAGAAGAAGCCTTTCTGATATCTAAGCTCCTTCTCACTCTACTTTTGCAGGCATCTGACTTTTCTGGTGCATATCTGCAAATATTCCTGATCTTGATTTATCCTTGGTATGTGTACATATATTTCCAGAGAGAGAAAAAGAGAAAGGAGCTAGCACCTCAATTACATGTATCAATGTACTAATATTTTGTTCATCAATAATATTATATTATATATTCCAATAGCAATAGCATATTAATGGGGGGGGGGGGTGTATAGAGGGTCTTGGAAAAGCATATACAATATTTTTCAGCTCTCTTATACCATATACAATATTTTTTCACCATATACAATATTTTTCACAGCTCTTATACCATATACGATATTTTAGGTGAAATACAATATACGATAATTTTGAAACTGCTTTTGATTAAAGTTTGGATATTTTTAAGGAAATAATATTAGGAGAGAATCCATGTACTAAAGTAAATGTATTATTATAAGGGAAATAGACTCCACATACATACCACAATGATTTCATTTATTACATTATGAATAAGACACCATTCGGGTACATCCGCATTTTCAGGTAAACAAGTTGATTTAAAACACATTTATGATATAAGATTCATGACTTATCTTTAGTGATTTCACAACCTACTTTGACCAAAAAACTAACTTTAACATTTCTGCAATTTGCTAAAGCCATTAGCCCATTACCTGTAAAAGTACCATAAAGATATTCAAAATTAGCACAAAACCTGCATCATTAGAATGGGTGGAACTCAGTGTTCCTCTTTCTTATGACCTACTTTCCCATGACATATTTTAATGTCAATGGAATCCTTCATAGTGAGCCAGGGAAAAAAATCCTTGAAACATAATTGATGCAAAATTGAGAATGTGGAATAAAAGATTCATCATGTGTTCTATGAAAATAAAGTTTGCTGAGGAAAATATGTATCAGATAGGTAATGAAGATTCACAATGCACAATGATTTTGTAAAGCAGTTACCTGAAAATATTAAGTATTGAAAACAGTTTCAGAAATAAAGGACTTCACAAACTTCCATGTAGATAATTCATTTTTGATTGGACTCGAGTCTGGAAATTAGAGTTTGAAATAAAGGCAAGACGAGACTTGATTGTTTAAACATTTGAAACAAGAGACACTTCGGGGTTTCAGATAAGGCAGCCTTAAAGACAGTATAAGTTAAATAAAGGTGTGTCAAAATAAAGCAAATTTCCATAAAGTTCAAACCACATGTTTCACGAATGATTTCAAGGCAAAGATGTATTGATGAGAATGAAAACTACTCCATGCAACTAGAAATAACTTTCTTTTAAAGGACCACAGACGGTATTGCAACAGATTTCAGTCATATATTGGATTTTGGCTATTTTCTGAGGATTTGAACAGGTGCATACACTCCCCTCCATAAGTTTGGCAACCCTTTTTCCCCCATTGAACTACGTGTTAAAGCCTCTTTACCTTTGAATTTTTATTTACTTAACCTGCGTTGAAAATACTTATACTATTGATGGAAACGTAATTTTACTTTAATTCCAATACCTCCAAATTTTCTCAATTTTTTTCCTCAATTACACTAGGTCGGAAATTGATGATGAATTTGATGAATTTTTGAAAATCGACATTCCCATGTTAACCAATGGGAAATGGAAGGTTTGCCGCAAGTCATATGACAGAATATCCATCCATCCGAGTCCTTGCAAAAAATATGAGTTAGGCAGGTAATTGAATTTGCTAACTTTATTTAACAAAAAATTAATATGTTTCTTCAGGTTCAACAAAGTTATAGGGCTTTAAAGTCAAAATTGTTTTTCAAAAAACCTCTCCCATTGAAATAACACAGGAGGCGAAAAATTCTTTTCAAAAATGACTTTGAAGTGCTGTAACTTTAATATTCATCAAATAAACTAAACACTTAGTGTTCAAAAAGGTTAGACAATTCAATTTTCTATATAAACATATTTTTTGCTGAATCTTTTACTGAAAAGATATCCTGATTTCTGATTTGCCCTGAACCCTCCATTTCCCATTGGATTACATGGGAATGACGATTTTCAAAAATTCATCAAATTTATCATCAATTTTCGACCTATTGTAAATGAGCAAAAAAATTGAGAAAATTTGGAGGTATTGGAAAAAAAGTCAAGTTACGTTTCCATCAATATTATAAGTTATTTCATCGCCGGTTAAGTAAATAAAAATTCAAACGTAAAGAGGCTTTAACACGTAGTTCAATGGAGAAAAAAGGTTGCCAAACTTATGGAGGGGAGTGTATGTTAGGCCAATGCATTAACTCCAGGACAAGCAATCATAGAGATTATAAAATAATTTGGACTTTAAGTCAGGGAAGGTGCAAATTTGCACCCCATCAACATGTTTTTTCTGTAATGTTGTCCTGATTTCCAGCCCTTTCCACACCTGTTTTTCAATGTTTGTTGCATCGATCACTCTGTTGCGTTTTAAATGAAAATATGATTCATGCAGGGGTTTAAAAGATATCAATTTTGAATGACCAAAATTTAGCTGAAAACAATGGATCACATGAGTTTTCCCTATGGGAAAATAACATGGGAAATACATGTACAGTTTTCCACTTTATCCCAAATAAATCATATTTTAGAGGTTAACTGTGTCTCAAAACTGTGTCTCAAAGTGCAACATATTGGTGCATCAAACATTGAAAAAACATATGTGGAAAGGGCTAAAAATCAGAACAAAATTTCAGAAAAACCTTCCCTGTCTCAAAGTCCAAATTATCATCAATTGCTCAATCAAATTGCTTGATCTGGAGTTAATGCATTGGCCTAACATATGCACCTGTTTAAATCCCCAATAAATAGCCGAAATCCAACATATGACAGTTTGAAGACCAAATAAAAACCTTTTGCTATATAATGCTATATTAGCATTGTGATGCGTGTATTAAAACATGCGCTGTATGAACACTTTATACTCAAATATTTTAATGATTTATCCCACATACCCCGAAACACGAGTAGCCATAGTGACCATATTTTTCATCAAAATTAAGATGAGTCAAAGTCGCCAACGTGCAAATGCCAATGTTTTTGCTATAAATCAAGCAACAATGGTCTGTACGACCTGTAATAAATATATAAGCAACATTTTTATCACAAAATTCTTTGCCGGTTTTTTTAAATAATTTTCCAAATGATAGATAAAAATAATCGAATAATTGAACGGAGGGGGGGGAGGGAAAGGAGGGGGGAGGGTGGAGTAATATGTCTTTAAGGTGGAAGAGATTTCCACAAATTCGTGTACTTGAAAAATGAACTCACTTACTCAGTAACTTGATGTTACAACTCTGAGAAATGAAAAATGTCTTATAGACATATTACTCCCCCCTCCGTTCAATTTTAACGTTAGATTTTAACGTTAGATTACTTTTTATATAACGTATGGTAACGTGTTTTACAAAACCAATGATGACAATAGTTTTGTGATAATTACTTCACTTACAAGTATTTATTACAGGTCGTGTAGACCCCTGTTGTTGATTTATAACAAAAAATTGGCATTTGCACATTGTCGACCCTGCACTTTTTTAATAGATATTTTATTTTAAAACTCCACAGTTCAAAAAAATCCAAGAAGACCTAACATACGAGGGGTGATCCAAAAGGCTTGGATGCCCCGCTTTAACTTTGCTATTTTCTAATATAATTACATGAAACTTTCAGATAATAAAGATAAACATCTGAACAACTTTGTGTATAAGTTTCAATAGAAAATTATATATTTTACTTATTTTTCTAAATATTTTTTGATACCGGGTCCTTGCTACCCGGAACGGTATTTAATTATAAGAAATCTCGTCACAACTGTTATAGTATGGCAAATACTTTAGGTGCAGGTGCACAACCTAACACCAGTCATGATATGAGAGATTTTCCGATTTTCAATCTGAGTGTCATCTGCCATCATCCTCACATATTAAGACCTACTTTTCAACATATTTTCCACGAATTTGAACACATTTTTCATACCGCTTTACCAATGAATGAAAGATATTTATGAAACCGCCATTGTTTATGTGATACAAATGCTGCTGGAGTGCCACTCTTAACCTCATCCAATGAGTAAAAACATTTTCTTTCAACCCTCCTTTCAACTTGGAGAAAAGAAAGAAAATCACACGGAGCCATATCTAGACTGTAACGTGCCTATGGTAGTTGCTCAAGGTCAATAATAGTGAAAATATATTGTAGTATTCTTTGTTTCACTTTGATTTCTTTCATGTTCTGCATTTCAGCAGCCATCTTGGAGCAAAAATGATACCAGAATGTGGGTTGATTGTCTGATGTCATTTTCTTAGAACTTGACATATATGGCCATTGTCATATGTGACATTATGATTAAAACACAATTAATTGGTTGCCGAGTAACAAAGGAAGTAAACTAACATGGTTTAACATTCAAAATTTAAGAAAAGATAGTGGTCAAGACTTGCAAAACAAGTCAAATAGCGGCAACATTTAAGGCTGAAAGTTGTCATGTGCGAATACCATTCCGGGTGGCAGGGTCGCTAAATTAATAACTATCGAGAAAACTACATAAAATATATCATCTCACCATGAAATTAATACACAAAGTAGTTAGGTTGTTGGTCTTTATTATTGGAAAGTTCAAAGTAATTTTATCAAAAACCAACAAAATTAGAGCAGGGCTTTCAAGAGTTTTGGATCACCACTCGTATTCCCCCGTCCACTGCGTCTATTCATTTAGCCATTCAATTGTAAACTTTCTCTTGAAAAAATAAATCTTCAAGATTTGTTGAATTTTCTACCAAAAATCAGCTGGATCTACCCCCCCCCCCCTCCGTTCATTTCTTCTGATCATCCGGCGTGATTCTTATTTGAGACTATATTTAACACCTCCTGTGAAAATTTGAATGAAAAGGGCACAAAACTCTTAGTTTGAGAAGGATTTTTTCTAAACTTACAGTATTGATTGACCTGGAATGTGGAACCAATTAGAGAGACTACTTTTCCATGTTTTTCCAACACGGTTACAGTAAGAGAGTTGGCACAATGGGGAACTTTAGGGTGCACTTTCTTCATAATTAGCCTTTTTTAATTCTAGATACCATATACCATATATTTTCTATTATACCATATACCATATTTTTTACAGCTCTTATACCATATACGATAAATTTTTCCCCCTCTTATACAATATACAATAAATTTTCAGCCTCTTATACGATATACAATATCTCTATACACCCCCCCCATTAATACATGTAGACAGTATCATGTTTTAATATAGAATTCACTTGAAAGTGATATTTATGTATATGCTCCGTGATATACATTTCAATGATGTTTTTTAATATCATCTAGGATAAGTGATTTGAATTTTTATATGCTTGGCAATAAATATAAATGAAAGTGCACAATAACTGACACCATGGTTACACACCCTCATGATCAACTCATACTAGTTATTATTGGCTCATTTTATGTGTTGAATTAAACAAGTTTTAGAAAAATAGTTGTCCTGCCATGAAATTAAAGTCTAGTGTTGCTAAAACTGGAAGGTGTCCTGGAAAGGACATGGACTTTGGCAGGGAATAATTTCACTTAGACCTTATAAATAGGGCGGATATAGAGTAAAATCTTTGTAACAACAGCTAGAGATGCAAGAGGAGAAAACAAAGCTGGTAAAAGCTGAAAACCTGCCTCTTTTTATCAGTTATCATGACACACCAGATATGTAATGACAGACCACAAAGAGCTTGTATTACAGAATATAACAAATTGCTAACACATTTGAGATATGTTACTCTTTTCTCTTTCTTTCTAAATGAATTCTCACATTCTGCAATAAAAAGATTGGGCCATAAGAAGTAACTGTAGATACTTTGTTTACTGGCAAAATCCAAATAAATGTATTGTAAACTAAACAAAAATGCACTTTTGCAATGATATACATGTATAGTATGTATATAGAATTACATGTATGTCAGTCTATACATATATGTTAATGTAGCAGGCATTATTTCAAACATGCACGGCGCACAAAATGAAATGCTTTGTGCACATGTGTCTAAAGTTCCAACTAGGGATTATATAGTCTCCTTCTACCCCTCCTCAGTGTACTTCTCACAACAATGCAGCTTATATTGAACAAAGTTTGGGGATACAGAGAACGACTCTGTCCATCTGTCCATCCACTTTGAATATGTTTGTCTGGGCAGTAACTCATATACCGTTGGCCCAATATCATTTATATTTTAGATGTAATATGTCTTTTAATATTTACATGGTAAATATACTCTGTGACATACATGTATACAGATTCATGAGTATTTTGTTCATTGTTATTGGCTCGTGCTGAGGCAAGAGCCATATCTCACTTGGATATAGTAGTAAGTGATAACGACAATGGACTGAGGTTTTAACGTTAGTTTACTAGTAGAAAACCTGATGGGTTAATATTTGTTGATGAAAATGAGTTAATTCCTCGAGCAAAAGTTTAACCCTAAGGTGTTAGTTTATAATAAAATTGCGTTAGAGAGGGTTTCAAACGACAATATGCACATTTTACAACAACACCATGGATTCTGCGCACTGATTTTCGGCAACATGATACGACAGAAATACGAGCGACTCCTTGATTTAGAATTGTGAACAATTTACAGCATTAAAAAAACTCCGAACATTTAACTATTTTATTAATATCTTCGGAGAACGAGAATCAAATTGACCCATCTTCACTTTTAGATATGTTCGGATGTTTTCTAAGAGGTCCAGGTACTCAGACCTTCACAATTTAAAGATCTTAATCAGTTCAAAATGTTCGGATTTTTTCTACTTTTGCCGTTCGGTAAATTACAACCGCGTTAAAGGTAAGCATCCCTATTTATCAATACAATTCATTACAACACTGCACACATCTCCTTCACACAAGCCTTCATTTTTTTAAATGATCTCTTGTTTGCTACTCTGTGGAGTTGCTGTTTCCTAGGTTTTCATGCCCATGGCATATCAAAAGTTATTTTAGAAAGGAAAGTATGTCTTTGTTCAAATGGACTTATTGATATTTCTGGCAATGCTATATAATTTATAATTTATTTAGTGTGCTTCTTGCATTCTTGCTAATTTCTCTCTGTTCCACTCTCCTATGTGACTGTCCAATGTGCCATTTTTTGCATGGGATTCATTGAGGTTTCATTTATGTATTCCGGCTGTGAATCTGTTATGTCTAGCTAGGACTATTTTCTTTGCTTAAGAATCCAAACTAATTTTAGATAATGTCACCTTGACTGTAATATTCTTGCTTGTCTTGTTTTAGCTTAACTGATAAAAGCTCATAATAGAAATACTAGACATTTTCATGTCTTTCTTAAAATTGTTGTTACTGTTTAAGTATATGAACAGCAAAATTAGAATCAGTCATAATCATTACAATGCTTAATAAGCACCACTATTGTATTAAAGTTATTTTGAAATTGTCTTATCACATTCCTTGTTAGATTCTCTTTTTCATCCTATATGTGTTTATAATAGGGTTACCATGGTGTCCAATTCACAAAGATGATAATTTGGTATTTCTCTATGAAACAAAGGATTGTACAAAGTACATGATACAATAATAGTTATTGGAGCCAAATTAATTTGATGCTTTTTTTATTATTATTTATGTTGTCACAATGACGCCATATCAATTAAATTGATAATATCTCATATAATCGTTTCGTAAAGTATGATATGATATCTGTTGATATAGTGAGTGAAGAATGTGGAATGAAAAATTCAACTAAGTGGCTTGAATGAAGTCTATTGGAGAAGCCATAGTTAATATATTCAGGCAAGCATGACCATTCTAGCAGACATGTCTGTATATGGAGTGTCATGATAACTTCATATTAAAACACAGAAATGAGCATTTGCAGAGCTATAAAACAAACAGGCATGAAGTATATAATATGAAATATATGGAACTGCTTCAAGTATAGAAACTTTAGTGACTTTGAGGACAAAATCTAGTGAACAAAGGAACTACTGGAATCATTTTATATATTGGATTTTAGTCCTTCATTTGCCAGCATTTACCCCATTCATTGTTTTATCAGCATTTACCTCATTCATTGTTTTATTAGCATTTATCTCATTCATTGTTTTATCAGCATTTACCTCATTCATTGCTTTATTAGCATTTACCTCATTCATTGTTTTATCAGCATTTACCTCATTCACTGTTTAATCAGCAATTACCTCATTCATTGCTTTATTAGCATTTACCTCATTCATTGTTTTATCAGCAATTCCCTCATTCATTGTTTTATCAGCATTTACCTCATTCATTGTTTTATCAGCATTTACCTCATTCATTGTTTCATCAGCATTCTGCAGAGCGACACATCAATATTTATTTCTTGCTTCAGAGAAATCTCAATTTCTAATGTTTCAACAACAAATCAATTTTGTGTAAACTGATTGTAGGATTTTGGGTGATTTCTCTAGAATTGAATGTTGACTCTACACTTTATTCTTTTCTGATTTCATGCGTCTCTATGGAATTAACATTTTGAAATATAGTAACCCTATGTAATACAAGCATAGGAAATGTAGCATGATCTACTCTACTGATCTTAATAATGCTATATGTTTATAAGATATATGTGACAAGACAGGCCCGTAGCCAGGATTTGCCAAGGGGGGGTTCAATTTTCAAAAATTTCTAGAGGGGTTCACATTTGACAATTTTGCCCCAAATATGGCTAAAATCGCTTGAAAAGTGCTCAAAATGGTGAAAAACTGCATGATTTTGAAAGAATTTTTGGCCAGGGGGGGGGTTCGCGAACCCCCCTGGCTACGGGCCTGCAAGCTCATGATGTAAGGATGGTAGTATAAGTGATTTATGACCAACAGCATGACATTTTCAGTATTCACTCTTGCATAAACATATTCAAATTGTCATATATAACATGATAATAACTTGATGATACAACGGATGCATATATTTTCTCTCGTGAGAAAAAAAGATGTTAAGATGCTGGGGCGAGGATATAAGTTATCCTGGGTGAGATAAAGGTTATCCTTGGTAAAGTGCAGACAAAATAATAATCTTTCTGTCTAAAACACTAAAAGTTAATTTGCTAACACTTTTGGAAATCATAATTGAGCTGCAATAACATTTTTAAGATACTAAGATCTCCTTATTCAGTAGGTAGGATTTACCGCTTTGTTCTTGTTTGGAAATTAAGCTATTATGATAAAACAATTGCATTTAAACCTTCAGAGAAAATCTCCATATGCTTGTGCTTTTTTCATGTCTTTATTGCTTGAATGTGAACATATTTCTGAAGAACAACTTAATGTTTGTTTTCCATATTTCCTACCTTTTCTCTCATATTGACTCCATGCAGTGTGGAGAGTAGTCTGGTTTGTTCAGCACATTCATGGCAATTTCTCTTTTTGAGTGGAAGTATTTTCAAAGTGGAGGTTGTTGTGATTGCCGCCCTGCAGTAGGAGATGTCTGCTTTACCCCTCTACTGCAAATTGATTAAGAGGTCATTATGGGGATATGTTTAGCAAAATAATATCAAAAAGAGGAATCAGGTTATGGTTTTGATGAAGATATTAATGTAGACAATTTCATTAGGCTAGATTGAAGAATATTCAGTAGATTGTTCTAAAGGAGTGGTATCGATATGGTGAACTTTTTGAACACACGTTTTTCTTAAACCAGTCATCAAAACATTCTGAAAATTTTACACTTCGTCAATTTAATGGTCATCTTTTGGATGGTAATATTATAATTTGAAATATATATAAATATACTTTTCTCTACATTGTTTTAGAAAACACATCAGACACTTCTTTTGTTCTTGGTATCATATGTACGGATCGAAATGAAACATCTATCCGAACCTCATTTGAACAAAACGTCATAAACACAACATGTTTAGGTCTCTCAATATTGTAATTGTACAAAGGAAAGTTTGGTTGATTTTAAAAAAGTATCTTGTAAATGAAATAAAAGGTTTATCTTCATTTTTATCTATTTGGGGGGTTTGTTTTAAGCTTTTGCATACTTTTTGTAAAATCAACCAAAATCTCCTTTGTATATTTCCTATAATATTGAGAGGTCTAAGAAAATGTTGTATATGCTATTTTGTTCCAACAAGGTTCGGAAAGACATTTTATTTCATTCTCAAAGAATTGGTAGAAAGGAACAAAAAACAATTGCACTAAAAAAACCCCAAAAAATGTTAACAAAAACAGTTATAAAAAATATATATAAACAATTTTTGCATTAAATCAGTCAATATTACATAAAGGACCATGTTTTTTTACAGAATGTTTTCAATAATTGGTTTAAGAGAAAAACATTGTGAAATTCAGTTCACCATATACCTATCGTTTGTTCACAGGAGCAGAGATTTGAAGATATTTTTATTGACTACAGATTTTGAGGCATTCCCTGGCCTAATGATACCAAGAAAAATTCTAACATTTTTTCCAATCAGTAAGTCTACAAATGTTGTGGCGCTGAATCATTGTTTTACATGTTTTTTCTAACAACTTCATATTCATAAGCACCAGGCATATTTTCCTGTTAAGCAATATACTTGAATATTCCAACTGTGTCTGCTTCTCCAAGCAAGTTGTTTAAAACTGAAGCCTGTCTGAAACAGAATTTTCCGAACCTTTTCTACTAAATGAAATCAAAATGGCAATAGTGTTTTCTTTACAAAATTCCAGAGAGTGTTCAAATCCTACATGTAGGTCTAAATCTGAACAGGGACATTCTGTGTACCAGTTGATGAAACATTTGAATTAGTTTTGAATATGGCAATTTGGGAAAGAGTGAACTCTAATTTTGTGTTTGGTAAGAGAACAGACAACTGCTATTCATTTCCTTTTTATGTTTCATTACTTCTTGTTACCCCTTTTCACCCAATTCACCTAAACTAAAACATCAGATTGTTGTTTTCTGTATACTACATGAGATCTATTTTTCAATGTTTGTGTATTTTTAGTTGTTCCTGCTCACAATTTGTTATGTAGTTTCACATTGTCAGGTCATCATTGCTGGTTGTTATGGAAACAAACTGAAAAGTAGATTCAATTGTTTGTTTTTATTAGATAAGATGATGATGATTGTCTATGTTGGTGCTCTCTTATCTTAGGAAATGTGTTTTCTGTTCTTTAAGTTACCAGGTTAGTCTTGTTTAATTTGATCAGTTGAGTAAGAAGTACATACACTGTTTCTCTCTTCACTTGAATAACAAAACTTTAGTTTTTTAAATCTCTGTCTATAAGGTAGAACTTCAGTGATAACCATCTTTTTTCTACAATGCAGATTTTCTTGAAAAAATCTAGGTGAAAGATATACTGATATATAACAAAATATGTGAAAAATAGAAAGATTGACTGATTGGCTATTTCTAAAAAAAAATTGTTTTAATTTTACATTTCAAGAGGAAAATTCTTTTCATGAAAAAAATTGCAAAATTCAGATTTTCTTCCAAAAATTGTGATTATTCTGTGGGAATACAAAGTATTTATGGTAATATTTATGAAAATTCACCATCCTGATCTTGAGCAAAAAAGAAATAACTTTGAATATTATGAATTAGTAGGAAAATATTGTTATTCCATTGTATATAATGACTCATATTGGCAAAAATGACTTGATAGATCAACACGAGTGTGTCATATAAAAAGAGATCAAGAAAATGTATTGTGAATGGTTAAAAATGAAAAAATAGATTCTGCTGGGTTTCTTGGAGTTTAAAACCTGTCACTCAATCGATTGCACCTCGAGGCATTTAAACAATCAAAGGAAATTTTTCAAATTAACAAATATCTATGTTTTATTCAGTTTTCATTTTCGGCATTAGAGATGTGTGAACTGACTGCGCAATGGACACTGAAGTTCTCCCTCAATGAAGTGTTTCTACAACTTAATATATATTCTATCATCTAAATAGAATGGAATTGTAACGCTTCAGTAAGCTACTGTCTGATGTTTTTCAGGTTTTATTATCTTTCCTAAAAGAACAAGTGCATGTTCCTCACCTCTCATCTCGCCTGTATTCATTACATGGTAATAGCTAGCAGGGGAAAATCAATAGTGATTACTGTGGTCTAGACATTACTTAGACATTACATAGAGTTGCAGCAAGCATTAACCAATGTGCTCATTCACTTAGAACATCAGTATACATAGGCTTGAATATTTTCATTACAGAACACAAAAACAAAGATTTGTAAGAAATGATTCATATAATATGAAAGTAATCATCATCAGACATTAGACACAGCACAATAATATGGTCCATCTAAGCCCACTTGTATGTAATAATATACCAGATTAGATATAAGGGAGACTCTTGTAGAAATTATTATGAAATATAAATGTGATACTGCACAGTACTATTATTAGAAAATTAGTTGGATAGGATGAAATAATGAAGGTTTTTTTATATAAAGATTGTTTCTATTATTGCATATATTGTTTCAGCAGTGTTACTGCAGGAGAACATCATGTATATAAGGTGAATTATTACCATGCGCGGTGCTCGCAGTCTAGTTACAAACTACCCTCTGCCTAGTATAGACTATATGACATTTTATATTAGCAGTACCGCCACCACGACCGATGCCTGTTACAGCTCGGGTCATAAATCATTTCACACCTACCGCGCTGATCTGTTCTCAACCAATCGGCGAGCTGGAAGGAGCAAGTGCTAAATGCGTTCATAATAATTATGCAAGTATGTCAGAGAAAAGGACCCTACAGAGAAAGTCGTCCATATTTCGGCGACGAATTCTGATTTGCTCGATGAGTTCAGTGATTTATTGAAAACTGAAAGAGTGAAGACGAAGCGCTCTTTTGGGAAGCGAAGTCGAATGCATGCAAATTAAAGAGTAGTGAATTATATGAGTGTCCTTAGCAGAGTAATGCTGTAATTATGCAATCTGGTATAACATGCTTGTCTTGTGATGTAATGCAGTGAAACATAATTAGGGTGTGAAAATGTAACATGCTGCAATATCATATTTACAGGTTAGCAATGTGATATAATCAAGTAAGATTGATGTAGTTATTAATTATTGGTTGATTAATTAATGATTATGGTCTATCTATAGTGCAAATTCCAATATTGTACATATGCAATATATGAAAGCCTCGAAAGATGTCACAATGGTCTCAATACAAACATAGAGAAGAGAGTATAAGCTTGTGAACTAGCAAGGAATGAAAGTGAAGCATATAAAAATACTGGTCAGTTCATGATATATATCAATGAATGTCCTGATGTTATTTTAATATATTGTTGATACAGAGAGGACAACATGTCAAATACGTACAAGTTTAGAACTTATGTTCAATGTCATTATGTTACATTCAAAACATAGGGCTTTGTTCTCGACCTTTTTAAAGTAAACATAAGTTATTCATATTGGAAACTATTTCTGCTTATACAAGCTGTCATCTTGTCCTGCCTTAATTAAGCAGTAGAGAAACATGATTAGATGAGGGAAGAGACATATTTTGACCTCTGTACAGTTTAGTACACACTGGCAATCAATAATGTAAAATATGGGCATTATCATTGCATGGTATTCAATTGTTTTTTTCCTTGTCTAGGTTTCCATTGTGATAGTATAATTTCATAAAAACAAACAAGTATTTTCCCAGGATGCATTGTTTTTAATGATATCATATTTCCTCATAAACAGTTCATTTTGAAAATATATCGCTGATTTATGATGTTTGCATTGTTCTTGAATGTGACTCTGTAATCAATACTGAGGACTAGAATAGATTGAGATAATTTTATTCATACTGGTCAGTTGTGCATTGAAGTAGTAATAGAAAACATTAAAAAAACATTTACTAATCAATGTAAAAATATTCCTTACATTTTTTTTTATCTTCATGTGAAATAAGAATCTATAATATTAATTATTACCACCTTGCCGGGCCAGTTCTAGTGGTTTTAGTTCTAGTTTATAAACATTCATTTCATCGACCTGAGCAATATGTGATGTCATAGTGGTGGTCCATAATGGCAGTCAGTAATGCAATTAATGACCGGCAATGATGAGAGAAGAGCATTTTTCCCCGGGAAATTAGATATCGTTCAGTGCGTACGATTTTCTCACTATTTCAGCCCTGGTCATTAATGGGCCTTCGATTTGGGCCTTCGACTCTCGGTCCAATATTATACAAATAGTGACTGCCATTGAGGGCAATAGTGTAAATTATTTCCCCGAGGGAATATCCTCTACAATGTACTATTCCCGAAGCCGCAGGCTGAGGGAATAGTACATTGTAGAGTATATTCCCAAGGGGAAATCATTTACACTATTGCTCGAAATTAGGCAGTCACTATTTGTTTTATTATATACCCTATACTGACTCTTGTCCCGTTTCCTCTGCGAAGGCCAAAAACACAGATATTGGCCAGATCGTTTTGTAGTAGGATCATAGGCTCAAAGAATAATACAGAAGATACGACACTAAATTGGAAAATTTCGAAAAAAAAGTGACCACCTTTCAAAACATTCCTTATACAAAATGGTACCTGTTTCCCCGTGACAGATTTTGCACTTATTTTATAGCTGAGATCTTCATCTTTCTATTTCTACTTGTTTGGTTCGAGTAAATAACCTATGGATGCAGTTATTCGGCTTTCAATACGGCGAATATTTTTCACGAAATCCGGACTCTTGTGTGTCCAAATATCATTGTAATGATGACGTCACATTTCTGGAACCACTGGAGCAACATTCAGATTTGGACAGACAAGAGTCCGGCGATAAAATATCACTGTTTTGGCCTCTTATCAACGCAGTATTGCTTGAATAACGGCCATTGGTGATAAAAAAGGTAAAGAATAACAAGACCCTTCGAATGAGGTATGATTTGTCTCATATTTTTCAGAAATGGCTCCAGAATCGTCATTTTAAAATTTGAAATTTTCTGAGGTGTCTCATCTTGAGGAAATATTATTGAGCTACTGATTCTACTACAAAAGAATCTGGCCGGGATCTATGGCCAAAAAGGCTTAGAAAGCCCCCTCCCCGGGTCCATTGTTAGCATTATAAGCTGTGCCGTCATCAGATGCTCAACAGAAAATTTTGCCTCTGAGACTCTCACTTGACAAATTCAATCGCGTTTAACACGCGGAATAGATTATCATAACACTTGAAATTACACAGACGTTTTGAGCTTAGGGAACTTTATACACGTTGCTTATATTGTATCGTTCACGCACGTCTGTCATGGTGAACGGAGTTGATTTGTGTTTGTGCTCATCCTCCATTTTTCTGTTTTTCGTCTGCGCAGTGATGATGCGCAGACGTTTCCAAGGGTAATAGAACTTGCAATTGTGACGTCAGCGGGCAATAGTTCAAATGTATATTCCCCCTGACGTCACATTTGAGGGAATATAACTTTCCGAGGGAAATAGTAAATCTATTTCGGAACACGTGACTAGGTATTGACCAATCAGGATTAGTGTTACATATTGGGTATATAATAATTCACTATATTGCCCGCAGAAATGACGTTGTTATACTATTAATATGCCGGAAATCAACAGAATATTACTTGGAGAGTTTTGAAAAATTTTGAATTCAAACGAAGTTGTTTGTATTACTTCCTGTCACTTCCTGCCAATCAGCGACGATGGGTCATCTCTATATGACGTTCCATTGAAGATATGGCTCTTCTCTATATGTCGTTCCATTGAAGATATGGCTCTTCTCTGAACCCTGGAGTATTCCCCTCTTTATATTAGTTAAAGGATTTATTTCATCAAAACACATAACTTACCGCAATGTATGATTGAATGGAGAGGTTAAGCTTTGCATATATAATCGAAACTGAACCTGTACGTATCACTCGACCATATACAAATTCATGTAGCCTTCTCATATAAATAGCCGTTCAAATCCAGTGTTTGTTTAGACTACACCATAGCGTGTAATGATTCTATAGTATGTCATTGATGCGGTTTGATAGCTGGTTTTCTAATACATATTTTAAACGAGCTCGTTTCGTAAGATTTTTGGCGCTAAATCATGCATGACATACATCATCGTGTTCAGCAAGAATTCAACTGTGCATCGAAATCAAAATTGACAGCATAGTGTTCAATAGACACGAGTAAAATGGTTCCCGTTGACCCAACGTCAAATATTCAAATCTCCCGTTCTAAACCCGAAACTCTGAAGCTGAAAGAGTATCTGAAGTAGACTAAGCGCGCATAAAACTATGAGCGCTCGATACATTCCTTTGTTAATTTTTGTACTTTGCGTTCACGGTTACGTTGTGAAAAACATCGTTAGCTTAACCTCTCCAATATTGTGTATTCTGGACTTTGCCCTCTCTGGGGATGGAGAGTTATACAGAAGGGGCTCAGTGTAACAGTATTTAATTTAACCCTTGCAAAATATCTAATATATAGCCAAAATGTTCTTGTTGTTGTTTAAGCTTACAATGATTGTGATGTTTTGGGCAACATTTCACATTATGTTATATATCTATAGACAATGCTGATTGATTTTACTTTGCTGAATATTGTAAATAACTTAAAAATGTAGAATGTTTTGGTAATACTCCAAAGGGGTTCTCATTTTCCCAATAAGGAAATTGTCCACATTTGCATTCAGTGGCATTGCTTTAGTCATTTTAGTCTATCTCGTTAGAAGGTTTGTCCAAATTCTAATTTCCTGCTTCATTATGTTTGTTCTTCAATGTTCCTAAATGAAGCAAAAATAGATTGCTGAAGTTTTTCCTATTTAATGCACCCAAGGAAACTATCATTCTAATCATTCTTACCTTTTTAAATGAAAGGTGAAAACAGCTCATTAAATGACACCATCTAAAATTGACACTAGGGGTGTTATGAGTGACCAAAAATCAGAAAATGAAAATTCAAAAATGTACATAAATTTATTTGAAAGTAAAACACAATCAATATTCATTAAAAAGCTTTAAGGTGAATTTTGGATTAAACTTGTATAAATGTACGTTTTTTGAAGGTGCCAAAGTTAAAATTTCCCTCCATTTTCCACAATTTGAAAATCCGCAGTGTCTTTTGGAGGTATATCTTCAAATTAGACATCCTAATATTGGACATTTTTTTCAAGGAGGTACTTTGTACTCTGAGGAATTATGGTTTTGATTCAACCATTTATGGATTCTGCATTTTGACTAATTGATTCACATAGGATGAATCATTTATCATTCATGCATAAAAGTAAATAAATAAAAGTAATAAGTAAATGTGTCTTACACAACATTGATGAAGACTGAGCTCAAGATGTTAGCAATAAAGGTACAGCATATGTCACTTGTAGCAATCAACCAAATGAGTTCCAAATTAATGCATTTAAAACCACAAGCACTCAAAAGCAGAGTTCAACTTTATTGTCTACACTAGATACAAACTTAAGAATTCTACTAAAAATGTAGCTTCTTGTGAACATTATGTTATTAATTTGCATAATTGATGAGTTATCAGGGTTTCCTGTTTTACTGTCCATGTTTGGATGAATTGTTATAGCATTATAGTTTTCATAAGTCTTTCATGCATTTTCTGTTTTGTAATAACATTAACTAAGTATTTTATAAATTGAGATTTTTGCATTTTCGTCATTAAAGGATGGAAGAAAAACTTCTGTTGGTATTCACTCTTGCAGCCGATCTTCTGACCCAAAATGCATGTTTGTATGTTGCAATTTTCTCTATGGGCCTATCCAAAGCAGAACATTGCTCATATGGGAAATGTAATTAGGGATCTGTCATTGTAATTGGCAGTGTTTCGATGACATTCCACAGGTCCAGCTCTCTACCCTTGCATCAATCATTCTTTCACATGAAAGATTAGATTTTTATTGAATTAAACTTCTTGAATAGCCTGTGACATTCTCCCATTGGAAAAAGAGGAATTTTTAGGGCCTTTTTATGTCCAATGTGACTAACTATTATTAAACACTTCACATTAATTTTCCTTAAGTATGTGCATATTAATTAGATTACCAGACATGATTAATGAATCCATGCATGGGTGGAATATTGAGCAGACAGAGGTGTGACTAAGCGATCAACAGATGACCTGCTGAGGACATTGGATTCCCCATGAATCAGAAGATTGCTATCCATAAATAAGAATTACGCATGCATGATTTTCTTGGTTGTCATGGAAATAATGTTTCCCTAGAAAATTGGAATTACAAAGTGATTTATGTTTTACTCTCTCCTTTCAGTTTTCTTGATAAAGCATCACTTTTGCATTTTGTACATTTTTGTATTTTATAAGTGTCATATTCATGTCATATAATTTATGAAGTAAATGTGCAAAGAATTTGATTTGATATGATCCATAGTGAGTTAAGATACGAAGAAAGATTGTTATTTTATATGTAACAATAATTACCTGCTCCATTTCCCATGCATATCTCTAGAGGTTCGAATCAACAATTAGCAATAGTGACCACCTGATCCTTCCTAACCTGCTGAAAAACTCACAATATTCAAGTTTTAAAGTGCAACATAATAGTAGAAAAGGGGTAGGCTGGGCAAGCAAAGAAGAAATCAACATGGCCTTGACATATAGGTTATATTGTAATATAAGAAAATCAGAAACCGGGTTGAGATTTTAGAGAAACTTAAGAATAAAACATAAGGAGCCATGCACTTCATCTCTCTCTGCCTTTATTTCTTCTTCCATGTAATAAGGCCAGAACATGTTGGTTGTAGAGAATTGATCTCTTGAAAGAAGACCTGAATGCCAATGTTTAAGACCCCATCTGGCACTATGTACATTTTTATAATTAGTAGTTCCAAGCTAGAGCGTAAGGATGCCCTGATATTCCCTTGTTTCAATTTCACTGTCATACTTTGTTTGACAGTGAAACTAAGAATAAAAGAAATATCCTGTCTATTATATTGACTTGTTTGTGATTATTGAAACTCAAATGAAATATAATCTTGTAAACACATAGGCCTCAGCGCAGCATCAGTTCATACATATACTGTAGGCTTCATTTGTGACACAAAGTACTATAAAATATTATGATATGCTATTGTTGTTTGCTGTTTACCATCTTAACTTATTTATGATATTTTCAAGTGGAAGATCTTAAAGAATATGATAAGATGTTCAGCCATTTCTAATGACATCAGGTGTATTTTAATAGAAACCTGGTTATGCATAATAGCTATTAATGTCGCCTACATGCCTGTCACTAAATATTACTTGCTGATTCCTCTCTTTTTCTCATATACATAACGTATTTCGAACATGTCACCATTGGTTACTTTTTATAAGGGCTTCTTACTTCTTAATGTAAGCTTCTTCTCTGTTAAGATCTTTTTCTGTCATGTGAAATAATAAGTGGCAATAGTGTTATGAGTCCATTGGGTATCATGTTAGAATTGTGTTGAATGTTGCCCTTAGATGTTGTTGAAACACATGTACCCATATCGGGAACATAGGGGCACATACTCATTTTAAAACCAAGGGATATACGTTTTTGAAATATATAAATGAGAATGTTTGATATATTTTATACAGATAAAATTATTGTATATCTTATGGTTGACTTTTGCCCCTATTACATTTTACAAAACATCTTGTGATGGGGGTTGTAGACATGTATGTCTTTCAAAGATAATTGTCTTTGTATTGCGTTTTGAATTGTTTAATTTCATTTCTAATACCTTGTTCATTGCTTTCTCCTTTCAAACTGTATTGCATCATGGAGATCTTCACATTATTAGCATCTTATGGTTCATTTGGGAAATCAGACATAGAACAAACATTTATTACATTATAACCAACAATGTCAGCAATGCTTTCAGCACAATGAACGGAGTTGCTACACCCAAAATGATCTTCTCCATCATTTGTCTTTGTCTACTTTGTCTCATTTTTTGTCTATTAAGATGGACATTACATGAATGTCACTTGGCTAATTAATTTATAATTTGCCAATTGGCTAGTTTCTTTTACAATTTGCCAATCACCAAACTCATTCATGATATGCCAGTTGACTGATTTACAATATGCAAGTTGACTGATTTACAATATACCAGTTGACTGATTTACAATATGCCAGTTGACGGATTTACAATATGCCAGTTGACTGATTTACAATATGCCAGTTGACTGATTTACAATATACCAGTTGACTGATTTACAATATGCCTTACAATATGCCAGTTGACTGATTTACAATATGCCAGTTGACTGATTTACAATATGCCAATTGACTGATTTACAATATGCAAGTTGACTGATTTACAATATTACAGTTGACTGTTTTATAATATGCCAGTTGACTGATTTACAATATGCCAGTTGTCTGAATTACAATATGCCAATTGACTGATTTACAAAATGCCTGTTGACTGATAAATTTATAATGAAATACTAGAGATGCTCACATGCATTGGCTCATCAAGGCATAGTGCTAGGCTAGTGCAACAAGTGACATCAAATTTCAATACCATTATCACATAGCCTCGATTTTTCCTTTGTGGTACTTCCATTAATATGGGGATTAAGCACACTTAAGGGTAGTGAAATGTCCATGCATAACATTGTAAAGTATGGAAATAAAAGAACTGGGTTGATAGCTTGAATTGTGGCTGCTCTAGTAAACCCATCATGATAAACCATGACATCTCAAATCTTCTCAGCCCTGAGACACCCAGGAACATCAAGTATCTCGCTAGATTTATTCATATTGAGAAATTCTACATAAAGAAACAATTCATGGAAATACTAGAAGGTGAAAGAAATAGCCCCGATTCTTCATAAATGTGTCAGCCAGCAGTAAACTGACTTAGTATCATCTTGAAGCATTCTGTCATTGTATAAGATTACATGAATAAAAGTTTTAAGTTTGAGACTACCTAAAGATTTATGGTATTTTTATTGGGTATTTTTCAGTGATCGATACCAGACTGAATGGGCTTTGAGTAATCGAGCAAACTTGATTTATTTTGAGTTTGTCAGAGATTTGGGTTGTTGATTATTAAGAAACCAGTCATGATCCTCCTGTTTTGATCCAATAGACAGGAGAGCTTTCTGTTCAAAGCTGCCTTTTTAAAAAAACGCAATCTTGGGTTGTTCCCGGGGTCCCGAGTGATATTTTGAGCTATAATGAGAGAATAAACAATAATAAACAATTGGGCAAAATGCTATGCAAAAATACACACGATAAAGGTGTTATTATGATGATTGGTCCTTTGATTGCTCGGATGATTGGCCGGCGATTTAATTTTCGAAGATTTCTAAATTTAGAATGTCACGTGACTAGCTGATTAGAAGTTTAGATAAGATCAGTTAAATTAATCCCGCTAATAAGTGATGTCGGGTAGTACACTGGGAGAACGCTCGCCTAGAACGCGGATGTCCCGGGTTCGAATCCCTGCCTGATTTTAGAGCCTATGGGATCGACCAGGCGTCCGTCCGTTGGTCCGTCCGTTGGTCCGTCCGTCCGTCCGTTGGTCCGTCCGTCCGTCCGTCCGTCCGTCAACATTGGCCGCACAAATTAAAACTGCTATTCGGATTGAGTCATATCCACATTCATTTTATGCATATCCATAATGCCTATTTGACCTATCATCGCCATTTCCCAAGTTGGCCCGGTTTCCGAGAAATTGCGGATTTTGACGTCATTTTCAAGAAACTTTCTCATGTATAAAGTCAATGGCAGGTTTTGTGATTTACAAGTTTCTCAAAGTTTGCATTATACTTGATCATTTCTTGCAATGAATTACATCATTACTAGATTTAAGCATTCCCTACATATTGCTCAATATATGTCAGCATCAAATTTTTACCGTTTTTGAGATATTTGACGTCAAAAAAACAGTAAAAATAAGTTATTTTTCAACTTGCTTCAATTTGACCAAATTTTTTTAAATTAGTAAAATTTTCAAGGTCAAAGGTCATCAAACTAGGTCACACAACTGTGCTTTCTAAGTTTCTCAAAGTTCGAGACTACAAATCCAAATCAATATTTTAGTTTGAAAGTCAGTACATTTATATACATTCCTCTGAAGGTTCCAAACTGTGTGAGCACAGGACCATGGGTCCTTCATTTTCTAATTATATAGTTGGCTTTGATTTTACGCTTAAAAAACATTTATAACTACGTCAACTTTATATTAAAACATTTATTATCTTGTCAGTTGTATGAAAATGTAAAAAAAAAAAAAATATCAGCTTATTGCCTTTTCGAGAACAGTCAAGGTTTTTTTCATGAAATTATTGTTGCTTCATGCCAATCATTGTTATTGTTTGAACCATCCACTGTCTTCTACTTTTAGACTATTTTCGTATAAATCATATATTTTGTTATTCTTACATGTCATTCATTGGCCTAGACTCCTAGAGCTAAACCTTGAAGTTAAATAAAAGCATTTGTGGTGAGGATATCAGGATAACTCTCACCCGGGAACTCTCACAAGACTGCTAAAGAAGATATGACACAAACACAGTTTATCACTATGTCTGTCTAGTTATAGCCATGTACTTTACTGGAAGAAGAAATGAACCAATTTGTTCTGGAAAAAACATGAATTTGTCTGGTTCAAATCTCAAAGGAATTCGAAAATATGAGTCAACTATGATTAATTTAATGACAGAAATGGTTGGATAGATTTGTTTAGTTAAACTGATTTTATTTCATTATTTATATTGACAATTCGAATATACCTTCGAATTTTAAATATTGATGTAATGAAGAAGTGTCTCTAACACTTGCCTAACTGCTTTATGAGAACCACTCCCTGCTCATTTATGCTAAAGTACATTCTATAACACATTGCAGACTTAAAGATTATAAACCTCATCTCTCTATAGGTGATTTGGATTAAAATTGTTAATGCTCATTTTGATTTTATTAATTCATTTTATGTTAAATAAAAATGTAAAAAACTAGGATATATTATATCTTTTATTGACTATAACATTTGAATTTTTGAAAATAAACTTAAAAAGTCTCCATGATCCCCACAAATAACATTTGACAGAATATTGATTGGCTGTCTGTACTTGACAGTATGTGATTAGCCTTACAAGGATGTGCTCATGTAGTGGGATGTCACTTTGTTATCAACTTCTTTGCTGAATAGAATGAAATCATAGTGAAATGTCTTTGATTGGTATTTAATGACTTGACAGGAGAGGCGAATTTTGCATTATGTGTGATTACTGATTGACCTTCTAGTTTTCTTCAGATATTTATAAAGATATATATTTTCATATACATATACTGTATTAGCAAGAGGCAGACCATAAAATATATATTTCCATATACATATACTGTATTAGCAAGATGCAGACCATAAGATATATATTTCCATATACATGTACTGTATTAGCAAGAGGCAGGCCATAAGATATATATTTCCATATACACGGGAGTACTAATCTTAAACTAGGATGTTGACTTAATATTGCAAAGAGCATGGCTGTAATCTTGTTGGCTTGATTGAGTTATTTTGAAATCTGCACAGTTCCAGGTATATATTATGCATTTGTTTATTGTCTATTGAAATATACAACTACTGGAATAGATGTGTTCAGTTAGGGGTTTTCCCGACATTGTGTCTTCTTCAGGGGACAGAAGTTCTATATATAATTAACAATGAATCTGTTGAAATGTTTAATATTCCGAAAATATGGCACTTACAATTTCATGGTCCAAAATTTTCTTTCCATTTTGCATGCGCTGCAACATTTATAAAAATGCAAGCTAGTATAATGTAAATCCAGGCTGCTTTTAATATGTGTCCAATTATTGTGCGGAAATGAAAAAAATGCTGGATTTTTATTTTGTTGATTGCCTTGCATGCATGCTGCTCTCCTTTTTGAAACCACATGAAAGTTACTGTCAGATATCAATATTAAATGTGAAATTATACATCCATGTTTCCATATCAAAATATATGCTCAACTCTGATTGAATCTGACATAAATCATGAGGTCTCTGTAAGGAATTAATTTTTTGTTTGCAGTTTAATTGTAGGCTATTGCGCAATCATTATAATTCATATAGTTGCTGCCTGCTCTTAGTCTAGTTGCTGCCACGTAAGCGAGACCTGACAAAATGGCCGATCTTTCCATGGTTACCAACATGTTTTGTTTGTTTGTCTCTTATAGGGCAAGTGCCAAAGAAAGGAACCCCCGTGTAAATACCTTCACCCCCCTCAACATCTACGAGAACAGATTCTACAAAATGGCCGAAACAATCTGATACTAAAAAACCTCCAAATGAACGCCATGCCTGTCCCAGGTTTTTCACCTCTCCTCCCCGGCTCAGTCCCACTGGTAGGTACCCAGCATGCTTTGCTCTTATGACATGCCGTTGAATGTCACATTGTTTTATTTTGCTAGGGAAAATGCCAGCGTAAAGAACCACCATGTAAATATCTTCACCCTCCGCAACATTTACGCGAACAAGTTTTACAAAGTGGCAAGAATAATCTGATTATGAAGAACCTTCAACAACAAAGCGTAATGGCATCGTATCTTCAACCGCAGATCGGCCTACAGGGTGCCACAGTGGTAGGTATATTACCCATAATGCCACACATTCCTCCTTCCATCTTGGATGTGGGATATCTCTACCATCAATGTTTGTGTCATCTTTCTTAGACTAATGCTCCATTTTCAGCATTTCTCAGTTGACATCTTCCACAAGCCACAAGTCACACATCCATTTATTTTTCATTTTTTCTGTTGTTTAGTTTATACTCGTATATATTAACACATAAAATAATGAGATGTTAGCATACATAGATGATGTTTTTATGCATGTTGTAATGAATAAGATCTACAATGTTATAGTTGTTATAATTTTTCATTAATCTGAAGTTTAAAATGTCATATTTTGGTCATACATTTAAACTTTTTAAAACATTTTTTCAACTCTATTTGTTCTCAAGAAGTTCCTGAAGTGGATTTTTCTATATTGAAGTGAATATCATTTTGCAGTCATATCCAAGTTTACTAAAGTTCTCTCTATTCTACTCTGATATATTTATCATTTTTAAAATGATGACCTTTTGTGGCATTTTATTATTGGATCACCATATATCTTGATAAGCTCTTGTTTGATACTAATGCCACCTAATGAGATGAGAAATGTATTAGCTGCAAGATAAATCATTGAGTGGTTCACTGACCAAATGGGATCTCATCACATGAGAAACATCTGATCAATGTGAATTAAGTTCCTTTTTCA
Source organism: Owenia fusiformis (assembly GCA_903813345.2). Taxonomy (NCBI): domain Eukaryota; kingdom Metazoa; phylum Annelida; class Polychaeta; order Sabellida; family Oweniidae; genus Owenia; species Owenia fusiformis. The sequence goes on from CAIIXF020000004.1 coordinate 19,614,506, forward strand.
ATTCCAAGTTGTTTCTGACCCCAAACTCCCTCTGCACTTCAGTATATCCCCTTCTCCCCATGCTCAGTTTACAATTTCATTACTTTAATACGTCTGTCCCTACATGTACACTATTCATGTTGTGAATTATCCCCCTGCTCATACAACTCAGTTATTATATTCTCGCCAAAGACGCCAGATTGCACTCCTTAATATCATAAAAACTAGAGGAATATTGAGAAATTACACATATAAAAATCAGAAAAATATGTCACAGATAATAGGTGAGGTCTAATATAAAATGTATCACATTTCAACTTATTATTAGTCATGAGCTCAACTTTAGGATTACTCTACTGCTCTGGTATTACTTTATTCTGCACTAGATTATCATAAATCAAGGTGTTGTCTTGTAAATTATGGGAAATATAGCAAAATGTTTGTGCACTACCCCAGGCACTACCTCTGTACAGGGATAAAATGTGACAATCAGGTAGATTTCAAAGTTTAATGTTCATAAAGATCTAGAGAGTTAGAACCATAACTGGTGAAATGACTCAATTATAAAGGAGTGAGATTCTATTGTCAGTTTGATTTATAAAAAAGCTAAAAAGCCTGTTAAAATGGAGTAAAAAGTTTGCATGAACTTGTTCATTAGATACAGTACCAAGTTGAATTGTGCTCTTTGGCGAGAATATGGTATTTTATTTTCCTTTCTGTCTTGGAACTTCATCCTCAATAGAACTTTAAATAACACGACCCAATCATTTCCCTGATTTACATATGTACATTGTTACTATCTGGCCCCATTGTTTACTTCATATGGAATTACTTGTGAAATCTGTTGGAGCTCTTATATGTTGGTGCTATAGTTTTATTTTATATTTTATTTAGTTCTAGGTAATAGCTCAATCAGTTATGAAGTAAAATTATCACTTCCCAAATCATCCATGATTCCAAATTTCTAAAATAACGATGTAAAACAACTTTTCAACTTAGCCATATTATCTAGTAACCTTCATTTTCTTATCCCAGAACATTTTCAACATTTTCCATAGAACACAAAACATATTTTACTTCATAGCTGGTGTATATACATGTATATTGTCATTGTTGTGTGTGCACTCCTTCATTTAGTGTTACAAAATATATATTACATACTATTATGTATTGTATATAAACTGTATATGTGTTATATATAGTTGTGAACTTAATCAGGGGTCCTTAACAGACACTTTGGAAAGGTTGAGAGTCCTTTAGTATGACATTATTATATCAATGGTTATAACAATTGATTTCTGAATTCGTAACTTTATGAGATTCTGTTAATGGCCTGATGATTGTATCTCAATGAAGGACTGCACTACTGTACTGTAAATGTGTGCTTCACTGCAGGGGCATAGATGTCTACTTGTGTTCTCTTCATATACTGGGCCTGCAGGTGCTCCAATGGGATTAATGGTTCATCTATTATTTGCAAATTATATAGCTTCATGAACATAACATTGAATCTTTACAGAAAAAGACATGTTCATGAATTTTCATTTTGCACAAAAATGGGATGTCAATTGTCAATATTGTATCAGAATAATCCATCATTGTAAAAACAAATTCTATTCCTTGCAAAAATTATGAAGTCAACTATTTTATATCTGTGTCTGCAAAGTATGAAGAAATCTTATTTGCCTGGCATACATGCTGAATATATAAGATCAAGTCCAATCCAAGTCAAAGTATATCTGACCTTATGAGGTCAGGGACCAATGCAAAAGTTCAACGTAGGAGAGCTAACTAAATTCTGATAGTTAATTGCCAGATACCCTCCCCCTCCCCTTGTTAACTAAATATGAGAAATGTTGATCTTCTCGGCATTTTCAAAAGTGCATCCAAATGCACTTGAGTTCATCATATTGGTCTGTTCAGGTAACTTGAAGGGTATTTCTTGCACTTTCATATATTCTTTGAGTTTTGAGCTTTTTTTAAACCCCAGTCCTGCTGTGTTGACAGTCTTACATGTGAATGAAACAGCTGACTGTCCCCAGGTGACTGTCCCATATGGCTGTCTGAGGACTGTCCACTGCTTGTGCCTGAGGTTGAGGATTGATAATTGACCTTAAAATCGTGGTTATTAGAACCACACCACCATGGACTGAACGTGGTTTTAGATTAACAATATTTCATTAATTTTGTTCAATCATATTTTATTGATTTCCAAATTTCAGTTGCTTTGTGAGACGGTTTTACCTTTCTTACCCACTCCAAACGAGTCACTCCATAAATTGTTCACTAGTCTTTCATAGTCTGTTGTAGAATTACCATAAATTGGCTTCATATTCCTCTTTAATCAAGTTTTATGTGATGTTTTATGATAAAATTTCAAGTTTTTTCTTTTTCATGGGGAATGGGGAATCCTTCAAAGAATCTACACTGAATGAAATGACCATGACGAATATTCCTGGAATTCAAAATTGGATGTTGGCAGAGCTTAACTATTTGGCACAATAACACCCTTCCCCTAACTATCAAAATTTAGTTAATTATCGGACATTGATCTGTTGCATTGGTCCCTTAGTTTGTACCAGTGATCAGTGTCATTACGATTTATCATTGAGAGCTTGGACATAATGTAGAAATATACAAGGCTTAATTCAATAAAACCTGACCAATTCAAATGACTGATTTTGCTTAATCCACATTCTCTTGATATATTGTATATACATATATATTGTATATACATATAATCTGAACAATAAAAATTATCTTTGCAATAACTCAGATGCGAGTAGTTTCACCACCAGGTAGCTCATTCGGGTCATATACGTAGTATGGCGGTTATAGAAGAAAGTTCCCTTTAACTTTAATATTATTAGTTTTAGTGGTTCAATTTTCACACCACCCTCATGTGTTTAATAGTTATGCTAATTAAAATATGTCCAGTAAAAGAAAATATTATCTGTTCAATAGAGAAAATATATTTCACTTTTTGCGATTTTATAACGTTTGGTCTATGGGGAATCTCCCCGAACTAGAAGTCACATTTCCTAAAAAATTAAATTTTCAAAGTTAATTAACATATTTCTAGATGTACCTTTACATGTAGATTTCAAATATGACATCACTTTGACTGAATTTTGAATATTTAATGACGTAAATCAACTCATCTACTCATTCCTCACAAGTGAGATGATTCTTAAAACTATATACATTGTTTTCACCATAGCCGCTCATCTTGATGCTCATATACCTGCTTTATTCCTGGCTATAGAGAGAGATCTTAGATACCACAGTTATTTTATGTGCCGTGAGATAACAGTATTAGTGTCTTGTCTAATTAAATATTTATATATTTATCCAATTAATCAACTCCCAAAGTATAGCTTATGCCATATTTCTTGCAATTTTATCCTGGGAGATAAACTAAACCTTAGTATGCTTCTTTTGTGCCATTTTTTCTCAAATTTGAATAAAGTTTTGATTTTTTGGCATTTTTACTCAATTGATTACATTAACTGCATGTTGATGTATTTTATTATTTCATTATGTATCTGTATTGTACTGAAATTTGGATGAAAAGTTATATCACTATAGCATTTAATTTCATGGTTTTTCCCAATGGAGATGATCATTTTAATGTTGGTTCTGCTTTCACGCCATTTTGTCGACTTTTCGTCACCATTTACCATATCATTTTATTAATTAATTAACTTATCACACTTTTGAGTCAATACTTTGTTACTTTTCGTTGCTATGAATATTTTCAATAAACAGCAACACAAAGAAAACATAGATTACTTTTGTGTAGCATCAAACAATAACAAGTTCAAACAATTTTCACTCAATGGAATAAGCCACAATAGTTCAAGTATTGTTTCAGCATTGCATTTATGACAACTAAGTTTGCAAACTCTACAAGGAGTAGAGATGTATAAATAAGTTAGGTGCCAAGTATCTCACCTACAGATATTTGTGGACACAACATAATGTAACAATCAAGGTATCACTTTAATTAAGCAAAACATTGTTAATTGGTTCAGAGTTAAACTAATCATGCAAATATTCTATGAACTCATGGCACTTTTGCTCATCCCAGGTTGAAAATTGGTTGAAAGAATCCCATTCATTAAATCTCTAAATTAAACTAGAAGATGCCTATCACATGATATATACATGTACTAAGACATCTATGTAGCAGTGATCCACATTACAGTTAATGTTTTCAGGGTTTTACTTTTAAAGGTTTTTGTCCAATGTGATTGATTTGAGATTGTTGTATATAGCAGCACTGCGAGCATGTGCTTGACATTAGATGACTTTAACACACAGGGCACACAAAAGAGGGCAGCACCACACCAGTTATAGTGCTGCTGCTTATTGTAGCCCTTGAAAGGCTCAATAGTTGTTATTCTCATTTTAAACAACATTAATTCATAATGGTATGTATTCTACACAATCAGTTTTAAAAGGCAATTAATTCACATTTTTCATTAACATTTTCAATAATCACAGAAAAGAAGGTATATATATTGATTGTGTAAGTTTTATATCATCATGAATTATAAATATTTTAAGGTTATTTAGGATGAGAATTATAGCTATATTAGCCCTTTGAGCTAAATTAAGCAAATTGTTTTGCCAATTCAATTTTATAATTGTTTTACTAGTGTTAGTCTGTCTAATTGATGCATGCTTGTATGTAAATTCAATGTTGTTCTTGATATTCAGGTTACCATAGCAATTTGTCTCAACAGCATATGTTTTGAATGACCTCTTACATGGTTGCTATGGTGACTTCACATAGCATAAAAGAGAATCCTGCATGAGACAGCTGTCACACTAATCTGGGGTCTGTTGCTCAAAAATAAAAATTATAAGCTATAAATTGTTACTGCAATGAAATATGTTTTTTAAAAGTACAGTCAGTATGCAGGTCATAATGACTTTGGGTAAATGGTAGAGAAGGGTAAATGAGGCCATTAAGATCAGAGAAGGTATGCTGAATATTTCTACTGTCTGTTCATTGAAATTACAAATTTTGTTGAGCAATGGCCCCTATACAAATGAGGAACCACTTCCTGTTTCACTTTAAAGAAGTAGATAAAGAACAAACATCTATTGGTTCTCAGGAGCTTTATTGTTTATTTCTATGGGTCTATGATGCTAATACTGGAAAACCCATGGCTTACCCATCGGCTGCAACTGCTGGTACCATGCTCCCAAGTCAAATGCCAGTCATGGTCAGTAGATTTTTATAAGCCAATCAGCTTAGACCAAGGATTAACTGCTTTTTCACACTGGCTGTCGCTTAAAATTGCTTATTTTTGAAGGGCATTGGTGCTTAGTGCAAAATATGAACTGACCAACTGACCATTGTTTCTTAATATATATCTGAAACAAACATAATTTCAATTGTTTATAAATTGGTCAATTCACCCAAACAGAGGGAAGGTGTTATGTTTCTAATGAAAGCATTGAATGACCTAGTTGTATTACTGTATTTGGGCATTTACCATATATGGAAAATAGAAAAAACATTTGCTTATAGAGGCTTGGATATAGCTTTATGATGTAGATGGGCTTTTTTGCATTGTATGAAATATATCTAATAGCATCATAAAACGCACTAACAAAATTAGAGTGGTTGATATACATGTACATATAGGCTACGAACCTTGTCAGTATGATAATTTATTTTTAATTATAAGGTCTACTGGGCTCTTTTGATATAACAAAATCATATGGGTCAACTATGGGCTGTTTGTTTTGGTGGCATTGGTGTGCCCAGCTTGGAGAGGACATGATTTTCAAGATTCTAATTTCAACCATCTTCTGCCAGCAGGGTACATCTATGCAGTGAAAACAAAGTACTGTGTTTGTCAAATCTACCAAGAGTAGGGTATATTTGTTTCCAGTGCAGCAAATTAAAGAAACACTTATATGGTGTGAAACTTGCAGGCCTTGATCTGGAAGCATCTACTTATTTCAACTTGCACCACAGTTGACCTTTGTGATAATATAGGCATGGCATTATAAATAATATTGCTATGTGTGATGTTGTGGGGAGCATTGGTATTCACAGCTTTCATTGTTATGCAATTTGATATGCTTCATTGCTTTATTTTATTTTCATTTATAGTTTAGATTTTATTAGTTTTGTTTGGTGAATTAACATTGTACGGGACTGTATATATAATATGTGCTTAATGTAACATATTCTTACAATTAAGGATTTGGGAACTTTATAACTAATATGTATTGTTTTTGATTTGGAATTCTATCTCTTTGTTCATTTTTCTTGCATATCTCTTAAATGTTTTTTTATTGCCCCAAGTTAATTTTCAGATTCGTAGAAGGTTTCAGGTTATCAGCATAACAGTCCTTTACATATTGGATGAATTTCATGGTCTAATGTTTAGAATTGAAAATTTAAAGTGAACAGCTATATACTTGTAGTGAACACTGTAAATCATATGAATGGAAACACATTGTGGCATTTCATCCAGGTTGATGAGACATGTTAGATAGGTAGAGATTGATTATTCTTTCTAAATGTCAATTCTCTTTCCCTGCATGTTGTATTTTTACTAATTTCAAACCAGAAATGTTCTAGCAGGAGAGAGCACTTGAGGCTTATCTGAATGAACTACTGTAGATGAGATCAGAGATATTATAAATTGGTCTAGAGCTAAAACACATTGCCATCATGGTAGATAAATGGAAATACATGTAGAATGAATAAGAGTGGCATCAACCAAGTTTATATACATATAACCAATACTTAAAATTAACAATAAAGAGTACAGACATTTAGCCAACAATCTCAATTAACAAGGAATGAAGAATACAGATATTTAGCCAATACTTTAATTTAACAAGAAATAAAGAATACAGACATTCAGCCAATACTTTCAATTAACAAGGAATGAAGAATACCATCATGAGAAATCATGGCCTCCTATTAGCTTCACAGTAGTATTTCTGGTTGAAGACAGAAAGATGTGATGAGTATCAGAATGAAAGAATACAGACATTTAGCCAACACTCTCAATTAACAAGGAATAAAATATAAAGACATTTAGCCAATACTCTAATTTAAGGAGGAATGAAGAATACAGACATTTAGACAACAATCTTAATTAACAAGGTATAAAGAATACAGACATTCAGCCAATACATTCAATTAACAAGACATAAAGAATACAGACATTTAGCCAACAATCTCAATTAACAAGGAATGAAGAATACAGACATTTAGACAACAATTTCAATTAACAAGGAATGAAGAATACAGACATTTAGACAACAATTTCAATTAACAAGGAATGAAGAATACAGACATTTAGACAACAATTTCAATTAACAAGGAATGAAGAATACAGACATTTAGACAACAATTTCAATTAACAAGGAATGAAGAATACAGACATTCAGCCAATACTTTCAATTAACAAGGAATAAAGAATACAGACATTTATCCAATACTTTAAGTTAACAAGGAATGAAAAATACAGACATTTAGTCAACACTCTAAATTAACAAGGATTCTAATATGATATGTGACGTCACAATAGCTAGAACAATTGATTTACTGGTCTATATTGGAGTATGTATGACCTCTAAAATTCATAAATGCAGAGCTGTGTTTCTTGTTTGTTTATCATATTAGAATCGTAACAAAGACCTTGATTTTATGATTTATGTCAAATACATGACCTAAAATTTTATTATGGCTATTGCCAAAGACCTCAATTGCTACGCGATCTCGGTCTTTTAACAATAAATTTTTCAGTCATATATTACGCCATAAATCATAAAATCTTGGTCTTTATTCCTTAAATTAAGTATACAGACATTATGCTAATACTCTAAATTAACAAGGAATAAAAAATACAGACATTATGCCGATACACGTACTCTAAATCAAGAAAACGAATTAAGTATACAGATATAATGCTAGAACTCTAAATCAACAAGGAATAAAAGATACAGACATCAAGCCAATTTTTGTATTTTGGAGTATGTGAATATGAACGTTTCTCAGAGAGCAATATTACGCATAATTCTCTAACATCTGACCAGTTGAAAGTTGAAAAAGTGGTGTGTCTAATCCCATGCTAGGCAACTATCAAATATTATATAGTGTGATAACCATCAATCCTCTCTGGTCTACAGTTCGCCAATATCCATATATTATTCATAGATTTTCTAATAAAACAAGATTTTACTTCCTTATATGCCACTGCAAAGTCAAAAATGATTGATTCCTATAAACTTTGATTAATCATTTAGGCTTGAATTCTGCCAGAGACCATCAGTCATACTAGCACCATCGAATTATTTGAAATCAAAAAAAGTTTTAGGTTTTAAATGATGATACACCTAGATCTACATATACATGTATAGATATAAGAAAATGCTTGAATGGTACTTTCATGCACACAATTACAAATTGTATGTGGAGAATCAAATTTCAATATGAGCTGAAATATGTCAGGTCTAGACTGTCTGTTGACTATCATGTATACCAAGCCAGGGATAGCAAGCTACATGTATACCCAGATATCTTTTTTTAGAAATTATACATCAATGGACCATAGCAAAATTAGCTTCATGTTGATGAAAGATGGGCACCTAGAACATAATTGTATTATTTATTGTTGTAAATATATTAGAAAGATTGTTTGTTCTAAATAATAAAATAGCTGTACTGCATACATGTACATGTATATCCCATTGTCTCCTGCTGAATAAGCACATCCCCAAAAGAACAGATATCAGGATGTATATCACTCAATTATATGGATGTTCTTGGTGAATGGGAAATATACAAAATAAACAATATACATTTGCTTTCACTATCAAAGTATGTTGAATGCATTGTGATCTATTATTATCTAATCGTATGAAGTTCAGGGGAATATAGAGAATGGCTCCATCCATCCATCCATTTGTCAAATCAATAACTCAAATACTGTTATATTTTATAAGTATATGCCCAATGTGAGTACAAGTTCTGCTCAAATTTTCAAAATGGATGTCTATTTCAAAATTACAGCCATTTTTTGTGTCTATTTTACAGCACTTTGGCTAGTAAGAGGTCATTTAAAAAAATGTGGCCATTTATATGTTATTTGTGAAGGGATTTTGTTGAAATTTCATATGTGAATGCTAAGAAAAATATGACACCGTCTACTTGACAATTTGGCGGCCATTTCTAAAAATAGCAGCCATGAACATACAATGGGATTTGCTACACCTTGGCATTGCTGTTATCTAGGATCTGTTTTATTGATTCTGTATTTATTTTTGGATTATTTTGGTGATAATTAGTATATGCTATAGTATTTTTCTTTTCCTTTTTTTGCAGTCTTCCATTCCTTCAGCCTATACTTCATACAGTGTAAGCATGGTTCATTCTGTAAACCCCTTCTTCCAGCTTATATTATGTGTATAGTATAAGCATGGTTCATTCTATAAACCCCCTCTTCCAGCTTATATTATGCATATAGTATAAGCATGGTTCATTCTCTAGATCCTCTCCAGCTTATTTTATACATTCAATGTAAGCATGGCTCATTCTGTAACCCCCCTCTTCCAGCTTATATTATGCGTATAGTATAAGCATGGTTCATTCTATAAACCCCCTCTTCCAGCTTATATTATGCGTAAAGTATAAGCATGGTTCATTCTATAAACCCCCTCTTCCAGCTTATATTATGCATATAGTATAAGCATGGTTCATTCTCTAAACCCCCTCTTCCAGCTTATTTTTACATACAATGTAAGCATGGTTCATTCTCTGCACCCTCCCAAATTATCCAGCATATGCTACATATGTAGGCTCATCTACACCCCCTCCCAAACAACCAGAATATCATGGCCAGTCTAGTACACAGTCCCCTGATGCCTTCCCTTGAGATAAATAATCCATTTTATGATTTGGACTGGGAGCTAGACTGTGTATTAGCAGTTGAAAATTATTTTTGGATGAGCAGATTACAAATTTAAAACTAAATCATAATAGAATACTATTGTAATGTTTGATTTTATTCAGATAATCAAAATCTTAATATTGAGATAATCAATTTCAAAGGTCATCCTGACTTTTCGATCATTATGATCATTTCTTTTTCATGTTTTCATCTTGTTTCACCTATTCAGTAGGAATAAAGAAATGATATTGATTGTTATCTTCATACTTTATGTTTATTTAATGGAACTTAACTTCATGATGAAGTGTTTTTCAGTTATTCAGATTTATTGACAATGCTTATTATTTTAAAAATCTATATCTGGAGAAAATGAGAAACATGAAAAACTGTCAACATTATTTACATCTAAGACCTAATCTGCTTTCAAGTAAACAATCAGCTGCTTTTGGGTTATAATTTCTAATTTTACATGATGATGACAATTTGAAGAGGTGGTCAGTGACCCATGATCTTATCTGACCAATTATAGCAGCTAGCAATGGTCATGTGACTTTATCTAGCCAATGGTATAAGCTAGGTTTGGTCAAGTGACCTTAGACATGTCCTCTCCTCTTGAATTGAAATTTTCTAATGTTTCACTGAGATATGTAAAACCTACTGTAGTACAGATCAGGTAAAGAGGCATTGTTTTTGCAATTTCATAATTTCTAATAGGAATCTAATTGAATTGATTGCCAATGCACTATCAGGTTATTCCCCAGACAGTATATATTATATAAAATGGAGATTCTATTTCATTTTTATACACCACAATATTTGTACTGCTTGCCATGGTGGTACAATGAAAACAGATCAATCATTAGGCTTTGGTGACGTCTCTAGAATAAATTATAACATAACAAAAATATTAATGTCACTTTTGCTTTTGGCGTCACAACTGCTTTTTATAAATGAAAGCTTTCTGCACATCGTATATATTTACTAATAACTGTATATTTCATAATTGCCATGTGACAGTTCTACATGTATATATCATGAATTAACTGTAAAAATGAGAAAAAATGTTTTTGTTTGTTATTGCATTATAAGTCTGACATTTAATTTTCTCTTAAATTAACCTGGTTTAAAACAATCTTAATTTGGATTGATTATTTGTTGATATCTGAAATTAAGGATGATTTTTCCTGTCATTACAGGCACACCATCCGTCTTTCATCCAGGCAGCAGCTGTACACCCTTACATGCAACAGACTTTACAACAAATGACATCACTACCACCAGCCAATGAGGCTCCAGTACTACACACCCAAGCCGCCAATATTATCCCCACATCACAAGCTGCTGTTGCTGCCGCTGCGCATGCCACTAAAGTTACACGGGCAGATCGGCTTGAGGTAGGTCTGCGAGAAATCATGATTTTATGCATTTTTATGCAGCACCTAAAATTGTAACATATTTTTTATATTCACTTTATAGTGAAGGGATTCAGTCTTGCTCTCAACTTGAGAACTTAGAAATACTGAATCTTTTTATTATAGAGTAACTTTATGAGATCACAATTATAATGCATTATGGTGTCTCAATAAAATTCAATAAAATCATGGTAGTTTTCGCTGTTGTTTGACTCTAACTTGAGTATACTGCAGCTATATGTACAGTACAAGTCAAAATAAAGCAGCTTTGGGGAGCAGTGTAGATTGCTTTATGGCCCTTCATTCTCTCCTTTAACGTAAAATATTATGTTGGTCATGTTGTGAAAGACAAACTACAGTGAAAAACAGAGGAAATATGAAGGAAACATGCTGTAAGTTAACTTCAGGAATTATTATTATTTAGAAATGCCAGAAAATCAGGCATCACTTTAAAAATGTTTAAGAGAAATCATATTCTAGTAAAACATGACTTATGGTATTTTATAAGCATGGGTCTTCATAAATGTTTATGTATAGTTTATTTTGAGCTGTACTGTAGCTTGTTTTACCTTGTATCTGAGGCATTTCAAAGCAACCTATTTTTCCCATAATGCAGCATTGTATTCTATTGCATCATGGGTATATTCCTTCTTTTTATTGTAAAGTAAATATTATAAGTGGATCCTGTATGTTTTCATGTTCTTTGAAAAATGCCTTGTTTACTGCTTGAACATTTCAACTCAAGCCATGTAAAGTGACTCATTCCCAATATGCTTTGTTTGCAATTTTATATATCATGGATTGAGTTTATCATATACAGTATTATTAATATATGTTGACACTTTCATATCCATTTTTAGTTCATTTTGAATTAAGTTATTTTGGAATAGGATTCACTTTGATATTTCATTCTTTGAAAAATATTATCAAGTGAGACTTTTTTCTGAAGGCACCATTGTGAGACGTGAATATCTATTTTGTGGTACCATGTTTGGTATTCTTTTACATAAAATGAAAATGTCAATTAATATTTCATATTGAAGATGTAGAGTTCTGCACATAATGGGAGTTTGGGATCAGAGCACTGGCCATTTTGAGCCTCAAGCTTGGATTGAAAAATCAGTTAATTATTTTCATAGTTCTTGAAAAGAATATTATTTCAGTATTTCTGTGTGGGAACATTTCAGCCATCAGTCTTCTTTCAATCCTTGCTATAAACAGGCTTGTCGGCTGTTTCGCTATGTACCTGTTACAGAGCAGCCATTTCATTTTACCTAGCTTTATCACTAGAGGGCATGTCGACACAATTAGCTTTGGGAAGCATTTAAGAAGCATATTTTCTCCTATTTTAAGGATATCTATTCTGTAGTACTGTTCTGTACTGTGTGAATGCCTTGTAGAGCTTGTCACTTGTTCCTTACTACTTCATATGGGCAATTCATTGTGACATGTTACAATTAAGAAATATCTCTTTCAAAATGTTACTTATTCATAAACAAAATGCATACAGGATTATGTGGGTGTGATATCTCTTGTCATATGACTTTGAATGGTGTAAATCATCCATCATAGTTTAAAACCCCAATAGTAGCTTCCCCAAGGAGAAAGCTGTGAGATGAGCTTCATTTATTCAATTCTAGGTTGTGTAATTATCAATAAGCTAAAATTTGCACATGATTGGATATGAATTTTCAGGTGCATAAAAAGTTCCTCAATGTCTTCCTTCGTGTGAATGCTTCCCTTAGCTATGAATTATTTTATAAGAAAAATAACAATGAAATGTCTCTCTATTTCATTCTAAATATCCAACAAAGCACCATTAGTGTTTTTTGCAAATATAACAATATTCACTTTGAGTTCTGTAAATTTAAGCTGTTTATTTTAAGTTAAATACCACCATTGTAATAATTATGAAAGCAGCCCATTGAAAGAATCTCACTGACACACAAGCATTTCACCATTTTCTCAAAAATCTTTCATCAGTTAGTTGAAATGTATGATTTTCAAATTTCTCCCTTATGTTTCTATAACATGCTTTTACTTCACTTTTTAATGTATTCAATGAGGGGGGAAGTGAGGTTGTTTCTGGGTTGGTTGTATATGTTGCTATAACGACTGTAATGGAGGCTACATTGCTGAGGTCATGTGCTACTGTCCCAAGCTTCTCATTGGTTAAATGCTTTTGCTTCTTTTTCTAGATGACCCTGTTTGCTGTAGGAGAAGCTAAAGAACTGTATCAACTACGCCTTCATTCACACACGTCATTTTGAATTCCAATGAAAGAATACTTGAAATATACATATAATTAAACATGCATACCATCACATATACCCTTTTAAAGCAGTACATACTTGTATTGACTATACTTATAGATGTTGTGGTCCTTAAAGTGCACTAAATCATTTTGTATACTCTATCTTACCTTTGTATAGCCTACTTTTAGCACAGATTTTTTTTATTAAATCCTTCCCTTATTTTGATTCTGTTTACTCTAACCCTTTAGTTTATTTATTTGTTTCCAACTATCACTTGACTAAGAGTACTTCTGCACAACTTTTGTTTGGGAAGTAAACTTCGTCCTGACCCTTTATTGAAAGAACTTTCCCAGCCAGCACTATAGTATATGCTAGATATGCATCACTTAAAGGGATAAGGGCATAGAAATATCGGCACTAACCCAACCCAAGTTCCAAATCCCAAATCATGTAGATATCAAATGCTAAAATACATTAAAAACTCCAACAATTTTATTTAGCTTTAAATTGCTGCAGATTTGTTGAGAAAGTGGATATTATTAACGTAGGAGCTGCTTTGGGCCCAGGCAAACACTAAACCCTTCATCTCTCCCATCCCAGGATAACAAATCAGATAATTTAAATGAAATAAGTCAGATAAGTCAATACAATACAAAATGATAGAATGTACCAAGGGTGACAAACAATAAGAAAAAATAAACCTCATCCACCAATCAACAACAAAATCATCATACAATCTTTAATATCTCATTTCAATACTTTTATCCAATATTGAAAATTGAACAGAATATGTAACAATGAATGAACAAAAGTCCTTATATGGAAATCTTTACACCGAAAATAAACATTTTACATAATAAATCAGAGGCAATCTGAGCCATACTTTTTCATATTTATTCAGTTCTGCATGAATTTAATGAATTTTATCTTTAAAAATTAGTTTATTTATTCAGATTTTTATGCATGTTTATATTTCATTCAGTTTATATTTAGTTTTTATTATTATATAAATCGTGAACATTTTGATTAAGTTGGTTGACAACTTTTTGAGATTTTTTGAAATTCCTGCATGCATTATGCATCCATTCATTATGTGTTATTTCACAATCTAGGTCCATGTAGTCTCAGACCCAAAGCAGTTACAGAAATAGAGAACTACCCACTATTCTTTGAAATAATCTCAGACCAAATGGGTTTTAAGCCATCCATTATAATCGCACACCAAATGGTTTACCTAATCTCAAATCAATGTTAGGACAAACTGAAATGTTGCTGCCTCATCCCTTGTAGGTATGTAGAGAATATCAGAGGGGGACATGCACCCGGCAGCCTAGTGAGTGCCGTTATGCCCACCCCCCTGAATCAGTAACAATAGACTCCATAGAAAACACAGTCACAGTGTGTATGGATCACATAAAGGGAAAGTGTAGTCGGGAGTCTTGCCGGTACTTCCACCCCCCTACCCACCTCCAGGCCCAAGTTAAAGCTACCCAGCAACGAGCTAACGCAGCTGCCGTCCAAGCACAAGCTGCCCTGGTACGAGCCTCTCACCGCTTCTAGTCGTAGCCCACAAATAGAATGTCACTGTCATGTTCTAACATATACTGTATATACATCGATAAGCTGTGGTATAGCCAGCCATAAACATGACTTGTGACATTTTAGACTTGGGTTTACTGCATCAGAGCTAGGAAACAAAGCTTTTCAAGAGTTTTTCATTATGAAAGCATTTTCCTAAACATGGAAATGATCCTTCCTTTCACCTATTCAGTTTACTTAAAAAATATCAGAAAATTTCATAAAGTGATCTGTTGCTAGGTAACTATGCAGTTACCAGATTCAGGAGAAAATTTACTTGAAATATACTTTTGCATCATTGGATAGGTTTCCTACCTCTTCTGCACTCACTGCACAGTCTCACTTCATCACGCTCACATTCACACGATATCCTCAACCAATCAGGAGCTTTAGATTGTTATTCAACTATTTAGAACCCAGCATGCATTGCACATGTATATTTCACAATGACCTATTTTCTAATGAAACAAAGAGTGATTGGTGCTCTTGAGGTGAACATTCTGACCTGTTCAACATGTGATGTTAGTAGTGATGATGTCGAGAATGGTGTTGGTATAAAATACAATTTCCTTGCTACTGGGCCAAAGCACCCTGAGACCCTCCTCTCCTTGTGTTCAAGTCTTCCTCCACTGTTAAAAACCAATGAATTTCTGACTTGTGTATTTCATGTTTACACAACAAAACTAATTGATCACTTTGAACATGGGTTACTCATATATCTACAAACAAGCTTTTACCCATTCTTCCATGTCCTTTCATAAATAATTACTAGTAATTGAATATCAAGAGAAACAATGTCTAACTGTTATTTGTTAAATGCCATTATGTGTTTTGCATGTGACTTGCAATCCCAAATAGATCATCCTCCTATGTAATTCACATTCAATAAAGGTTTATCACAATGATGTTCTCTCATACTTTACAAATAAGGAAATCTCAAATCTGGAATGTTTAATAGGTCCAACTTATTCCTTCCTAAAAGGACAATTGTTCCCATTGGCCATGTATGATATGCCACACTAATAATATCTATTTATATTAGATAATCATAATGCATAATACTAAGTTTCAAGTGAGACCATTAAAGGCAATTTTGTGATTTACACATTTAGACATAAACATCGTTCAACTGTATCAACCAATGAAGGGAAAAATCAGAACCAGCTGTATAAAAATAATGAAATATGCTTAGTAGCATCCTACAGTATATATACTTGATGTAATTCTAAATAATTTGAAAATGATGGAAACACATATTAAATGCAAAGTATCATATCAACACAAAACAGCTTATAAGTCTATATTTATAAAACCAAACCTTAATTGTGGAGATTTTATCATTCTAAAGTCCAACCCAATTATTTTAATTTTCAAGCTTTACTTAGATAGCTATGTCTCCCATGTCAGCTTTAATTTTATTATCCCATCGAATGAAGTTTGGGGGGATATACATGCAGAGAATTTAAAAGAAATACATGTTGGTCATCTTGAAAAATGGTGGCTGTCACACATTATTTTACAATTTTGGCTGTAACTGGAAAAGTAGTGTAGCGACTTTTTTATATTTGTTATGTAATGTGTATTTGGCAAAAAGAGCCACCATTTTCACGTGTATTATTTAACGTTTTTTACTACTACTCAAAGAGTAGTGGAGTAATTGTGTTGAAATTATATATGTGACTACAATCTTTTAGAACAATTTGGCCAATGAGTGGCCAAATGGTCCATTTCTACAAATGTTATTCTACTTTTTTGCTATAACTGGAAAAGAAAAGGAGTAATTTTGTTGACATTTTTATGTGAATTATTTGACAATTTGGTTAAAATGGTAGCCATGGCTGTTCAATGGGATTTGATACAACTTGGCATTGCTGTTATTTAGTTTTTGTTGCCATATTAGCATAAAACATCCCCACTCAAGCTTTTTTAAACATTAAGCAGCTGATTTTAAACTCACAGCTTAAAGCTTGGTGAATTGAAATGCCATTACAGGTGTTGTATCCTTGCCAGCCTCATTCTAGTAAAATCACTTCAACTGTAAAAAGCAGATGAATATTGATAAATCATTTTTAAAATGTACAATTGTTAATTTTTATATCTTGAAATAATGCTCAATTCCAAACAATTTAATAAAACTCAAAAAACACTCAACTCAAAAGACAAATCACATCTTGAAGATTCTTATCATGAACAGTAAACAGAATTATGTATGAAAATATCACTCAGCCCTTTTTCACATGGGCAAAATATGTTCAGGAAATGTTAACTCAAAAAATGAATGGAATCTATGAGTCATGTCACTGTAACCTAGAAGTACTTTAGGAGATCCTGTTCTCAAAATATCACACATCAGGTCAAAATATAGAATATATAGAGAGAGGAATCAGTGAACAAAATTAAGACATAAATTGCTAGAGAACAATTAAATTTTTTAGATCTTCATGTACTAGGAAAGAAATGTTATAAAAGCATCAAAATATTGAGATTTTAATTATCAAGTGAACATTTACTAAGCCCCAATGGTTGGTTGTTATGGTGACTCACATGTATAACATATGTAAAGACAGTTCAACTTTATACATTTATCTTTATTGTTAAGATTGCAGAAACACTTATAGACCATAAAAAGAAAACCCCTGAACAATTTCTATGATTTATGGAGGCAGAATGATCCACTCAGACATTCCCATCATATTAACTTATCTATCAGTGCATGGGGCAAAGTGACCTTGAACTTGTTAGTCAGGTTGACCTAGAAGATGGGAACATGAGTATGACATGTTGGAAGCACACGCCTCACTCAACTTGTAAACATGTTGAAATAAGAACATAGTTGGAATGATAAGAAAGTATAAGGTTCATCATGTGAAAATCAAAGATATGAAAACCTAAATTATACTTATTTAAATATTGTAATAGTATCAATTATTAATGAGGAACTGATCTCTGATTTAAGATTTCACTTAAGAACCCATCATGTATTATCAATATTAGTAGCCGTTTAGTAGATCCTCAAAATTAAAATAGCTGCATATAGTGGAGTTTGATAGGCATAGTAGTAACCTCATTGCCTATTTTGCCATTTATTTGTCCTTGACCTTAAACTGAGGTAATTTTTCCCACTACCATCTTGAATTGCTCTTAGTAACAACCTTGGTTGCTAAGGCTCAGTAGCATAGTCAGCTTAGTATGGTACAATTCTAGAAAGTTTACTTAGAATGTGGACAGCCATGATCAGATTGATTCCTTCTTTGAATAGTGAGGGCACAGACCCCCAAACACACCTTCATTAGTTCCATGTGCTTTATACTTTTGATCTTAAGAATTGATTATCTCATTTTGATCTGATCATGTTACTGTCCATGGAGGGGAAATCTTTAACATTATTCTATGGGAACTTATTCGATCCTTGCAAAACTTTTATGATTTCCATTTGATTTTGAATTCAGTCTCGTCTCAGAGTTGATAAAAAGGACTATATGACAATTAAATATCACACTTTGCTGGCTATTTATTTTGCCAGTCACCTTTCCTATTGGAAATCATAATAAAATTGCTAGGGATGAAGTTACCCACTCCTCCTTATGTCACAATAACCTCAATGTTTCCCTTTAAGCTTAATATCACAAATTCACATTGGTGTTTCCCTTAAGCTTGGAGTGGATAGTCAGTCTTTACTGAATGCTTAACAAAAGAGCTTTTACACTTTTTTATTTTATTTTTTTCCCACATTTGCTTCATGTTTTTTTATAATCCAAGTTTTTTCATGCCCATTTTTAATATCACTTTTCTACAGCACAGTGCTCTTCGCATTTTTTCAAGTATGGTATAAAGACTTCATGTTTTGCACCTACTGTAGCTTCATTATTTTTAGGCAACTTCAAAATAGGGATTTCATGTTTTACTGAAGGCTTTTTGTTATATTAGTTCATCATTGAATGTGCTTTGAAGCTCTTTTGTCAAGGTATTCAGGACCTAACCATGCACTTTTTTCCAGTTTTTGTCTTCAACCAGTAGAGCGCTATGATGCTTATACTAAGGGTAGGGGCTAAAATAAACCAGTATACTTGAATATATAAATTCCAAAAGAACCTTGGGGAGGGAATGGGGCACAATTCTACACCATTGGGTGTCTCATTATAACATAATTCCATGGCCCAACATTTTTCCATTTTTCATCTCCATTTTGTAATCTCTATTGTGTGATCTTCATTATATGATATAAAGAAATCCTCATTCAGGATTTGACATCACATTCATTATATTAAATTTAGTTAACAGTATAATATTTGAACATGATACCAGCACATAAGACAACATCTGAAACTTATTAACCAGATTGCAACTGGGGCATTGTTGAACCTGTCTCTACTTGGCATCAGATTAAATTAATCAACAACGCTTTTAAGGTCCAAAGGTCTGCAAAGGTCTGCTTTATCAGCCTGAGATTTATCTACATGTAGGTTGTATGTGCCCCACCTTTAAAAGGGGACGTTTAAGTCCAAACTCTGCTGAGGAGTATTTAGTATGAGCATCATTGCACTACATCTCCTTGCACATTTAGCTATGATTTTCTTCTGCAACATTGTTTACTAATTATCCTGACCAATTGTCTCTTCTTACAGACATTAGAACCCTGATTGCCTTTACATATACATGTATTACATGTTATAAAGTCTTTCAAAACATCCATTTCAGTGTCATTTTATTACATGAACATGTATGGTTCTTAGATATGTTTGCTGTGTGAGAAGAGACAATTCTCCTATTGATTATGGTGCTATATAATATAAAAGACCACTTAGGATCATCACAATTCCCAAGGCTGTCTTCCTCTAGCCAAGACTCAACAACACACATCCTTTCTCTAGTTTTACATTTAATTAGGGGGGAGGGGGTCTTTTCCATTATCTTTCAAAATATGGCATTTATTATTTATTGTTTTGAAATTACTGAGTATGAGTTGGCTCATATCTGGTATATTGAATCTGAGTGTGTTATATTGAGTTTAAGAAATGCCTGTTTTAGTAAAAAATGATGGAAAATGACTCTACTGGAAAAATGTAAAAAGGCCTCTTTTAATTTGTTCCAGCACATTGGTCTTCATCTATAGATGTGATTGTAAAGAAGAGCTAATTGACTTGATTTTTTCTATCTAGGATTATGCAAGGACTACAACACCACCTATATTTTAGACCTGCAGTGAAATTCATGTTTTCTTCATATATCTTCAATGCAATGAAAACGCTGGGGACTCTTACTGCTTGTAGTTATACTGTGTTTACACTACATTTTAAGCTTAACATTAAATGTTACAATTTTAAATTCTTGCAATGTTAGGAACATTTTTGAAATTTGGACACTGTGATACCTGTGTTTTAATAGATCAGCATTGAGATTATTTTCATGAGGAAAACATGAATGTATTCATGCTAAAATATTGTAAAGCTTATGTTCAAGCCAAACAGCCTTTCATTGTTTAATTTTGCACAAATCTCAGTCCCCAAAATATTCCCTTGATCAATTAAGTTATGTGAATTATGTGAAATCCTCATTGTGACATCACACTGGAGAGAGCATTGTCATGTAAACCTATACAATCTCTGCATTCTCTTGTGTTCCAACTTGATGTATAATAAAATTATCTCTCTCCATGTTTTTGGCTGAGGTCTATCTTGTAGAATTGGGTTGATTTCAGAAAATCAATGTCTACCATTTGTGTAAATCAGACACTAAGTTCAAGAGTTGGTGCCCAAAGAATCCATTGGGCAAACTACATGTACACTACTGTGGCACTGTTGAATATGGGGTTTTGATAGTAATTTTGTATTTGCCAGACATTTATATTCTGAAACCCCAAGCTTTCAGGGATACTCTGAATGTCTGCATGCTAGTGTAATGCACCTAACCACTCTTCCCTGACAATAGATGTCACTATATATGTCGCGTGTGTAGAGGTTCAAAATGGCTGATAAAACAAAATGGCCATCATAAACTGAAAGGCATGATTGGGCTGAAATAAGCTTTTGATTATATTTTTCATGGTTTTCAGTGCATGTTGGTTGATAAATTCATTAAAGATGGTGCTATTTTTATTTTTATTTCCCATCATGCCTTGCTGCTTGCTGTTGTCATGTGCCGCCAATCCCATGCTGTGCCGCCATCTATTGGGCTACAACGCATACTAATTATAGCAACCACAAATGGTAGAGGTCATCCAGCCCAAGAAACGACCTCTGGAGGCTACTGACGATCTTTTACTGGTACTTTTCCCATCATGCTTTTGCATGTAGCCAATAGTCAAGCTTACATAAATACCAAAACTTTTTCATGAATCTTAAGATTTATAATTTCACGATTGCTTCTGTCTTCCCACCTAAATATGGCACTAGATCAAGTCACACGGTTATTTAAAGACACATGCTTGCATGGGAAAATTTACACACTGGAAATAATTTGAAATTATTTAAATGTTATATTTTTACTTTTTGAGCTTTTATTATTCCTATTTATTTCCACTTTCACTTGGGAGTTGGTACCTAGAACCTATCATATTGGTGAGGGTATCAAAAAATTCATGTAAGCCTGATTGTTGGTTACGTAGAAGAAATGTAGATCTAGTACATGCCCAGAATTATTATGTCACAGTGGACATGCTTTATGACTGAAGTGAGATGACATGAAACACCCATTTTGAAATAAATGAGGGGGACTAAAAACTGACAATTTTTATGGAGGAGTTCCCTGAATAAGCATGCTCACAGTGACATTCTATGAAAGGGAACCAACATTTTTATTTATGCTTAAGTAACTATGGCAACTATGTGCACTGAGACACAATTTTTCTCAATGAAACTTTTTCAAGTCACAAAGTATGAGTAAGAAACTAAGAAAATTATGATTTTTTAAACGTTGTGTCATTTATATTCTATATTGCAAATGTTGATTAGCTTAGATAGTTTTGGTAGTGGATAGTGGATACGTGTTGTCTACATTTATGTTAGCATTATTCAACTACACATTCACCTTAAGTGCAGAACTTTTCATTCACCTTAACAACTCAGAATTTTGTTTACTTTCAAGAACTATTGACTAGAAACCAATAGAGAAGAAATTTGATTTTGCAAAACTGCTTGAATAACCAAATTTAAACAAATCATGTCAAACATTTTGTTTAAGTCAATAAAAGTTTTCTTGACAAAAGTTCTTCATGAATATTATAAACAAAGCAATTGTTCACACCTTTCTGTATATTTTAAATAACTTATGTTTCACAAAAAACATTTAAGTAAACAATGAGCTAATTTATTTAATCATTTTTTTCACACACTCAGAGACATATTTAATGGTTGACTATGAAGCAATGCTTCTTGCTTGTTATTCATGATCTTTTGCCTCATTATAAATAAAAAATTTGAAAAAAACAGAACACTTGCTTGATTGAAAATTTCTGAATGTGAATGAGTAGTTGGAATGAATGCAAACCTTGGCGCTACACTGGTATTTCTAGAAGCTTTCTATTCATAGGAAAACTTCTGAGAAACACAATGTATGTTACCATTGCAAAAATGTTCATTATGTTCATGTTATTAAATTGATTTAGATGAAGTGCATAACAGGACTAAGTACAGGGTTAAATATCAATCATTGTAGAGATTATGGCAAAGAACCAGATGTAGTATGACAGAGGATTTTGGACAGTCATATCTTTCACCATGAGCACTTTCTGTCCATAAATACAGTGGGCTTTCTTTTTTTATTAAAAAATAGTACTATGTTGTGTTTCAAGTGAAGTCCCTATGATGATAAAAATATCAATCAAACTCTCTGATAAAATTATGGATTAGGATCTTGTTTTTCTCAATTTAAATATTTCAAAAGTTTCTTCTATACTATATTAACAACTTCTGAAAAGGGGATGGGTATTCAGATGCGATAAAGTTAAAAACCAGGTATCTCCTGTTATTTTCCCACAGGGAAAACTCATGCTATCCATTGTTTTCAGCATTAATTTGGTCATCGAAAATTTACATCTTCAAAACTAGACTTTCTATACCATTCACTTTTGAAGAAGTTTTCAACCCCTAGTTGAATAATTTTTTCAAGCAATAAAAATCAGATAAAGAGGATCCTTTTTTGAGTATATACTGTAGGTTCAAAAATTCAAGAAAATGTTGACATGCGATCCCTACTCATCATTCTTTTGAATTGTTTAATTGATATTTTGTGTTAATGAGAAATGTCATATTTAAATTAAGAAAGTACTCAGGGTGAAAGATAATTGACTGTTTAAAATCACTTGCCATACTACACCTGGTCCTTTTATATTAGGCGGTGGTTGATTTCAACCCTTATGTGTCAGCCTGTATTATAAGCTATTGTTGACAGTTTGCCACAAAGACATGAACATATTGATGGTATTTGTAAGGAACCTGATCCTGTGACTAGTCTTCTTATTTTAACACCCAAAAGTCTTGTCATGTAATGGCTTTAATTAAATTATCCAGCAGTTTTGCTTGTCATCAATCCAATATGGTGGATTTTACTTTGACTTTGAGAGTATATTTTATGTATGTTTTAGATGCTTTTTGATGCAGATGTGAGAAAATAGTTTCCAATATAGACTCTTGTTTGGATTGATATTTTCATTCCAATTTTTTACATAATTTATGGCTTCTATTTGTTTGAAACACTTTGGCAAAAATTTTCTAAAATATTATGAAGAATTTGACTTAGTTTAATTGACTTTTATGCTTCATAGAGCTTTGATTTTGGTTTCCGTGGCAACTGATATGTATACTGAATGGATTGTGCACGGCCGTAACTGTGGACTAAGCTTAGCATGCTGAACAAACTGAACCATAGAGTATTATTTCCGTATCAGCTTGATTTAACAACTTGCTTTGTCTACTTTGTGGGAAAAGTACTTTTAGCCGATTACTGTTTATTTTTTGTCTTATTAATAATAACAGTGTTAGACCAAAGCCCAGCCTTATAGAGAGTCTAGGTCTAGAATCCAGTCCTCCAATTTCCGAGTGAAAATTATCCCAACTCCACCCCCTTGCCCCCTCCCCAGAGGAAGACTAGTCATGTGTATTGATATATGATATATTACATGTAGCGCCACCTATGTTTGCCCATCCTGAACGTCATCTGTATTTGAGTTATGTTATTATAGCAGGCTGGCATGCCTATGACGAGTCCTAATCAGATGATGGAACAGCTGTATAAACGTCCCGCCATGACTGGGAAGGGGGGTATGCCCATGTACCAGCCACCCAGTGCTGCTTCCTATCAGCAACAAATTGTCGCTCTACAGCAACTGCAACAACAGCAGCAACAACAACAATACATCCCAGTGTCATGTAAGTCTCTTAGCAACACACAACAATTCTCAACATAGCAACTATTCATACTAGCATATATCAGGATCTGGGATTGTTTCTGGGATTTCCTAATGTTGCATTAAAGCTTTTTATTTATTTTTATTGAAGTTTCCTGGGTTTGGTAAACATGAGATGGTGGAGGGGACAAGTCCATGTACATAATACAGAATGATTTCATATTGAACGTTGAGTATTGAATTGAATTTTACAAATAAAATATGGGGTATTTTATGATTTATAGCTGGTTAAAGCATTAGTGAATGGTTGTATATGTTATTTTCCAAGGTATGTAAGACAACTAACTAACAAACTATTAAGTAAGAGTTTGGTTTAGCTCAAATGATATCATTGTATACGGTGTTCAGTCTATTACAAAATCTACATGTAGTTGTAGACTGATGCCTATATAATGCATTTTTATTTCATTTTTTATCTTATTATTTGAAAAAATGTGTGTAAAGAGTGCCATCCAGTGTTTATATTGAAAACTTAAAACAGCAAATGACCGATTATATGGCTGCTTCTAAAGTTCTCATTTTACTCACTAGATGGCTCTTTGTTTTCAATATAAGAGCCATCTAATGGTTAGATTGAGAACTAGACTAGCAGATTCCATATCAGTTCAGCTTTCCCTAGATGCTTTGGCTATATAGGCTTTAGCTTCAAAAATCACTTGATGTTTGCCCATATACTCCGCAATTTGTTGCTTTCATTGTATGACAATAGATCAAAACATACATTGCTTTCACTTTTGGTATAAGGAGATGCTTGCTTTTGCATATTCAATTTTTGAGAGAGAACACTATTCATTTCTCTTAACCTACTTCTTTCACTGATTTTTCTGTTTATTGCCCAAGATTCTGTATGATTGTACAGTAGAAAATGTCCCATAGCACATCAGTCAATACTTACAAAACTTTCATATTTTATAGCCAGAATAACCATTTGTTCATTTTTTTATTTAAAATTCCAAACCTTTTTCAGAGCAATCCTTGCATACAAATTAATACATCCTGTTTGCTGTTTGAGAATAACTTTGAAAACAAAACTAAACTTCAACCTCAGAATTCACTAAGTCTTACTTGAAGCCGGATGGCCACCCACTATAACTTTCACATATTATTGTCTTTTTTCATGCATTTCCACTGTGCTTTTCGCTCAACTGCATGTTTTGCTTTCCACCATTTGCTGGGCTTGTAAACTGTGTTGCCAACCATAGTGGCAGCAGCAGCGTTGCAGAACCCATTGATTCAGCAGGCTACTCCTGGCAGCGTCATGACAGCCACTTCTACAACAAATGGATCACTCTTCACCAATATCACTAGCGTAAATTACTTTGATGATAAAAACCAGGTTAGCTTCGATCATCCTTGCACTTTGCGACAGGCTTGTTGCTTAAATGACAGCATAGTGTGCCTAGTAACCCATATTGGGTTTATATATGCAGCACGATAGCTTCAATATGACATGAATATTCACTGCTTTTTTGTATACCCTAGGCCCCATAGGCGTTTATAACGGTTTGACACTAAGTCCCGATTCAGCACCACAGTTTGGTAAGATTGAACGCTTACATGCTTTTGAAGTCTTCACTTGCAGCAAAATCTTTCAACATCTGCTTGGATTTAATCAGATACCATAGCAATGATCATGGCATACCCCAAATTATAAATCATGACAAACCACAAATATTCATGACACCATTTATTTTTAAGCAACAAGTCTGGATTTATATTTGAGTTAAATATTATATTTCTAATATAACCAGTCAAGAATTTTGCATTTTGTTCAGCTATTTTCCAGAAAAAAAACATTAAAGGCTTTCATATGCTTACCGCAACGCCAACAAATACATTTTGAAATAGGGTTGAAAGTTAGGTGTGATACAGTGGAACGTTCAAGAAAGTTTTATTATATATCCCATACAATGTATGCATTATGGATACCCATTTAGCCATTGACATGACATAGATTAGATGAACTATCTCTCTGAAAATTCCTAAATCTTTGCAGACTCTCAATCTCTGGAATATGACTTGCCCGTCCTAAGATCTGGGGATTGTTGTCTTTAGAATTATGGAATTAGAGATATTAGTCTATATTATAGACAGGATTTCAAAGCATTGTATTTGTGTAACATAATGAAGACTAATTGGGATGTATAAAAACAGTTTAATAAAACAGAAAACAATGTATCACACCTACATTGATGATAGTTCTAGTTTAAGACATGCTTTTTAAATATTGAACATATAGTTCATCATAATGTAAATATATTTTTATACTCTACTGCATGTTATAGGCCAGAGAACATCAATATGTCAGTTCACATAAGTCATGCAATTAATTTTCTTTGGCCTTATGGTAAAGGTACTTGGACCTATAATACATACTACTGTGGCCTTGTTATAGTTGTAAATAGTCCATGGTACAGTATAGGGCAAGCACGTAGATTTGGAAGTGATTACTAGGTCATATATTGAGCTATTGCAATCACCCATTTGTCCTTTTGACTGTCCACATGCCTACTATCAACAAAATTGTGGCACATTTCATGATTCCAATTTCAAGCTATCTTTATTCATATTCAAAGCAAAAAGCCCCATATGACCCAGCCAAAAAGCCTAATGACTACCACTTTACTTTGAATAGCTCCATTTTAAAACCAGAATGCCACCTCAAATAAGTCCATATGTTGAATGTATCACTGCCAAAATCTGAATGCCCTTGCTGACAGGATTTATAAAGCTTCCTTTAGAAAGCTATGCCATGGACAAATACTTTTATCATTTAAACTTTTTTTTCCAGTCGGGTAAAACTATTATGAATTATTTATTGACACAAACAATCTTGATTTTTTTATATTCTTATGGAAATAATGTCTAATTTGTTTTATGATATTTACTTGTATATCTTTATCCCATCAAACGAAGCTTGTGGGATATAAAGAATGGTTCCATCCATATATCCGTCCATCCATCTGTCGGTATGTGCATATGCCTGTCCGCCCATGCCTCCGGGCAATAACTATGTTTTATACATGTACATGTATGCCCCATGTGAGTACAAATTTTGCTCACAAGGTAATTTTCAAAATGGCCACTGATTTCAAATGGCCACCATTTTAGTATCAATTATACAGTATCTTAGGTACAACATATAAAACTGCAATAATAATGTTCTAAATGCAACAAATTTATAAGAAAGTTGAAAAAAAAAATTTTAAAATATGGTGGCCATCTTGAGAAATGGTGGCCATTACACACTATTTTACAATTTTCTGTAACTTGAAAAGTAGTAGAGCGATTTTGTTTATATTTGATATGTGAATGCTCATAAGCATGGTACACTGTCTTTTTATCACACCATCGGTGGGATATAGTCGTCATGCTGGTCGTGGTCGTGATCGTGGTTGTGATCGTGATCGTCCCGCTTTTTGTCATCGCCGTTTAAGGAAAACTGCTCATCAGATTTTCTCCAAATTCGCAGAGATGATAGAGCATATGAAGTACTAGAGCTGATTAACTTTTGGGTGGCCATCTTGTTTTCTGGCGGCCATTTTGAAGGTTTTTCGAAAAATCTTGTCATCGCCATTTCAGGAAAACCACTCATCCGATTTCCTTCAAATTTACACAAATGATAGAGGATATCAAGTACTAGAGCTGATTAACTTTTGGGTGGCCATCTTGTTTTCTGGCAGCCATTTTGAAGATTTTTTGAAAAATCTTGTCATCGCCATTTCAGAAAATCCGCTCATCGGATTTCCTTCAAATTTACACACATGATAGAGGATATCAAGTACTAGAGCTGATTAACTTTTGGTTGGCCATCTTGTTTTCCGGTGGCCATTTTGAAGGTTTTTCAAAAAATCTTGTCATCCCCATTTCAGGAAAACCGCTCATCGGATTTCCTTCAAATTTACACAAATGATAAACACGCGGTAGTATCTCTTCGGGACGTATCGAAACCACTCCGTCCCGAAAAACCGTTAATTTGAATTTAAAACCTACCCCAGTGTTTGAAAATCAAGGATTGTGAGTCTCACACTTCACCGTTTTTCTTCAAACTTGTTCCGTACAAAGCTTCACAGAAATACCTTTCAGTCGATATATTGTTTTCGTGTGCAAAGTACCTCGTTTTAGAGGCGTTTTGGTCCCCAGCTGTGAGATAAAGCAAATTTTCATAACTTTCAACTGTAAGTCAAGTTATCTCGCCAGTCTTTTACCCATTCTCGCCCATAATTTCAGAATGGACTCCCATTACAACCTTTCATCGCTACGTCTTGATTTTTGGGCATCAAACGCAGCAGTTTCTAAATCATCCACACATCTCTTCAAATTTGACCAATACGTCCCGTCATCTTCCACTACGCCCCGCCGAGTCTATCACTATACACGTAGATTTGCATTCTAAAACAATTTGTCCATCGATGTGTCCGTTTGTAGGTTGCCATTGTCGATTCTAAATACCAATCGGATTGTGTTTTAAGATTTACCCATTCTTGTCCATTTTCAATATACCTATAATAGGGTGGTCCAAAATCTCCCTAAAATTTAGATTTCCCGATATTGCAATATAAAGATTTTAATTACTGAACAATTGAAAATATTTTTAAGAAACGTTTAAAGTGCCCTATCCTTGAAAAAATGTTAAAATGCGAAAGGATGGGTGATGTCAATTATATTATTTTCAGCATAACGTTAGAAACATGTATCATTTTATATGGTACACGTTTCATAATGTAATCCAATGGAATCATACAGAAGAAAGGTTGACACACAACAGTTAAAATCTTTATATTACATTATCAGACCAAGTCAGTAGATGTTGTTTATATACCAATTAGTGTTGTATGATGGTGCATTCTTGGTTTCCTCACAAAATCAAATACAGGACAATTACATATAATTAAAGTTAAAAAGCAACATCTTCACAAACATTTAAATTATCAATTTCATGCAATCAGTTATAGTTATACTCCGTATGTATGCTAAACTTAAGACTGGTGTTAAGAATCGACCAAGGCAAACCTATGTAAAATTACACAACGATGAACAAAATGTTTTAGAATACAACTCCACGTTTGTAGTCATAGACTCGGCGGGGCGTAGTGGAAGGTGACGGGACGTATTAGTCAAATTTTAAGAGATGTGTGGATGATTTAGAAACTGCTGCGTTTGATGCCCAAAAATCAAAACGTAGCGATGGAAGGTTTTAATGGGAGTCCATTCTGAAATTATGAGCGAGAATGGGTAAAAGACTGGCGAGATAACTTGACTTACAGTTGAAAGTTATGAAAATATGCTTTATCTCGCAGCTGGGGACCAAAACGCCGCTAAAACGAGGTACTTTGTACACGAAAACAATGTATCGACTGAAAAGTATTTCTGTGAAGCTTTGTACGGAACAAGTTTGAAGAAAAACGGTGAAGTGTGAGACTCACAATCCTTGATTTTCAAACACTGGGGTAGGTTTTAAATTCAAATTAACGGTTTTTTCGGGACGGAGTGGTTTCGATACGTCCCGAAGAGATACTACCGCGTGATAAAGGATATCAAGTACTTTAACTTTTGGGCGGCCATCTTGTTTTCTTGTTCTTGAAATTTGTAAACATAATAGGAGAACAGTTTTCCTGGTTCATAGTGTCTGCCTATTTGATGGTGTGATCTCGTTCACGTCCTGTGCCTTGTTACAATTTGGAAAAAATGCTGGCCATTTTTATGTGTGCTATTATGAATTTCTAGATTTGATGGGATTTGCCATGCCTTGGCATTTCCAATATCTACTTTAAATTTTGATATTTCATCATTTCACTTCAGTTTATTTTCACAATGCTTTTTCAATTTTTTTGCAATTGTATGGAGTACATGTACAGATGTAAATCAATAAGTCTAAGTGGCAAGTTATCTTAAAGCATTTGTCATATAACTTGAGAATAATATTATCTGAAAGGGGGTAGGGTATGCTGTTTTCAAGTTCACATTGATCAGTGCTTTCAGGCTCCAAGAACTTTTAAGAGGTTTGTCTAATTTGCCATCCACCCACCGACCAATTGTTACGCCAATTGAATAGGTGTATGAAAACAGAAAACGATATGATCAAATATTTCATATTGGGGGAAAAATCAATACTAACCTACTCATGTTTCTGGTGACCTTGATCTTGCTGGCCAATATTGAACAAATATTTCACTCTATTGAGGTGAATACCTGTACATCTTTCACAAGTGATATTCCACGAAGCCCGAAGGTACAGGTATTCACCGAAAATAGAGTGAAATATTTGTTTTATTATATCACTGTCTAGCTAAACATCCCTAATACTATTAAGTCATTAAGTCTTCAGATATTTTTACGAATCTACTCAATCTACGTATGACCAGCTCAAACTGAGCAATTGTGATTTCCCTTGCAATAATATCTCAACAAAACACAACCTGATAGAACCTATCATTGAAAAAAAACAGAAAATGGAAAAATTTACTGGGTTGAACAGTCTTATCTCTAACAATTATTATGCAAGAGAAATTGAAAAAAATGAGACGATACACTGCACATGTGTGGTGGGTGGGTGTCAAATTAGACAACCCAATTTTAAGTCAGCATGGGACATCTCACTTAGAGAGAATGTTTCAAAAAGTGTTCCGAATATGGGTGGTTATTTATTATTACCTTCGGTATATAAAGTTTGAATGTTTTTCTAAAGGGAGATTTTTCAAAGTGATGGCATAAAAACAGTATTGAGATCTCATTAGTTTATTGGATGGCCAATTAGTGTGTGCAAGTCAGCTGGAAAAATTTATGATATGGGGGTTTCAATTACCAAGATTTCATCTAAATAGGAATTTAAAGCACAACTGAAATAGTGATTTAGATATGAAGTAATCAATTCATTCTATTGAGCGTGGTAGTGGTTTAAAAAGCAATATTTAAGTGTTTTGTGACATATCTTGGCCCCCACATAACATTTCACTAGCCCCATGGCCCGTTTTGGTCCACTGAATCATGATGTCTCAATTCCAAGATGTTCTGTTATTTCTTCACACAACAATAATGTGGTTGCTATGATACCGTGATTACCAAGAAATCAATAAACCAGAACTATAGACAAAAATATGACATAAATGATCATGTGGGGCCAATCTGACTGATCCGTTAATTTTTTAGAATACTGTTTCTAAAGACTATTAAAAGTAATTCATCATCATTTTTTTATTTTTTATTTTATAATGGTTAACGCAAGAACTCTATTTTGGGCTTAATATGCCAAAACTGCATTTTTATAGTTGCAAGTTGAGAAAACCATTCCAGTTGTGCTTTAAATGATATCTTTGATATGTGGGTTGAAAGTGTTTCGTGGGTTTAGTTACAGGACAGGCTACCTGTGTGCCGAGATTTTAAGGCAGGTCAATGTCAAAGGTCACAGTGCAAATATGTGCACATCATGGAGGGTGAGTATGGTCACATTGACCTTTGAGCTTTGACCTTGGAGTCATGCATCCAATATGTAGCTGCTATGGCAATGTAGTATGGAATGTGAGCACTGCCACCTATATATAGTTTGTTCGTTGTTCCTGTAGTGACCAACCCGCACAACAATTCATGATTTCAATTATTCAAAATATCGCATTTTAAATTATGCTTAAAGATAGTTAAAATCATGAATTTTTGTCTGTTGTTTCATTCAATTTATTGCACCTTTGGTATTGGATGTTTGCGAGAATAGCTAGATGACCTGTAATAGAAATCACCATAGCAACAGTTGCATTTTGATTGTTTTTTCTGCACTTTATTAGTTGCCGGATACCCTACAAGTATGCAGAGATTTTAAGGCGGGTCAGTGTATTCGGGCCACCTGCAAGTATGTGCACACTATAGAGGGTGAGTATGACCTTGACCTTTTCAGTTTAGTCTTACTCTGAAACAAAGCAGACCTTATGCATTTCTGCTTCATCATCTCATTCAATTGTGTGGGGATTTATAGATAAATAGCAATCCAAATGAGCAATGGTGTACATATTATCTAAGTCTATGCTCCTTCATAAGTGGACAGATCTAACTTTCATTTCACTGTTAAAAAATCTGAATGTTTGCTATAATTGAAATACTGTATGAAAGGTTTATTGTATATTAATTAAGATTATGTTTTCATTTAAACTGAAATATCCACTTAAAACTTTTATCACATCCTTGGGTGCTATATTGTGATTGGTTTGCCGGATGGATGGGTGTCCTGATCTAATCTTGTCTACAGGTTCTAGCCAAACCGTTTCAGGGATTCATCTGGAAAATTCAGGGATTCATCTGAAAAATTCAGGGATTCATTTGAAAAATTCAGGGATTAATACTAAACAAAAATTTCAATAAGGCCTTAGATTAGCTTTAATATTCTAACTTTCAAAAATGGATTCTAGCAATACTATCCAACAGGAATCTACTTGTTGAGATTCGATCAAATTGAATTCTTCTGAGAAAATGAGGATTTCAGCAAGGGTGCAGTGATTTACATGGTGACATACCTGTTGGTATTCCCACCCTAAGTCAAGATCAATGGTGTATGTCCCCATGTTGAGTCAATGCACCCTTGCTAAAATCATCAATTTCCCAGAAGAACTCAATTTGATCGAGTCTCAACAAGTAGATTCACGTGGGATAGTATTGCTAGAATCCATTTTCAAAAGTAAGAATAGGGGTTCTTAAACAGAACATTGGGCTTGCTTTTCGGAACGTTTTGTTGGTAAAATGGCAACTTTTTTATGTGGTGATCTACTTATTTCTTCAGTCTGGTGGCTTTCCAATGGCCAAATGGCATTACACCTTTCAAAATGGTCACAATTTTAAAATTAATATTTGATATATTTAACCATAACTTGAATCCCATTTGACCAATTTGGTTCATACAGTATTTTGAATCATTATTTGATTTACAGCTTTCTTGGAATAGTTTCTTTACTCAAATTACCACAATTTCTCAAACATTCATGTAGAAAAATAGGTTGAATAAAGATACAAAAACTGCTCGACATTCAGACTGTATAAGACAATAACTCACCATTTCATTGTCTTATATTCCCGAGACTAATGGTTGG
Source organism: Owenia fusiformis (assembly GCA_903813345.2). Lineage (NCBI taxonomy): Eukaryota > Metazoa > Annelida > Polychaeta > Sabellida > Oweniidae > Owenia > Owenia fusiformis. The sequence goes on from CAIIXF020000004.1 coordinate 19,648,133, forward strand.
AGAGCTAATGAGTATCAAATTTTATTAATTTGTTTTTAAGGTCACATTTATAGGTCAAGGTTATCTGAAAGGTCATTAAAAGAGCTTGGTTTCAAAATAAGAGGCAAGGGATATACCTACAAGGGCAAGATATGGATTTTGTATTCTCAGGCATCATGGAATTATGTGGGATATTAAAGTCAAATAAATAAATAAAAAAAATAAATAAATAAATAAAAAAAATTAAAAGTTATATTTCAGTAAATTAAAGCTGCTTGCACCTGTTTAGAGACTATTTACTGGGAGGGATGGAATATAGGTTTTTTCCAAGGACTTTTATGGTATTTCCTTAGGAATTCCTCTCACAATACAAATCTCATTTATGAGCCTTATAGAAAATGTGAAATATCTCATTTATGAGCCTTATAGAAAATGTGAAATATCTCATTTATGAGCCTTATAGAAAATGTGAAATATCTCATTTATGAGCCTTATAGAAAATGTGAAATATCTCATTTATGAGCCTTATAGAAAATGTGAAATATCTCATTTATGAGCCTTATAGAAAATGTGAAATATCTCATTTATGAGCCTTATGGAAAATGTGAAATTTTGCATCTTGTGTTCAGTCATGGTGCTTCTAGAGAACCAATGGTTAAATCTATGTGTGGTGTTTGTTTTCTTTTGCATGAAATAAAGTACACAGTTACTATCACAATGAGCACAGTTCAGTAGAATATATTGATGAGTCAAATACAATGTATAAAAAAAACAGTCCTAAAATCACTGTTCCACAGCTGGATGACTCTAACTGCAGTTAGCTTCATTCAAGATTGTTGCTGAAATTTTTTGTTTTCAATAAACCTCCGATTACAGCTAAACTAAGTTGAATCTGGATTCCAAATGTTTCACTATGCAAATTGATAAAGCTACAGTGGTAAATAAACACAAATAAATGCTCAAACAACCGTGATATTAGAGTATTTTAAAGAAAATGGCTTCACTAAGAATGACTCTAACTGAATTGTTAATGATGACATAATGATGACGTACATGTAGATCATCAACTTCAGTTAGAGTCATTCGAAGTGAAGCCGTTTTCTTTAAAATTCTCTAATTTTGTGGGTGTTTGGGCATTCATTTGTGGTTGAATACAATCATAGTTTTATAAATTTGCATGGCGAGACTTGGAATCAAGATTCAACTTAGTTTAGCTGAAATCTGAGGTTTATCGAAAACTCAAAGAATCTTGGTAACAATCTTGAATGAAGCTAACTGCAGTTAGAGTTAGAATCATCCAGCTGTGGACAGTGAAAATCCCATTTATATGAAAATAAACTTTTCAGCATAATGTCCATCTTAACTTATACATTTCTCAAGCCTGTTCACCCATTCTCTGAACACACTTTCAAAGCCAATTCTTGCTCATTTCCTGAGGCCTTGCTAAGACATATGATCTGAGTTCACCAGTGCTTGCAAATTCAATTTTTTGATGTTTAGGTTTATACATATAACAGACAAAAGCTCATACATTCTGCATGAGTTATGGACCACTTAGCCACTTAGCGAAACAACCTGAATTTCTTAATACAACAATCAATTAATCAAAATCAGGCCTTCTCTTGATCCATGTGGTCAGCTATACTTGATTTGTGATGTCACTTTACTTCCATAGAATGTTTAAAAATAATTTGTGAAAATAGATTTCACTCATTGGGATTTACAATAAAGTGTAACATAGAATGAATGGATATTTAATTCAAAATTGATGGCTACAATTATTTTGCGAAGATAGAAACAAAGTATTACAAATTTAAAGATTCTTTTCATTGTTTATCATTCAAATATTCTTTATATTTGTTTAGATCTGGAATATAAGCTATTTTAAAACTTCAATATTTTCAGATTACGTTGAAGTCTCTGACGGAAAAGTCACAGTTTGTCGTGATGCGGCCAAAGGGAAGTGCACTCGCCCCATGTGCAAATACTACCATATTCCCATCATGCCCCAAATACAACTAATATAGAGGGCTCTGATGACAAAGGTCAAAGGTTAAGGACTATTGAAGGTCAAGTGTCAAGGACAATGATCTCATTTTTCAAAGGAATTATCAACTTTTTTAAGGAGTTCATATTAATGTCAAATATTGAACAGCATTATGGTTGCCATGGTAACCAGACTCTCACTGCAGTATATTTAGTATATATAATTAAGTGCGATCTTAATTATCATGTAATTATAATTAGTTGTAATGTAAAACATTTTATAGGCTAGTTACCATGGCAATCAAGTGTTTATTATTTTCACCTGCTTCTGTTGCTACGAAAACCAGAAAAAGAATTTTTGGAGACCCACTGATGCTTTTGCCTTATAATGAAAATATCTAGTGCTTGTTGTAGCGAAGGATATTGCAAACTTTTTATTACCGTTTACTTGTTGTTTCTATGTACATGTACATGTAATGTACATGGCCTAAACTTGCATTTTTCTAAGATTCACGTGCCATAATATAAAAGCGTGCTACTTCACTGTTGCAATTAGAAATATTGCAATCTGAAACTCTGCAATCAATTTTTGCAAACATTATTTTATTGCAATCAGTTCCTTTATACAATCATACAGTCGTTGCAATTCAAAGCTTTTTGCAATGTATTCAGATGTATGATTCCAAATCACTGTGGTCAATAAGACTTTAAAATTTCACCAAGAAAAATGTGCCATTTTTTGACTAAAAGCCTTGTGACTGTAGTTTAACATAGACTCCCACACAGCTTAAGGCACTAATTAACACAAGTATTTTATGCAAATAACATTTTTAATCCTAGATTTTACAGTGTAATCATTGTACAGTGTAAATTGCATGCAATTGTATCTAGCCTTTTTTATAATACTTTAAACAAAGTAATTTTAATAGACCATTTTGATGTGTTAATTGGGGCATTATGATGTATGAGATATCTATAAGTAAAACAATTTAATGAGATCACTGGATCTAAAATGTCTGTCTACCCTCGAAGAATTATTTTTGCTTGGCCTTATTGATGGTATGAACAATATCACTATGGGGTTCTATCTTTATGGCCCAAGTATGTGGGAATATATATATCTAAGGTTGAGTTACTTTCAGATCCAAATCTAACATTTTTAAAATAATTAGACTTTGGATTTAATAATAATATATTAAGGCAAGGAAATTGCCATTTCTTTTCATTTGAAAACGGGATCAAATCCCTACCCTTGGAAGTTAATGAAGTAAACATGTAAGATTCATTTTGTGACCTGGCTATATATTTCCCACATGCCAACACTACACAGGCTTGCTCTAAGAGCTTATGCCTCAAAGATGCTTTCTGGTTACACAGACATTGTGTAGATCATTTGCTTTACCGTGGAGGGACTTGGGCTTTGACATGCTGCTCACTATAGTAACAACCCATTGCTACGGCAACCAATTTCTTTTGAATGCTTCAATATTATTTTTAATAAATTGTGATTTTGATAAGACTTAAGGATGATGAAATAAAGAGAATCTCCACATATCAATTTTGATTTTATGTGAATGTTGTAGATATATTATTATATAAACTAAGCTATTAGAAAGAGATTGGTTACCATAGTGGTGAAGGTTGCCATGATGACAACACATAGTGTTGCTATAGCAACCAATGCATTGGTTTTTAGCAGAGATTAGTGTATTCTTTTAGTGAATGGATCAGTGCAGTGATTAGCAATCCATTGCGAAGGCTCACCCCTGGGATGCAACCTCATCATTTCTTCTCCTTTTAGCCTCACTCTGAATTCAGCCTCATTTTCATATCAAAAGCAAACAAATCCTTTGAAATATGAAGATGAAAAGCTGAATTCATTTAGCGATATGAGTAGTCTCTTTGAGCAATAATTTCTAATGAGTATGTTTTTTTAAATGCAGTGTTGCATTCTAGGTAAATGAGTCTGAAATGTGCCATATAAGGAGGTACAGGGTAAGTGTATATGTTAGCCAAGGTACTGAGTATCGTCATGGTGACACCCTGAGACCTCCACAACTTGTATATATTTCCACCAATGCATTGGTTGCTTTAAAATCCATATAAATGATTTCATGTTTTTGAAAAATATCTTCTTTTCCCTGTGAGAAATCTGACTAAGAATCAGTTTTTCACTTGTAAGATTAGTTATTCATGAAATAGTTATACTGGATATATCCAAGTAAATATACCAATCCGTAGCTTTTGTTGCTGTACCCACATATATCCCTGATTATATAATGTGTTTAATAAATATGGTGAGACTATATTTCACCCTGAGTTGGCCCTTGTATGGAAATTCATGAATTTATTATTTTCTCATGATTGAAATGAATTTGATGTTAAAAACATGAGAAGTGTGAATTTTTGCAAGGGTTCAGCTATGTACATTAACGTTCTCCATACAGTTTTATTTTCAAGAGTGAAATATATTGGCTTTTGTAATTTACCAAAACTTATTTTTTAAAACCTGTAATTATGTTTTGTACATTAAGATTTTGGTTGTATGAGATAGATGTAATACTTCTTTACATTAACGGTGCATTGTGTTTATGAACACTGTTTTCTACAAATACATTTCAACAAAGAATTAACAAACATATAAGTTACGGTATTGCCTGATATCACCAGGACATTAAATAATTTGTAAATTTGAAAGGAATGTATAAGGAATTATGTGAGATATCTCCAATAACAATTGTACATTATAATTAGATAGGATTCAAAGTTAAAAATGAAGATATTCAGAGAATAGTTCTGTTGTATGATTAGATTTAAATATTGCAGTAATATCAGCAAATTGTATGTAAAATATCTAGAAAAAAGCATTTTCATGCATTTATGTAGGAAAATGTATAGGCATAATATTCTGTATTAATCATACTACTATAAACAAGTAGGCTAACTATTTTTGATTACAGTATGTGTGAACGTTATGTAAATTTATGCGCATGTTAATTCATTATAAGGGAAATGAATATGTACTATTTGTAGTGATTTTTAAAGAATGAAGGTCAAAACTTTTTGTGATATTTTATTACAAATATTATAAGAATTGATATAATTATCTTATATATGATGTAGTATATTATGTGTATATGTATAGGTTTATATAGCAAGTATTACCATGGTAACTGGTCGCTATGGTACACGTCCAGGAAGGACTATAAACTATATGAAGTGTTCACACTTAGTAACAGTTGTTATGATTGAAATGGCCGACCCAATGTATTTTTATCATCCACAACATTAGAATATTAAGAAAGATTTTGCCAAAAATTTTCACATTGTCAAAAGCATGTAATTTTTCTATTCTTAAGTTGAAAGATTACCTTTGCCTTCTCATATGGTGCTGTTCAGAATGATATTTAGCCTGGCTAATTCATAATTACATTTTATAGCAATCGAACGTATCATTTTTATTTCCCAGGTTGCCATTTCCACTGAACTTGCTTTACTCATGGTTACTACAGAAGCAGTAAATTGTTATTATTGCTATGGATGAAGTAACCACGGAGATAATATGACATTAGAGGCACCTGCTTTCATTGTATGTATATAGCTTCAGAACCATAGCAATAGTTACCATGGTGACACTCATAGAATGTAGTCTAGTTAATTTTTGTTATATAAGTGTCCATTGCTACTGACGATAAGTGTGGTTGTTCTTTAGGTGTAAAACACACAGAGCGACATTTGTTATGATCATGTTATAGAACGTTGGATACGTTACTTTAAAAAAGAACATGAAATGTTCTTTCAAGATATTTTAGTTTGAGAAACAATGAACATGCTCAATTTTGTTTGGGTATTGTGAAAGAAGGGTACACACACATGCTTACTGCTTCAAGTTGCAGAGGGTGACATTTACCAGGCATTTCATAAAAGGCCATGCTTTTCATTCTCTACAAAGATGATAGTGTAAACAGATTGGCTTTGTGAAATACTTGATACTTGAGGAAAATTCACTTGACATTCACATTGAAACTGTCTAGCTGTGAAATCCTTTACTTGGTACTATTGACAGTTTAGAAAGGCATGACCCAATGTGGACTGTTTGGATTCATGTTTTCCCCATTTCTGGCCTATTGGCCCATTTAGTAAGCCTGCTAGCTTTCCATTTTGGAAAATATCTTGAAAGAATCCTGAAGGCCAGATTACAATTGCTTATGTGTGCATGCTCTAGGTCACAGGTCAAAGTCATGACCAATTTAAGGTCAAGGCCATGACCTGCTTTAAGGTCAAGGTCATGTTTAAAGATCGAGCCTGCGACAAGCTTTAAAGGTCAAAGTCAATCTTGACACAGAAGGTCACACATTATTGAATTCAGACCGCTCGGAAATTATGTAGTTTTTTTCGCTTTCTGCTTTAGCCATGGTTATGATATACGTAAGACGTGTTACAATGACAACCGCTTAAACACTCTGTTTTTTGCTTGATCGGCTATGTATATAAAATGCTGGCAACTGGCCAAATAAACCATATCACAGAGTAAACCAAGTATGTCCTGTTGTGTGCCCTATTAGCATGCCTAGTCACAGGTGTCTCATGCAGCATTACTGCAGCATTTCTCTTCCTTAGGTATTCAGATGTTTCCAAGAGGATATGAGACACCTAGTAGAGGAGGTTTTGCAACCAGAATTGGCAGCGCCATTGCCGGACAATGGTTGCTATGGTTACCACATTAAAGTAATAGGGTTGTGAAGCTTCACTCCTGGCTTAAAGAAATGGCAATTCACTTTTCAGATTTTATTTTACTCTTTGACTGGCAAGTTTCAGCTCCCCCAATAGAGGGCAACACCACTGTCCAATGCTCGGCTTGTAGATTGCTTTACGTGATGCTGGTCTTAAAAAGAGGCTTTGGGGTCCTATGTTGAATTTTAATACTAAAAATGTATTTTCTGACAAGATATTTTGCTATCAACTAGAGCTGTGATCAGTAGACTGTAACTATTCTGAATTTGGCACAATTTTATTTTTGATATATTACTCTTTTTACCTTTATGCTTTTTGTCTTCATTCTAAGGTGAATTTCAAATGAATGGCTACAATTCATTTGGCCCCTAAGATTATTTTCGAAATGTATGTGCAAAAGTTTTCAAAATGTATGTGCCAAATGAAGAGTCGTTACAGCATACATAGCATACCAGTCTTGGAAACAACTTCAGTACTCTGGGTAAAAAGATAGTAAAGTACATCCCCTTTACATCCCTTCTACAGCTAAACTTCAATTTCACCCTTGATATGGTCTTGAAAACAATCACATGAAATTGTAGTACTACACATATTTAACCAATCATTGTGTTGTTGTAAGTTATAATCAGAGTTACCCTTCATGACGTTACTCCATTAGAAGACAAATCTCGATTCTCAAAAGTTCTACATTTTCTTTCCATTTTTGATGAACAAAATACATGTATCTGCTTTTACGAGGACAATGTTATTGCTCCATCTTAGGTGCTTTACTGTTATTTCGCTTGCTGCGCTTCAAAATTGCAAATTCATCATTTTACCAGTATTTTAGAAAATTAGAAACTGCATTTATAACTAGCATAATATTGCACTGATTCTCATTGATAAAGATCTCAGTGTTTAAATATCAACAATGATCTTTCAAAGAAAGTCTTTCATTTTTGATGATGATGAACAAACCACTAGGGTTGCTCATACCTTTTGAATATCCAGTTATTTGTTTAATCAAATGAATGTTTTTTCCACAGATTATAGGAATATCCTATGATTTTGAAAACATATCATTTATATCCATGAGTGGATATCGATATCTTCACGAGTGAGCGCAGCGAAATTGAGTGAAGATATTAATATCCATGAGTGGATATAAATGATATTTTTGAAAAACCATAAGATTATCCGTTTAACCCATGGCAAGTCATCATCAGCGAAAAAAAGTAGAAATAAAAAACTTTGAATTTGTAAAGAAAAAATTTTAGATTCAAAACAAATTTTTTTTTTTAAATTTGAGAAACATTTTGAAAAAAATTAAATTTTGCAAAAAACCGAAACCATCAAATATCACTTTTGAAAGTATTGATGGCATATCACTTTTTAAGGAGTGATATTCAATGGTTTGAAAGTGATATATGATGGTTTGGGAATTTTTTGTTAAAATATGATATCTTGATCCAAATATCAAATATATTTTCACTTGATATTCGATCTATATCCTTGTAACCTGTAACCATGGGATAATCTCTGATACCTGTTACCATATAGCGTAGCTTTTTATGAGAAGATATTTTCTGTTTTCTCTCAATATTTCCATATAACCATGGCAACGGCAAGGTGAATATCTCAGTGTTGATTCATAAATTCTTCATTCCTCATTTTCTTCTGGCAGAATATTTAAGGTGTATGAGCAACCGTACTGTATAGCATAAACAAAAACAGGAAAAGGTTACAAGGCTTATTGGTAGAAGACGAGTCTGAGACAATGCCTCCGAGTATGGCATCAAATGCTATAGCTTGGCAAAAGAATATTAGTGCTTTGGTTGTTGAAAAATTGGTAAAATGATGAAAACTGCTTTTTTATACATATTTTGGACTCATTCAACTCTTCGATTTCTAGTCTATTTTTTAAACATTTTGTAACATATCGAGAATTTATTTTTTGTATTATGATGTCATTTCTGTAACCATGAAAACAAGCGGTCTTTCAGAGTGGTGTTTTGAGTTGTACATACTTTTTTGATAAATAGAATTTTTATTAATAATAAAATAGAGAAAGAAATTGTGTTTAGTTGGGGTTGACCCTCAGACATGTCAGATAATGTAAGACATGTAATACTCTAATTATGATTCATAAAATGTTTCCCTCTTTGTTTTATGAAGTCCTTCAAAGCCTTCATCACAAAAACAACATAAATATGATTTCCTGTGACAATTGTAAGGGTGCCCAATGAATTTGATGCCAGGGAAAAAAAGGTTTCATCAACTCCTTTTATCAAACAGTACAGCCAGTCATTGGGGATCTGAAAACAGATCCCCAATTGCCAAAACTATAATAGTATGAGTGTGACCTAGCGCAGAAAGATGTGATGACTAACATTACCCTCCCTACCATTCAGAAATCAATATCACAATACTACAATCATGTACTACAATCATGTACCACGTATGTATGTTCAATTCATACTTAAGTCATCCAAAAACAGTTTGTCCACTTGGATGTCCATACAAGAATTCAAATTCTAGTTGATGAAATTGATAGAAATTTGATAGACTAATGTCTTATTGGGCAAAGGATCTCTGCTTAAGAAGGAATCTACAATTAATAGACAACAAATTGAAATAGCCACAGATATAATTTTTGATAACTCAAATATCAATTGTTAGATTTTGTTCAGATTGCCTGATAGGCAAATGGACCTCTACTAAAGAGGAAACTTCAAGATGGCCATTGAATGAATTCAAAATTCTCACTGTTTTTCAGAAGTGGAATTTTGGTAGGATTTGCTGCTTTTTGTAGTTATAATACTGTACATGTACAGTTGAACAAGAATAGAGTAAAAGGGTTCCTTATTAATTCTCTTGACATCAAAAAGAGTTCTGGATACTGTTACCCATATATAAGATGTTCTAAAGTCTAGAAGAGAGTCACATGGTCAACATTCATCTAAAGGTGCTACCAAAGTCCACTTAACAGAATAATTCACAAGAGTCTCCAGGAGACAACTAAGGCTTTTCCTCAAAGATGTCAAAGTCATAAGTTTGATGCAAATCTCAAAACTTTGACATCCACGAACCTTCAAACTTAAACTACTGATTTAAAAGCTAAATGAACATTGGCACTGAGGCAAAGCTGATCCATCATAAATCATAAGGCAGTCTTCAAAATCCATTTTACCCAGTTTTGGTTTTGTAAACAGACAAGGTAAGTACATTCTTGATGTATTCATACTTTCATTTTTTAATCCCTTTTCTTGGACTAAGGATAGTTTTTTAACCATAGAAAGCATCAATAGTATCATTGGGATCATTAAGGAAATGAATACTTGTTAATATCGGGTAGAAATCATAAATCCTTGATTTACCAGCTATTTTTATCAGTTGTTTGAACAAAACATATGCACATACAGTACATACGATATGATACAACTGTAGATTGTCTAGAAATTGAGTTTTGCTGGTGATGAATACAAGTTTCAATGGTGGTAAATTCAGGGGTTTGAAATTTCAAATCATTATCAGAATACAGATGCACATATAACTCCCTCTTTGTACAATCTCCCAATGTTCAACATAGTGTATGTCTAGGCTATATCTTTATAATGCACAATGTGACTGTTCTTATATATTTTTGCCTAAGTGGTTCTGTCACAGCATTTGGTCTATTATGTTCACATGGGCTCACCAATTAAGTATGGCTGCTGAAGGCCCCGGGCATGGCTAAATGAGAGAGAGAGGGGTAATTTGAAATTAATCAGATGTTTTCATTGTTTCACAAAGATCTGAAGACCTCTTCACGTTTCTGTACTTATAATTTTGACACTGCACTTAGTGGTGGTTTTTAACACATGTACACTCAGATTTCACTTTCATTGTACATTTATTTTTCAATCCTGTACATACATTGTACACACGTGTTAATGATGAGAAGTAGGCCTATCTATTTTTTCAGAAACCAGAGTTCTCTTTAATATAAAATAAAAAGATGTGCTGATTAATGTGACAATATTTTTCAAAGTATCAAAACAAAACCATGATCATGATTGCAATATTTACTATAGGCGTGGTAATCAGAAGCTTTAAATCAACTCCTCTTTTGTAGAACATGACTTGACATACAAGTCAACTTCTGTCAAGTCACCATAGAGTTTAACCTTGGTGAGGTTGAAATGTCTTCAAAACTTAAGTCTTGAGTCCATTCATAAAGTTTATCAGCTTCAATCTCCCAATGTTCATCCATTTTGTCCAAATCATCATCCTCATTAGGGAGGTCAAATGTCAGTTTTGTCTCACGATTTTCACTAATATCTGATGGCTTCTGCAAAGACATGAGTATACATTAGAAATATTTTATTTATATTAATACAAGTAATCCCAAAAGAAGCCTACCATTGGCTTCAGGGAGACAACATATTTTCTCATTGTCTTAAGGTGGACATATATGCATGCAGCTATGAGAACCATTACACTATAAAACAAAGCATTAACATACAAAATGTTACCACCTGCCATTTGTTACATATGCCTTGCCATTTGATACAGACGCTAACCACCGAATACCAACTACCATCCACAAAAAAGTTGGAGACTGTAACAATATGTCACCATATGTCATGGTGACAACAACCATGATGTTCCATTACTGACTGAATTGACCTTTTGCGATCAGAATTCAGGTATTTTGTTCATGGATACTGTTGTCATGTATTTTGTCTTATTGGTGTGACGTCATATAAAAATGATATAAGATATGATGGAGAGAGAAAATAGCGGACACGTGGCAGTTTTGCGCAAAAAATATTATCATTTCTCTTATGAAAACCATGGGTCGGATATTTACCAGGTATGCCGATTTGACTAGATCATGAGTGTATCTTTATACGTGTGAAGTTTCGGTGAAACTCATACTGAACATCGATGCCTATAAGCGCCCCCCGTTTTTTCAAAATCGGGGGGCGCTTAACCGCTATCTAAATCATGTCAGTAAGATCTTAGACTTGGTATGTGGTTAGCATGAATGTTGATCTAGTCAAATCGAACACTATCGTGAAAAAAAGTTCAATAAAGTACGAAATACAGAAGATAATCTCTCAAAATCAAAAAGTTACAGCAGTGTGGCCTAATTGTGACGTCACTACAAGATAGAATCCATCCGGTGATCGCAAATCATCAATTCATGAAATAATATGTTTTTAGTATTGATATTACTGTCGATACAGCCATTGGAATAGAAATAGAAATATAGGAGATTTCTAAACAATAAAGTAATGTACAGTCTCAAAAATGCAAGTTATATTTAATACGTAACAATTTTTAAAAATTAAATGCTACAGTATGCTGTATCATTAAAAAGAAGAATATTTTCCATGGTTTGCCATGAGATTTTTAAAGCATGGTCTTGGGTTCATAAATATAAACAGATGCAGGGTTCCAATTGTGACTATTATACCATTACATTTCAAATACATGTACATCATTCAGTGCTTATGATATGTATACACGAGTAATGTTAGTAATGTATAGTTACCGGCCTATAGAGATCCTGCGATACACTGTTTTGAATATGGATATGAGCAACGATATTAACCTCACAATACCAGCAAAAAAATATGCTTTTTAGTTCATGAAAAATTTCACAAGAAAATCAAAAAATCAAAACCATTCACTCTTTCAGTATTTATCTGATATTAACGCTAACTTTTTTTTATATAAACAAGGAAAAGAAACCAGAAAATATATTTGTCATGTCATGTCTTAACAGTCAGCCATTTTTGTTTTTGTTTATATCAATACTGTGAGTCAATCAAGGGAACCATGATATATGGTCATACGTTTCTTAACTAATTAAAAGCCAATGACAGAACAGCTCATTCTGATCACGGACCCCTAGTAAGCTAGGCTAGTGTATACTGTGTTGGAGGGGGAAATGCCATTTAGCACCCTGTACAGCTAATATTAAAGACCCATGCATACCTGTTCTGTTGCTTCAAGGCCATACATTCTCTTCATCTTCAGTGCTCTGATACGTGCTTGTTTTGACCTCCTAGCAGTGGATGACTGGGGACTGCTGAACTTGCCTTTAGGGGTGGAACATGGTGCTAAAGGAGGTGTCCTTCAAGAGAACATATGCCTTCAATATAATAGTGGACTTACAAAGTTTATTGGGTATACACATCTGAGTGTGTTTGCGTATTTTCCTTGTGTTTTCTGAGACAAACATATATTACACTCCCCATTCATATTTATAATAACAATGGTAGCTGTTACACAGCAGGGTTGAAAATTCAATGACGGCTAGATTCCAACAAAGTTTTTTGTGGCATTGTAACATTGTGCCTTAGTTAGAAAATGCATAGTAGGGGGTTTGTACATGGAGTGCAGATTCGGCATTCTGCATAAAACAAGAGAAATCGCACATGTACATAGATGTTATACAAGTTTATTGAGAGGATGATATGACTTTGTATAAAAATCCTTGTATCTCGTATCCATGTAACATGGGGCATGATACAGTCTTTGAAGGGTTCAATTTTCAAAATATTAAGATACAATCTCCGTCTATGCTGAATCTATCTACCAGTCTCTTCCTCTTACCTTATTCTTGAGATGAGTTTAATTTGTCGTAGTTGTATCTCTTGTGTGATTGGACGAGAGAGTAATGTTGGAAGCTCTTCAGCCAAGGAGGGAGAAAGTTTCTGATTGTATAGATAGTCTATCACATCATGGAATATTGTATACCTTGGAATTACTGGAAACAAGAAAACAAATAAGATAAACATAAAAAGTCAAATCATATTTGAAGTCTATACAAACGTGGAAGAGAAAACAGGAACATGGAGAGACAAGAAAGCCAAATGAATTCCGCTGAATTTGTCATCTCACCCAGCATTGTAGAATTCTGTATATGTGTTGCATCCAGATGAGAATTAAAAAGATGTATAACATCCTGAAAAAAAAAGACTCTGTAGAGCATTGAGAATTAAATAGTGGATTGTTCCTTTATAGACATGCATGCATGTAAACACCCTCACTCTAGCTACAACCATACAGTGAGTTAACACCTTCAGCCTGGGTTACAACCCATACAATGAGTTAACATCCTCACTCTGGCTACAACCATACAGTTAGTTAACACCTTCGGTCTGGGTACAACCCATACAATGAGCTAACACCTTCACTCTGGCTACAACCCATACAATGAGTTAACACCCTCACTCTGGCTACAACCCATACAATAAGTTTACACCTTCACTCTGGCTACAACCCATACAATGAGTTAACACCCTCACTCTGGCTACAATCCATACAATTAGGACAATAATACCAACCATCTTGTGTTAATTTCCTCCAAAGATTTTCCTTTCCTCCTTCCTTGGCTGGAGTTTCATCAAGATTGGCTAAATACTGCATATAGTCTTTCAAAGTTGTCACATCAGTTTCATCACTGATTTTCTTCTGTTCTTGATATAAAGCATCTTGTATCATCTGATTATAGAACTCTCTATTGCCCATGATGTTGCATGCATCTTGTGCTGCCTCTGAGGCTGGTTTTATTACACGTTTGCCACTGAAGTATTTTACTCCCATGCCATTAGCTGATGAGTGTGTGTAGATCTTAAAGTATATCATTGGAGGGAATTCTGTACCTCCAAACCTGAAACAAAAAACGTGAATAAGAAGTGAACATTTATTTTTTTATGTTACATGGAGTTCAAATCTGTGGTACAACTGATAATGATTACCATATCAAGTTATTAGAATATTAGATGATGGGTTATGATTATACTATTAAGTCAGTTATACAAAAATTATGTTAACTACATACATGTAGGGGAGATGTGTTGAACTTCGACGTATGTGGTTACTTGGTCATGGGGCTGCTTTGACCATGGGGTTTCAACCACCAATTATAACCGATAATTCATATTTCTGGGGTTGGCCATCTTTGATTAAGATCTCACCCTTTGGAAATATCAATTTATTGCAGAGGGGGAATAGCCCCAGGATTCAAAGAAGATATATGTCTATTGTGTAAATCTGTACTGAGATGACATCGTCACTGATTGGTCAAATTGACAGACAGACAATGGCGGTTTCAAAATTTTCTAAACACGCTTCAAATAATATTATCTTAATTTCTGGCATGTTGAGTAATATCATGGCTTGTTATTTGACATCAAGATAAAGAAACATATAAGAAATATGCTATCATCAATTAAAACATCACAATGATGTGTTGTATTCATAAACTACCAGTGAAAATTCTGACAAATGAAGGTCAAGCAAGAGATGTACATGTAGTTATGTCTGTCATCTCTAAAGCTATTGGGCTTTTCCTCCTCTTAATTTATTTTTAAAATTTTCTAAAATCAAACATGGCGGACTTTGTGAATCGGAAATAAAAGCCAATGTCGATACAGTCCCATAATGAAGTACAGTGTAACCACATACATATACACTGAAGTTCGACACATCTCCCCTCAATCAAGTCTTTACTTGGTGAGAACATTAGACATTAGAACAGATTATGATAACCACAATTAGGAATACATGCACAACATAATTTAATAAGAATGGTCTGTATTTGGTGAAAACTTGAAGTATTTCCATAATTTACTCATTTGTGATGCCAATATGGAGTTGAGTTTTGATATTAGGCCTTTGCATATTAAATGTTTGTTAAGAATCCCTATTTTAATAGTTTACTCAGGAGCTATTGCTTCACAATGCCCATGCTGTACATGTACCAAATAGCTAAGACATCACTTTCATCACTTACCTAAATCTTACTCTGACATTCATACTTGGGTCTTTTAAGAATTCTGCTTCTTTTGGCGAGACTTTTCTCAGTATTTCATAGGTCAGTGAATGTTCCTGAAATATTGAGCAATATTTAAAAAACAGAGTTAGTAATAGTGAGAAGTTGATTTTCAGAATATACCTTTTATTGATTTGTAATTTATACACTTAGTTACACTTATCAATCAATGTGCGGGAGGTGCAAACCTTGTAATTGATGTAGTTCAAAATCATTCTGCAGAACAAGAGATGACTAAACATGTGGAGATTGTGACTTCTGCCAATGAAAATGCAAATATACTTACCGCTGCACAAACTGCATGTTTAAGGAGAGAAAACATCTGCCTGTCCCTGTAGGCCAACCATGCCCTCTCTATTATACGTACAGCAACTATAGCACTCACTCTGGAATTGTTAAATTGAAATTTATAATTTATTGCTTTTGACACAATTCGCTGATTGCTTAAAATTCAGTTATTGATCATGTCACAAAGAAAATAGATGATTTTATAAAAATTAATGCTTTCACAAAAAGTAAACAAGGCATTGACATGCAAAATGTCACCACCTGCCATTTGGAACAGATGCCAACTGCCAACCACCGAACTCCATTCCCAAAAAAATTGGAGACTATAACACTTTTGGTGGTGACATAATAATATGAATAATAAAATACTGTAGATTGGGTTAATTTGGCACCCGCTTTAATTTGGGTAATTTGGCGAAATAGAAAAGAACAAACAATTTATATCTTCACCAAAAAGGATCCCTGAGAATTTTTCAGGGAATTTTGTCTGGTGTATTTAAGTCATTTCCGGTTTAGTTTTTGCAAAATCTGAAAATGATAAGCTGAACAAACATCAATATGATTGAGCATTTCCAATGGGGAATTCTTTCAATAATAAATTAGGTGTAACTACATGTATTTGTATTTATTCCAGTGAATATGGCAGGCCTGTCAACCTGGGAACACCTAAAATGAGTAACTTACAAATGTTGAACACCTTCCTTCAAATTGTGAACACCTTGGTCCAAATCTGAACACCTTGGTCCAAATTTTGAGCACCTTGGTTCAAATGAAACAAGAAAACTAGAAGCAAATGCGTGACATATACACACTTCACGTGAAATTTCTGAATAATTCGTTTTTTGAAGTTTCTTTCTCCTGAAATATTTTTGCTTGACAATAACCAGAAAAAATAGGACCCACGGTCCTGTGCTCACACAGTTTGGAACCTTCAGAGGAATGTATATCCTGACTTTCAAACAAAAATATTGTTTTTGATTTGTAGTCTCGAACTTTGACAAACTTAGATAGCACAGTTGTGTGACCTAGTTTGATGACCTTTGACCTTGAAAATGTAGGGAATGCTTAAATCTAATTATGATATACATGTAATTCATTGCAAGAAATGATCAAGTATAAGGCAAACTTTGAGAAATTTGTCAATCACAAAACTTGCCATTGACTTAATAGATGAGAAAGTTTCCTGAAAATGACCAAGTCCTACTTTTTGTCAAATTTTATAGAGAAAAGACCAAAAACTGTAATTCCAAGAGCTTTGAAATCTTAAGAGGACATAAGTTGCATATACAGCAACTACTACAAGTTATTTGAAAGTTCTACTTCAACAAAGTGTCTAGTATTTACAGAAAATTTGACTTTTTGACGTCAAAATCAGCAATTTCTCGGAAACCGGGCGAACTTGAGAAATGGCGATAATAGGTCAAATAGGCATTATGGATATGCATAAAATGACTGTGGATATGACTCAATCCGAATAGCAGTTTTAATTTGTGCGGTCAATGTTGACGGATGGACGGACCAACGGACGGACGCCTGGTCGATCCCATAGGCTCACTGTGTGAGCCAAAATGTGTATTTGCGTGAAATATTCTGTCATGCAAAAAAATGGGCGTGGCTTCAATTTCTTCAGCAATGCGTGACAAATACGCAAATTGTGGAACAGTTGGATAGCCTGATATGGAAGTTATGGCGTCAGAGCAAAGTCAAAGCCCTAGTGTCTGCCAAATTAAATTATTTAAAATAGCCGCCAATATGCAAAAATGGCAAAATCGCAAAATTATGTAGCGCCAAATTAACCCAATCTACAGTATTAGTTCTGACTTAATTTCATAACTAAGCAATATTCATATGAAAAATGTTTGCAGAAAACAACATACATATATGAATTCAAGAAGGAATTTGAGCTCATATTTGCTCCTCTTATCACTAACAGTTCAAAACAAGGGTACAATATATTTGGAAGATCCCAGAAGTTATTGTTTTTAATACAGTGATGTTTTACTTACTCTTGGTGTGACAAGACTATGGGTGTTTCTCTGGGGGTAGTGGTGGGGGCCTGTATTCCACTTGAATGTGAGAATGCTCCTGTCACAGGAGTGTTATGTTTAGAACCAAGATTCGGTGAATTATCAAAATCTGAATATTTTGACATCGGGGGTGAAGTAAGGTATAGTCTGTCTGAGGATGTAGGTCTAGATGGTGAGTCAATACGCTGTTTGGGAAGTGTGACTTTTATTGATGTTCGGCTTCCACTTGCAGCACTTTTCACCCCAACTGAAATGGGAGATGCCATGCTGACGGCCTTGAATAATCAAAACAAGTCCTTTAACTGAATTCCTTCATCATGTGTGATGTTTATGTAACTCTCACATTGCTGAAAAGAAACAAAAAAATATTCAAAATGTGTGAATCACCAAAGTGAATGACAGATTGACTAGTCTGCTTGGCAAACTACTGAACAATCTACTGAATGAAGACTACTAGCATGCAGGAGGCCATTACTTGAAGCTATTCATTATTAATGAATCGTGTATTCAATTGTTGATGACTATTTTTCAATTTCCCGAAAGTGAATGATTCTTTATGACATCATTTTAACAATTTGCTGGCAAATATTATGAGAGGGTCAGGGTCTCGTAAGAGGAATTTGTCTTGTGAAGGGTTACAGAGCAAATAAAAATGGAACAATGAAAAACTGAAAAGGACATGCATCATCTCTAAAGTATTACTTTGTAAATTATTTTTCTTCCTTATTTGATGATAGGCAGTTAGTCTAAAATCAGTCACTCGCTCAGTGGATCTGCACTTAGCTTCATGCCCGGTGATCGTACAAAATAGATGGAGGGGGGAGTAGGGGGCGCCCCCTTCTAAAATGCACCCCCTTCTAAAATGTTTCCAAAAAATAATATTTTTCAAAAATCCTATAAAATACATGTTATAGTTCTAGAATTTCTCATAAAATTTATCCACAAAATAAAACTTGTCTCAAACTAAAAGAAGTATTTTTCATGAAGTCATTCATATTTTAATTGTTGGAAAAATTTTCAGGTACACCCCCCATAGCGTACGCTCATCATTCATTCTTGAGCATTTTTTGGATGATTTTTTACTAGCGCCCACGCCCTTATCCTGTGCAAGGACTATAGTCCTGCATTGAGCGCAATCTTTTGCCTATACGATTACAACTTGGGAGAATTATCTACGCCCCTTACACTTAAGATACCTACTTCAATAGATTCCTGGGTATTTTAGCATTCTTTTCGTGTAGTTGAATCCACAATTGTCTGGGTATATCGGCAGAACGGGAACATTTTTCTTTTTCATCGAGAGATATTCCATCACTTTCCAAGATGGCGGTTGGATTCAAAAGGGGATTCCCCATTTGACTGACCCAGAAGTGGCCCGGAAGCACCAATAAATGGAGGAATTTGACGGTTGAAATAAGTTCAATATTACAAGCAAATATTGCGATCAAAAACGAAAATTTCTTTGTTCTGCCGATAAACCCAGACAATTGTGGACTCAACTACATGAAAAGAATGCTAAAATACCAAGGGATCTATTGAAATAGGTATCTTAAGTGTAAGAAGCGTAGAAAATTCTCCCATGTTATAATCGTTCAGGCAAAAGAATAAGACGTTCGCAGGACTGTAGTCCTGGCACGGGATAACCCCGCCCCCTTTAGTCCTGGATCCGCATGTAATAAGACTATTGATGCCAGGGCCATAAGACATGTCAGATATGAAATGAGGCCCCAGATCCGGTCTAATGTTGTTGGACTAAGCCTAGACTAGAGATACTCAGGTAGCCTAGCCTGAAGTACAGGCACAGTGAATGATATTGATATAGATCTAGGCCTAGCCTAAGCTTAGCCTACAAGTTACAATATTGAACGTTTACTTGAGATGAGAAACACGAATTTTATGCACTTCTCAAGATGACATCGCATGTCTTACTTGAGGTGATGTGAAGAGTTATAATTATACTCACTAAGAAGAGTTGGAATGATCGATAAAGCTCTGTAATTTGAAGAAAAAGTAAAGAAAACTGCTTCGGTATCCACTACAAACAAATATGGCTGCCTTCGAAACCGTCCCAGGATGCATCAGTATTTCTAAGAGCATACTTTATAAAAGCGAAATCATTAATATGTTATCATTAATTTCACAAATGAACCAATTAGAATTAAGTTTTTCTATTTTAATATTATCATTATTATATTTTTCATTAACATTTTGTACAGTTATATATCTATTTGATCAAATACAATCAAATTACAAACAAATTATTATTGTTTCGTTTTACAATTAGTTCAAACTTTGGATAGACCAAACATTCCAAAAACTGAAAAATGTAAAAGGTAACAATTTCGTTAATTTATTACAATTTACAGCATATGTATGATAAGAAGTACAGTAAATAATGATAATTATAAGTTTGGCAACTCCTTTTTATATTGTGAAAGTGATTCCTCTATGATATTTGACTACTAGACGATATATTTCAGTGTTTGTCTTGATCGACAAAAAATAACACGGCAGAGAAGTATCAAAATATAAGAGGCCACAGAGATGATAGGTAAACTACAAAACAAACTAAAATAAACAAAAGCTAGGGGGTTTACGAAAAAGACCGACCCTACCGACCACTGACCGGTCGGTGTTTTCCACTGGTAGCCTCAAAACAGGGTTTGAAGAAAATGTGTAAAAGACCGACCATATCATGTAAAAGACCGAACATATTTGTAGCCTTAAAATATTAATAATTTGATTTTGAATGTCAATCGTTGGACTAGGCAACGTTTTACCGATTTTGTACCTTGCAACGAATGGCAAGCAAACAAATTGGGCATGACCGTCTCCTCTCGATTAATTGTCCTGCCTTAGGTCCTAACCTATCATTTCTTTTTATGAAATTTAATTAAAACAACGTAACATGTACGGCAATTAATAAGGGGCAATACGCGATTACTGTTGTTCAAGTACGTATTGTTTCATGTCTTATTAAAAAGATGACACAATAAGAATTTAATCGTTGAAAAGATTAGATTTCAAATCGTATCAGAACAATGGAACTTTATTTTTTTAACTATAACATTTTAACAATTTCGAAACAAAAATGATTTGTTATCGTCAGAGCCTACTGAATACTGAACACGATATAATGTTAAATGCGTTCTCTTATCGGGATTAAAAGTGACTTACCATTTCAGTACACCATTAGAAAGCTTTTTTGTCATATCAAATGTAGTTTTTACCAGTTGACGTTTAACAACTGAGAAATCAAACATAACGTTACGACGTCAACATCGACGATGTTTGTGTGTTTTTGTTATTGCGTTTCATATGAATGAACTTAATGCAATGTTACGTGCGTTTTTTTCCAAAGTGACTAACCAGGATGAAATTGGTCTTCTAACAACTGAAACATCACTTAAAAATATGACATTACACACCACGACGATGTAACGTTTTCATCGTGATTTGGAATTATTAATTATACGTTTTTAAATCACGACCTAGTAAAGGTACTATAGTCATTGGATTCCCAGTTTTAGTTTTACTTCTAATTTTGCATTTTTTCATCTTTATGTAAAAGACCGTCAGCCGACCACCGACCACATGTTCCCAACTGTGGAGAGTGACTGGTCGGTGGTCGGCGGTCGGTGTTTTTCGTAAACCCAAAGCTAGGACATGTATAAATGTTTCTATTTCTACATATTCTGTTTCAATATGGTCCTTTGATTGCTTATTTTTTAAATTCAAAGTAAGGTTAGTTCCAAACATTTAAAATTTTACTGTTGGCTAGGCTAACTGAGCACTGGACAGCTGAATAATTGTGACCTTTAAAACACAAATTAAAGGGGCAATAAGGCTTGTAGAGAGAAAATAGGAAAATTTTAACTTTTTCTGAGCTATCAAGGCAACAGTTGGCTTAATTAACATCTTCTTCGACATGCCTATTTTCTTAAAATGTATGGATAAAATATCAATTTCGGCATTAAAAAGTGTAAATTCAGTTCAAAGCTTCAAAAAGGGGACGTGCACTTTTATATTTTTAAGATCCACCATGTTTCAAGAGGAATATAAGCTGAAATAATGATTATCTAGGGGGTTTCTTTGTAGAAAATAAAAATAGATGTTAGTCTTGATGAAATATCCAAACTTAAATATATTTTGACACTGGTCCATGATCGTTGAATGGCCCCTCTGCACTACTTGTTACACCTTTAATGTGATCAGTGGCATATTCTTGGTCTTACTGTGTCCTGCATCAGTGGCATCCTGATCCATCTGTATTTGAGCGCTGGAGAACTTCTTTGTCGATCAAGACTTGTAATTGTTCATCAAGTGAATGCTTTTACTTTCAAATCAAATATGGCGGTTTTTGTTTTAGCTCTATAGATGATCAATGTACATAGGTTTTACTGTCAATGGCCAAATTTGTCCAATAATGTTGTAGTGACAATACGTCAAGCAACTAACATTGTATTGTACATCGCATGTTAATTGACAGTTTAAAACGGCAAATAACGGCAAATAACATCAGGTGCCGATCTGGGAACCAACAAGGGGGGGCCCAAACTTCTTGTCTGAGCAAAAAACCTTCGCGATTGCGTGTAAAAAAATTTCGGGCCCCTAAAACCAAAATGTGGGCCCAAATTTTGAAGCCCATTTTCTTGAAAATTTGGCCTAATATTAAAGATAAGGCCTTAGAAGGCCCATTTATGATAAAAAAGGCCCACTTTTTGGGGCCTTAAGGTTTTTTTTGGGCTCAAAAACTTTTTGGGCCCATTTTTTTTTCTGGGCCCATCCAAGGGGGGGGGGTGGACTCTCACTCCACATCCGCCAGTGTACATGATGTTGTTCTGCTTAATCAACCTATCACCCGTTGCTTGGTGCTTTCATTTGTTTTGTCTGTTATCAGAATTTCAAACTGCAATGCTCATTTGATATATTCCTTTTTTGTTTTCAGTTCATGCTAGTTCTAATACGATGGATGAGCACACATATTTCTAAATAAATGACAAAGTGACACTAATGAAACGAAGAGTGTAGAATAGAATCATAGCTACTTAACTCTGAATTCACATTTTGTACTTAGTTCAAAATCAAAAAAGAAACTTTAGTAAGTAGCATTATAATCAAACTGAACCAGAGGAGACACTTATATCCCAAGATATATACTAACTAATAGAGAAGTGACAATGAGGTTCAAGACAACTCTACAGAAGGAACCAAAGCATACAGAACTTGTGTCATGTGTTGGTTGGATTACACCAGATGAGCTGTTCTCTGGCAGTGATGATCATGCCATCATTAGATGGAATCTATTGGGTAAGGATTCAACATGAGGACAAGGCCTCTGCTTGTCAAGGAGCTTTCAGTATAACTGCTCAAATCAATTTACGGGTCATTTTCTAAAAATTGCTATTTTTGAAAGTTGACCTTATGACTATTTACCAAGTTAATTCAAATAATACTGCTTTTTAAGTTGAAATTCTATATTTAAGATGAGATTTCCAAAATCATGCGGTACTAACTTTGACCATTAATTTGAATTTTTGACTTACAACATGTTTGAAAATCAAGGATTGCGAGTCTCATACCACACCATTTTTCTTAAAACTTGTTCCATTCAAAGCATAACAAAAATGTCTTTCTGTTGGAACATTATTCTGTTATACAGAGTCCCTACTTCAAGCGGCATTTTGGTACCCAGCTTTGAGAAGGGTTTCTAACAGCTGGGGGCCAAAACGCTGCTAAGGCAAGGGACTCTTTACAATAAAGCAATGTACTGACAGAAAGGCAATTTTGTTTTGCTTTGAATGGAACAAGTCTGAAGAAAAAATGGTGCGGTATGAGACTAGCAATCCTTGATTTTCAAACATCTGGTAGGACAAAACAGTCGAAGTAAGTACTGTGTGAAAATAGCCTCCAAATTCTATCATGAAATGTATAAAATGAGGAGTGATTTGAAAAAATGAGTTCATTAGGACTACATGTACCTACTCAGTCTAACTCAGTCTCCTAGTCTCACTCAGTCTCCCAGTCTAACTCAGTTTTGCTGTCACTTTTTTTCTTCATAGCTAATTATATTCAATCCATAGGTGCCAGTGATACAAAGCAAGTATGTAAACTTAGCGAGGATGTCTTTCCCGTTGACATGCATTGGTTCCCCAAGTCTCCAGGTGGAGGAAAGAACAAAGGTTCAGAAGTATTCATATTGGCTTGCACTGATGGTAAGAAATCTTAGCTTGTTTATTTAAGTTTTTTGCATCATGTTTTACTAATGCAAAGATATACAGAGTAATAATGTGGCACGCATCAACATTTTCATATTTGTATGTTTGTACATGTAGTATCATTTTAATTTTCTCAGTGAGTTCTATCTATTATTATTTATTATTATATACCCAATATGTTACACTCATCCTGATTGGTCAATACATAGTCACGTGTCATAAAATAGAATTACTATTTCCCGCCTAAAGTTATATTCCCTCAAATGTGAGAAGCGGGAATATACATTTGAACTATTGTCCACTGATGTCACAATTGCAACTTCTTTCACCCCAGGAAACGTCTGCGCATCATCACTGCGCACACAAAAAACAGAAAAATGGAGAAAACACAGAGACATAACTCAACTCTGTTCACCATTACAACCGTGAGTGAACGATACAATATTGGCAAAATGGATAAAGTTCCCTGAGATCAATATGTCTGTGTAATTTCAAATGTTATTATAATTTATTTCCCGTGTTAAACGCGATTGAATTTTCCAAGTGAGAGTCTCAGAAATCCAAATTCAAATCTATTGGGTATATAATAAAACAAATAGTGACTGCCTAATTTCGAGCAATAGTGTAAATGATTTCCCCTTGGGAATATCCTCTAAAATGTACCATAGTATATTTTAGAGGATATTCCCTCGGGGAAATAATTTCCATTATTATATACCTCAAATGTATTCTAGATGCTCATTGGCTTATTCATGGTCACATGACATGGAATAGATGAACTAATTCCCTGGAAAGTCCTAAATCCCTGCTTTCAGGGAAGATGAATTGTACTAATCACCAGTTAGGTCATGTGACCAGTCAATAGTACATTTTATCTTCCCCCAAATCTGAGATTATAGGAGTTGAAAGGTAAAATGCCTTTAAATGCCAATAAGAACCTGTGAACATTTGATATTGAAATGAAAAGACTTCTCATTTTGTTTTTGTTTACAGAGTACTTATCAGGTATATAATAAAACAAATAGTGACTGCCACATTTTCGGGAAATAGTGTAAAGATTTTCCTCTCGGGAATATCCTGTCCACTGACTTGTTCCCTCGGCCTGCGGCCTCGGGAACATGTCAGTGGACAGGATATTCCCTTGAGGAAAATATTTTGCACTATTTCCCTCAATGGCAGTCACTATTTGTATAATATTCAAACTGGTGATGCTTTAGGTAGAACTAAAATGAATGAAATACATTTTGCAAATTGTCTCAATTTTCCAGGGAAGTATTTACTAATCTCACGCAGTGGACGTATAGAAAAACATGTTGAAGCTCATCGTGGAGCAGTTTTGTCCACTAGGTGGAGCTATGATGGCACAGCACTCGCTACTGCTGGTGAAGATGGGCAAGTTAAAGTGTGGTCCAGGAGTGGAATGCTGAGGTCTACTCTGAGTCAGAACAGTAAGTTAAAGTATGGCCAAATACTACAAATAGTGGTAGGCTGAGGTCTACTCTAAGTCAGAACAGTAAGTTAAAGTATGGCCAAATACTACAAATAGTGGTAGGCTGAGGTCTACTCTAAGTCAGAACAGTAAGTTAAAGTATGGCCAAATACTACAAATAGTGGTAGGCTGAGGTCTACTCTAAGTCAGAACAGTAAGTTAAAGTATGGCCAAATACTACAAATAGTGGTAGGCTGAGGTCTACTCTAAGTCAGAACAGTAAGTTAAAGTATGGCCAAATACTACAAATAGTGGTAGGCTGAGGTCTACTCTAAGTCAGAACAGTAAGTTAAAGTATGGCCAAATACTACAAATAGTGGTAGGCTGAGGTCTACTCTAAGTCAGAACAGTAAGTTAAAGTATGGCCAAATACTACAAATAGTGGTAGGCTGAGGTCTACTCTAAGTCAGAACAGTAAGTTAAAGTATGGCCAAATACTACAAATAGTGGAATGCTGAGGTCTACTCTAAGTCAGAACAGTAAGTTAAAGTATGGCCAAATACTACAAATAGTGGTAGGCTGAGGTCTACTCTAAGTCAGAACAGTAAGTTAAAGTATGGCCAAATACTACAAATAGTGGTAGGCTGAGGTCTACTCTAAGTCAGAACAGTAAGTTAAAGTATGGCCAAATACTACAAATAGTGGTAGGCTGAGGTCTACTCTAAGTCAGAACAGTAAGTTAAAGTATGGCCAAATACTACAAATAGTGGAATGCTGAGGTCTACTCTAAGTCAGAACAGTAAGTTAAAGTATGGCCAAATACTACAAATAGTGGTAGGCTGAGGTCTACTCTAAGTCAGAACAGTAAGTTAAAGTATGGCCAAATACTACAAATAGTGGTAGGCTGAGGTCTACTCTAAGTCAGAACAGTAAGTTAAAGTATGGCCAAATACTACAAATAGTGGTAGGCTGAGGTCTACTCTAAGTCAGAACAGTAAGTTAAAGTATGGCCAAATACTACAAATAGTGGTAGGCTGAGGTCTACTCTAAGTCAGAACAGTAAGTTAAAGTATGGCCAAATACTACAAATAGTGGAATGCTGAGGTCTACTCTAAGTCAGAACAGTAAGTTAAAGTATGGCCAAATACTACAAATAGTGGTAGGCTGAGGTCTACTCTAAGTCAGAACAGTAAGTTAAAGTATGGCCAAATACTACAAATAGTGGTAGGCTGAGGTCTACTCTAAGTCAGAACAGTAAGTTAAAGTATGGCCAAATACTACAAATAGTGGAATGCTGAGGTCTACTCTAAGTCAGAACAGTAAGTTAAAGTATGGCCAAATACTACAAATAGTGGAATGCTGAGGTCTACTCTAAGTCAGAACAGTAAGTTAAAGTAAGGCCAAATATTACAAATAGTGGTAGGCTGAGGTCTACTTTAAGTCAGAACAGTAAGTTAAAGTATGGCCAAATACTACAAATAGTGGTAGGCTGAGGTCTACTTTAAGTCAGAACAGTAAGTTGAAGTATGGCCAAATACTACAAATAGTGGTAGGGTGAGGTCTACTTTAAGTCAGAACAGTAAGTTAAAGTATGGCCAAATATTATAAATAGTGGTAGGCTGAGGTCTAACCTGAGTCAGAACAGTACTCTATGATCTAAAAGTGTAAACCTTTGCTGTTTACTGGTAAATAGTGGGAAAACAAATGTTTGAAGACCAGAATTCATTTTCAAGAGTCTAATTTTTTAGAATATTTTCATGTGGACTTTGAAACAATAAAACATTGAAATCCAAACCCAATAATTAGTGTGAGGATTAGGTGTATGATACACATTTTACTTTCAGGTTCTCCTGTATATGCCATAACTTGGAACCCAGATTCTGACCATTTATTATACACCAATGGAAAGCAGTTGGTAATCAAGTCCTTGCAAGCAAATGCCAAACCCCTCACAGTAAGCATTTTACAATTTTTGGGAACATTATATTTTTTCAAGCCTTTATATTTATTATTTAAGTGTAATAAATTTGATTTTTGCTCAATAATACCCAGTTATTTGTTAAAACTTCCACACAGTTGATGTTTCAACTTATTTTGATTGATTTTAATCAATTGTTTTCAGTGGAAAGGTCATGAAGGAGTAATATTGAAGGTGGATTGGAACCCAGTGAACAATCTGATATTGTCTGGGGCGGAGGATTGCAAATATAAGGTAAGCTTATGGTATCATAGTTTTGTCCTGGTGTATTATGTTAATGGGACTTTAAGATAGTCATGTAAATGTATAAACATGCAGCTTATGGTATCATAGTTTAGTCATGTTGATTATGTTAATGGGACTTTAAGATAGTCATGTTCATGTAAATGTATTGACATGCAGCTTATGGTATCATAGTATTGTCCTGGTGTATTATGTTAATGGGACTTTAAGATAGTCATGTTCATGTAAATGTATTGACATGCAGCTTATGGTATCATAGTATTGTCCTGGTGTATTATGTTAATGGGACTTTAAGATAGTCATGTTCATGTAAATGTATTGACATGCATCTTATGGTATCATAGTTTTGTCCTGGTGTATTATGTTAATGGGACTTTAAGATAGTCATGTAAATGTATTGACATGCAGCTTATGGTATCATAGTTTTGTCCTGGTGTATTATGTTAATGGGACTTTAAGATAGTCATGCAAATGTATTGACATGCAGCTTATGGTATCATAGTTTTGTCCTGGTGTATTATGTTAATGGGACTTTAAGATAGTCATGTAAATGTATTGACATGCAGCTTATGGTATCATAGTTTTGTCCTGGTGTATTATGTTAATGGGACTTTAAGATAGTCATGTAAATGTATTAACATGCACTCAAACTGTATGCACAGCTTTTTCAAGTTATGTTTTATTGTTAGGTTTGGGACAGTTATGGAAGGCTAATGTACAGTAGTAGTGCACATGACTACCCTATTACATCTGTATTATGTTCTATTGTTAGGTTTGGGACAGTTATGGTAGGCTAATGTACAGTAGTAGTGCACATGACTACCCTATTACATCTGTATTATGTTCTATTGTTAGGTTTGGGACAGTTATGGTAGGCTAATGTACAGCAGTAGTGCACATGACTACCCTATTACATCTGTATTATGTTCTATTGTTAGGTTTGGGACAGTTATGGTAGGCTAATGTACAGCAGTAGTGCACATGACTACCTTATTACATCTGTATTATGTTCTATTGTTAGGTTTGGGACAGTTATGGTAGGCTAATATACAGTATTAGTGCACATGACTACCCTATTACATCTGTATTATGTTCTATTGTTAGGTTTGGGACAGTTATGGTTGGCTAATGTACAGCAGTAGTGCACATGACTACCCTATTACATCTGTATTATGTTCTATTGTTAGGTTTTGGACAGTTATGGTAGGCTAATATACAGCAGTAGTGCACATGACTACCCTATTACATCTGTATTATGTTATATTGTTAGGTTTGGGACAGTTATGGTAGGCTAATGTACAGCAGTAGTGCACATGACTACCCTATTACATCTGTATTATGTTCTATTGTTAGGTTTGGGACAGTTATGGTAGGCTAATATACAGTAGTAGTGCACATGACTACCCTATTACATTTGTATTAGGCATTTTCACGAATAAGTGACACTTTTCCATCTCAAAATGTCAAAATTTTTTTTCAAGTTTTCCTTATTGTTTATGAAGATTTTTACACTTTCATATGTCAGGCTTTTGATGATGTAAAAATTCCTAAGTATCCGCATCTGCAAATTTACAAAATACTGTCATCTTTATAGGTACTGAAATTGGCATTACGGACAATTCACTCTAAATATGCTCACAAACCAACATTCAAAACAGGAATATTTTTGTTTCTGACATATTTTTTTAGTCTTATATCATTGATAACACATTTTGTACAACGGGCTGCAAAATATGAAGAAAAATTAATATTTGTTTTGAACATATCTACCTCCTCACTTAATGAATTAGATTTAACAAAATAAAGTCACATCATTAAATAAATTCACATTGCAGCCCCAACAAAAGTATCCAATTTTGTGGATTATTCCATGGTCTTTCAATTGCTATCCACTGAATTATCTGTGTTTGTTTCAAACACTGTCAATTTATGTTTAAATGATGAAAGAGATAGCATTACGGACACCTCAAATTTGCTCATTTAAATTCTTTTCAGTTTTAGGTCGCAAAAGTAAGTTTTGTTTGAAGATATATATATACAAAACCTTTTCGTAACAATTGTTTATCAAAATAATTGAATATGTATGGTGAATGAACTTTATTTAGCCCCTTTGCCTAGGTATACAATATAAACATGTAGACATACATTGAATTTCACAAAGAAATGTATGATTTAACAGCATATACAGTAAAACCTGTCCGATGGAATACCTCTCTGTAGGGAAAACCTATGAACAAGGAATGCTTTTCAAAAGAACCAAATATTTTTCCATTGACTTACATGTTAACGGACCCTCTCTGTAGGGAAAACCTGTGAACAGGGAACAAGGAACACTATTTTGGGGCAAATTATGAAAATTCACCTGTGAATAAGGAATATGGAATATTGGTGACACTGTATATTCCATTATTTTTCAGAGGTGTGAAAGTCTTAAGCCAATATCTAATTCTAAAAAGCTTGGATTGATATGATTGAGATTAAGATAAGCCAATTGTTTACAAGATATAAGCATCCCACCCACTGTTAATTACCCTGATATATTTTAAAACTAATACTAATCTGTTTGTTAATAATTATCATGACGCTAATTCTTCCTTTCAACAAACATAATTGCATCAAATCAGTTGTGATAATCTAGTGATTGACACAATTGTTATATGGAGATAACAGATAAGTACATGTGTCATGTTGAGCCAAATCTATCAACAATTACAACAACTAGACATCATCATGCGCCAGCAGCAGCGGCTAAAATCAACATCGGGAGAATGCTCCTTACCCTCACCTAAAGGAGGGAGGTGGAAGACCTTCATACATCTTCCAAGATGTCACAACAAGGTCTAGCAACCAAGTATTGAGTCGGCATTGGTAAAATCAATAAATGCCCAAATATATACAAAAAATGCTTATTCGGCAATTCTGAGTTTGCTGAAAGTGTGACCCCTCTCTATAGGGAAAACCTCTGAACAAGGAAACTTTCCTCCAGTCCGAAGAGCATTCCCTGTTCGCAGGTTTTACTGTACTTTACATTGAGCAAGATAACAAGAGGAAAACAATCTGATCTTGGCTGAACAATTTAAGAAGTGAAATCACTTGGATGTCCTATTTAATTATTTAATTAATTATAGTCATTTTATCTCAAACATTATGGATATCTCTGTTCACCACTGATTACTATACCCTTGTTTGTGTTGCAATTTGGCATGTTTTGACAAGAATGTTATATGGTAATATCATTCTATTTGAACCATATTACTATTTTAGTTTTGTCCAACAAATTAGTCTTGCTTCAAGACACATACCCGCCAAACCAGGCAATTCAAATCAATGAACACAAGCTAAAGGAAAGAACAAGGCAAGGTAAAAAATTGACTACACGACAAACTTTAAGGTGTAGGATATCAAATGACACAAACAATTTAAAATAAATATATAAAATTGAAAATGAATTATGCTTTTCATCCAAAATGAACTTGAAGCACTCTTGCTGCTTTGTTTTTGGGTACTTGCTGTTCTTTGGTCTAGTTGTCACAAAAGATTAAAACTCATCATCTCCACTCTACATTTATATGAATTCAAATATCATGTTTTTTGATGCAATGCTTTTTGGTACTTCATGAGTCATTTCAGAATGTGTTAACAATGCGTTGAAAGCTTTGGACTGGATTCTCTATATCACTATTAGATATATTGCCTTTTAAGTGCAACATTTTAAATTTTTTCTTCCAACTACATGTTTCCTCTTTATTTTCTTTTGCTGGTTTGTATTTTTAACCTAATATCTTTTTCCTCCTCTGCATACTTTGTTTTCTCCATTTTTTTTACTTATAAAGGTTATTTACTGCTTTGAAAATAAGTTCTTTTTGCTTTAAACATAAAATCAATAAGCTTGAGGTGTCCGTAATGTTTTTTAAAAACTATTTATTCTTTTTATTGGTTTCCATTTATTTCAAAAAACTAAATCTAGTTTTGACTCCATATGCCTAGTAAAGACTTGGAATTTAAAATCAATTTTAATTAATTTCTGCCTCATTTTTAATCAGTACTGATGTTTGTAAAATGGACCCCCGTAGCTTATGGTAAAAAAATTCAAATATTATCAGTGGCAATACTAGTTTAAATTTAATAAACATATGTAGAGAGACACTTGGGAAATATTCAACAGTGATTTTTGGGATAAAGTAAGCTAATTTCACAATTTGAATTGATAAATCATGTAGCATTACGGACACCTCACTACATTTCAGACACCATATCTGCTTCTTGATCAGAAAGTAAAAGGTCAATCATTGTTAAATTATTATTTGATTGATAAGTTGTGTTCATTTCATTGAAAAATAAGAATAGTTAAAATATAAGTACTGTGTAAATTGTAGAAACTTTGCCATTACGGACACCTCATGGTTTGTGACTCCTAAAAAATGATTCAGAACTTTTATTCGCTATTTGTTAATTAAATAATTCCAAGTGAAAAGCTTTTTATAAGTTATTATGTCACCACCAAAAGTGGTGACATATTGTTATGGTCTCCGTTTTTTTGCGACGGCGGTTGGTGGTTGGTGGTTGGCGGTTGGTGGTTGGCGGTTGGTGGTTGGAGGTTGGCGTCCGGCGTCTGTAACAATTTCTTACAACTTCCTATAACTTAACAAATACTGTTTAGACTGACTTCAATTTTTTTCTAAATCATCTACATGTTCTCAGAAGTTCAAATCTGACTTTAGATTTGACATTTGACCTTCAATGACCTTCTCAAGGTCAAAAAGGTCTTTTTTCAACTTGCTTCACATTGACTAAATTTTTTTTCAAAATCATCTACATGTTCTCAGAAATTCAAATCTGACTTTAGATTTGACATTTGACCTTCAAATCTGACTTTAGATTTGACATTTGACCTTCAATGACCTTCTCAAGGTCAAAAAAGGTCAAAAAGGTCTGTTTTCAACTTGCTTCAAATTGACTAGATTTTTTTTTCTAAATCATCTACGTGTTCTCAGAAATTCAAATCTGACTTAAGATTTGACATTTGACCTTCTCAAGGTCAAAAAAGGTCAAAAAGGTCTGTTTTCAACTTGCTTCAAATTGACTAATTTTTTGACATTTGACCTTCAATGACCTTCTCAAAGTCAAAAAAGGTCAAAAAGGTCTTTTTTCAACTTGCTTCAAATTGACTAATTTTTTTTTCAAAATCATCTACATGTTCTCAAAAATTCAAATCTGACTTTAGATTTGAAATTTGACCTTCAATGACCTTCTCAAAGTCAAAAAAGGTCAAAAAGGTCTTTTTTCAACTTGCTTCAAATTGACTAAGTTTTTTTTTCAAAATCATCTATATGTTCTCAGAAATTCAAATCTGACTTTAGATTTGACATTTGACCTTCAATGACCTTCTCAATGTCAAAAAGGTATTTTTTCATCTTGCTTCAAATTGACTAAATTTTTTTTTCAAAATCATCTACATGTTCTCAGAAATTCAAATATGACTTTAGATTTGACATTTGACCTTCAATGACCTTCTCAAGGTCAAAAAAGGTCAAAAAGGTCTTTTTCAACTTGCTTCAAATTGACTAATTTTTTTTTTCAAAATCATCTACATGTTCTCAGAAATTCAAATCTGACTTTAGATTTGACATTTGACCTTTAATGACCTTCTCAAGGTCAAAAAAGTCAAAAAGGTCTGTTTTCAACTTGCTTCAAATTGACCAAATTTTTTTTCAAAATCATCTACATCTTTTTAAAAGTTCAAATTTGACTTTACAAGTTCTCAGAAGTTCAAATCTGACTTTAGATTTGACCTTTGACCTTCAATGACCTTCTCAAGGTCAAAAGGTATTTTCCAACTTGCTTTAAATTGACCAAATTGTTTTAGGTGGTGACATTTTGTCATGTTAATGCCTTGTATATGAATATGTTAGCTATTCAAAATCATTATATATGAAGGAAAATACTCAGCTACAGATTTTCTGTGCTAAAAAAAATAAAATACCTCTCCAAAAAATGGAAAAGTGTTACAGAGTAGTCATGATATAAAAACGGTTACAACTTGGGCTATATGACAGTGTTTGAAACAATTTAAAAAACATATTAAAAATAAATGATTTAGCTACCACTTGGTATTAGAATTGTCGATCTATCTATGATATAAGCCCTTCTGTGATCATGTAAACATGGTCACAATTTAAGTGAAATGCTTGTTACACCAAAAAACAGCATATTTTGGGTCATTACTTGTTGATTTTTAAAATAAGCAACAACATATTGTATTTTTTCATGATGTGCATATAAGACCATTATGGTACCAACTTCTAGAAAGCATTGTTTTTCTTTTATACCTTAAATCGAATAAATAAGGATGCTGTTACAAAAAAATACCGAAAAGTGTCACTTATTCGTGAAAATGCCTATTATGTTCTATTGTTAGGTTTGGGACAGCTATGGTAGGCTAATGTACAGCAGTAGTGCACATGACTACCCTATAACCTCCGTATTATGTTCTATTGTTAGGTTTGGGACTGCTATGGTAGGCTAATGTACAGCAGTAGTGCACATGACTACCCTATTACATCTGTATTATGTTCTATTGTTAGGTTTGGGACAGTTATGGTAGGCTAATGTACAGCAGTAGTGCACATGACTACCCTATTACATCTGTATTATGTTCTATTGTTAGGTTTGGGACA
The DNA here is from genome assembly GCA_903813345.2 of Owenia fusiformis. Lineage (NCBI taxonomy): Eukaryota > Metazoa > Annelida > Polychaeta > Sabellida > Oweniidae > Owenia > Owenia fusiformis. The sequence continues at coordinate 19,682,501 of CAIIXF020000004.1, forward strand.
GTTATGGTAGGCTAATGTACAACAGTAGTGCACATGACTACCTATTACATCTGTATTATGTTCTATTGTTAGGTTTGGGACAGTTATGGTAGGCTAATATACAGCAGTAGTGCACATGACTACCCTATTACATCTGTATTATGTTCTATTGTTAGGTTTGGGACAGTTATGGTAGGCTAATGTACAGCAGTAGTGCACATGACTACCCTATTACATCTGTATTATGTTCTATTGTTAGGTTTGGGACAGTTATGGTAGGCTAATGTACAGCAGTAGTGCACATGACTACCCTATTACATCTGTATTATGTTCTATTGTTAGGTTTGGGACAGTTATGGTAGGCTAATGTACAGCAGTAGTGCACATGACTACCTATTACATTTGTATTATGTTCTGTTGTTAGGTTTGGGACAGTTATGGTAGGCTAATGTACAGCAGTAGTGCACATGACTACCCTATTACATCTGTATTATGTTATATTGTTAGGTTTGGGACAGTTATGGTAGGCTAATGTACAGCAGTAGTGCACATGACTACCCTATTACATCTGTATTATGTTCTATTGTTAGGTTTGGGACAGTTATGGTAGGCTAATGTACAGTAGTAGTGCACATGACTACCCTATTACATCTGTATCGTGGACCCCTGATGGTGAACTCTTTGCTGTTGGCTCTTACAACACACTCAGGCTCTGTGATAAATCAGGTAAAAAAAATTACCTAAGTTGCCTTGCCAAACCTTTCATGATTTTAGAGGAAACACTTGTAGCATTCTGTGATTTTACAGACAGAATCACATACTAATATTGTCTGTATTTATCTAATTGAACTTACCGACTATGTTTAAGTGAATATTTTGTGTTCTCTACTGTACAGGTTGGTCTCATGCACTTGAAAAACCAAACTGTGGTAGCATCTTCAACTTTGCCTGGTCCAGTGATGGTACACAGGTAGCAGGTGCCTGTGGCAATGGACAAGTTATATTTGCACACATCATTGAAAGGTATGATATGCACCTCATAGTTAAGATTATAATAAGTTTATGATACCTTAAGTTATAGCTAATTTATTGGATTGCTTATGTCGTTCAATTTAATTCATATCTTGTTCATTGGTTTGCTTGTTTTATCACTTCTATTTTAAAAAGTGCATGTTAATCCAATACATAGTGGCTTGATTCATGATCTCTGACATATTTCTGATTGTAGGAGACTGGAGTGGAAGAACTTTGAGGTGACAGTGAATGAGAGCAAGCAGATACAGGTGCTTAGATAATACACAACTTCCCACTCTAAACACTTCAATTTCACTCTTTCATTCTGTTAAATATAAATAAATTTAAATATTTTTGAATTGATCCTGTAAATCAATAAAAATAGTATTTTTGTGATTTAAGTATATAAATCCCAGCTTTACATTCATTAGAAATGCGCTAAACATCTTGAAATACTAGATAGTAACATCTTGGGCAAAATGAGGCCAGCTGAGTTTTTTAAACCAATACAGAGAATACTTTTCTAAACACAAGAAAATCCATTCCAACAGTATTTGTCATTTGAATCTGTTTACAAATATTAAAAACCAAAATTGTTACTTATATTTCAGGTTCGGAATGTTCTCAATGATGCCAGGGAAAAGTTAGATTTTCGTGACAGGATCATCAAAGTTTCCCTTGCATTTGACCACCTTGTAGTTGCAACGTCATCGCAGTGCTATGTCTATAGGTGTGTGCACAGTTCAAAGTGCTCTATGAAACATTTTGCAAATCACATAGATCTACAACTTGTGTGATCAATGGAATTTGATACAAACTCTACAAACATGTAGACTTTAGATTTGAGATTTTTCCTTCAATGATTTTTTCAAGGTCAAAAAGTGTATTTTTCAACTTGCTTCATATTGACCAATTTTTTCAAAATCATCTGTAAGTTCTCATAAGTTCAAATTTAGATTTGACTTTGGATGACCTTCGAAAGGTCAATAAAGTTGATTTTTCAAATTGATTTTTGGATCCAAATTTAAGTCAACTTAATCACAAAATACTTACTGAGGTCTGAAAACGTTTCAAGGTCAAATATGAGCCTTTTGCAATCAAGACAAATTATGTCTGGATTTTGAGAATTGAAAAAAGTAAAAAGGTCTTTTTCAACTTGCTTCAATTTGACCAATTAATCTTTAAAAATCATCTACAAATTCTCAGATTTGATTTGAGATTTGACCTTTGGTTGACCATCAATGACCTTCGAAAGGTTGTAACATTTTGTCATGTTAATGTCTTGTTTTGTGAATTTAATTTTTTTAATTTCTTTTTAAATTCTATTTTTTCAGTACTCGGAACTGGAATACTCCTATGATATTTGATCTGAAGGAAGGAAGCGTTACTCTGATAACTCAGGCTGAGAAGTAAGGAAAATATCCCTTTGTTCACAATGTTTCTAAATAATATTGGTTTATTTATTGTTTGTAAATCATCCCCCAACAATAGTTCAACTTATCCTATGATGGGTCTATTAGATTAGAATATTTTCTCATACTTTGTTTCACTAGTGAAGATTACCACTTGCATCCCAATAATTCACCTCCAATGTCTCTCTGCACAGCTGTTGTGAGAATGTGTGATTGTCCATATGATGCTATAAAGTGGTGTTGATTGAATGTACCATATGAGATTGTTGCCATATCATAGTCAGCCATTATGGTATTGTTTGTTCAATCTGTACACTAAGGCACCAGGGATGTATGATTGTTCTTTCTACTACTTCTAGTACCATACCTGAACAGCTCATTGCAATCTCTGGTCTTACACCACACAGTCATTGTCTTGATCAGATGTAATAAAGACATCGGTGCTGTTGATAGTTGCCAAGTGTGGGATATCATTCTTCATATGTGCATGTTATGTGCCAATGTCCATGTTGTTTTATGGAACTGATTTATTATGTTCTGCATGTTCAGGTGTGCTAGATGGGCAGTTCCTTGTTTTGGTACATGTGACTTATTTCTTAGCCACCAAGTTGATATGATAAGCTTGAGATTAGGTTGACCTAAAACTAGGCAGGGAAGGAGAATCTGATATCATGTAGTAGTGATTCAATATAAGTAGTGTTCACGTAAGAAAAGAACCACTGACCCTGTTTAGAGCATTGTAGTTTTAACTTGTGAATTATTACAGGCATTTCCTCTTGGTGGATAGTGCTGGGGTATATGTGTATTCTTATGAAGGACGTCTTGTTTGCACTCCAAAGTTCCAGGGAATGAGAACAGAGATCTTGAATACCCTGACTGTCACCATCAGCAATGACACTATAGCCATAAGAGATAAGACTGATGAAAAAGGTAACTACCACTTTTTGACAGCTAATGACATTTACTCAAGGAATTTCAACAAAAAAGTTAAACTTCACTTATCTATCAGATGTTTACTGTCGCCTCATCTAGTTAGCCTATAGTTTTTGTAATTGTTGTTTCTTTGATGTCCTCGATTTAAGGAAGTATTCCAAAACAATTACAAAAACTATGGGCTACCTAGATTAGGCGACATTTACAACTTAAAATTTCCAGTTATCCACCTGTTTGACGCCACCACTGGGAAGTCTATGGGGGATGGAAAGCCACTGAGTCACAAACTAGAAGTTATGGAGGTGGAACTTGACCAATGTGGCCCAGCTAATGAGAGACGCTTAGCAATTGTGGACAGAAATAGAGACCTCTATCTGGTATCTGTTCGGGTGTTTGGAACACAAAGAAAGATTGTCAAATTAGGTAAAACAAGGAATACTTCTAAAATAATTTTCATAGCTATAGAAATTGTATTATTATATGATTATTGTGACTAAAATAATTGTAGTTACATTATGTGACAATGCAAGGAGCCTCTCAACCCACTCTCTATTTGTTCTTCAGGTACTATGATACATTCTGTGGCAAACTAATGCAAGGGATTCTCAATCCAATCTCTATTTGTTCTCTAGGCACTCTGATAGATTCTGTGGCATACTAATGCAAGGGCTTCTCAATCCATTCTCTATTTGTTCTCTAAGCACTATGATACATTCTGTGGCATACTAATGCAAGGGCCTCTCAATCCATTCTCTATTTGTTCTCTAGGCTCTATAATACATTCTGTGGCATACTAATGCAAGGAGCCTCTCAATCCACTCTCTATTTGTTCTCTAGGCCCTATAATACATTCTGCAAGGGCCTCTCAATCTATTCTCTGTTTGTTCCCCAGGCACTATGATACATTCTGTGGCATACTAATGCAAGGAGCCTCTCAATCCATTCTCTATTTGTTCTCTAGGCTCTATAATACATTCTGTGGCATACTTATGCAAGGAGCCTCTCAATCCACTCTCTATTTGTTCTCTAGGCTCTATAATACATTCTGCAAGGGCCTCTCAATCCATTCTCTATTTGTTCTCTAGGCTCTATAATACATTCTGCAAGGGCCTCTCAATCCATTCTCTATTTGTTCTCTAGGTATTATGATGCATTCTGTGGCATACTTATGCAAGGAGCCTCTCAATCCACTCTCTATTTGTTCTCTAGGCTCTATAATACATTCTGCAAGGGCCTCTCAATCCATTCTCTATTTGTTCTCTAGGCTCTATAATACATTCTGCAAGGGCCTCTCAATCCATTCTCTATTTGTTCTCTAGGCTCTATAATACATTCTGTGGCATACTAATGCAAGGAGCCTCTCAATCCACTCTCTATTTGTTCTCTAGGCTCTATAATACATTCTGCAAGGGCCTCTCAATCCATTCTCTATTTGTTCTCTAGGCTCTATAATACATTCTGTGGCATACTAATGCAAGGAGCCTCTCAATCCACTCTCTATTTGTTCCCTAGGCTCTATAATACATTCTGCAAGGGCCTCTCAATCCATTCTCTATTTGTTCTCTAAGCACTATGATACATTCTGTGGCATACTAATGCAAGGGCCTCTCAATCCATTCTCTATTTGTTCTCTAGGCTCTATAATACATTCTGTGGCATACTAATGCAAGGAGCCTCTCAATCCACTCTCTATTTGTTCTCTAGGCTCTATAATACATTCTGCAAGGGCCTCTCAATCTATTCTCTGTTTGTTCCCCAGGCACTATGATACATTCTGTGGCATACTAATGCAAGGGCCTCTCAATCCATTCTCTATTTGTTCTCTAGGCTCTATAATACATTCTGTGGCATACTAATGCAAGGAGCCTCTCAATCCACTCTCTATTTGTTCTCTAGGCCCTATAATACATTCTGCAAGGGCCTCTCAATCTATTCTCTGTTTGTTCCCCAGGCACTATGATACATTCTGTGGCATACTAATGCAAGGAGCCTCTCAATCCATTCTCTATTTGTTCTCTAGGCTCTATAATACATTCTGTGGCATACTAATGCAAGGAGCCTCTCAATCCATTCTCTATTTGTTCTCTAGGCTCTATAATACATTCTGTGGCATACTAATGCAAGGAGCCTCTCAATCCATTCTCTATTTGTTCTCTAGGCTCTATAATACATTCTGCAAGGGCCTCTCAATCTATTCTCTGTTTGTTCCCCAGGCACTATGATACATTCTGTGGCATACTAATGCAAAGAACCTCTGAATCCATTCTCTATTTGTTCTCCAGGCACTATGATACATTCTGTGGCATGGAATGACCAGACAAACATGCTAGCTGCAATGGCTGATGGCAAGTTCATTGTATGGTACTACCCCAATGCTGCCCTCGTGGACAAAGATCTCATCACTAAGACTGTCTTTGAAAAAGATGCAAGGTCAGTAGCCAATACTCTTCCCACATTTATTTTCAGGATGGAAATCATCATCTGTGCTTGTGGAAAATTGTCATGGACATTGTACTTTTGATATTTTTTTTTTGACAATGCAAATGAACATATATTAAGTGTCTTGTTTATCGTTCAAATACTGAATCCATTATTATTGATGCTAAATCTTTACTATGAAGTTTGTGACATTACAAAATAAATATTGATGCAATGTGTGAGTAATCTGCTTGATTCATGACCAGTCATTTAGCTGTCACTTAAAAAAGGCTCTCTTATATTGCAGTGAGTTTGGAAAGAATCCATATCTGTCCAACTTTCTTGGTAACCATGTAGCAATAAGACGTGCGGAAGGTTCAATTGTAAGCACAGGGGTGTCGCCATACCCAGCCATTCTTCACGGTTACATCACTGGAGGACGATGGGAAGATGCTGTCCGATTGTGTCGATTTGTAAAGGTCAGTGTTCTATAAAGTGATTCAAAATAGAAATGTTTTAAAAGTCATCTGAATCTTTTTAAGCAATTGATGCAAAGAATTCTTAAGTATTGCATTCTCAAACCTTACATTGTAGTGACATCTTCCATATATTGTATTTCACATTTCGTTTTATATATTTTGTCGCCAAAAGGTGACATTTTACAATTATGGACAATCAAAACTTGTAAGTTTGCTGAAGTATGGTTTGAAGTGTATTTCATGTTTCTGTGTAAAGCGTGACTTATCTTTTTCCATTTGTCATAGAAATTCTTAAATGATGTGCTATATTTTATCCTCTATTTATATTTATTTAGAAATCCACTTCTATTCAAAGTTAGCTCATATCTCAAAATAATCCGGTTTATTTAAAGAGGTCTTGCACTGCATGGTTTCCTGGATAAAATTTACTTGAGCTGTTATTTTTTAACTTTATTTTATACTTATATTAAGAGGATGAAAAACTTAGCTAAAACAAAAATGAGTTCATACAGCAGGCTTACAAAGTGACTTTGCTGTTTGTGAATGTATTCATTGAGGTTATTGTCTTAGAGCCTCAGTTTGTCCTGTTAAGGCACTGAATCCAAAGGTCATTTTACTCCTATATTGAATTACAAATCCAAATTGCAATAATTACTAGTATAATTTTTGTATGTGTTTTTAATCAAGGGAAGTGTTTGGGGCCATAAATATTAAAGTAAAGTAACACATAGTGCAAGTATTTATGTTCATTTATGTTGAACTTTAAACAGTCCGTTTATGCAGTTAATATATAATTGATTGATTGTAAATCTTCAAATAAGATGATTATGAAACATTGTTTCACAGGATGAGTGCCTCTGGTCTTGTCTTGCTGCCATGGCTGCATACAATAAAGAACTCTCCACAGCTGAGATTGCATATGCTGCCATAAATCAAGTAAGTTGAGATTGCATATGCTGCCATAAATCAAGTAAGTTAAGATTGCATATGCTGCCATAAATCAAGTAAGTTGAGATTGCATATGCTGCCATAAATCAAGTAAGTTGAGATTGCATATGCTGCCATAAATCAAGTAAGTTGAGATTGCATATGCTGCCATAAATCAAGTAAGTTGAGATTGCATATGCTGCCATAAATCAAGTAAGTTGAGATTGCATATGCTGCCATAAATCAAGTAAGTTGAGATTGCATATGCTGCCATAAATCAAGTAAGTTGAGATTGCATATGCTGCCATAAATCAAGTAAGTTGAGATTGCATATGCTGCCATAAATCAAGTAAGTTGAGATTGCATATGCTGCCATAAATCAAGTAAGTTGAGATTGCATATGCTGCCATAAATCAAGTAAGTTGAGATTGCATATGCTGCCATAAATCAAGTAAGTCCTGCTAGTTGTTCATATTTATTGTCTCCAAAATCCTCTTGGTCAATATCTACCCACTATTTTCTTTTATCACCTGACATATTGTTTAGTAATATTATTCATTCATTCTTTCAAAAAATGATTTTTCAGTTCTCATCCTGAAAGAAGGTTGAATAAGACTGACACTTTTGATGGACTCATCTCCTTGCAGTTTAACAAAATGAGACAACCCTTGTACACTTGCATTATTTGTTGTTAATCAATTGAATTGTTGTCTCTAGGCAGACAAAGTGCAGTATATACTACACATTAAAGACATTCCTAGTAAAGAAGCCAGAAATGCTGAAATGGCACTACTCTGCGGAAATACACAGGATGCCGAGGGGATCTTACTTCAGGGGGGCCTTATCTTCCGTGGCATAATGATGAATATCCAGCTATATAACTGGGACAGGTAGGCATTAGTTAAATCATAGTAGCACTAGAAAAAGCTGGATGAGGAAAATGAGTTATTCTGAAATGCCTCTGGTTATCTTACATTTGAAGGAATTAGAAGGGAAAGAGATGTAATGAGAGTAAGTCTCAAGAAAGTCACAATTGTACAATAATACCTCATGCCTCATCATTCCATCTCATATCCACATTTTACATTCTATCCCTTCTTTTATTCCTTAAAGTCATGTGTCTAACTTCCAATATGTTAAACTGTAAACTAAAATTTTACTAATAAGTGGGATACTTATTGACAAAAATTGCTTATTTTGTCATACTAGTCTTCAAAAACGGTAACACTTTTTAGGAGTGCAAACATCACCAATTTTTTAATACATAAACTCAAATGTATATTTAGATTGTCACTTAGAATTTTCAAATCACTAATCCTCAGGAAAAATATCCAATATTTTCCTCACATATCCTAAATCTTCACTTTGGTGATCATTTTTAATTTTCACTTCGCCCCAAATTAATTCAAACAAAGTCAGAACAAAATAATTTTGAAAAGAAAATTGTATGATTTGGAAGAAGAAAGAGATTTACATTCAGTGAAGCCAAAATTCAATGCACTTAGCTACTTGTGACATCTTTTCAATTTGCTAAAAACCACATCCCATCTGAAACAGTTGACTTCCTGTCTATAAGAGAACTAAGCTTTTATTCGCAAATGCAACTTTCAGATAAACCTACTATTTTATGGGTAACTAATTTTGATATGAATAGTACACTATTCCATTCATATTTAAATGAGTTGTTCAAAAATAGTGATTAATCTGGTAGGCGACCGCCATTTGCAAATACAAGCTAAGTAAAAGCTAAGTGTGTTTCCTTAACATAAGCTAATATGAGATATTCTCACAGAGCCCTGGAGTTGGCAGTGAAACACAAGACGCATGTTGACACAGTGCTTGCATACAGAAAGAGATATCTGGGACAGTTTGACCGTAAGGAGAAAAACAAACGATTTCTTCAGTACTCAGAAGGGGTGAGTTAAGTTTATGTAAAGCTTTTGATATATTCTTTTGAACAAATAGGAATACAGTATATTATTAAATGCAATGTACAGGAATATTATGTTAAGATTTTATGTAATGTATTTTAAGTGTATCTGATGTTAAAAGAAATTCAATTTCTATGTGACTCATTCCAAAGTGAGGATTTAACCAACAAAAATCTCGACTCTGTTTTGGACATAACCTAATCAAAAATTTGATATTTCCCAGTCTATGTCTTGTAAAAAGCAACTATGAAAGGCACTGAGGAATGGAGTACCTTATTTCTCACAACATGAGGAGACTAATTTAAACGTAAATTGTATTTTAGTCAATGAAAACATGTTTAGTAGTATATATAGTACATGTAATGTCCCGAGTGTAATGTGAGCCAAATCTGTCATATCATTTATAGACAACTATGATAATTGACCCAAGTATTGGGCTAACAAAGAAAGCATCTTGAATGGCATTTATGATAGCCTTAGAAACAGATTGCTTGAATATCTCTGAGATATTCAGGTGCAGATCAGCTTCAAGCAAAGATATCCTTGAAAATAACTCACTAAAAATCACATACTAGTATCTAAATGCAAATATTAATATCCTCTTGAGTAATAAAAGTCATAGAATATTGTCTGCACATATGCATATAGTTCTTATAAGAGTCTTCTATATTGTACAGCAGTGCCAGAGCATTCTCATATGACGTGACCCTGACCCTCCTCCCTGCCTTTCACCTCCAAGTCTCCAGTCCACTAGATATTGCCCTGGGTCACATTTGACACGGTGGCGGTCAAGAAAGTGAAGGGATTGTCCCTCTGTTAATTGCCATGCCCCTTGGTAGTAATAGCAAACACGTTGGATCTGAAATCATAACAACATCTTGAAAATTTCATGCTCCTTGGTAATAGTTGCAAACATGTCTGATCCGAAATCATATACAACATCTTGAAAATGTCACGCCCCTTGGTAATAGTTGCAAACACGTCTGTTCTGAAATCATATACAACATCTTGAAAATGTCACGCCCCTTTGTAATATAGCAAACACGTCTGTTCTGAAATCATATACAACATCTTGAAAATGTCACGCCCCTTTGTAATAGTTGCAAACACGTCTGTTCTGAAATCATATACAACATCTTGAAAATGTCACGCCCCTTGGTAATAGTTGCAAACACGTCTGTTCTGAAATCATATACAACATCTTGAAAATGTCACGCCCCTTTGTAATAGTTGTAAACACGTCTGTTCTGAAATCATATACAACATCTTGAAAATGTCACGCCCCTTTGTAATAGTTGCAAACACGTCTGTTCTGAAATCATATACAACATCTTGAAAATGTCACGCCCCTTTGTAATAGTTGCAAACACGTATGTTCTGAAATCATATACAACATCTTGAAAATGTCACGCCCCTTTGTAATAGTTGCAAACACGTCTGTTCTGAAATCATATACAACATCTTGAAAATGTCACGCCCCTTTGTAATAGTTGCAAACACGTCTGTTCTGAAATCATATACAACATCTTGAAAATGTCACGCCCCTTTGTAATATTTGCAAATACGTCTGTTCTGAAATCATATACAACATCTTGAAAATGTCACGCCCCTTTGTAATAGTTGCAAACACGTCTGTTCTGAAATCATATACAACATCTTGAAAATGTCACGCCCCTTTGTAATATTTGCAAATACGTCTGTTCTGAAATCATATACAACATCTTGAAAATGTCACCCCCCTTTGTAATAGTTGCAAACACGTCTGTTCTGAAATCATATACAACATCTTGAAAATGTCACGCCCCTTTGTAATATTTGCAAATACGTCTGTTCTGAAATCATATACAACATCTTGAAAATGTCACGCCCCTTTGTAATAGTTGCAAACACGTCTGTTCTGAAATCATATACAACATCTTGAAAATGTCACGCCCCTTTGTAATATTTGCAAATATGTCTGTTCTGAAATCATATATTTTGATTTGGCGGATTTGGCCAATGGATAAAAACTGCCAAATTAAGTCCCTGCCATTTTTTAAATGAAATTCATGTGTTACCTTGCACAATAAAATTTTGGTGAAAATCTTGTCTGGACCATGGATAAAATGTCAATTTTAAACTATTTCCTAAGATCTCCGCTGGTTTAGATAAAACAATCTGATACCAGGAGAGGTAAAATGGATATGGAAGTGAGCTGTGGAGTAGTACGATAGATTTTGGCTCAGTTCACCAAATTAAATAGCAGCCAAAATTTCAAAAAATGCTGAATTCACCAAATTAAATACAGAGAGACATGCAAATCCATTAGAACTAAAATTTCTTCTTAAAAATGTTGCCAGATAACCATTTTATCTAATCTTTGTTGCACCTTTAAATAGTTAAACAGGCCTACCTGAGACTTGGTATTAGAGTTCACCCTTGCTGCTCTCTCAGCCAAGGTCATTGCTGTGTTCAGGGTCTTGGACACATAGGGCAGGACAACTTCTTTATCAAGTTCAACATTTTGGTTTTCTAGAATACAGAAATGAGTATTTTTAAAATCATCCTCCAAATTAAGATACCTCTGAGATGGCATAAATCTTTTATTTTTTTAGCTAATATTAGCGCAACGTGTCATTGACACAATTCAGTCTTCTTCTACTCACCCTCATTTTCATCTGTAGTGTTAATTGCTCCACTAGCTGGGAGCTCAGCTGGTTTTCCTCCACTTTCCTCTATGGGCAAACATGTTGCCATGGAAGTCAACACAGCCAAAGCTATAATGAATCTCATCATTCCTCTTTATGCAGTGAACTCATATATTATGAAAGATTATCTAAAGGCTCTAAAAATGTAATTTCCCATACCCCTATTTATACAATTTTCTAGATGTTTTTGTTGTTCCTGTTTTTAGTTAGATAACATTTCAAAGATAAGTTTCCTAAAAATGTTATTAAAACATGCTATGAATGAATAAAATGCAATCATAACATATCCGTAAAAACAGATAATTAGTAAGAGTACTTGACACAATTGCATTATACAGTAAAACCTGCGAACAGGGAATGCTCTTCGGACTGGAGGAAAGTTTCCTTGTTCAGAGGTTTTCCCTATAGAGAGGGGTCACACTTTCAGCAAACTCAGAATTGCCGAATAAGCATTTTTTGTATATATTTGGGCATTTATTGATTTTACCAATGCCGACTCAATACTTGGTTGCTAGACCTTGTTGTGACATCTTGGAAGATGTATGAAGGTCTTCCACCTCCCTCCTTTAGGTGAGGGTAAGGAGCATTCTCCCGATGTTGATTTTAGCCGCTGCTGCTGGCGCATGATGATGTCTAGTTGTTGTAATTGTTGATAGATTTGGCTCAACATGACACATGTACTTATCTGTTATCTCCATATAACAATTGTGTCAATCACTAGATTATCACAACTGATTTGATGCAATTATGTTTGTTGAAAGGAAGAATTAGCGTCATGATAATTATTAACAAACAGATTAGTATTAGTTTTAAAATATATCAGGGTAATTAACAGTGGGTGGGATGCTTATATCTTGTAAACAATTGGCTTATCTTAATCTCAATCATATCAATCCAAGCTTTTTAGAATTAGATATTGGCTTAAGACTTTCACACCTCTGAAAAATAATGGAATATACAGTGTCACCAATATTCCATATTCCTTATTCACAGGTGAATTTTCATAATTTGCCCCAAAATAGTGTTCCTTGTTCCCTGTTCACAGGTTTTCCCTACAGAGAGGGTCCGTTAACATGTAAGTCAATGGAAAAATATTTGGTTCTTTTGAAAAGCATTCCTTGTTCATAGGTTTTCCCTACAGAGAGGTATTCCATCGGACAGGTTTTACTGTACTTTCAAAGTTCAAGTATCGGTGAAAATAAACATTTTTCTGTTGTATTTATGAATTGATTATATTATCATTTTTGTTTTGAAAATGTGTATCAATAATAAACACAATCATTTTTCATTTTGGATTAAATTTTGTTGTCTTCAAAATAAAATAGTGTTCAGTTAGAGTACAAAAAGGCAATGTTTAATTTTTTTGGTGTGAGCAATGGTTTACTTCTTAAAAGAAAAGTGGTTTGATATTGATATTTTGATTTTCCTTCTTTTGAAATACGGTACCTTTATTCATGAAAATTTCCTTTTTAATACACAAATCCTATATAAAAAAAAATGCATTTACTGAATATACTGAATTCAACATTTAAATATCAAGTTGTTTTTATATAGCAATCAATATTTCAAGAAAACTATGTGTTGATTGCTTCCTGCTTATTTCAGAGTCAGAACTTTTTATCATTGTACATAAATGTACTTTTTTGACATGAAGGATGGGCCGAAAAGTAGCACTTGTTCCAATGGTCAAAAAATGTCTACAAGCTATGACTGTTTGAAGGTTGCACTATCAACTTTAGTCCTTTCTTGTTATTGGTTTAGTTGTAGATGGTGTCACATTCCACAGCTAATTAGTTCATAGGAGGAAATTTGGATTTTACATCTGCATGGTTTACTTCCTCATCTATCTGTCTATGTTTATGATGAAAAGTTAACATTACAAATTGTGTTTCAGGTTGAGATAGACTGGGAAAAAATAGAGACAAAAATTGAGATGGAATACCAGAAAGAACGAGAGAAACCAAGTGGAGGAAAACGATGAGACAATTATTTTTTTTTAAAGTGAGGCTAAAGTGATATTCTGCGTATGTGGCTTTCAACCAGATCTGAGTTAAATGGAGTAAAACATGTCATGGGTTGTATATGAACTGCCTGTGCTTTGTCAACAATAAAACATTGACAGAATCAGACCATTAAGCTCCAGGTCTGCTAAGTACATTGAACAGATACAATCCAATGAAATCCTTATATTCATTATTGACCTTTTCTTGAAGCAAAGAGTATCACTGGGGGGTATCGTGATGCAACAACACCGTGTTGTTGCATCAAGATGGCCACACTTCCGGTAATAGATTTTCGTACGATATTTTGTTTTCCCAATTTAAACCCATTTTTAGGACGAGTTGCTCAATAATCATACACGTGCAGTTAGCGCATGATCTATATTTAAAAAAACAGTCATTAGTATACATGTAGCATCATCAAGAAGCGATATATTCGCGGTTTTAATTCCTCACTATTGATGCAACAACACCACGCTGTTTATTATCGATGATGCAACAACACCAATGTGTTGATGCAAAAACGCCAATATAATGTATCATTGAATAACAGGAGAAACTGTTTTTAGGTGTTGGTCGGGACATGAATAAAACTCGTTTCAGGTCAGTGGTCCATGAATGAAACGTATTTTGTTTGGTTTCGTAATGTATTTGACTTTATCAAAGATAAACGGATATACAGGGCAAACTAAAAACATAGGCTAAGTATTGAATCCCCGGGAGCCAACCTCATTGATATTGTATCTGAAAAATAAAGATTATACATTTTCTTAATTAAATGCCCTTGATTTACCGTATGGAAATTGTTTACAAAGAACTAATATAATTATGGAAAGACAACAGATATCAGTCATTTTGTGTTGTATATCCTTTGTTATCCCACCCAAAGTATGACGTCTATCAAGTTGAAGAGTTGTATACGATGACCAGGAGTTGAGTTCGCTATCCAGGAGTTGTACATCGTTCTCAATAGTTGTATAAGATGAGTGTTGAAATTTTGAGGCCCATTTTCTTCAAAATTTTGGCCTGAAATTAAAAAATAAGGCCTTAAAAGGCCCAGTAATGACCAAAAAGGCCCAGTTTCTGGGGCCTCAAGGCCCAATTTTTTTCTGGGCTGGCCAAAAGCCCCCCCCCCCCAGATCCGCCAGTGGAGGTGATATTGATATCTGCACGAGAAAGCAAAGCAAACGAGTGCATATATCAATATCACCGAGTAGATTAAAATGATATTCTAAAAAAATAGTATGTTATCATTATCCTACAATTACAAGGAGTGTGCTAAATGTATAATAACATTGAAAATGAATTTCATGCCAAATAGAGTCAATTTGGCGGGAAATCAACAAGCGCATATTGGTTTTCCGGAATATATCGTGGCGATATCCTCCGGTTATTCATTTTGCCAATTAGATATGAAATTTATTTTTTAATGTAATTATACATTAAGCACACTAAGTGTAGGATAAAATATGATATTCCCAGAGGGCCCGGGGGAATCTGGGATTTTACCTTTTTGGGACTTAAATCCTATCACTTTTGTTTACCTTTTTTTACTCAGTTGGAGAGAACAAATCCAAAGAGAGCAATACTTCTACATGTGCGCCGTGCAAGATTTTCATAAAACGTGTAACTAAACTTCACTAACAAAGTCAATTAGACGTTTTTACACGCTGGCTCTCCAATTTGGAGGCAACAAAGAATCATATCATACCATATCATATCATATCATATCATATCATATCATATCATAGATGAAGCAATCATCCCATCAACATGCTTTGTGAAATGTTCTCCGATAAGCTCACGAATGTCACAGTTAAACTGTTTTAGTTATATTTTGATAAACAGTGGTAACATACATCTACTAGTTTATCACTGTTCCACAGATGGATGACAGATAATTTCCAATAGCTCGTCATGTTGACCGAGAACGAAAGATGTTTGTCCACCATTTTGAATGATACTAACTGGAGTCAGGGTCATCAAGCTATGGAACGGTGGTTTATGAAAATAGATTGGGTTACTATAGCTTGCTATGTTAAAGGCGATTGAACTATGTTATAGAACAACTTCCAGTACATTATTATATTTAAAAGTATAAATTTTTTAAAATACATATAAAGAATCTTCGCCCGCAGAACGTGTATTTTGAATGCCTTGAGAAGAACGCAAATGGGTAATGGACCGGTGTTGCAATAGTAGCATTTAAAAATCTGTTCCTCTCGAGATTTATGGTCTTCTGAAATTATACTATTAATTGGTGTTGCTGCATCATTGCTCAAATCTAGAGGAGTGTTGTTGCATCTTCGGTTTGGTGTTGTTGCATCAATAGTGAGGAACTAAAACCGTGAACATATTGCTCCTTGATGATGCTACATGTATACTAATGACAGTTTCTTTAAATATAGATCGTGCGCTAACTGCACGTGCATGGTTATTGAGAAACTCGTCCTAGAAATGGGTTTAAATTGGGGAAACAAAATATCGTACGAAAATCTATTACCGGAAGTGTGGCCATCTTGATGCAACAACACGGTGTTGTTGCATCACGATACCCCCCAGTGAGTATGTGACATTAACTTATATGCCATGTCTGACTGATATAATTCCTGACTAACAGTGAAATGTTGAATTGTTTACTAGAGTATGTTGGAATGGATACTGAATGCAAATATAAAGTTGTAAATAATATACACAGGCGTGTTTTCTTCAAATTGATTACAGAATTATTGGAAACAAACAGTGTTATGATGACAAACCAAGATATTAATGCTATCAATGTTCATGAAGATTCTATCATAACTGAGAACTCATTTCAAAAGAAATGGTTGTATTTTCTCTCAACCCTTATCCATAAACTGCAAGTAAACAAACTTTGCCCATTTAGACTAACTGGAGTTCGTAAGATATGTTAAAGGACAGGTGGCGGTAAACCCCTCTTTTAGCCCCCCTACAAAACAAGTATATATTGACATGGAATTGATGAGGAAGTATGACTTATTACTTAAAATGTGATTTCTGAGAATTTTGACATTTGACCTTGACATTAGAGTAGTTTAAAGGTCAACTTTGAGAGATGCTATTTTTGCCCAAATTTTGCCATTTTCTAATACAAGAAATGAAAGCAATTGGCTTAATTTTGATTGCGACATGTGAATGGAAATAGAAATATTCTTTATAAATTATCACGGGCAATTACGGAATCATGGAAAATCTTGAGAATAAATCCCCATATGGGCATTTTTAGGGGGACTGAATTTTCCTGTTTCAAAAATTAATGTCCTTGTTGCCTTTTGAGACTCCAACAGTATCCTAAGCATGTTTTAAGAGTTGGGGTGTGATTATTGTTTTAATGCCCATGGGCAATTGGGATAAAATGACTGCAATTAAATGCACACAAGGGCACTTCCATGAGAATGGATTTTCTTATTTCAATTGCTTCTCACCAGTTTTCTAAACATGTTTGCCATATTCTAAATAGTTATAGGGTCACTTTTAATAAATGCCCATTGGCATTTGCTTTGGAATTTGAAATTAAATGTCTGTATGGACACTTAATTTTGAAGTTATTTGCCAATTTGCAGTTCCCATATTTGAAACACAAATAATTCAGAGAAATCCTCTTTCAATATATATCATAAAATATAAGGCAGCATCATGTATAAATGGCATGACACTCAAAGGATTGCTTAAAATTCTCTACTTATACCCTATTTAGAAAAATACTAAGGCCATTCAAAGATGTTTTTATAATTAATGTCACAAAATTCTATGTTTTCAGAATAAACAAAATGTTCCCATGTACTCTGTACTTGTAATGGATATAAATGACAAAGGGAATTGTGATCTTGGATTATATTGTAGTGAAATGAGTTCCAAGATTGATTAAAAACTATGTGTATATAAGCTTCAGTATTGTCTTCATTAACAAAGTCATCTGAATCAAGAGGTGTGTTACTTGCCTTCCCACAGTGTGTTATTGCATTTTCACTATTAAATAGTATATAAAACCCTTTTAAATAAAAAAAGCTTTTGTAGTTTTTAATAAAAGGCCCTTCATCAGAAAGCCAACATATAATTAATTTGAATGGCCTAATCTGTACATGCAGTTATGTAGTGTACATGTATGCCAAGGTTACCAGCCATATTGAAAACATAAACCAGTCAGCCCTATTTTCATCACAAAAGTTAAGTTTTAGTGGTGAGCCCACACTCCCACAACAATGATATTTGCAGGGAAGCTACTTCACAGTCTCTGCATTATACAGTTTCAATATCTTTTTTGTGGGAGTGTGGGCTGATGGTTAAATTTTCAGTGAAAGAGAATGAGCACCATGCTAAAAATTGATGACAAAGTGAACAAAAATGACAATGTTTTCCAGATTTGCATGAGTAAACCTCATACATAGCTGGATTTTGTTAATGTTCTACTCCAAATGCCTGTATGCTACATGTTCCATATAATAAATTCTATATTATGATACGTTTTGATATTATTTTGATGGTAAACATAGTGTGTACCCATATTCAGACAGTCTTGTGATAGGGGTTCTTACTGCCAATTTTTCAAAGAAACTGAAACTAATGCCATTTTTTGAAATTGCACATTTCAAGAAAAAAGGTTTATCTACAACTTGCAATCGGTTTTAAAAGTAAATGGAAGAATGAGTTTTTTGGAAAAGGTTTAAGTTGACCAATAGTCTGTTAAATGGACCTGTTCTTCACAAGTCGTTTTAATTTTATCGCCAATATTTTGATAAAAGACCAGACTGAAGCAGTCATATTATCAGCTTATTCTACTGCACTTGTGATTTCCTTTTTGTTTTTCAATTGCATCTCCAATGTATGGCAAAGTTCTAGCTGGCAGCTGACACTACCTTTACAATGATGTGAAATAACAGACTGTGTTGCTTGAAAAGGTTGTAATGCATTTGCATTATGTAGGATTAAATTTTTTATACTCTGTTAAAATATTTCAATTTAAGAGTTTTATTATCCCAACGAACGAAGTCCGTCTGCCTGGAAGATAACTCAAATACTAGTGAATGGATTTGCCATTTTCTAGTTTTATCATCCTTTGAACATTTTTAATTGCTCATCATCCTTCCTATGTGCACCATGCAACCTTCGCAGAGGTAGAAATAAGTAAAAATGTTCATGCTTATTTTCTAGAAACCAAAACGATTCTTATTTTTAATATTCCATGAAACAACTCATTTTTGGGTGGGCATTTTGTATTGATTTCAATGACTTTGAAGATTTGTTGGAATCCAAAATGAACCCAGTTGAATTGTGAATCAATGTCTAATTGGCAAAAATTGGAAATAAACACACAAGTCTGTTTATACCTGTATTAACTAATCCATACATAAAGACATAAATGTACATAATAATTTAAACAATTTATTTGTATATTCTTCGGGTGTTTCACACTGTACATGATAATTGTTTCAGTTTACACTCTCATATCCAAATATAGTCCATGCCAGTGTACCACTAGCATTGATGCACAGTTTACACAAACACTCTTGCAAATGAACACATGTAAAATATCCTCACTGTTGCTGAGGCAATGCTGCCCAATCTTGCGTTGGAGACTTATCATATTTCAACTTTTTAACATTAGGGCTCCCAACAGGAGAGATCTGGTGATGTCTATTGCTCCACTTCTCCATCATCTTAATGTATTCTATCTCATAGAAACTGAACACCTCCTCCCCATCCTTCCTGGCGTCATGACCTGGGGGGTTATATCTGTAGCAGTTGTCTCGCACTAGTAACATGTCTTCGTGAAATGCCTCAAAATTCTGGTACTGGCCAACCTGCAAGCGGAAATAATGCTAAATCCTGAGAACACTTGTAATGGTAAAACCCTGAAATATGGTGAAATAGGCATATTGTATTCTTAAAATACTCTGATAACTAGGGCTCAGACAGTTTCACAATTTCTCGGTTCGGTTTGATTCACAACATTGGACTTTTGGTTCTATTTTCAGTTTGGTTTTTCAGTTCTTATCAACCTTATGAAATTAAATCTTGAGACACCAGTTCAGGAAGAAATTAATAATTTTTGGTTTAAAATCATCAGGGCCTGCAGTGAAATCGTTAAGTGGAATCATAATTTTATAACTTCTTCATTATCAACAGGATTAGGACTTTCAAAATTTTTTATAATGTTTATTTCTATTTTTACACTGGAAATTCATCATTTCCCATTGTTTTCAAATTGTTTAATATTCTTTATTTTAATTGGAAATGCTTTTTCATATGCAGATGACTAAGCCTAAACTCTGAGTCTCATCTTACAAGACATTTACCTCTAGTTTTCTCTTAATTGTGCCAAAGTCCATGGGATTCTTGATTATTTTATAGTAACCAGGAGCTTCCTCTGGGTTGACTGGTCTAGTGAACCATGAAGCTGCATTGATATCACCCTTGTCCCTGTTGATGCCTCTGTAGCGTGACACTCGTTGCAACAGCCTAGAAAATGCAGCAAAATTACTTTTCATTGTGAACATCATTCTTAGCTTCTATGCATGTCTGTAATGAGTCACAATGCTGAGAAAACTTACACTGACTATTCCAAGCTTATTATCCCATCCAACAAAGTTTGGAGGATTATAGGGAACACCTCCATCCGTCCATCTGGGCATTAACTCAAATACCGTTGGCCTGATTTTGTTCATATTTTGTACATATATGTGCTATGGGGGTAGAAGTTCTGCTGGAAAGCCAATTTTCAAAATGGCCACTCGTTTAAATTTTACATTAATTTAGGTACAATATATAAATCTGTAATAGCAATATGTATTAAATGTAAAAAAGTTATATAGCCTAGCAAACTAGAAAAACAGCAACTCCACGGAGTAGCAAATCCCACAGAACAAAACATATTATGCTTTTTATCACAGGCTGGTATCGAAATATTTGTCCGCTGTGACGGAGCATGCTATTTTTCATAAAAACACTAAGAATACTTCACGATTTATTTTTTAACTCATATGTTTCGTTATACCATACAAAATTACTTACTCCATGCAATGGATATATCATTTGCGGGTAACTTTCACTTCTGTTTGAAGTCCAATTGCGCTGGGAAGAAAAGCTATTGAAAATGGCGCCGGAGTATCATACTTCAAAATGTACCATTTCTTGTTTAACTTTTTAATGGCACGATATAGTGACACGATAATATTTACACATGGTTTCAGCATAACTATGAAGGTATAAACGAGATGTTGATGTATTTGGTCTTTTTAATTCTTTTATAAAAAATAATGTTTAATTTTTTTGTCCGCTGTGACGGAGCAGTTGCAAATGTGAACTGTGAAAATGCTCCGTCACAGCGGACAAAAAATATTAATATTATTTTTTATTAAAAAATTAAAAAGACCCAATGCATTAATATCTCATTAATACATTCAGAGTTATGCTTAAAACATATGTTAATATTATTGTGTCACTATATCATGCCATTAAAAAGCCATTAAAAAGAAATGGTACATTTTAGAGTTTGATACTCTGGCACTGTTTTCAATAGATTTTACTCCTAGCATTATTGGACTTCAAACAGAAGTGAAGGTTACACCCAAATGATATATCCATTGCATGGAGTAAGTAATTATCTTTGATATAACGAAACATATGAGTTAAAAAATAAATCGTGAAGCATTCTTAGTGTTTTTATGAAAAATAGCATGCTCCGTCACAGCGGACAAATCTTTCGATACCAGCCTGTGATTATAGCTAGTGTAAATGTTGAAATGTTTGTGCACTTTGTGATAGAAGCATGAAATTTGGCACAAAGTTAGTTTATACCATTGTGAACTAGGCATCATCATATAATATTTGAACCAAATCCGTTCACTGGTATATGAGTTATCAAAGATTATGTTTTTTATGAAAATTGGCTGCCATCTTGAAATTCAGCCGCCATCTTAAAAATTATTTCTTGAACAGAGCTACTGTGTCCCTAGGCATAATCATATAAAATTTCAACCAAATCTGTTCACTGGTATTTGAGTTATCAAAGATTATGTTTTTTACGAAAAATTGCCACCATTTTGAAATTAAGTGGCCATCTTGAAAAATTTTTGTTGAACATAGCTACTGTGTCCCAAAGCATCATCATATAAAATTTGAACCGAATTCGTTCACTGGTATTTGAGTTATCAAAGATTATATATTTTAACGAAAAATGGCCGCCATTTTGAAAGCAAGGGGCCATCTTGAAAATCTCTTTTTGTGCGAAACTCCTTTGTCCCTAGGCATCAGCATATAAAATTTGAACCAAATCCGTCAACTTGTATTTGAGTTATCAACGATTACATTTTTTACGAAAAATGGTGGCCATTTTGAATTGAGTGGCCATATTGAAAATTCCTTCTCGAGCAGAGGTCCTACACTCATAAGGCATAAGCCTATCAAATTTGAGTCAAATCCGTCAACTGGTATTGGAGTTATCGCCCAGACACACAGACGGATGAACGAACGGACGGACGGCTTCTCTAAATCCCCCTCGAACTTCGTTCGGTGGGATAATAAATAAAGCTAGAAATGTAGATATTTAAGAAACCCATGGCAGCCATCTTGAAAAATGGAGGCCTTTACTCGCCATTTCATGATTTTTGCTGTAACTTGAAAATTAGTGAAGCGATTTTGTTCATATTTATATTTCAGATTTTTTATTTTTTTGTGCAATAAGCCTGTGCCGTCTTGTAATTTGAAGAATTTCAGCCATGTTAATCTTAGTGAAAATAACATGGCAGAGAAGCATCCAAATATAAGAGGCCACACACTTTATAAGCCAAACTAGAAGCAATCCAAGATATACAAATGTCATTCATGTACAATATGAATATATTTTTCGAGATATTATTGCAAAATGATATGTGAATGCATGTACTCAAAAGCGTGGCACACTGTTTTATGACGCTTTGGCTAGAAGGCGACCATTTTGAAAATGACTGCCATTTTAACGTGTTTTTATGACTTTACAATAACTCAAAAAGTAATGGAGCAATTTTGTTCATATTTGACATGTGAATACTCATTTTAAATATGGCACACGTCTTAGGACACTTTGGCAAGTAGGTGGCCATTTTGAAAAATTTACTTGTGTGTGCAATTTTGTTTAAATTTTTGCTGTAAAGTGTAGCGATTTTGTTCATATTTGATATGTGAATACTCATAAGCATGGCACACTGTTTTATAACACTTTGGCTAGAAGGCAGCCATTTTCACATGTGTTATTTTACGTTTTTACTATAACTCAAAAAGTAATACATGTAGAGTGATTTTGTTCAATACTCATAAGCATGGCACACTGTCTTATGACACTTTGGCACGTAGGTACCCATTTTGAAAAATACAAGTATGTGTGTGATTTTGTTGAAATTTTGTATGTGCCTACTTAGAAACCTATTACTTTCTTATGACAATTTAGCTAGTGAATGACAATTTCTATAATGATGGCCATTTTTATATGTGTTATTTTAAGCGCTGAAAAAGTTGTAGAATTTTGTAAAAATGCCAGCCATGGCAGTTCATTGGGATTTGCTATGCTTTGAAGTTGCTGTTAATTATTTAATGTTTCTGAAAATTGCACCTTTTCTCTCATTTATAATGTATACCTATAACTAAAATGCCTGTTTGTTTTATTCAATGATGAATTTACCAGGTCTGTACTTACCCTAGGGCAGCTCGCACCCATCCTCCAACACTTGACTGTGATGGACTCTCATCAGCTGGAATAGGGGCCTTTCGCTTCCTCTTCCCCAGTCTAACAGCATCACTCTCAGCAGTCCCAGAGATAAGGAATGATCCCTCTCCACCCCCTACAACATTAGTAAGTGGGAAATCCTTTTTACTGATTTTCCTGTTTATAAAACATACAAAACTCTCTTAGTTGGTTTTGGTAAATCCAGGGATCTGTTACTTCTGTACGCTCCTGAGTTTGTGAAGTGCTCTTAGCAGACATAGTGTTTATTGCTCATGATCCTATTGAATTCAGATGTTGGATCTAGATGTGCTCTGCATCTCATTCCCTTGAAGAATGAGCCTTGAATCACAAGGCTTGAGCCTTGGATCTGAAATATTTAGGTTGAAATCTGACTGAAAAGTCATATCTTTCCCTTGCGTGTAGTGCTCCTCAATTCCTTGCGGAATGTGCCAACGAGACACAAAGTCATTGCTGATGTTGTTGTCTATGTCCGTATTTATGCTGGTGTAGGATCTGCTGAATTTCCTTGATCACTAGAGAAAATATTGCTTTGTAGCATATTTGAATTAGCCCTTTGAAATTGAATTGAATAGTCTGGAATTTGTCCATCCTCCAATGGTTCATTGTCATTATAATTCAATGTTGTGTTGATTGCACTATGTATGGGGAAATTGAGGACGATTGCATGTAAGCTAACTAACTATATGCAGTAGTTGGACAGGTCCAAGTTAATGTCATCAGTAAAGCCAGAGGACTCCATGATGAGATTGCAAAATGAATCTAAGGCATATAATGAGAGGTGGGTATTTGTGTAGTAATACTGCAGTGTCATGAAAACATCCTATAACATACTAGTATAACAACAAGTGGGAATTCATGCAAAATACCTGGGAAAGAACTGAAACCTTGAGGAACTGAACTGTGCATTATTAAAAGATTGATATTCCAGTGAAATCCCTTACTGTGATTTTCCCTAAATAATGCTTAATAAACTATAACTCACAGTTATTACACATATTAATTATGGAATTCACATGGCCTCACCAAACAACAAACAAACATACAAACAAACAAACAAACCTTCAGATGAGAGGTCATCCAACTTCTGACTGGTGTAACCTTCATAGATGTTAGAATCCACTCTCTCCACTGTCACTGCCCCACCCTGTTAGGAGAAAAGAAGAAGTTATTCATTTAAAACATAAAATGCCTAGAATTCTGATACACAAGCACATTGGTTGTATGTATGTTGAGAAAATGCATGAAACAGACCATTGCACTCTGGTAATATTGGTAGTGAGGGCTAAGATGGTATGTGTTATCAGGAACTGTCAAAAGAACTAACTCTTAATTTTCCAGTGCTTTTGCAGAAAAAATCATTGGGCACATTTTGAGAATTTGCCATACATCATCAGAAAGGTGAATATATTTTAGGAAAATGGTACATTACATAAGTGAATTTGCTGTTTGCAACTACTTACTAATTTAGTGGCTCCCTCTTGTGTATGAACTGTCATCTGCTGACCAACTTTAGGTGCAGTGTTTAGCATGCTCATAAGAGTACTTCCTGTCTGACTAGCTCCACCTATAGGTAAACAACCAAACCATTATGTCACCTACCTGCATATTCTGATTCATGTGATTACAGAGGATAAGGAATGGATAATATAAAGCTATCGATATATGGTAAGTTATATGGAATACATATACGCAACCTTGTACAAGTCAGGAATAGCACTGGGGACAAACTCTGGAAACCTTCAAATCACAACAAAATATTTGGCAAGTATGTAGTTCGTGAGTTCCGGTTTCAAAATATGATTACAACTTAAAAATTAATTGTGCCATTGCTGGGATATTCACAAATCAATTATCTCATTTAGGAAACGAGGAAAATTTTTCAAATGAAATGTATTTTCCTGTTTTTTTTGAGAAACCTAATCCTCACAATGGTGTCTACATCATTTAAAAGTTAAAGTTGCAGTATAAGTTTGGCTGAAAACTTATATCGAAAGCTCTCTCATGAGTATAAGAAAAACATTTCTTACAAAATAATAATTGCATAACTCTTGTTATCCCATACTTAGTAGCGTTATAGGTAAATGACATGCGGGAATATAAGCGATATCTGAGGTGAGCGGATGATATATATATCACCCACTCATCAGCAATTCTCAGGGATTTCTTTCGGTGCTTTTTGAATTCCCGGGATATACTTTGGCTCTATTTGATAAATATTAATTTCATACACTGTTAAATGTTAAAAACTGTTGAGTTTAAAAAACAAAAATTGTTGAGGACTTTAAATTGAGATAAATATTCATGTTTTGATTTTAATTATTGTTTGTAATCATTACATTAAGGTTCCCTAACATTCAATGCATATTTAATTCTCATAATCTACTGAGTATAGGATAAATCAGTTATTGAATGCTCGATTTTTGATACAGGGTATATCCCTCGGTAAATACAATATATCAACCCTCGGTTCCTACGATCCCTCGGGTATATATATTGTATTTTCCTCAGATATAGGATACCCTTTATCAAAAACTTCCAATTAAATAACCTCTATTTATTAAAAAGTAAAATTTCACCTTTGGAAGGGGACAATGCACTAGGTCCCCCTGGTGGGACTTTCTCCTCCTCTTCAATAAACTGAAATGGGTCAAGGTCAATTTGAGCCTGCGCAATAGCACTACTGAAGATATCAACGTTTTTACTGGATGATGATGCCATAGGTAAAGTGACCACTCGTGGTTGAGATACACTTGGTGTGGTCACAGTAACAGCTGAGGATTGTGGGAAAAACATGCCTGTCTGGGGGTCCAGCTCACCACTGGGTTTATTCTCTATTATGATGCCCCCCTGTTCTTGTTGCTCAGACTGAAACATTCAAATACAATTCATTGAAGCAGTAGGTTTATTCTCTATTATGATGCCCCATGTTCTTGTTGCTCAGACTGAAACATAAAAGTGATTTCATGAAAATGTTCACTTACTGGAGTATTTTGTTCCATGATAGCATTCTGTATGATCTTTAAAGTTTCTTCTTTAGATGCCCCCTGGCCTGACTGATGATTCAGCAGCTGGGCAGCTTGCTCTGTAAATATAATTAGATGTTAAAGATTGCAAGCAATCTTACGGAGGCCTCGTAGGCTTTTTTGAACATTTAAAGGTCAGCCAAAGGTCAAATCTTAAATACAAGGTCATATACGAACTCCAGGCATCTTGTAGATGATTTTTAAAAAAAATTCAGCCAAAAATATTGAAGTGTAGTGTCAGGATTTGAGAAACTTAAAAAAAACTTAGATTAGACCTAGATTTTGACCTTTGACCTTGACCTAGATAAAAATTCCTTTCCCGCCAAGTTCAGCTAAGGTCCCTAGTAGGTGCATATAGTAGATAGTTAAAAGGTAGTTGGAAGTAGGAGAAAAAGGTTAAGGAAGAATAAATAAATAAAGAAATAAAGAATAATATCTATAAAATTAATAGGAATAGTTCGGGCCTCCTAATAATAAAGAATAATAATAAATAATATCTATAAAATCTATAGGAGGCCCCCCGTTGGGGCCTCCTAATAAAATTTATGTATAATACAACAATATCTTATAAATGAAGAGATTTTTCAATTAATGGAACTATATGAAAAACTGATCTCCCCACCATACCCATGGCATATTTTGACAATAAAAGCAATTTCTCCTGAAACTTCAAGAAAATCAATATTTTTTGGTGCTTCGTTGACAGAAATAGGGCTGAAATCACTACATATTCAGTGATGTTGATACAAACTTTCAAATTTGGAATGCAGTCAAAATAATTTAGGCAAAATAACCAGAACAGTATCAAATTCTCTCATTCATTCTCATTCAGGTATGAGGATCACAGGATCTTGAAACTTCTCAATGTTTATAAGTGGTATCCAGTTGAATGAGCTCTTTAAATTTGGAGGAAATAAAGAGTAAATAAACATTCACATTTGTGTTAAAATGAGAGAATCTGATACTGTTCTGGTTATTTTTGCCTAAATTTGACATTGCGAAAGATTGTAGAGTACTAGTGCACAAATGAGATGCGTATCAGATGGGATGTGCTGAGGTAAAACACATGCCCAAGATCCAGAGAAGCAAACTACCCACATCACTGCACAAATTCCATCTGGAGTCAATGTCAGTTAATTTTATTCTCAACACGACCGATACCATGTTAATTTGAATACCCAAAAGCCATTTTATTTTTGCTTTTTTGTCTTTTTAATGCAGAACAATAATTCATCTATCTATAAATATAAGCCAGAACACTAGTTAGTCACCTAGTGTCAGGACTTCTCCCTGTTCCAGTTGGTACTGTGTCCCAGTCAGCTCCTCATCTAGCACCTGCGTCACAACCTTAGCTGGGGCCCCAGATTGCATTTCAAGGAGTGCCTTGATGGCGGAATCACTGGCACTCTCTTGTAATTCACTGCCACCTGGTGAATGAGTTTGGAACTGAACTGGTGTCTCATCTTCATCGTACTGGAACCAGGTGTTACGCTGTGCTGCACTCACTGCTGGCCCTATCAATACAATAATTAAAACTTGTGAAGAAGTCATTTCCACTTGTAAATACCTGAACATATACATATATTATACAGCTTGCTACATTTTGCCCTGCATCCAAGTGACAAGCAGGATGAAGCAGAATGTAAATTATGAACACAGTACAACACTGATCCCTAGAGGGTTGGAGACACACATAAAACACTGATCCCTGGAGGGTTGGAGACACACATAAAACACTGATCCCTAGAGGGTTGGAGACACACATAAAACACTGATCCCTAGAGGGTTGGAGACACACATAAAACACTGATCCCTAGAGGGTTGGAGACACATATAACACTGATCCCTAGAGGGTTGCAGACACACATATAACACTGATTCCTAGAGGGTTGGAGACACACATAAAACACTGATCCCTGGAGGGTTGGAGACCTACATATAACACTGATCCCTAGAGGGTTGGAGACACACATATAACACTGATCCCTAGAGGGTTGGAGACACACATATAACACTGATCCCTAGAGGGTTGGAGACACACATAAAACACTGATCCCTAGAGGGTTGGAGACACACATAAAACACTGATCCCTAGAGGGTTGGAGACACACATAAAACACTGATCCCTAGAGGGTTGGAGACACATATAACACTGATCCCTAGAGGGTTGCAGACACACATATAACACTGATTCCTAGAGGGTTGGAGACACATATAACACCAGGGGATAATGAGAGTGTTCTCCATATCAACAACAGAGTCAATATATGCCTTGTGATGCAATGGGCTTTGCTTTGTCGCAATATGTATCTTCAAATTTTCCCAGCAATAATATATCACCACAGCACGACAGTAGACTTGAAAGGGGATTCTTTCTTCCTTGAAAATTCTGCCACTCACCAATCAACAAGAAACATAATTTATGCTCATCTAAACCAAGCAACATAGATCTCTCCTCTACAGTTTCTAACAGTATGTTTACCTCACTTTAAGCTTGCACCTTAACACTTACATATCATCTCAATAGACAGCCCTCCCTTAATTCCCAACCCTGCAGTTGCACCTTAACACTTACATATCATCTCAATAGACAGCCCTCCCTTAATTGCCAACCCTGCAGTATGTTTACCTCACTTTAAGCTTGCACCTTAACACTTACATATCATCTCAAAAGACAGCCCTCCCTTAATTGCCAACCCTGCAGTATGTTTACCTCACTTTAAGCTTGCACCTTAACACTTACATGTCATCTCAATAGACAGCCCTCCCTTAATTGCCAACCCTGCAGTATGTTTACCTCACTTTAAGCTTGCACCTTAACACTTACATGTCATCTCAATAGACAGCCCTCCCTTAATTCCCAACCCTGCAGTTGCACCTTAACACTTACATATCATCTCAATAGACAGTCCTACATTAATTGCCAACCCTGCAGTTGCACCTTAACACTTACATATCATCTCAATAGACAACCTTCCCTTAATTCCCAACCCTGCAGTTGCACCTTAACACTTACATATCATCTCAATAGACAGCCCTCCCTTAATTCCCAACCCTGCAGTTGCACCTTAACACTTACATATCATCTCAATAGACAGTCCTTCCTTAATTCCCAACCCTGCAGTTGCACCTTAACACTTACATATCATCTCAATAGACAGCCCTCCCTTAATTCCCAACCCTGCAGTTGCACCTTAACACTTACATGTCATCTCAATAGACAGCCTTCCCTTAATTCCCAACCCTGCAGTTGCACCTTAACACTTACATATCATCTCAATAGACAGCCCTCCCTTAATTCCCAACCCTGCAGTTGCACCTTAACACTTACATATCATCTCAATAGACAGCCCTCCCTTAATTCCCAACCCTGCAGTTGCACCTTAACACTTACATATCATCTCAATAGACAGCCCTCCCTTAATTCCCAACCCTGCAGTATGTTTACCTTGTCGTGTTGCAGATTCCTCCACAGTTGCGGGTGAACCTCTATCTGAATTAGAGCCAGAGTTACTGTCTGGGTAAATTCCTGCAGCTTGAATTAGGTCTGCTAGTAGGGACGATTTACTGGCATCTATATCTGACTTCTGAACAAGAATTTGCTGAAATATCAAAAGAATGTCCTTTTTATTATAGTTTTTATACTATAAACAGAATTTCACAACCTGGTTGCACACAGTATTGGAGAGAGCATCAAAATAGAGTTATTTTATGGAATAAACTAGCACCTAGATGCTCAAAATATTATGAGTTCAATCCCAATTCAGATTGGAACTTCTGAGAGCTTGTATATGATTTTGAAAAAAAAATTGGTCAATTTGAGGCAAATTGAAAAAAGAGGTTCATAAAAACCCAAAAAAACACCGCTTTATACTATTTATTTGTAATTGCTAAAGAAGTAAGGAGTTGCGTCGAAATATCAAGTTATGGAACAACAAGTTCATTCTTAGAGAGAGTGGGGGTCGATGCAAGTTCATGTGTGTATTGTTGATTTTTTTGGCCCCAGTAATAAAATATTAACATACAATTTTGTTATAAGGAGGGGAGAGAGGCCATAACCACAACTGTTTATACATTAGTATCACAAAACCATTTTTATTTACCAAGCAGTTTGTTGATCTATTATGCTTTACACAGGACTAAGGACTAAATTGAGGTCATGAACACCTAAAGCAAGGTACCATAGAGATATTCACTAAGTTGATATGAATTGATCAGTCACTGCGCTGGTGATCCACTCGATTACACTGGTTACCGAAACGGTTCGTTTTGGTAACAAAATGTCGGAACATCGAAGGTATGATTTTCTCATTTTTCCTTATTTCACACGTTGTAAGCAGAATTCCCACAACATTTTATCACAAACATGTATCAGTATTATATGTTTAGAAAATATACATATTTGCGAACAAATAGTTCAGAAGACAACAGGATCGTCTATTTAATTCCTCACTTAAGTTACTACGCGGTAGTATCTTTTCGGGACGTATCGAAACCACTCCGTCCCGAAAAACCGTTAATTTGAATTTAAAACCTACCCCAGTGTTTGAAAATCAAGGATTGTGAGTCTTACACTTCACTGTTTTTGTTCAAACTTATTCCGTACAAAGCTTCACAGAAATACCTTTCAGTCGATACATTGTTTTCGTGTACAAAGTACCTCGTTTTAGCGGCGTTTTGGTCCCCAGCTGTGAGATAAAGCAAATATTCATAACTTTCAACTGTAAGTCAAGTTATCTCGCCAGTCTTTTACCCATTCTCGCCCATAATTTCAGAATGGACTCCCATTACAACCTTCCATCGCTACGTTTTGATTTTTGGGCATCAAACGCAGCAGTTTCTAAATCATCCACACATCTCTTCAAATTTGACCAATACGTCCCGTCATCTTCCACTACGCCCCGCCGAGTCTATCACTATACACGTAGAGTTGCATTCTAAAACAATTTGTCCATCGATATGTCCGTTTGTAGGTTGCCATTGTCGATTCTAAATACCAATCGGATTGTGTTTTAAGATTTATCCATTCTTGTCCATTTTCAATATACCTATAATAGGGTGGTCCAAAATCTCCCTAAAATTTATATTTCCCAATATTGTAATATAAAGATTTTAATTACTGAACAATTGAAAATATTTTTAAGAAACGTTTAAAGTGCCCTATCCTTGAAAAAATGTTAAAATGCGAAAGGATGGGTGATGTCAATTATATTATTTTCAGCATAACGTTAGAAACATGTATCATTTTATATGGTACACGTTTCATAATGTAAGCCAATGAAATCATACAGAAGAAAGGTTGACACACAACAGTTAAAATCTTTATATTACATTATCAGACCAAGTCAGTAGATGTTGTTTATATACCAATTAGTGTTGTATGATGATGCATTCTTTATATGAATCTAGAAACGTTTTTGTGCCAATATTGCTCAATTTTTATTACATCTCCGTTATTTTGAAATTAAGCGTGGCAAAGTTTCCCGATGGATTTAGCTAAAAAAGTGGTGCCTGTAGGGTTATTGAAAATCATGCATGATGAAGAAAAAAAAAATATTCCTGAAATACAACAGTTTAATTTTGAGTTATAAACCATTTATGAAAACGGCATATTTGTCAAAATTACCAAAACTTCAAGTGAGACGCGTGGCAAAATTTCCAAGGGGTCTAGTATCATTCTGATACGTATTACATGTTTATGTTTAGTGCATAAAATTCATAGCCAGATCAATAATTCGGAGAGAATACGCTGGACGATAGAATATTAAAAACTATAAAAACATTCTTCATAGAATTAAGCAAATAGTGTTATTATCATTTAAGTAGTAACTGCATATGTTTAAAACCACTCTGTTTAAATACAGGTAAATAAATAAATATGATGCAATGAAAATTGAAGCTTTCTGTCGAGAGCAATAGTCATCACAATAGTATAGAACCGAAGTTCAATACTGGGGCATATTTCAAATTTTGACGTTCCATATTCTTACCATGTAAATATTGGGAAAGTTCGGAAAGCGAACATACTCATGTTATATATCAAAATCTTCGTATAGGTACCCTCTAAAACCCCATTTGTATATTTTACATGGAATTTTTCATTTTAGAGCATTTCAGAACGTCCTTCGTTGGTCAAAACGTTAGAAATATGCCGTCACGCGTAACATTTTAGGAGCGCGCTATTTTTCGAAATGATGTAGAATCATTATTTTTTCATCAATTTTGATGAGACCGGTATGAATCACTTCCTGAGACAATGATCTTTATTATGGCGTCATTAGTTTTAAGGTAACAATGGAATGTGACGCTGATTTTTCAACTTCAAACAAAATCCAAAGGCCGTCACGCTGGGTATTTTGACGACCCCTAGGAAAGCAAAATGCCATTTATTTTAGAATTAATTACTTTTAAAGGCTGAAATTAAAATTAGAAACAAGGTTTTGGCTAAAATTAATAAATCTGAATAAAAAATATTAAATTTCCTTCAAATTTCTTAAATATCAAATGATATGTAGGGTACGAAAAATGTCCCATTTAGTATTTTTAGCTTAAAAATGCGTAAACTTGAAATCCAGCCATCACGTGCACGCATTAAAATTAAGAAATATATCAAAATAAAAACATTTTAGAAATAGGTTTTTAATATATTTTGATCGTGGAAAATTTCAAACATTTTCAAACATGATAACTTGTCAAACGATGCGAAAGAAAAAGGTACAAAAATGTCCCATGTAGCTTTTTGACGTCTTTTCATTGAGAATTCTACAGAAAAGCGCAATTGTTCATCACTCGTGACGTTACAAAGTATGCCCCAGTATTGAACTTCGGTTCATAGCGTTTTTTCTTTTACATGTTACTTTTTGTACATCATTGATTGATCCGCTCTAATCTGCCCTCGGCCGATAATTCATAAATTATTTATGTTGAACATTAGCAAAACAAGATTCCAAATTTTATTGTGTTTCAAACCAGACACTTGGTTTCCTCACAAAATCAAATACAGGACAATTACATATAATTAAAGTTAAAAAGCAACATCTTCACAAACATTTAAATTATCCATTTTATGCAATCAGTTATAGTTATACTCCGTATGTATGCTAAACGTAAGACTGGTGTTAAGAATCGACCAAGGCAAACCTATGTAAAATTACACAACGATGAGCAAAATGTTTTAGAATACAACTCCACGTTTGTGTAGTCATGGACTCGGCGGGGCGTAGTGGAAGGTGACGGGACGTATTAGTCAAATTTTAAGAGATGTGTGGATGATTTAGAAACTGCTGCGTTTGATGCCCTAAAATCAAAACGTAGCGATGGAAGGTTGTAATGGGAGTCCATTCTGAAATTAAAAGCGAGAATGGGTAAAAGACTGGCGAGATAACTTGACTTACAGTTGAAAGTTATGAAAATTTGCTTTATCTCACAGCTGGGGACCAAAACGCCGCTAAAACGAGGTACTTTGTACACGAAAACAATGTATCGACTGAAAGGTATTTCTGTGAAGCTTTGTACGGAACAAGTTTGAAGACAAACGGTGAAGTGTGAGACTCACAATCCTTGATTTTCAAACACTGGGGTAGGTTTTAAATTCAAATTAACGGTTTTTTCGGGACGGAGTGGTTTCGATACGTCCCGAAGAGATACTACCGCGTGGTTACATAAGATCCAACTGTTGCCCAAATTTCAAATACAATATGTTCAATGTACAACATTGATTTTAAATACAAATTTGATGAAGTCTTTGCCATTTCAGATTAGTCTGCTTGTTACTGTTTATATTTGACACAGTCTGTCTGAGTGGTCACATCACTACTGTTCTAGTTGTACATAATAGAAATTATAGAAAGTATAGAGTGTAACATAAAATGTATAGAAATTATTATTGCAGTTGTCAATGAATTTTATTTTTGAAGTGGCTTTTATTTTAAGGCAATCATTTTCAAACACGATCAGCACTTCCGAAGTAGGGTGTTTTATAGGCCAAAAAATGTTTATATATCATTAATAGATATATTATTTTATTATATCACTGTTATATTCTCACTCTCTGATTGGTTAATGTCCTACATGTGACTAAAAAATAACAAGCAATATTCATCGGAAGTCACTTGACTTCCATTGAATATCATATGATATTCCTCATTCAGGATTAAGTCCAGCGTAATTTCAATTTTATGTTTCCCTGGGAGTGGTTTGTTATGATTAATAAAACATCAATAGTTTGTTATTTCATAGATGAAAATTATGAAATAATTTGATTTATGAACTGAATGAAGTTAAGAGCATTGAAAAGGAGTTTGAAATTGGTGTCGTAAAGCTTAAGCTTGTTTTGCTTATAATAGCTTAATTAGGTGGATTTGCTTAATTAGCTAATCTGGTTATATTTCTTCATTCGTTGCTTTTGCGGCACCTTTGCAGACTCCTTTCGACAAAAATAGTAATATTTGAATGAAGCAGAATAAATATGAGTAATATGAAATATGAGTAATATGTATAGAGTAATATGAAATATGAGTAATATGTAGAGTAATATGAAATATGAGTAATATGTAGAGTAATATGAAATATGAGTATATGTAAAGAGTAATGCAATTACAGTTCGTTACTTCCAATTCAGTCCAGTTTTCGAGGCATAGCTTCATATGTTATACTTGAATTGAAGAAAACATACCTTTTTAGTGTACTGTGCTGTATTTTCTGTGTTAGGCTTGTGTCCCGTCACTCTAATTGCAGTTCTCGCAGCTGGTCCCCTACCTGGCTCATGTTTCTGTATGAAGCTACCAAACTCCTGCAAATCAACCTAGAGTTATATGCCATGATCAGAAATTAACAAAAGAACATTATGGTCAAATTATGCTCCACAAAAAGAGGAGAAATAGCAAGTACATGCTATTCAGAACTTAAACCATGAAATAACTGGATTTTGATGATGGACTGAGCCACTTCTACAGATGATAATGTTTTTGATACAGGGTTCAAAAAACACTTTACTGGTTTTCAACAATAAGACAGCAGTTTACTATAATACAGTATACTGTAAAACTTGAGATACACTAGTATTATACAACAGTATTTCTAAATGTGTTTTCTATATTTTATTCAAGTTTTGTATGCAATTATAAAACAGACGACGTGAAAACAAACTAAGTAAAAATCAAAGAACTAATAAAACATATTTCATGGGTCTGTCTCTACTAAAACGTTATTACCTTTTCAAATGGGCTGGTAGTAGTAGAGGCTGCCTTGGCACTGGGTGGGGTAGTCTGCCCTTGTTGTTGCTGTTGTTGTTGCTGCTGTAATAGTTTCTTGCCCTGTGCCTTTTGAACCACAATTACATTAGGTTTAGAGACACTGGAAACACCTCTAGCTCCTGTTGTAACTGTATAATAATAATACAATCAACTATTACATTAGGTTTAGAGAATATTTCTTCTAGAGCAGAGCTCCTATCCTATGTCCCTAAGCATCAGTATATAAAAATTGACTACAATCTGCCAAGCATTCGAGTTATCAAAGATTAAATCTTTTACAAAAATGATGGCCATTTTTAACTGACCAGCCATATTGAAAATTCCATACTGAAAACTCCAAAATTGATTGGAGACCCCGGACACACCTCTATGGTTTAAATCAACTATATCGAGACATTTTCAAAGCAATTACTCTAAAACTTACTTGTTTGTCCCCTGATTCCAGCAACTTGGAGAGTTTTTGGGTTAACTGTAACAATATTTGTATTGGGTCGTGAAGTAACAATACTCGTATTTGGACGTGATGTTGAAATATTAGTGTTTGGGCGAGATGTTGTTGTAGCTATAACTTTATTTCCATGAGTTGTAATACTCAATACTTTGCCCGCTTGAGTGGCTGGAAGTAAAAGATGACTGCACTGAGAAAACAAATT
The DNA here is from genome assembly GCA_903813345.2 of Owenia fusiformis. Lineage (NCBI taxonomy): Eukaryota > Metazoa > Annelida > Polychaeta > Sabellida > Oweniidae > Owenia > Owenia fusiformis. The sequence goes on from CAIIXF020000004.1 coordinate 19,718,953, forward strand.
TTAGGTTTTAAAATAATGCAAGGTTTAACACAACAAAGACTTAAGAGTCTTAATAAATCTATTTAGTTAAAATAAGGACCAATTTGGCAAAAAACAATAGTATACTTATCAAGATATTTTCTTTTCCATAGGATTAATTGTTTCATGAAAGATATATACTTAAAATTGTTACAATTGTTCTTATCAATTCAGAACACACAATTCCACACAATTTTCTACAAGCAAACAGTTTGATATAAGTGGTAATTGCAATCATTCCAAACTATGAATATAAAATCCTTACAAGATGCTTTTGCTCCTCCTATAGTAATTCCAGATGATGATGACTGACTTGTTACCATGACAATAGGATTCCCACTAGGAGGCTTGGGTAAAATCTTGCTTGATGATGGCAAACTTTGTGTAATAATCTTCATAGAGCCTTCTTGTTTGATCTGTATGGTTGGCTTTGAGACTGACTTGATCTGAATGCTTTGTAGGTTAGGATGACTTGATGCCATAGAGGAGAGTCTATTATGTGTGCCAACAGGTATAACAATGCCTCTTGTTTGCTGGAAGAAATCAGTCTTATTAGGCAATTGGTAACTAAACATGATGTTCAACATCATTTTGTTTTCTAGACTAGACTGGGAAAATGGAATGAGACTTTTCATCTCTTTAACTTGATAAAACAAGCTCACTCAGTTTGTTTTTCTCAATTTGTTGGATGATGTCTATTGGATTCATAATATTCTAGTGTATTGTACGTTTCAAAATTCATTATTTGGAAAGTGTTGGCCAAAACTTGTTGGACATGGCTCAGGTCTGCTGCAAATTAATTTGAGGATGTTATAGCACAAATTCAAAGTGGCCATAAGAGATGGCATTGAGGCATATCAGCATATCTAACTCAGCTAACCTTTGTTGTGGTGACAGTCTTTGGACGTGGTTTTCCATATGTTAATGTATTGCCTAAATAAGTTGTTGTACATGTCGCCACGGCAGAAGTGCCAACTGTCACAATATTTGATGCGCTAGAGCCAATCACAATTGGGCCCTTTGTTGTCCCAGGGGTTGACTTAACAACAGGGACAGTGAGAGATTTTTGAAGTATGTTTGGTGTGCTGGCCCCTGATCCTGACACCAATATCACCTGAAACAATGGGAAATGTGAGACACTACAATTTTATGACATGAAATAGGAAAACAACCTTAAAATCATGTACATAGCTAAGACAAAAATAAATTTGGCAATCACAATCACCCAAATCTGTTTGATTAATGCATTGTTATAATGCATGGTTATTATTTCCAAATGGATTTAAAGAGAGGAGATCATGGTTATAATGCATGGTTATTATTTCCAAATGGATTTAAAGAGAGGAGATCATGGTTATAATGCATGGTTATTATTTCCAAATGGATTTAAAGAAAGGAGTTCATGGTTATAATGCATGGTTATTATTTCCAAATGGATTTAAAGAAAATGCATGGTTATTATTTCCAAATGGATTTAAAGAAAGGAGATCATGGTTATTATGTATGGTTATTATTTCCAAATGGATTTAAAGAAAGGAGATCATGGTTATAATGCATGGTTATTATTTCCAAATGGCTTTAAAGAGAGGAGATCATGGTTATAATGCATGGTTATTATTTCCAAATGGATTTAAAGAGAGGAGATCATGGTTATAATGCATGGTTATTATTTCCAAATGGATTTAAAGAGAGGAGATCATGGTTATAATGCATGGTTATTATTTCCAAATGGATTTAAAGAGAGGAGATTATGGTTATAATGCATGGTTATTATTTCCAAATGGATTTAAAGAGAGGAGATCATGGTTATAATGCATGGTTATTATTTCCAAATGGATTTAAAGAGAGGAGATCATGGTTATAATGCATGGTTATTATTTCCAAATGGATTTAAAGAAAGGAGATTATGGTTATAATGCATGGTTATTATTTCCAAATGGATTTAAAAAGGAGATTTTGGTTATTATGTATGGTTATTATTTCCAAATGGATTTAAAGAAAGGAGATCATGGTTATAATGCATGGTTATTATTTCCAAATGGATTTAAAGAGAGGAGATCATGGTTATAATGCATGGTTATTATTTCCTACAACTACAAGACAACATCGTGCCAGTTAAAGAACCTGAGTCATATCTAGACATCTCAGAACATATCATAGCATAACATAAGCATTCTTTTAGTATTCAATTTGGAATATAAGCTCACCTTCTGTGCCTGAGATACTGTGGTAGAACTACGAGCTGGACTTTTAGTAAATGTGATCTTCATTGGGGAGATTCCTTGTAAATTGCCACTACTTGCTGGAGTGAATTTAGTTCCTGTTGGCAATGTGTTGGCACGTGACACATACATAGCTTCAGTAGAATTACTTCTTTTCTTCTTCTTATGGATATCCTCTTCTTCAGTATTTAGGCCACCTAGACAAACATTTAGGAATATTTTAGCAACGTTTACATTAACATATGATAATACATGGAGATGTACACAACATACATTCTTTTAGATTCTCCACTAAGTGCAAAATGTGTCAATGTCTGGGGCGATGGATAATAGAAAAGTAAAAATAAATCAACTAGAAAATGGCAACTCCACAGAGAATCAAATCCCAACAAACACTATAACATATATGAATCTGTATTTGTCACAAAAAATATAAATATCAGACACATTAGAGATATATCAGAATTTCAACCAATTTCAAAAGCATTTGGATGACCATTTAAGAATTTTAAAGGCACAAATAATAAAGACAATTTGAATTTTCTGAGGCACAAATCAGGAACACAATACCAAAATAGTGATCTGCCTTAAATTTCCTTTCATTTATTTTGAGTATAATAAAGCTATACTTTACTCCCTTCAATTTGAGTATAACATAGCCATACTTTAAAGAGAATAGAAAATTATTGCGAAATCTAACATAAGCCGGCCATTTTGAATTTTACGAGGCCAAAATTACAAAAACGATACAATATTTGCAATCTACTCTAAATTGCCTTTCATTTGAGTATAGAAATCCACTTACCCTTAATATGTATAGAAACCCACTTACCCTTAATATGTATAGAAATCCACTTACCCTTAATTGTATAGAAATCCACTTACCCTTGATATGTATAGAAATCCACTTACCCTTAATATGTATAGAAACCCACTTACCCTTAATATGTATAGACATTCCACTGGGAAGTACAACCACATTAGAAGTTGGGCTACTTGGTCTTGCTTTACCACTGAATGGCACCACATTTGCATTAGTTGTAGGGACAGCATTCAGGTCTTTGTTTCCTGTCTGTGAGGGATTTGGCATCACAAAGTTCTTCTCCGCTTGGATATTTGCCAGATGATTTGCAGTCAAAGTGAATGCAGTCTGTGGCACAAGGCGAGGCATCAAAGGAATCAAACGCCTTCCTTCAACCAACCATTCAGAGTCAGTGACTGGTCCAGACATACTGAAAAAGATTTAGAATGGCTGTTTACATGTGTTACTTTACTAGTTCAATATTGAAAGTATTTAAACAATTCAAACCAAATTCTACAATAACAACTACTGCTTATTTATTACAAAATGGTGCAAAAATCAAGAATAAATCATATTGCGAAATTTCAATATTGGTAAACATTATGCAAACTTGCTCTTACTTGTCTGCGATTGTTGTAAGTTTCTCATCATTGATAGCACGTCTCACTTCAGCTCTATGTCTCTCTGTGGATATACTGAAAAGAACATTCAAATCAACTGCATCTTACTTTAATGCTACATTAAATGCTACCTTCATAAATTATAATGTACAATCATAATCTAAAACCTACATGGTTTCCTATTTTATTTCACAAATATTTACATATTGTGAAATCTTGATTCCATCTTTGGCATGCTCTTGTGCCAAATATCTCAAAAAGAATGTCCAGAATTCAGTCTTCAGCAAGTGAATTCAATAATCTATAGTTTACCAATAATGAAAAAGCAGAAGGAATTCATAGGAATTCTGTTCTCCTTCAGAGGCATGTTGTAAAAGTATAGATGCTTGTCTATACCATTGTTATAACTTAAGCATTGAATACTCTACGGAAAGAACAAAATATTTTACCATAGCAGAGAAAGGTTGCATTTTTGTATCAACTTGTACTATTAAACAATTTTGTACTTAGAAATATTATTTAGAATCAAAAATTTGAGTCAAAAAAATGTCAAAGTTAATTTTCACCTTAATTTTTAGGTAATCCTCTATGTGTTGATAGAGTCCACATCTGACCTTAATGAACATTGTAGTTCATATTATTTTCTTCGTTTGGTTAGATGGGATAATAATGAATGTGGCTGAAACTTTGTGATAAATACCTGAAGAGATTCTGAGCATTTTGCAGGAATGACTTTTTTGCACTTGTCAAATCACCCTGAGCCCGTAGAGCAGACACCAATGAAGAGTAAGCCTCTAGCTCTAGTCTCCGTAACACCCTCTTTGAATCATCACGTGTCATATCCAATAATTTAGGCCACACCATATTGAGGCCTCAGCTAAAATCATAGTTCAATAAAATCATAGTTCAAATATACATGTAAATAACATTTTATATTAATAAAGCAATCCACAGTAAAAAAGTTAACTGGAACATGGTAACTCCATTTGAAACAAATCTTAACAAAGGAGACATGATTCCTTAAATCTAGTTTTCATGAATCTGACTGATGACGGGATACAAGTTTTGTAATTAGTAATGATTCTCAGAGAACATGTACTTCTCAGCTGGATATATAACAGATTTCAATGGCAATTTTATCGATGAGAAAATATATAGTTTGTTTTGCCTGATATCTGCTTCCAATTGTGGTGTGTATATTTGTGTTGACAATCAAAAAGTAGTTGAGGTTATTAAAAGGTATTTTGGATTTGTACCAGAAACTAATTAAACTGCAATATTTCGCCATTTCTGTAGTTCAGAGCCACTTATTAAAAATCTTGTGACCTGATTTTTAAAAATACAAAAAAATATCCTTTTTATATAGTAGCCCGGACAGAATTGTTCAATGGTCACTTTTTCTTTTATAACTTTTTTAATTTTCGGTAAGTATTATCAAAATCTGACTACATAATTGAAAACTAGACTAAAATTCTGACATGCAAAAAACATATTTAAGGAACTTCTCTCAATTTATTGATATTATAGGCGTTCATAGTATGAGTGACACAAATACATAATTCATCATTTTGCCTCATATTTGTTCAAAATGGCGGCATATTTTGTGAATTTGAATATTCAGTTGAAAGTTGATATTTAGATTGTCACAGGACTATAGGGCCATGCTGCCACTGTTACAATCCTGATGTAATGCAGCAACTGACCAATCATCAAATATACAAGAAGTCAACTCCCTCCAAGGGTATATGAAATCAACTCTATTGAAATGTTCGGGGCTATGTTCAAGAGGATGTGAAAAGGTGGTGCCCCAATGTGTGAGGTGTGACGAGAGTAGCTCCTCAATCTTTTCAAGAGCTCCAAACAGCCATCTCAGAGGCCATTGAAAAGCTGAAGAACAATTCACATGCATGCCACGGATGGGTTAAGAGGCGTGTGACTGGGAAATACATTACAAACTGTGGCAGTATGATCGTATAGTTGCACAGGTTAAACAAACTAGGTTTGCTAATCCACTACGAGTAACAATGGAATGGCCAAAAAACGTTAAGTCCTGCGACCTTACCAATATACTGGACATACAATGTACAAACCTTTTTAAGTTCTGGTATACATACAAGTCAATTTAAAACAAAAGGTTATAAATGCAGTCATTACCTCATACCAAAGCAGCAGCCTGCATGACTTCATAGGCCTATGCCATTTCTTAAATATTAATTTTAACTGAACATTCAAACCACAAAATATGCCGCCATTTTGAACAAATATGAGACAAAATGGTGAATTATGTATTTGCGTCACTCATACTATGAGCGCCTATAATATCAATAAATTAAGAGACGTTCCTTAAATATTTTTTATGTATGTCAGAATTTGACTCTAGTTTTCAAATATGTAATCAGATTTTGATAATACTGAAAATTAAAAAAGTTATTAAAGAAAAAGTGACCATTGAACAATTCTGTCCGGGCTACTATATACAGGGTGTCTCAAAAAAATGTACCCAAAAGTATATCAAAAGCACAGATAAACCAATCAATATTTTCAGACATTTTTTGCATGGTCATGTAGCCAAAACATGAAAGTTTTCTCCCCAATACACCATTTTTATTTCAGTCTCGTCTTTTTGATGCTTTAACCCTTTACCTTTTATACCACATAATCGATGTAACCTCATAGTTCGATGACAGCCTGTATCCTTACTGCTACATTGTTCATCACATTTGATAATAATTCAGGTGGAATGTTTTGGATTTCTCTTTGGATGTTGCCCTTAAGTTGTTCTAGGTCTTTTTGCTTGGAATGAGCATTAAAACACTCCTTCAAATAGCCACAGAGAAAGATGTTTGAGGATGACGATGGCAGAACAAATACAGAAAATCAGGTCAATTATCTGCAAACGATTCAGGAGTTACCTTTCAGAGTTAGGCAGGCTGAGCTGGAGACCAAATGATATCCAAATGAAAACACAGTGGTCTCAAATTGATACACACAACAAAAGCTACACTAGAATCCCAACCAACGCAGTTTCTTGAACCTCTTGAACCTCTGACCTATCTGCTATAAGACATTGTGAGGGCCTCCCTATTCACCATATTTGACGGCCCATACTTTTTTCTCTGAGACCATTTGAAGGACCATTTTTATGCTAAACCCAAGCTAAGAGACCTAGAACAACTTAAGACCAGCATCCAAACAGAAATCAAAACATTCCACCAGAAATATCAAATGTGATTAACAATGTAGTAGTAGGATGCAGACTTTCATCGAAATATGAGGTTACATTGAATATGTGGTGTAAAACGTAACGGGTTAAAGTATCAAAAAGGCAAAACTGAATTAAAAACTGTGTATGGGGGAAAAAACTTTCATCTTTTATCTACAAGACCATGCAAAAAATGTCTGAAAATATTGATTGGTTTGTCTATGGTGTTGATATACTTTTGGGTACATTTTTTTGAGACACCCTATATATATCTTAAAATTCTTATTTCAAGGATACAATGCACAAAAGTTTTGGTATTATGGGCAAAAAATCTCTAAAATTTTGATATGATTTTACCCATAAGTTCTGCATTTGGTCCACCATTATTTTACGAAACTATTTTCATTCCATGGAAACACAAACAAGTTCAGGGAATTCTACATGTAGTCTGCGGATATGTTTTCAACAAACAGGGAGAATATGAAGGCTCACAGGCAAAAGATAAATAACAATTTTGTAACTTTTAAAAATGGGGGGGGGGTGGATTTTTGGCCTGGGCAATGAGCTCCTTCTTGTATTGTACCTTGGTTACCGCCATATTTGGCGAGCAATATTACCACATTGGTATGTTCCACATTTTACACTTGATGACAGAGCCGAAAACCCTCCTTGGAGGAACCCTGTGTTCTTTTATGTGTACAGGTACATAGTCATACAAGTACACACCACAGCCTTTTATATGAGTTGTGAACCACCCAGTCAAACACCCAGAATTACATAATGCACAAACAAACTTGTCTGAACCTGGAATCGAACCCAGGGCCAAGCGATAGTGGTAACCTTGTCTCCGCCACTGAGTCATAGCATAAAGCCAGGGAGAATAAAGCTAATTTTGACCCCCACATGATTAGTAACGTCATACATAACAATAGTTTTGATTAATTGAATCCTTGGTAATCACGACATCACAACAACCATAGGATTGTTGTGTAAACAAATAACAAAACATCTTGGCATTATGACCTCATGATTTAATGGACCAAAAAGGGCCACATGGGGACCAGAGAGAGATCACGTGGGGGTCAGTAACATCACAACCAATTCGAATATTGCTTATTAAGTAGCTAATAGACGATCATTAGATTGAAATAATTTTCACAATACTGATGAGAAAACATGTCCCCTATACCTATTTATTACAGGTTGTGTCGACCATTGTTGCCCGATTTATGGCAAAAACATTGACTTTTGCACGTTGGTGATGATGCCCCTTTTTAATAGATCTCATATCTTAGAAAGGTATCAGTTCAAAAAAATACTACACCTGTAGATGACCTACAGTGGGGGGCATAAAGAATTACAAAACCTATGGAAATTACATGTTGTCGCATATGTAATAAATTCTTACCTCAGTGTATTCAGTGCTCTATTTTCTCCGTCATAGTAAGTCCAGATATAGTGGAATTTGTGTCCATAATGACAAATAAGAACTTAAAAATTTGATGTGGAATTCACATGTTAATGCCGACTCTTCAAATGTTGAGGTGATTTTGGAGCCAGATTACGCCGCAATGTGGGTTGGCTCCCAGAATGCAACATGACACGTGTCAGCTTTCAAAATGCCATTCCGCCATTTTGAAATACGTCACGAATAAATAAGGTTACTTGATGTTGCATTCTGGGAGTCAATCCTCCTTGGATCACAAACATGGCGATTCATGAAAACATTAGTCCGATTTGGTAGGGATTTATCCATCATTTGCAGGTATGAGGCTTTGGATTCATTTATTGTGCTACTTAAAGTGGATGGGAATTACTTTTCTACCACTTGGGAGAGTTTGAGACATGAAACTTAGAATTTAGCTCATTGTGACAACTTTTGAGGGTTGAGATTTATTTTTGTCCCCCACTTTAACATATTTTGCAATGCACTGTGCCTATTCATTTGGCAATTCAGTTGTAAATTTTCTCTTGAAAAAGTAAATCTTTCAAATTTGTTGAGTTTTCTTGCTGAAATCGCCTAATCCCCCAATCCATTCATTTTGTATGATCGCGTGTGTCACGGGGAAGCAGGAACCATTTATTAAACAATTGTCGGTACTCTAGACTCTGATGTGGTGGCACGCTAGAGGACCGACAAATAAATTGTCGGTACGGGAGATATGCTGTGTTTACACGCTAGAGGACCGACAAATATTGATTTTCGAATTTTCTGGCGCATGCGCAATGCGCGGGGGGATATTTCAGATATCATACGGATATTTTGGGAACAAGTGCAAAACCCGGGGAGGGCATTAGCCCCGATTTTCCGGGGATTACCAAACCCAGTCAAAAAATGGTAGCCCGGGAACAGGGAATGGTAGTAAACGTTGAAAGGCCCAATAAAAAACATGAACAAGTAAGACGTTAGAGAGCTATTAATGCAGAGTAAACGGCTATATATATTCTAAACAGACAGGATATTTCTCCTGAGCCGATCAGGCGTAGAAAGGGGAGTTTGCTACCCATTAGATAGAAGAAAATAGCTAGAATGTTTTTTATCTGAAGCTTATGGTATGAGGTTCCATATCCATCCGCCAAAAGGTATGACCCCTATATAGATCATTTAAAAACCTGTGGTATCGTTCTAAATAACCCATAGTTGGCTTCTAGGGTACCTAGTATGCCACTATTTGGTATCAAAATAAAGAGGAGTTCAACTTTCATTTGAATTACGAAAATAGCGATGTAGGTCAAAATAGTTCCGAACCGGTGAGCATGTTTACTACGCGTTTGCCCGTCATATCAGAATTGAGGAAGTGGTAGCAAACGCGAGTTACAATAAACGGACGCTGATATCTCAAAAAGTAACCGGACTCCCTATAATTTGATGTAGGTCAATCGAACCCCTATATGGACAGGTGCATTTTGATATATAACACTATGGTGGGTAAGCGTTTTATAGTTGATCACGAACGCCATATGTGCAAAGTATTGTTATGAATTTTCGAATTTGGTGTTGGATTACGGTACTCATACCTTATAGCACAATTTTTGATGCATTTGGCTCCCTTAGTTAATGGCCACGATTCCATCTCGCATGAGAGAGCTACCAAACGCAAAGTAAACAGTGATATATTCGAAATGAGATATTTCTCCTGTGCCATGGCGTAGTAAGGGTAGAGAGTGACGGGGGCAAAAGCATCCCCTCCCCTAACTGTATATATCGACCCATTAGATAGAACAAGAAAAGAGCTTTAAAATGTTTTATAATTGAAGCTTGTAGGACAATTTTGATGGAAGTTGAATCAATTTTTGTCGAAATAAATTATGGCTCACTACAAGTTAATGCCTGTACGATTCCATACTGCAAAAGAAGCACTATGCCCCCCCCCCTCAAAAGAAAAAAAGAAGATCTTGCCGGGATTCGAACTCGGGACCGAGTGTGTTCGAGTCGTGCTCGCTAACCACTAGACTACCAGTGATAAGGTTTTTTCTAAAAGTAAAAGTAGTGGATTTATTTATGAAATTGTCGGCTCTCTAGCAAAAACACGTAGCAGCCACTTGCGTACTAGTATGTATCCAACAGACTGACTAGAAGTCAGTCTGTTATGATGTACTACTTTCCTGTGGAAATTGCAGTGAAATTTTTTGCACAAAATTATCAATTAGAGGAACCATTTCTTCAATAAAATAAACATTACAAAATTTCAATTAAATAGCAAGGTACAATTAAATGCAATAAAAAGTAACCCAGCATATTGTCAAGTGGAAATAAAGCTAGTTGAAGTAACAAATGAGCAAATTAATTTTACCAATCGGCCATTTTGAATAGCACTTCCTATGTAAACAAATATTTCATATTACCAAACTTTAATATAGGTGCCTTATAGTCTGAATATAATTCAGACTAAATAGGATATAGTCTAACTTGCGTACCGACAATTGTCGGTTCTCTATCTGGCACTACTAGTTGACGATAGAGCGCCGACAATTGTCGGTACCCAAGCAAATACCCCTGGACAGTCTCCAGTACCGACAATTGTCGGTCCTGGAGCCACTCCGTTTATTAAAAGGAACGTTTTGAAAGGTGGTCACTTTTTGGTATATTTTCCAATTTAGTGACGCATCTTCTTAAATTATTCTTTGAGCCTATGATATCCTACTACAAAACGATCTAGCGAACATCTTTGCACAAATGTGAGGTTATTTCGAGGGCCTTTTGACCATCCGATTTTCTCAAAAAATAGAGAAGCTGAGATATATAGCTGGTTGTACAGTAATAATCGAATATAGACCTCTTCAAACATTTCACTGCTCCTTACAATATTTCAAGAAAGAATAGTAAATTAAATCATAGTTACTTTACCTTTATAATCGTAAAAATAAACAAATACTGTGGAAACTACATAACCGGAAGTATAATGGCGGGATGTGTCTGCGCACGCGCAAAGGGCCCCACAAAAACAAAATTAAAAACTCCTGAACGAATTTTTAAAATATAATATTTCAGTTGAACGCAATATCTATGAAAACATTATTCCTCAATAACTTTCGAGACATGCTATAAAAACGTGGTAAAAAGTATATACTTCAAAAACTGTGAGATATTAAGATACAAAATTCAATTTAATAATGACTCCGTTTTAGAAACCAGTTGCTCATCTAGGCCGACCTATAAAAATATTCGAAAATCGGAAAAACAATCACACAAATTTGTTTCTCTAAAACATACGATCGGGAATCGTTTTCAAACAAATCTTAATATGTGCACTGTACACTGACTCCTTTTGGGCAAGTAAGTATCAAATGTTTTATTCTTTCTTGGTTTCCTTCTCCAGGCCTGTCAACTTGGGAACACCTAACATGAGTGACTTGGAAATGTTGAACATCTCCCCTCAAAATTTGGACACCTTGGTCCAAATCTGGACACCTTGATCCAAATTTTGAACACCTTGGTTTAAATTTTACTACATCTTGCCAAATTTTGAACACCTCAAATTTTTCGCGGTCGCTACGCTCGCGTTTCAAACATCCGTCAACGGGGGGGGGGGGGGGGGGGGGGGTAGCTACGAAAAATTTCGAACGGAATGCGTGACATATACGTAATTCGCGTGAAAAGTCCGAACGAAATGCGTACATTTTTTTCCGGCGTTCGTATTTTTGCTGTGTAGACGATCTTTTTTAGAAATTTTTCTACACAAATATTTTTGCTTGACATTTACCAGGTAAAATGCGTATTTGCGTGACATTTTCTGTCACGCAAAAATAACTGGCGTGACTTCAAATTCTTCAGCAAATGCGTGACAAATACGCAAATTGCGGGACAGTTGACAGGCCTGCCTTCTCTCATCTCTGCAAGGCTGTCAACTTGGGACCATCTAACATTGAGTGACTTCCAAATGTTGAACACCTTGCCTTCAGCTTCAGTGAACACTGGCAGATATTGGGACACCTAAAATTTTTCCAGCTAGCTATCGCTTGCTGTTCAGATCCGTCAACGGGGGGGGGGGTGTAGGTGTGAATATTTTCGAAACAAATGCGTGATTTATACACATATTTGTACCAAATGCGTGACATAAATGGCAATCGCGTGCAAAGACCGAATGGAATGCGTTCGCTTTTTTTCGCCTTTCGGTATTTTACCGTGTCGGCATTTCACAAAAAAAGATTTTTAAAATTTCAACAAAATGCGTGATTTGCGTGATATTTGATCATAAAAATGCGTGATTTGCATGATATTTGATCATGCACGCTAATTTGATGCGTGATTTCTATTTTCCCAGCAAATGCGTGACAATCACGCCTAATGCGTGAGGGTTGACAGGGCAGTCTCTGTAAGACTCACAGAAACTTTGTACAGTGGGGAACATAAAGAATTACTATTGGGCGAAGGCACAGTCAGCACTATCAATGGTACCTTTAGTAATATAAGAGAAAAGTCCGAAAGGTCTTTGTCACAATATTTACCGATCCATCCATTTCTTCCAATACGCATGCGCAGCCTGATTTCAAAAATAAGGCCGTGACTGGAGAGTCTAACATTTTAGGCTCTTTAGCATTTTGGTAACCAATTTGGCTAAAGAGCCTTAAATTTAAGGCTCTTTAGCATTTTGATTGCCAATTTTGCTAGAGAGCCAGCCTTAGAGGAATTCTAAGCGACGGAAATGACAAAATATTGCTTCTGGGACGAGATCAAACGACTTTGACATATTTTTACCCAACCTATTTTGTAATTTAACAATCAACACAAATTAACATACTATATTTAAGCAGATACCGAAGATATTCATAAAAACATATTTTTTGATCGATAAACTCACCGATTATTAAACCGGAAGTGTCTTCTCTGCGGTCCACGAAGAAAACAAAGAAGAAAACATACAAAGATTTTAGTCATTTCAATTTTGCCGTGGATTTAATGACAAATAGGAACTTAAAATTTTGAAGTAGATATTCACATATTCAATTGTTGAGGTGATTTTGGAGCCCCATTACGCCGCAAGGAGGATTGGCTCCCAGAATGCAACATGACACGTGCCAGGTTTCAAAATGTCATTTCGCCATTTCGAAACCTCCCTTGTACGATCACCGGGCGTGACTTTGGTCCAAAGCCTTCTCTATATTCCGGCTTTGAGTGATTGTTATCAGTCACCCTGATATTCAATATTTGTAAATCATGGTGGCACACGCACAGTTGTTATAGCACAATTATATGAAACATACCTTTATGTGCATATTTGCAGAATATCAGCTTATATTCCCGTTCTAATCGATTGTTATATATACTTTAATTTAGCGAAGTGGAATTTCATTTCAAATTGGCCTCCATTTTCTGCTGAGGGAGCTGTATAAATGGCGGATCTGTTGAGTTTGAGGTTCTTTCAAAAAGAAATTTTGAAATATCTTGATCCAGACAAGCAATGCTTCAACTTAAATATGATTAATATTCTTATAAATATTTATAAGAATTATTAAATTATATAATCTATATAATCTCATGTAATCTATGCACGTGCGTGTGACACTTTTTCTAGATTTCTATACAAAATCAATGAAGTTACATCTAGCTGTAAGCTAGAGACTCAAGTAATACTCACCTTACTCGAGTCTCTAGCTAACACATGCCTTCATACTTTTTTGTACCAGAAAATAACATGTGCAGGTATAGCAATTTTTTACCAAAATGTTATTTATATAACAAAACATATGAATTAAAAATAAATTGTGTTGTCTGAGTTTTAGTGATTTATGGAAAAAAGCATTAAGCAGAATAATCTTGTGATCGCACCCTATGAGTAGGGTCATCTTTAGTATGTATAACCTATGTGTATTTAAATGTGAAAGATCAACAACATAAATTAATTTATTGTATTAATTAACTTATCTCATTGAATTTTCAGGAAAAAACTGTTGCACATTGGTAGAAATGGATTTACGGAAGTGTGGAATACGATTTGATTCCCCAGCTATTGTCATCACATATATCAAAAAGGATTCTGGGAAATTACATCGCAGGACAATGCCATTACGGAATTTCAATAAACATTCAAATATTAAAAAGACAACTGAAGAATTGAAAAACAACCCCCGTCATAAGCAGTACCTCGAAAAAATAAGTATAATTCAGTTGGAAAAACTCATTGGAATTATACAAGATAAATTAAAAGGAATATCTCTAAAGAAAAGTTTAGAAACACACAAACAGCTGGAAACTGTTGATCCTTCTGAAGACCTCAATAAGGTTGATGATGAAACTTTGCGCATCAAAAAAGCTGTAATGGATACAACTTTTGAGAAAAATCGAAAAAAAGCTGATGACCCTGATTTTCAATATGATCTTGAGGTTGATTTTGAGAAAGATAATGCCATGGAAACTATTGAGTGGGATGATGAATCAGACCCAGACTTTTAATAAGTTGCATACAACAATTCAGTGCTTATGTTTTAAATCAATTTAATCCTGACCTGGACAGTTTTGTTCCTTTTAGCATTTTTTGAGAATGAAATAAAATATCTTTCCGAAGCTTGTTTGAACAAAATAGCATATACAACATTTTCTTAGACTTCCTAATATTATTATAGTTGTACAAAGGAAATTTTGGTTGATTTAACAAAAAGTATTCAAAAAATTAAAACAAAAACCCCCGAAATAGACAAAAACTAAGATAAACCTTTAATTTCATTAACAAGATACTTTTTTAAATCAACCAAACTTTCCTTTGTGTAATTTCAATATTGAGGGACATAAACATCATAAATGAAATAAAATGCTATAAGCAAACTAGCTTGTAAACACTATGATTTTTAGATACGATCTGGCAAAATGTCTTTGAACTCTTGTGCAATGATTCAAACATCATACAGTTTAATTAAGACTCTATCTATCTGGAAATCCAGTGGTGTTGAGCAATTTAATCAAATTAACTTCTCTTAACTTTTTAGACATATCAAGATGATCCTTTTAGCTTGTCATTGCTGACTACATTTTAAATGGTACTACCGCTACAATTACATACTTTGCTCAATTTTTCTCAATGGCAGTCTCCTATTTACATACTTCTACTTAATTTGGCAGATGTTTTCATTTGACAAATTGTTAAAGTTTGCCTAATTAAGTCACCCTCAATTTCCCAGTAATTTTGGTACCAAATTAAGTAGAAGTACAGTACTTGGCTTAAATTACACTATAAACAAGGCATTAACATGCAAAATGTCACCACCTGCCATTTGTAACAGATGTAGATCGCCTAATGCTGACTGCCAAACACACAAAAAAAGTTGGGAGACTATAATAATATGTCACCACTTCTGGAGGTGACATAAAAAACATGAAATGTGTAGGTTCAGTGATGGTGACACTGATATTGAAATTTAATTTCAATAAAACATTTTCAATTTAGATGTCTACTTAATATAAATTGTTAAGGACAAAGGGTAAAAAGCTTGGTGAGACGTTTTATTAAAACTAGTTGTGATTATGTAAATCCTATTACATTATGGTTTAACAACAATATGACATACATTGGTGTTGTTGCATCATTGCTCAAATCTAGATGGGTGTTTTTGCATCTTCGGTTTGGTGTTGTTGCATCAATAGTGAGGAACTAAAACCGTGAATTAATCGCTTTTCGATGATGCTACATGTATACAAATGACAGTTATTTGAAATATAGATCGTGCACTAACTGCACGTATTTGGTTATTGAGAAATTCGTCTTAGAAATGGGTTTAAATTGAGAAAACAAAATACATTACGAAAATCTATTACCGGAAGGCTGGCCATCTTGATGCAACAACAAAGTGCTTTAAGACTAATGTTGATTTTTAGTGACAAGGCATCTTGGTGATTTACCAAGGTGCTTTTCTAAAGTTGGGTTAAACCCTTAGGCACTTTCTTAAAACACAGTGTAATTCAAGTAATTGTCTTGGTTAACTTAGTGTGACAAAAAGCACATTGATTTATTACACTCCACACATGGATACATGTAAGACGAGGACACAAACATGGACAACATGTCCGGCCCCACCAATGGCTGATCCTATACAGATTTTTCATCTTAAATGCCTGACATTAATCAGTTGAAGTGACAAGATTTTAGGATGAAAAATCCAAAATTCCAAATTTGTTCACATAACAAGCAACTTCATATTGATAATGGCAAAGTTACATTTAAATTAGAAAACTGGAAGAAAATAACTGTCTGCATTTATGTTAATGATTCCTTTGTCCAATATAAGTTTAACAGAGGTATAGTCATACATAGAGAGCAACTTGGGACAATACAGAACACGTGGTTGTTAACATCTACCATGATTTGTCCATTAGTTCAATGAAACATCACTCTTTCCTCAATTGAATTATAAGGTTATCCAAGGGCCTAATGTCTTTACTCTTTCCTCAATTGAATTATAAGGTCATCCAGGGTCTAATGTCTATGCTTTCCTCAATTGAATTATAAGGTCATCCAGGGGTCTAATGTCTTTACTCTTTCCTCAATTGAATTATAAGGTCATCCAGGGGCCTAATGTCTACTCTTTCCTCAATTGAATTATAAGATCATCTAGTGGCCTAATGTCTTTACTCTTTCCTCAATTGAATTATAAGGTCATCTAGGGGCCTAATGTCTTTGACAACACCACAATTGAGGTCTTCCTGGGCCCTCCTGTACAGCAAGCAGATGAATGCCGCCAAATCTCCCACAGTCCATTGTTTTTCTTCTACCAGGGCACTCACAGTATGCATCTACAACAAGCAACAATGCTGTACAACTGGGGGTTTGAGAATGGCTGATACATGCAGATACTGCCTAATGAGTTTAAATGGGGAAGAACATGGTTTTATTGGACATTATTTCATCAAAATCCTGAACACCTCTAATACTATAATAATATAATTTGGTGAATTCAAGAAATGAAGTTGTAGAACTTATTTTCTAAAGTCAAAAATCAATTAATTTGATACAACATAAATTCATTATTAATAGAAACAATGTTGCTGCAATTTAATTAAAATTATAAATTAAGAAATCAACATTAACTACTCTTATACCTGTGAGAGAAATTCGTTATCACAGGTGTTCAAACATAGTGTGGAAATATCACAATAGGAGGCACTGATCCATTGAATGATAGCACATAGTTGGGAATCTCCCATCAGGTGGACACTCACTGACCTCGGACACTGCAACAAGTCAAGTCAACTTAAAATATTATTAACATAAAAGACTAGTACTGTTGATAAGTTTATAAATTCATTGATTCTCTAGTATTCCTATGTGATGCGTACATGTATTTTGTATGAACAAGTTTTTAACATCTACTGAATTTAGGTTGATTTAATTTTAATTTTCCAAATATATATATTTGGTGGCTATTTTTGGTGGATCGGGACAATGTTAAATTTCAATGTTTCAGAAGCAGACTGACATGTCAAAAGAACCAGAATTTTGAAGAATGTATTAATGTTTATATACAAATTGTCATCTCAGTAATATGAATCTTATAAATGATCCTTTCTTAGTTCTTTCTCCAAAACCTTGGAGAAAACAAATACTTAGCTTTGCTGTTTTTCCCAGTGAAAGACACCGAAATATATTCCTAAAATCCCTAAATGCCATTGTGGCAAAAATTCCAGGAGATTTATCTTGAATTTTGACAAAGATGTGAACTTGGTGAGTTGGTTACACAAATTAGCCAGAATAAAGTGGGTGCCAAATTAAGCCAAGTTTATGTAGCTGCCTATAAAAGCCATTTGTATACTTCCACTCACCAAATGGCAAATGCTTTGCATAATCAGAATAATATAATTATTAATATAATAATATAACATAATAATTAACATGATTATAATGAGCAATCAAATTAGACTGATGCATGGATGAGGAAAGTGTTTTTTCTTAATACCTGCAAATGGTTCCCAGAGATCCTTGCCTTAACATCCAGGTATGCTCCATCTATGATGTTTCTACTGAGCATGGTAGAATAGGACGTCACAGTGTCAGGGTAGGCAATACAGTCAAAGTACTCTTCCAAGTCACTGCCAGCTTCTGCTAGATCTGAGGGGCTTACAGACACTATATCAAGGGCTTGCTGAATAGCATTTTGCACAATACAGTCAGCAAATAAAAGCATCTGTGCTGATATGGTTGAATCTTTGTCATAGCTTACATGGTCAGTTTTGGCACATGGGACTGAGGGGTGTGTGATGTCGTAAATAACAGTTTGAAGTGTATCGAACACCAAATCATCACAATGAGTCTCCAGTTCTGGGGTAACTTTGAGTCTGGTCATGTGATGAATATTTCTAGGGTTTATATGAAACTTTGGTATGTGTAAAGTAATACCACCTGTGGAATTTAAGGTCCCTGCCCCTTTAGACTTTTCGTGTTTTAATGCCAATGAGCACCAACTGCTGCTTAATTTTGTTGAGTCATTGTTTTGATCATGGTGACTTCTCATATACTGGCTACTATCAAAGCTCCCTCTTTTGGCCAAATAATCTGAAGTGTCAGGATGTAGATCAACATGCAGACACTGTTGAAACATACTGAGGGAGGGCAAATTCGGATTACTTTGAACCAACTCATCTGCGAATGCTGATAAGGTACTATCTTGAAAGCTGTTTGAAGCACGACGGGTGGTATCCTCATATGATGCCCTCCTAGCAAGATCTACAGCAAATTTGCCCAAATTTGTATCACCACTAGATGGCACTGAGAGTGTTGGCATTGGTGACTCCCTTAAGAATTCTTCTTCAAAGTACTGCTCATCTGGTGTCAAAGATCTTGATGTTTCAATAATGTGTATTGGGTTACTCATTCTGAGTTCTATATCTAATAGTGCATCATGCATGATATCACTGGATACAAGTTCAGCATAATTCGCTAATTTTATGCCAGAGTCTATCACTTGCTCAGACAAAGTCTCACTTATATTGTTGCACTTATAATCAGTGGTCTGCTGCAAAAGTATTTTGAGATCATCAGACATGTTTGTATGTGGATGCTTAAGATAAGACTTGATCTCTTCCAGAGCAGACTGAATTACCTGTGTCACAATTAATGTCGCATAATCCTCTATTCTACTGGCATTGGGGTCAATACTCTGGGATGAGGGTTGTGGTTCTAGCGATTTGGACTGAGGTCCTATAGGCGAGGAATGGGTTAAAGTCAGTTGCAAATTATATTCAGGGGGTAAAGGTTGAAATCCAATAGGCTGAAGTTGGGGTCCTGGAGGTTGAAATTGACATAGTGCTTCACTGAAACCAGCATCAACTAAGCAGTCAACATATGACTTAACATTCTCAAGAAATATCTTATGATCATCACTTTGCTCAATAGGTGGGGTGATATGGTAATACATTTCTTCACAAGGTGGTGCCACTGAATTAGGATCTTCTGTGAATTGCTGGTAAACTTGGTGTAGGATAAAATCAGCTGAGTTGGAGGCAAAATCTAAAATCTGAAGATTTTCTTGAATTTCAAGATTGCTTTGAAATTCAGAATTTTGGATTTGATATTTTGGTAAATATTGAACCAATGAGTACTTCTCATCTATATTATTGTCTGGTTCCCCTCCAACTGCCCCCTGTAGCTCACAGTTATCTGCTTGGTCTGCTGCTAGATGTGCCCCATTTCTCATCAGGAGGAGCGTATCATTAAACATATTGTCAATAAAATTAGCAGCAATCCTATGCTGATGGGCAGTTTCCTGTTCATTGTGAAAGTCCAAATCATGACTGTGTAATTGGTTACTATTACATGGTTGATAGTCAGTGACTTTGTTGTTCCTATATGACTCATCAGAATCTGAATTATTTTTATATATGTCACTACCAGAGCTCATTTTCCTGGATCGCACAACTGCTTGATTTTCATCAAAATGTTGTGCACCAGTCCGATGTATTTTTTGCGCTTTAGGACGTTTTATGGTTGATAACTTTTTCTGGGTGAAAACAGCAAAGTTCTGTACCCCTGGGGTCATATCTGCTGCTGTACAGGCACTCTCTGTAAGAATGCCTTCTACAAACTCTGAAGCAAAATCAGACACATTCTGAGTTCCTTGTGGTTCCTCAGTAATTGCAGGTGGGTGAATTTTTTTTGTAACATTTTGAAAATTTTCATAATATTCTTCAAATTCTGAACTGAAATCTGAGCTGCATCTGCTGCTAGTTCTGGATAAGCTGCTCTTTGTACTACTTCGTCGTGAAGACAGATCACTCAAGTTTGAACTTCGTCGTCTAAATTCAGTCATCCAAGCTAGCTGTTCCAGCGATGGTTCACCCTCCCCCAAATGTTCAGGCCTACAGGGGTGGTCGATACTTTGGGTCTGAGATACAACAGGAGGTTTAAAGCCTTTCACCATTCTAATAAATGCAACCTCCTCCTCATCCATTTGGGCAGCTACATTACCATACTCTGCATCAAGGCAGGAGTCATTAGTAAATTTGGCATCAAGTGGACTCTCATTGGATACTTTTAAAAAATGAGTATCATGATTGGCACTTTGGTTGAGATTCTCATTGGTTTGTAATTGTCCTTTTAATGCAAGATTGTTTGGTTCCAATGTCCCTAAATCCTGATTGGTTAACAGGTTTTGGGCTTGACTGGTTGGCACCAAGTAGCTCTGATTGGTTGTTTGATAAAACTCAACTAAATCTTCTTCATTAGGTTCAGCTTCTGGAATAAAATAAAAGACTAAGCGTAATCATTATACTTCCCAAACCATCATGCAATACATATATTCCTGTTTTATCTTCAAGTTTATGACAATAGATGTACCAAAAAGGCATTAACATGACAAAATGTCACCACCTGATTGTGACCTTGACATCAACTACTGAGTAGTAGTGAGTAGCTCCCATAATAAATATTATTGATATGCACTTCAAATGTATGAAAAACTTTTAAATCGAGGCTTGTATGGGGCCCGATGTAATTTGCATGTGTAAAACATCATGAAGATTCCTTCATTTTTGAGAAAATTATTCCAAAATAAGTGGATGGCATTTTTGTATCACCTTGTATAATTATTAATAAATGTAGGTAACATCCAAATTCAAATACAGATCTACACGCACATATTTTCACTTGTTTAGCTGTAGAGTTTCTTAAACTGTAAATGATGTCTGTTAGTAGTGAAGACATTGTCATATTTGATATATTCACATTTAGTACATACATGAATTACAGTATGATTGATAGAAAATGTAGTTCATTGTGAATAATATAGTGTCTATCTATATTTGAATTTATTGCAAAGGCTTCCCTGCCATTTCTAACAAAAAAGTTAGTTCTTGTATACATCACCCGACACTATGCAAATACATAAATAAAGAGTTGATTGTTACTGCTAATTAACAAAACTGCATTGTGTTGCTGCTTTTTGAGAGAGGAACGAGATGACAGAATAGGCCTACATAGCACATATAAATATATATTTTTATACTCTTTGGTTGACAATGTATATTGCTTAAACTTACCTGCATTACTTAATGTTTCAGTGGCACTTTGAAAGTCCTCTGATTGTACAGTAGAGCTATCACATTCAGATCCATCCTCCTTTTGTCCAATGAGATAATCTGCATCAAAATTCTGACCAATCATATTGCTTGTCGTATCTTCAGGTTGAGAACACTTGCCAACCACATTGTTGTTTACATTGGTGTTGCTATAGGATCCAAGAGCTGTATACATGGTGTTGAGTTCAGAGAGCAAGGATTCGATGGAGTATTGATGTTGAGAACTTGTAGTGTAAGGCTGTGTTGCAATCCCAACAATGTATGGATCAGTCTGCCATCAAATAGAAAATCATGCAATTATTTATGTGATGCCTGCCAGTTGTCAATATTTTCCATTCCATAATATGCACTGCTGAACACTTCCAGTCCTTATGTGAGCAGGTAACTATATTCACTACTTGGTCAAGTTTCTAGGTAGTGATTTGAGTAAATAAAATAAAGAAAGAGTTACTTCTGCAATGCTAATTTTGAACCCTGAAAGGTGAGGTTTAAGTGTAATGTTGATGTGCAAGGTTCATGTTGATATAATAAATGAGCTCTAATTATATTGTATTCACATTTACTCACACTGTTGTCTGCTGTAAGGCAGAGAGCATCCCCTGCTCTTAGTTCTTCCTGGTAACTACTAGCGACTAACAAGTCTGGATGTTTATACATCTCCTGAAAAAACAAAAGTAGACATTGCTTGTGTATTTACATACAACTAGATATACTCAATTGCTTTTCATAAAAAATGTTCATAAAGAGGATGTATGCATTAGCTCATAAAATGCATTCAGAAATGAATCAAGGGTCAGCAGCGTGGGAATAAAGCTAATGCAGCAGCAATCCTACATGTTGGTCCATATCCATATGAGGCAAAATGTAATGTTTTTAAATTGGAACACTGATCAACAATATAATGAATTGTACCAATGAGTTGTACGTTTTGTTGGTAGATGACCAAATGGCATACTCTTCAAAAACATCAACATATTTGACAGTTTCACCCCAAGACTCATGGATGCCTGGGCTATCAATTTTCGACTTTTTGCTTCAACATGTATTGTAATGACTTCAGTATGAATGAAATGACCCTTGGTGTTGTGGTGTTGGATTGTGATTATATTACTTGAACAGTGGAGGGAGGGGGTATTAGACATTGTTTCTTTTTCACTGTTTCACATTAGATAATGGTTTGGAATAGGTGGGGTTTGTTTTCCTTATGAATGTACTTTGGTTTTCTTTTATTTGATGTGTTCCCTTTGGTACTTGTGCATATAAAATTTGAACCAAATCTGTCAACTGGTATTTGAGTTATCTCCCGGACACTTGAATTGACAGATGGCTTCATGCAAACTTTGTTCAGTGGGATAATGGAGCATCCACTCTACTTTTAGTATTTAATGTGTCTCATATGCTAATAACATTAACCAGAATTTTGCTGCAATGCATCAAGTCAAATTCATGTCCAGATGTCATAGATGAGTAAAATGCCCATCTCTTTTTCCCCTTGATTGACAGGGGAGGGGGGTTTAAGAAAAACTCACCTGGTTGCATGTATTGTCATTCTGATCAATATAAATCAGATGTGTATTTCTTGCATGTATGGCATCAGGTTCCTTTGGCCTCTTCTGATTTGGCTCAAATCTATCAAATGTACGTAGTTTGCATTCATCTAATTGATTTCTCATATTTCGGGGTGGATCATTCACTGTAAATGATGTCTGAGCATCGGTGTAAGTTTTCCTGGTAGGACCTTCTTCTTTGTTTTTGTCTACTGTTTCATTAATATGAACTTGGCAGAGTGGTTTTGTAGACATCAACCAATCACTGAGGCTTGGTAGGTCACATGTCTCCATTGTCTGAAATATCAATCTATCAAGATTATTTTGAATATCTTAATACATAACTAGAATTAAAAAAATAATAACTCAAATCACAACAAAAATTGCATTTTCACTTGAACAGTTATTTTGAAGAGTTCCTTAACACAGGTAGGTATCAAACAGCACTCTCCTGTATAAACTGCTTTTATCGGTAAATTTCACATTAAGATCAGGTAGAGAATCACACTCTTGGGTACAAATCACACACAAGTAGGTTTAAGGATTTAAGCCTTTGACTCAGTGCAATGTGGAATGACCATTTCTTGAAGGTGTTGCTTTCCAAAATTTGCACGAGATGCTTAATGTATCAAGTGTTAATTTTAGGAAACAATGTCTGAAAGGAATTGTCATTCCACAATGCATCGAGTCTTGGGGTTAAATTATTTCAACACATTACAAAATATGTTCTTCCATGTCACTTAAAAGATATAAAAACACTAATTAAAAACAACATATTTTCGATGAAAATTTTGCAAGGGTCAAATTGGCAAATCTCAGTGAATTCAATTCCCTCACCATGACGACGACATATAATGAATGCGTTATTGATTATTTAACGCACTGATGTCACGTGAAAATACTGTGTTCGGATTGGCTGAAATCGGATACAAGACTTACACAACTTGACGAGAATCACCACAGTTTATGTGTAACCATTATCAAAATGTGTATGTATATTCCAATTTACAATCGAGTGCGTGATCCAGAAACCTGAACTGTAGTATTCCAAATGATTATAACAGAAACTGCAAAGTCAAAATAGTTCTGGTATATTCTGGTATCAATCAATCGATACACTGACCATCAAAAAATGAGATATTTCTACATTTCTAGGAATACTTCAGTATGATTTGGAAACACTTAATTAAATTATACAAGATTACTACATGCACTATCTAGGTAGGTATCATAGGAGAGATTGTCCTCCCATAAATAGCACTCACCTTCATTTGTATTTGTATATTTGGAGAGCATTCTCCTGTTGAGTAATGTTTACTGATGTCCTCCATGTATGTTAGGACTGTCTTGAGTTTACTGGAGGCCAAAGAGCTAGAAAAAAACATTACATGCCAATAACAAGATAATCCAGTGAAAATATCACTAGAAAATATGTAGGCCATATGTTCGAGAAAACTGATCCACCTTCTATAAAAGATCACAGGGAAGGACAATGAACAAAACTTAAATGCTTGTTTTGTTGTTGGTAAGGTAACATGTTAATGATGTCACAGATTACTATAGAATCAAAATAATGATGTTTATTATTTGTTTGTTTATTTGCTACTGATGTCATCATCGATGTGATATGTCATATCTTCAAATCACATTCACAACGTATTCATCTCCCAAAGAAGTTTTGCCAAACAAAGTTTCCTATTACGTTCAGTTTATTCCTCCTCGTGACAATATGATATTTCTCTCTGGCCCTCCAGGCCCTAGGGAAATACAAAAAAAATTATTGTCCCTCTGAATTAAACCCATATTGAATCCCTCGCATTAAATAACCTCTATCTAAACCATAGTTTAGATAGATACTTGTCTGTTGAAATCAGTAGTCAGAATCATGTCCAGAGAAACTGGCAATTTTGACATTTTCAGGTCTAAATTAGCTCTTAGTTATTTTTAGTTATTATTTAGAACAGAAATACAAATGAATACAAGTATTCTAAGAATTAACTCACCTAAAAGGTATTTGTCGGTAAAGTGATGTAAAATTAAGACTAGAGGTGCCATCTTGTGGTAGGAGACACAACAAAGCTGATGCTAAAAGTGACTGCAAATATTCCTGACTTAGAGTCAAACTAGCACCTGCAATACAATACATTCATATCATTTATGGGTCTTGCAGAAACAAATCTATTTTTATAGGCAATACATATATAACTCTTTGAATAAAAAAAGTATTTGGAAGTGACAGCTGACTTTATAGAACAGGCCAGGTGGGAGGCCAGGTAAATGCCTACCATTATCTGTCTGACTTTGTCGCCTCTGTCTAATGTCCTGTGAAGTTCTGACTAGATCAACGATGCATGTCAAGGTCAGGTTGATGAACAGATCCAGCTCACATTCACTGCATTCATATTGTAAATAATACAATAGGCCTGAATATATACCCCCCTTATCAGATTGACTCTTCTCACTGGAAATCTGTTGGAGATTGTCTAAGGCATTCCTCAGCTCATCTAGTGTGCGGATATTTCGTAAATCTGCTAATGCATTGGTAACCTTGTCCCAAGATTCCAGTTCACATGGCAAGGTCAAAGGTCGCTGCCATGACTTCATCTTTTACATTTTATTTACACCTGAAAATGGAAAATATAACTTGCATTATCATTAGATGTCAGCTTTTAAATGGAATTGCCTCTCTCTCAAAGATGGACAGGTTACCACCTGAAATGCCATTGGGTACTTGTCATTTTATATTTTTAATGCATATTTGAAAGTTAAACATTAGGTAACATTTGTCCGAGATATTCAAATCATCAAAAAGAAATGTGACTGAAATACATGCAACTAGCTACTGTAGCTAGATCTACTTGGAACAGGACATCATTTTTCTCTGCAAGACAGTCAACACAAGGATTTTGTCTAAGAAATAATAAAGCTGTTCAATCATTTAACAACCTAATAACACATACACCTCTACTCCGCACTCTGGAATCAGTGCTGTACTCGTGTACTGTATGGTATGTTAACAGTACCATATTATACTGTGTTAGTCTATGGTACCATACTGTACCATATTCATAGTACCATACAGTACTGCAGCCAAAATTGTACCATACAGTACTGTTTGAGATTTGCCTGTGTATAGTTTACCTAGATCTCATACTTTTCCTTTTCTCATACCCTTCCACATAGTTACCCATATAAATGTGGAGTTGATTGTTCAAATCATCAACCCCACATTTATGGGCAGGACTCTCACCAGGAAATATTTAGGGTGTGGCGGAAACATCTTTAATTAACACCTGGAAATGAACATAACCGTTCAATCGTGATAGATCATATTCATGTTATCAGGTTATTCTTTAGGGTTTGTTAAATCTGCCACCGCTGGCCACCTAGGTGGATTTCCATCTACCTACCTACCTAAGTTTGAACTGACCAATAGTAGTCTGTTAACTTTGAAAGACAATAAACATGCCCAGTGATCGTACAAAATGGATGGAGGGGGGATTAGACGATTTCTGCAAGAAAACTCAACAAATTTTGAAGATTTATTTTTCAAGAGAAACTTTACAACTGAACTGCCAAATGAATAGGCGCAGTGCATGGCAAAATATGTTAGGTCATCTAATATATTTTTGAACTGATATCCTTCTAAGATATGAGATCTATTAAAAAAGGTGCATCACCAACGTGCAAAAGTCAATGTTTTTGCTATAAATCGGGCAACAATGGTCTACACGACCTGTAATAAATAGGTATAAGGGACGTTATTATCACAATACTAATGACAATGCTCACTTTTTAAAGTTAGTTTCCATGCGTTATACAAAAAATAATCGACATAAATTAATATTGGATTGAGGGGGGAGTGGATGGAGGGGGGGGGGGGGGGATAAAGTGTATATATGACATGATAAGTCATGCTACTTGAATTTATTTTTATGACTCCAAATTTTCCCATTTTTCATTCTCCAGAGATATGATATCCGGTTTTTACTGGGGTACTGAGTTGGGTTTTTCAAATACACGAGTTCTTGTGAATTTGTTCTGTCGTAAAGACATATAAATCCCCCCTCCACTTCACTTTCTTAATTAATAACAACAGGAGGGAAAGCCCCAGAGTTTAAAGATGACAGACATAATTACCTCTCTTGCTTACCACCTTCGTTCGTTTGAATTTTCATCGGCTAGTTATCAAATACTACACTTCGATGGGAGGTTTTAATTGATATAGGCATATTCCGTACACCTTTCTTTATCTTGATATGAAATAACAAGCTATGATATTGGTTAACATGCCAGAAATGAACATAATATTATTCGAAGCGTATTTCGAAAATTTTGAAACCGCCATTGATGACGTCATTTGTTTGTCGACTTTTGACCAATCAGCGACGATGTCATCTCAATACAGATTTACATTATAAGCGTATGTCATCTTTGAAACCTGGTGTTTCTCCCTTATCCCTTTCCCGGACTATGGTCCTGTGAACATCTCAATCTTTTGCCTGTGCGATTACAACATGGGAGAAGTTTTTACTCTTCTTACACTTCAGATACCTACTTCAATAGATTCCTTGGTATTTTAGCATTCTTTTCGTGTAGTTGAATCCACAATTGTCTGGGTTTATCGGCAGAACGAAGACATTTTCGTTTTTGATCGCAATATTTGCCTGTAACATTTAACTTATTTCAACCGTCGAATTCCTCCATATTGGTACTTCAGGGCTACATCTGGGACAGCCAAACAAGGGATTCCCCTTTTAAATCCAACCGCCATTTTGAAAAGTGATGGAATCTCTCAATGAAAAAGAGAAATTTTCCCGTTCTGCCGATATACCCAGACAATCGGCGGTTCCAATATATTAGAATTTACATTTTGAGTTCTATAATGCATTGAGGTAGGTGTAAGGGGCGTAGGTAATTCTCCCATGTTGTAATCGTACAGGCAAATGAATGCGCTCAGTGCAGGACTATAGTCCTGGTACGGGATAATTTCTCCCCCTCTGATTAATAACATGGTGATGGTTGTGCCAGGCATAAGTCTTGCAATAGATAGCATGTTACTCAAAATTTGGAATCATCTCCTTTCACCAGAAGTCGTCTGTGATTCATGCAGCCTACAATATACTTTTCCATATATTATTGCACGATGGTCTCCTGATTTCTTATTTTTTGGGGTTCTACTGACGAAATAAAAAAGTGAAATGGGCTGTTGGATAACTATTATTTTGAGACCCTATCTGTTGCAAGACTAACGCCTGGCGTAACCGTCACCATGTTATTCAGTGTTTTTTAAGTAGCGCAAGGATCCTGCCATGACCGTGGTAATGTTATCGTGAAAGCCTGGTATAACCGCGACAATGCTGTATTATATTGCAATGCGTGCCATGACCGTGACAATGTAATATAGTTCTGCAAGGCTTGGTATGACCGTAACAATATAATATAGTACTGCAAAGCCTGGCATGACCGTGACAATGTAATATAGTATTGCAAATTCAGGTATGAGAGTGGTGATGTAGAAATTTACGATTAGGACTGCTATAACCGTGACAATGTGTATTGCAAAGCCTGGCATGACCATGGCAATGTAATATAGTATTGCAAGGCTTGGTATGACCGCCATGCGCCATGGCAATGTGATATAGTATTCCAAGTTCGGGTATGAGAGTGGTGATGTAGAAATTTATAATTGCTATAATTGACCGTGACAATGTGTATTTGAAAACCTGGCATGACCATGACAATGTATTATGGGATCGCAAAGCCTGGTATGACCGTGACAATGTAATATAGTATTGCAAGGCCAGGTATGAGGGTGGTAATGTAGAGATTTAGGCTTAGTTCTACTATGACCGTTATAATGTATTGCAATGACCAGTAAATATGTATGACAACACATTAATGCCAGGAATATCCTTAACAATTTTAAGTGATCCTCATTACAATTAAACAGTTTAATACTATGATCATGGTGTTGCACTACCTTAATCATGTCAAAATCAAAATTACTACTATACATTAATATTCACATTCGCTTATAAACCACAATAAAGGCTACGGTCGCGCCAGGCTTCCATGATAACACTTCCAGGGTCATGACAGGCCTTGCAATAGAATACAGCATTGTGACGGTTATACCAGCCTGTCACGGTTATACCAGGCTTACACGATAACACTACCACGGTCATGGCAGGATCCTTGCGCTACTTAAAAAACACTGATTAACATGGTGACGGTTGTGGCAAGCGTAAGTCTTGCAATAGATAGCATGTGATTATTTTTGACCGACTCGGATCACTCTACAGTTCGTCTTCTTTTTTCAGTCTCGTAAGCTTATATGCCTTCTCTTTAACATTGTTTAGTGAGAGGTAAATGATAATACAATGTCTACGCCTTCAGATTACTGGAATTAGGAAGAAAAGATTCACTCACTTTAAAATTCAGAAAATTTCAGAAAATCCATTTTTGATTGTTCGCTAGATGACGCTCAATTCTGAGTAATATTGGTATTACTCCACCCAAACTGAAAATGTGCAATTGTCACTCAAGGTATGAGTATCGTAATCCAACACCAAATTCGAAAATTCATGACAATACTTTACACATATGGCGTTCGTGACCAACTATAAAACGCTTACCCCCCATAGTGTTATATATCAAAATGTACCTGTTCATATAGGGGTTCAATTGATCTACATCAAATTATAGGGAGTCAGGGTACTTTTTGAGATATCAGCGCCCATTTTCTGTAACTCGCGTTTGCTACCACTTCTTCAATTCTGATATGACGGGCAAACGCGTAGTAAACATGCTCACGTCGGAGCTAATTTTTACCTACATCGCTATTTTCGTGATTCAAATGAAAGTTGAACTCCTCCTCTTTATTTTGATACCAAATAGTGGCATACTAGGTACCCTAGAAGCCAACTATGGCGTTATTTAGAACAATACCACGGTTTTTTAAATGGACTATATAGGGGTCATACCCTTTGGCGGATGGATATGGAACCTCATACCTCAAGAGGGGAATAACCCCAGCAGGGTTCAAATAAGACATATGTCTATGATGTAAATGTGTATTGAGAAGACAACGTCGCTGATTGGTAAAAGTGACAAACAAATGACGTCATTGTCATAGCGCTATTTTTATGATTAGTACACCAGCACAGGAACACGAGTTGAACAAAGTGAAAAACAAGCGTCCAGGAGGGTCTGGGGGCTCTCCCCCATACAATTTGGTTGTATTTGGAGTGTATTTGCAACAATATGGTACGCCTGTGCATACCAGTCGTACCCATGGATTTTGGGAATTTCTCCACTATAATCTGTATATAGCCTGGGGGGGGGGCTTCTGTTCAATATGGGCGTACCGGGTGCTACGTCTCTGGCGTCAGAGAGCTGAGTAGAATCAAATTACATTTTCTTCTGATTAATCCTCTAAATTTCAAAATGGTGGATGATTCTAAAAAAATATGGTAGAGCCCATGCTTGAACAGAGGGTGAGAAGAAACTTTTCTTAAGAAATGACTGAGTTTGTTACTGCATTTGGATCAAATTTCGAATATCTGCCTTCTGACTACCGAATAAGTCAAATTAACGCAGAAGTATAGGTATTATATACGATAATTCGCTCGAATATGATTATATAATATACCCTAGAACTTAATTTTGTGAATTTTTCAATATTTATCAATGAATTACCGTAGAGACACCCAAAGGGAAACTTTTTAGCTGTAGCGAGTTATTTTGTAGCGTTGATCAAATGTTAACTTTGAAATTCAAAATGGCTGTTGACAATATTTCATGCAATGACTAATAAAACGTTGGTTTACTACCGCCACAGATCAATGGAAGAGCAAATAAGGTAACCATCAATAACGTATGTAGGTATTTAAATTTTAAAGGCAGTTTCAATGCTTCTAAGCATTCATTTTAGTCATAAACAAGCTCACAAGTTGAACTTGAAGTTCCGAATTTTTCGCGGCGTATAGGCTATTGCCTTTCACAAAAAAGGGTTTAGAACTAACAAGACAGGCATTTAGGTGGGAATAGATAGAGAACCACAGACACGGGAACAACATATATATATATTTGTATACAGATATAAATATATAGAGACAGTACTGTCAAACCCCAAAGATTTTCTCGCGGGACAGATTTTTTAGACCCAGTGCCAAAAATTCGCGGGATTTTGCGGGACGTCCTCCTAAATTCGCGGGACATTTAAGGGATTTGCTTATAAAACATGGCTAATAATGGGTCAAATTTTGATCAAATTCGCAGGATTTCGCACATGCTCTCTATTGCAAGACTTATGCCCGGCACAACCGTCACCATGTTATTAAGTGTTTTTAAGTTTCGCAAGGATCCTGCCATGACCGTGGTATTGTTATCGTGAAAGCCTGGTATAAATGTGACAATGCTATATTATATTGCAAGGCCTGTCATGACGGTGGTAATGTTAAGGTTCAGCTGGAAAGTAACATTTTGGTAAAAAATTGCTATACCTGCACATGTTATTTTCTGGTACAAAATTAAGTATGAAGTTGTGTGTGTATTTCCTTGCTTTTTTCAGGAAAGTATCATTACACTATTTACTTATAGAATATCTAGAAACAGGTCAATGGTAGCTCCTATGTTGTCTGGAAACTTTGAAAGAAAATTTGGAAAAATAGAAAGTGTGAAATATCAGAATTTCCTGGAGTTTCCATTGAACCCCTACCAGATATTCTAAAAGAAGACAATGTAATGATACTTTCCTGAAAAAAGCAAGGAAATTGACACATGCCTTCATACTTTATTTTGTACCAGAAAATAACATGTGCAGGTATAGCAATTTTTTACCAAAATGTTACTTTCCAGCTGTACCTTAAAGCCTTATATGGCTGTGGCAATGGTTGTAAGGCCGTCATGACCTTGGTAATGTTAAGCCTGATATGACTGTGACAATGTTTACGTTCTTGAATGAGATTAGAATTATAGTTTGTGGAAAAGAATTATGATTTAAAGTAGTAGTAATAGTAGTAGCAGTAGTAGTAGTCTAGATTTACATATTCAAGGTAGATAAACGATAACATTTTTCATTACAGCATTCTCATTTCTCATGCTACTAAATGTCACTTAATATAACCATTGTCACGGTCATATTGTGCTTTAACATTACCACACTCATGACAGGCCTTGCAACCATTGTCATGGTCATATCAGGCTGTAACATTACCACGGTCATGACAGGCCTTGCAGTCGGTCATATCAGGCTTTAACATTACCACGTTCATGACAGGCATTGCAACCATTTTCACTGTCATATCAGGCTTTAACATTACCATTAGGGTGTTTCATTTTTGGAATTTTTATTCTGATCAAGTTGCTATTCATACATTATGATCTATGTTTAGTAGGGACCGCACAAAAAGATTTTAAGCCAAATCCGACATCGTTTGCCTCACCCCCTCAAGCCATCTTTATTTGACACATTTAGCATCAATACAATAGATTCAATTATGAAACATGTACTTAAATTGAAAACTGACATATAAAATAGGTGGAGTCCTATATTCTAGTAATAAATGAATTACAATGTCAAGTGACATTTGAAGATGTTTCGCATGCATTAATTTGCTTTCTATTGATACATGTTTCTAACTTTATGCTGCAAAAAGATAAAATTGATGACACCCACTTTCTTATATTTTTCAAGGGGTAGGGCACTATAAAGTGTTATTAAAGATATGAAATAGTACTTACTACTTAGTCATTATAATAGTTGCATTAAAATATCACAAATAGCAACGAGATGACTTTAGATTACTTGTTTGAGCTGTAAAAGCTGTCATCTTTTGCTCGAAGCTACAAATATAAAATAGATGAGACTAAAAAAGTGTGTCGCGGATCAAAATTAACACAAACATTTTGAGATCTCTGGATTCAGTTGTCATAAAATGTTGTATTATGGCTTCTTACATAAAATACATAAAAAGGCCTTTCTAAAGAGCCATTAAAGCTGGACTTCCCTCCGAAACGCAATCTTGGGTTGTTTCGGGGGTGAACTTTATCATTTTGAGCTAAATGAAAGATTATAGAATGATGAACAAGTGGGGCAAATCTTGTGTAGAAATACTTACGATAAATGTGTCATTTCAAAGATTTTTCATTGAATTTGCTTCGATGGGAGCCGGCGATATGATTTTGGAAAGGTTTCTAAATGAAGAACGTGACGTCACTTCCGAATCATAGCATTCAAAATAAGTAGCGTTTAATTACTTCCACTCTTCACAAGAATACGGTGGTGTAGTGGTAGAATCCTCGCTTAGCACGCGGGAGGCCCGGGTTCGAATCCCGTATCCGCCTTTTTATTTTTTTAACTAAATGATTGTTCTTTGATATTACGCAGAAAAAAACAATTTTTATTTACATAAACTTTATATTAGAGCTTGAAAATGTAAAAACAATATATGTCAACATATTGCGTTTTGGAGCGATGTGCAGGTTTAAACATCATTTTATGACAACTGAATCCAGAGATATCAAACTTTTTGTGTCAATTTTGATCCACTACACATCTTTTTTTGGTCTCATCTATTTTATATTTGTAGCTTCAAGCAAATGATGACAGCTTGTACTGTTCAAAGAAGTATTCTAAAATCATTTCCATGCTATTTCCGATATTTTAATACAACTAATTATAATGACTAAGTACTATTTCATATTTTTAATATGACTTTATAGTGCCATACCCCTGGAAGATATAAGAAAGTGGGCGTCATCAATTTTATCTTTTTGCAGCATCAAGTTAGAAACTTGTATCAATAGAAATATGTCAATGCATTCAAAACACCTTCAAATGTCACTTGACATTGTAATTCATTTATTACTAGAATATAGGACTCCACCTATTTTATATGTCAGTTTTCAATTTACAACATGTTTCATAATTAAATCTAATGTATTCATGCTAAATGAGTCAAATAAAGATGGCTTGAGGGGGTGAGGTAAACGATGTCCGATTTGGCTGAAATTTTTTTTGTGCGGTCCCTACTAACCATAGATCATAATGTATGAATAGCAACTTGATCGGAAAAAAAATTCCAAAAATGAAACACCCTAATTACAATGGTCATGTCAGGCCTTGCAATATAGTATAGCATTGTCACGGTCATCAGGCTTTAACATTACCACGGTAATGACAGGCCTTGCATTTATAATATAGCATTGTCACTGTTATACCAGGCTATCACGATAACACTACCATGGCATGATAGGGTCTCGGATTTCGCGGGACCATTCGAGGGACAAAGACGCTAATTGCGGGACAGTTAACAGGCTTTGTATAAAAAACCTCATACCCACCTACCCACGTACGTGGGACATGATACAGTCTTTGAAGGGTTCAATTTTAAAGATCTTAGTTTATTACATCTTAGTTTATGATGAATTATAGATGCATTTGTAACGACCCTTGATCGCAAGTAACTACTACATCCCAGCTGGGTTCGATTCCCACTCGGAGCATCGAATTTAGCACACTTTCTTTCAATTTCATTATCTGGCTCTTTGGATGGTACCTATGCTCATGGTCGTTAGTTATTTATTCCCCTGGGGCACCCTCGAGTCATTACACATTAAAATGCATCCATATGCCTTTATTTATGGATCTGTCATCTGTTTAGTCATAAAATAAAGCCGGAATTGTAGAAATGTTAATAATTTGAGCTATTTGAGATTTAATAATCTTTAAAAAATTGAACCCTTCAATGACCGTATCATGGTCCACGTAGGTGGGTAGGTGGGTATGAGGTAGGAGGTTTTTTATACAAAGCCCAGTTAACAGGGTAACTACCAAAGACTTCATAGAGGGACAGATTTTTTTAGGCAAAGTGCCTTAAATTTGCGGGATTTTGCGGGACATTCAAGGGATTTGCGTGATCGGGGCTTAATGTAAAAGTACTCAAATCAAACTTTCAGGTACTGATTTATCAAATATAATAGGCTATGATGCACTTAACTTAAGTAAACACAATTCTACACAATACGCATAGAAATATTATTAAACTACCAAAAAACCACGGTTTAGGTGTGAGTACCGTAATCCAACACCAAATTCAAAAATTCTGAACAATATTTGCACTTATGGCATTCGTGACCAACTATGAAACATTTACCCCCATAGTGTTATATAATAAAATGTACCTATTCATATAGGGGTTCGATTAATCTACATCAAATTATAGGGAGTCAGGTTTCTTTTCGAAATATCAGTGTCCATTTATTGGAACTCGCGTTTGCTAACATTTGCTCAGTTCTGAGATGAAGGCCGTGACACGCGTAGTAAAAAGGCCAACGTTGGAACTATTCGTGACATACTTCCCTATTTTCGTAATTAAAATGAAAATTGCACTCTTCCTTTTTATTTTGATACCAAACGGCATACTAGGTACTTGAGAAGCCAACTATGGTGTTATTTGGATCAACATCACAGTTTTATAAATGGACTATATGCTCTTTCCAAATAAAAAGCAGTCTTCGATGATCTGATGCACTGGGAGTTTGGCAGCACTTTTCAAATTAGGTAAACTTTACTCCTCAAAAGCGCAAAAAACTTAGCTTCTTATATCACAAGATAATCACAATTATTTAGCCTCGAGGATTGTTACAATTTGGAAAATTTGTAGAAGTCAAAGCCGACATTTGCTGGATTTCGCAGGACATTGCAAGACACGCGAATTAGCCAAATTTTCGGGATAATCCCGCTATTCGCGGGACACTCGAGAGCTCTGATATGAGTCAAAGAAAACATTCTTGAGTTTCAAATTGACTTCTGTATAACTTGAAACCGTCTTCACTCACCTTTTATTGTTTCTCCAAATATATTCTTTGAAAATTGGATTTGAAGGGTATTAATAGGGCTATTTTGGAAATATCCCTATTAAAAAGGCTATCTTTGATTATTTTAAATGCATCTTACTACTTATAAGATTTCTATTGTATTTGCAGCTGTGCTAATAACTGCTTGCTCCTGAGAAATCTACACTGATGAACCCAATTTGAGTGATGCTTCATGCATTCCAGGAGACATTGAACCACGCTGACTCACACATTTGCACATATACAAGTGACACTGATGCACATATTTAATAGACAATAGATGACAATGGCAAAAACTAAGTCTAAAAAGCCAGTTAGGGCAATAGCCACCATGATAAAGCAAACATCTGTGAAAAAAACGCAGAGTAAAGTACAGATACGTAAAATGATGGGTCCCAAGAAAAAGTCTGTTGTCAAAAAAGTTGTGAAGAGGAAGAAGCATTCTTCAGACTCTGACAATGGTAATGCATTCATTTGACAAAGAGAGCAATAAATTTTTTAATTCTGATAATTACAAGATACAAGAACCTTATTTTCATTAAGATTGGAGGTTTAACATTTTTGAAATAGTACAGTGGAACCTGTAAAGTGGAACACCTCTGTTAGTGAAACACTTCTCAGAGCTCAGAGACCGAACAACTGAATGTTAAATAAACCTCAATAAGTCGAACACCTCCAAAGTGGAACACTTCAGAGGTACTTAAGGTGTTCCCTTTAGACAGGTTTTACTGTATTTAACTTTTTCTCAAACACAATTTTTTGAGATTCTAGCAGGCAAGAAAGGATATTGAAATGTTATATGTTAAGACCATATGTTAGTGTGTTTTTTGTAAATGAGAGGCACCTAAAATGTGTCAATATTTGACAAAAGCGGGCATGGACACTTACTCATTGGATGTCATGGAAAGTTCAGATTTTCACTCCCAAAAGACTCTTTGGAGTACTTAAAGCAGATATGAAATGGTATTTTTAACCTAAAAGGAATCAATATAATTTTTTGATAGATGTATTTGGACATGTTTTTTCATCAGTAGTGTGGAAATTATTTTACTCTAACGATCGTTATTAGCTGCTTAATAAGCAATATTCGAATTGGTTGTGACATTATTGGCCCCCACGTGATCTCTCACTGGTCCCCACATGGCCCGTTTTGGTCCATTGGATCATGACGTCATAATGCCGAAATGTTTTGTTATTAGTTTACACAACAATCCTATGGTTGCCGTGACGTTGTGATTACTAAGAAACCGATAAACCAAAGCTATATTTTGTATATGACGTTACTAATCACGTGGGGGCCAATTTGATTAATCAGTTAGTTTTATTTCGTTATCTATGACCGTTAGCAGTTATCTAACATTTATTTTATAATGGCTATCGCAAGAACTCTACGTTGGGCTTACAATGGAGAAAACCGCGTTTTTGTAGCTGCAAGTTGAGAAAAGTTATTTCAGTTGTCCTTTAATTTTTTTCTCAAACTCACAGAAACGCTTAGTCATGGTATACACTTTAGATTTCGAAAATGAAAATTAGCGGTTCATCATTTTCAATTTTGCTTTGAGGACATCCTAAGATTATGCAAACTTTGTTTATCTGCAATGTTGCCGTAGCCTGTTAGCCAAGTCAACCAAATGGTGTTGAAGCTGGTAACTACTACCACATACATGTAGGTAATCAATGGATCTTGTTTCTTTCAGATCTTATTGTGAAGGTGGCATCAAAGTTACGGCAGTTGTCATGGAAACCAATTGAAAGTAAAACCCATGAGAGAGTAAACAGCATTGTACAAGGATGTTTAGAGTAAGTTCATCTTCAATAAAAAATATTTAGAAACTAGAATCATAATACTAGTACGAGCATCTGTGTACTAAATTACCAATTTTACATCATGTCATCATTAAGCTTGGAATTATCATGTCAAGGTAAACACAAACCAAATGTTTTAGATTAATATTATTTATCATCTGATATAATATGATACAGTTATTTAAATGGTCTAGGATATTGGGTTTATCCAAATGGATACTAGAGTTTATCCTACACTTAGTGTACTAAATGTATAATAACAATTAAAAATAAATTTGATATCTATTGTCAAAATGAATAACTCGAGTATGTCGCCACGATATACTCCGGAAAACCAATATGCAGAGGATATTGTGACGATATACGCCGAAAAACCAATATGCGGTGGATATTGTGACGATATACTCCGCTTGTTGATTTTGTGCCAAATTGAACTATTTGAACTACATATAATTTATATTTTAATCATATTATACCGATTTGTACACTAACTGGTAAGTGTAGGATAATAAGAACATCCTATGATTTTTTCAGAATATCATCTTAATCTACTCAGTGAATGATATTTATATATGCACTCGTTCGCTTTGCTCTCTCATGCAGATATCAATATCACCTCGTAGATAAAAACGATATTCCTCAAAATCATAGGATATCCTATAAGTATCCATCTCTTCCCAAGGGACTGAGGGATATACTGTATTTATAAACCTCTCTATCACAGTTTGCATATTTTTGTTTATTCATCAATTCATTGATTTTCTTCTTGATACACATGTTAGATGGTACCAAGTTCTAGAACTGACAAACTGTTGTGTTGAGTGGCTGTTTTGTTTTATGTCATCCATTTTATAGAAGTTTTTTTTATACATCTTGTCATCACAATTCCAGGAAAAACATTTTTCAAATTTCCTTCAAATTCGTGCACATGCTAGGAGATTTATGAAACGGAACAACTCTAGATAGCCACTAACTACAGAATAGCTTAAGCTTTTATGGCAAAGTTTAAACAACATCAGGATTTAGATTTGAGGATCCTAGGTCTGATTCCTCATACATCTATATACAGGGTGGTCAAAAAAACGGAAACCCTGCATTTTCCTCATATCTTCGTCATTTTGGGTAATTATTCCCTGAAATTTGACACACATGTACAACATTCAATTTCCTACCAGCTAAGCATATTTCATGACCATCAGATTGATAGTCACAATGATACAGCACTTTGAACAAGATGCCCCAGTGTGGCCACCATCGCGCTATTGGCAAATCTCAACAGGTTCTCAATGATCTGACTACATTTTTCAGCAGGCAAGGCCTGAATGACATGGATGATCTGCTTTTTGAGGTTTGCATTTGTCCTGGGGTTATTCTCGTACACTCATTTTTGGTGTATCACCACAGGATGAAGTTAGGTAGGGACATTTTGGATGATAGGTGCAGGTTTGCCGAAAGTGCAATATTGGCCAATGGAGCATGTTTAAAGTGCTGTAACATTGTGACTATCAATTTGATGGTCATGAAATATATTAGGCCGGTAGGAAATTGAATGATGTACAAATGTGCTAAATATCAGGGAGTAATTTCCTAAAATGACAAAGATATGAGGAAAATGGCGACAGGGTTTCCAGTTTTTTGACCACCCTGTATTTATAACCTATTGGATAACATGTAGCCTGCAGCACTTGCATTAGGTTAGAAAATTTGTGAGTCCCAAGGACGCAATTTTTTTTAAAAAGTGTGTCCTTTGAAAAATAAGTGTGTCCCCTATTTCTAGCCTGTTTTGAGGTATAACTTTATTTTAAAAGCATTATTTTAACCAAAACACCTTTCAGTTTTTGATTTCTTGCCGCGAATTTAAAACGGAAGTAAACCTTAAGTACGGACTGAATAAATGCATGTTCGTTCATTCGACAATGAATACATTTTATTTCATGAATAACCTAATATTTGTTTCTGAATAGGAAAAACTGTGGCGTGTCATGGTTTCAAATCTAAAAATAAACAAAGTCGAAAAATTCGAGAGAATCATGATTATTTGTAAATATTCAACATGTTGAGCCTTATTTACGATTCAAATAAAGGTGAGAGATCATAATTATTTGTTTTTGTTAGGTATCGTTGTAAACACATTGTAGTATTGACCTAAAAAAAATTTGCGTCTAAAAAACGGAAATATTTTCAATCTTTGCGTCCTCCAAATTATTTTTGAGTCCTTAACATGTACGGGACGCCGTTAATGCAAGCCCTGAGCCTATTATGTTTTTCTCAGATGTTGATGCATTTTCCCTACTCCTTGTGTTTTTTCTTGACATTGCTTTGCTAATTTCATTTCATGTATTTAAAGGCAGAGTGTCATGCTGACAGACTCCACTTTAGAAGATGAAGTGAGGGATAAATTGCAACAGATTGCATCTCGGTATGACCATTTGTGAACGATACTTAATGTTTACTGTGTAATCATTTTAATAATTTCTTCTGTGAACACATATAGATCATAATTACATACAATCCAACCTATTCCATGACATATGCTAATACCCCTAATTTGGAAAAATGGGCAAGTCCAAAAACAACAGGATAACCTGAATCCCTCTAGGTCAACTGACTTAACACCCCTTTATATGCTATATCTTCATAATTGTACTTGCCTACTATGATAGGACAATAACAGTTATACAGATGTGTCACAGCCTCTGCCTTACAATGGATGACGGTGGCTGTTCTACTAGGGATCACTATGGTTTGTGAGATCAGAGTACTTTTTGGTAATATGAATTTACTTTTTATTATAAGTACTTGTGTATATATATTTATTGGGGTCAACCCAGTTGTCCGAAACCCAGTTGTCCGAAACCCAATTCTCCGAAACCCAGTTGTCCGAAACCCAGTTCTCCGAAAATTAGGGGATCTTATCAAAAAATACAATTTCTTAAAACGAATCTTGTCGCAACCTCTGCGAATCACGACAGCATAACATTTGAATCACGTTGACATCATTGCAAAATTAGGCTAAATATGCTAAGTCAAGACGTTAATTAGCCCACGAAAGTTCATGGGTAACTTGAGAACTACAAAATACATGTACAACCAAATACTTTTCGAACGTACAATAGCAATATTTCTCACCCAACGTCTTCATAGTTTTAGGAACGTATTTTAAACGCATGATAGCCAAATATATCAAGATACTATATTTGCCTAAATGAAGTTATCTAGTGTTTACAAAGTTTGGAAATATATTTTATCCAGATCCATCAGAAATTAACTTATCCAATACATAATTACTTTACTAGTTCTAGTATCTTGCATGACTCGTTCATAAGAATTCTTTAATTCTACCTCGTTCCCAATACGTCCTCAGACAGACAAGAAATTGAAGTCACACCCGTTTGTTTGAGTGGCATATTTATACGTATACGCACTTTCTCTGATTATTGTCAAACAAATATATTTCAGGAGAAGAACATAAAAAACAAATGCCTGAAACGAATGCCGAAACATAAATCCCAAGTGATTAAGTTTAGAATGTTTTATTCTTTTACGATTTGATAAGAGACCGAGACTAAGAAATTAAATGCGACGTTTCATTCTTAAAGTGTTATGCGATAACTTATTTTATCTGTTTCAAAATGTTTCATTTTATTTTGCCTATATAAAAGAGATTGAAGAAGATAAGATAAACTGTTCCGTAATATATATTGTGTCTTAATAACCTTTTTTAGAATCACAATGTAAAATAAATCTCCCGTTCCTGCCATTCTGGTAACGCCATGCAATGGATGCAATTCAAAGTGAGAGAGAGATCTATGAATAACAGAATGCGTCCATGCCATTAATTTGGCCAAATACATGGCATGAAACTGACGTAAGCTTAAGTAAGCTACGCCCCCCCCCCCCTTTCTCTGGTAAATTATGACTTTATTTTTCGGAGTAATGGGTTTCGGACAACTGGGTTTCGGGGAATTGGGTTTCGGACAACTGGGTTTCGGAGAACTGGGTTTCGGACAACTGGGTTTCGGAGAACTGGGTTTCGGACAACTGGGTTTCGGAGAACTGGGGTGTACCCATATTTATTATACTTTTGGCTTAATCGGGGTCCCACCTCCTTTACTTTGAATTCAGCATATGTCATGGAATAGGTTGGATTGTATGTAATTGAGAAATTTTACAAGTAAATTTTCTATTAATTACAATACAAACCTATTCCATGACCATAGGCCCACCCGGCCTCCCCGCAGTATTTTTAAGTTTTACTGCGTACAATTATGAAGATATAGCATATAAAGGGGTGTTAGGTCAGTTGACCTAGAGGGATTCAGGTTATCCTCAAGGAGGATTGGCTCCCAGAATGCAACACCGATATTCTGCAAAACAATCACCTAGCGATAGCTTTGTTGGAGAGTATCGGGTCATTCTCCATGCAGTCGTACAAATTATACAGACACGAATAGCAAATGACGCATGCGTGGAGATTAAAGAATATCAAGTTGGAACCCTGGCTTCCAATCCTCCTTTGGTTATCCTGTTGTTTTTGGACTTGCCCATTTTTCCAAATTAGGGGTATTAGCATATGTCATGGAATAGGTTTGTATTGTAATTAATAGAAAATTTACTTGTAAAATTTCTCATTTCAACAGATTGGCAATATCTGTTATAGGTGGAAGACTCAGTAATAGATATCAGGGCCTATTTGCATTTGAACTTGAAAATCAAGATATCTTTTTGGCGATCTGCATCTGTAACAAATTCTTACAACTTCCAATAACTTTACAAATACTGATTAGACTGACTTCCATTTCTTTTAAAATCATCTACAAGTTTTCAGAAGTTCAGATCTGACTTTATATTTAAGATTTGACCTTTAATGACCTTTTCAAGGTCAAAAAGGGTCAAAAAGGTCTTTTTTCAACTTGCTTCAAATTAACCATTTTTTCAGAAGTTCAAATCAGACTTCAGTTTTGAGATTTGACCAAGTTTTATTGGATGTATAACATATTTATGGGTCATTGAGAAAGATTAAAGGTTATTATTATCTGACAATTTCAAAATTATTGTAGTATATGTTACCCCTACCCCTAATTTTGAACTGAGAAGAGACCTCTGAATCTGAAGGATATTACCTCAAATTCTAGCACAAAATGGTTGTAACTAATCAGACTTTCATTCTATAACTGATATTTTTCACAAAGTTTTATTGGATTCAAGACTTTGTAAAATGATGTTATTCCTCTAAATGTAACTAACAATTTAATTTCATGTCTCAGAAGATCCCCTTCTGTGCACATTGCTGGGTATAGGATTTCTCAAATTTATGACGTTAATTCATGGTAAAAAGTCACACTCACAATTTTGGGAGTTGTTATATACAATCCTTTCTAACTTTTTATCATATATGCGAAATTCTTTGAAATTTTCTCCATTTAGTCAAAGTATACATACATTATACCTCTGAAAGTTTGGTATGATAACAACAAAAATAAAAAAGATATGATTGGTAAAGGACAATGCACCCTTTTTTCTGTACATGCTCTCAAAAGTTCAAATCTGACCTTCAGTGACATTCTCTAGGTATAAAAAAATTTCTCAAGGTCAAAAAGGTATTTTTATCTTGCTTTAAATTGACCCATTTTTTTCAAAATCATCTACAAGTTCTCAGAAGTTCAAATCTGGCCATAGATTTGACCTTCTATGACATTCTCAAGGTCAAAATAGATTTGACCTTCAATGACCTTCTCAAGGTCAAAACAGTCTTTTTTCATCTTGCTTCAAATTGACCAATTTGTTTTTCAAAATTATCTACAAGTTCTCAGAAGTTCAAATCTGACTTTAGATTTGAGATTTCACCTTCAATGACCTTCTCAGGGTCAAAAAGGTCTTTTTTCAACTTTTTCATAATCACCTACAAGATCCCAGAAATTCAAATCTGAAATAATAACATTGTGTCATGTTAATGCCTTTGTTTTTGAATGTTTTTGTTTTCTGTTATTGCATTAATAACTTACAAAATGTGTTTTTAAAAATTATTAGTCAATTTCAAAATTTTAATTTTTTTCTTTAAAAATGTGATTTCTAATTTAAGTTAGATGAAAGCTAGATATCTTTTCTTGTACT
Source organism: Owenia fusiformis (assembly GCA_903813345.2). Taxonomy (NCBI): domain Eukaryota; kingdom Metazoa; phylum Annelida; class Polychaeta; order Sabellida; family Oweniidae; genus Owenia; species Owenia fusiformis. Next base: position 19,763,149 of record CAIIXF020000004.1, read on the forward strand.
CAACAGAATATAATTTATTTTAACAGTATTATCAGAATCAAAATACTGAAAACAGGTTTACCAAATCTAGTTATATTCAAGTTTGGGGAATATTTTGTAAATTGGCCATGTTGTCTGACTAAAGTTTCCCATCTGGTGGTGAAGCTATAGTAACTAGCTTGTTCATAAGTAATTGAGAGCAATTTCATTTATGCCAAAACTATAAAATTGAGAATTTGCAATTGTTATACAAATGTAAATATATTATAATTGTATATGATTTTTCAGGATAAAGCATGTGATGAGGAAAACTAGTGCTCCAGCTAGGGGTCAAGACCAAGTCTATGATGGCACTGAACTGGTACGTTAGGGGCACTCCTGGAAATCAAAATGGGGCACCCATTAATTGAATTGATAAATCACTTGTAAAACATTTTAGGGTCTTTTTTCAAAAGTGAACCCCTAATTTGAAATCTGGTGCCCATTTTCTTTAGAATTAGGCCTGAAATTAAAAAGTAATGCCCATTTATGTCAGTTTGCTATTAATATATCTTCTTTTGACCAGCCAGTTTATGTGGGTAGGAGGAAATTTGGGCCCAAAACCCTTTTTGGGCACAATTTTTTTTAGGGGGGCATCTTATTTTTTCAATTTTTTATGTCATTACCAGAAGTGATGACATATTGTTATAGTCTCCAGCTTTTTTGTGGATGTTGTTTGGAGTTGGGCATCTGTAACAATTTACAAGGTAGTGACATTTTGCCATGTTACTGCCTTAATCATCTCATTGTTTCAATCTATAGTATTACAAGGTAGTGACATTTTGCCATGTTACTGCCTTAATCATCTCATTGTTTCAATCTATAGTATTACAAGGTAGTGACATTTTGCCATGTTAATGCCTTAATCATCTCATTGTTTCAATCTATAGTATTACAAGGTAGTGACATTTGCCATGTTAATGCCTTTATCATCTCATTGTTTCAATCTATAGTATTACAAGGTAGTGACATTTGCCATGTTAATGCCTTAATCATCTCATTGTTTCAATCTATAGTATTACAAGGTAGTGACATTTTGCCATGTTAATGCCTTAATCATCTCATTGTTTCAATCTATAGTATTACAAGGTAGTGACATTTGCCATGTTAATGCCTTTATCATCTCATTGTTTCAATCTATAGTATTACAAGGTAGTGACATTTTGCCATGTTAATGCCTTTATCATCTCATTGTTTCAATCTATAGTATTACAAGGTAGTGACATTTGCCATGTTAATGCCTTAATCATCTCATTGTTTCAATCTATAGTATTACAAGGTAGTGACATTTTGCCATGTTAATGCCTTTATCATCTCATTGTTTCAATCTATAGTATTACAAGGTAGTGACATTTTGCCATGTTAATGCCTCAATCATCTCATTGTTTCAATCTATAGTATTACAAGGTAGTGACATTTTGCCATGTTAATGCCTTTATCATCTCATTGTTTCAATCTATAGTATTACAAGGTAGTGACATTTTGCCATGTTAATGCCTCAATCATCTCATTGTTTCAATCTATAGTATTACAAGGTAGTGACATTTTGCCATGTTAATGCCTTTATCATCTCATTGTTTCAATCTATAGTATTACAAGGTAGTGACATTTTGCCATGTTAATGCCTCAATCATCTCATTGTTTCAATCTATAGTATTACAAGGTAGTGACATTTTGCCATGTTACTGCCTTAATCATCTCATTGTTTCAATCTATAGTATTACAAGGTAGTGACATTTTGCCATGTTACTGCCTTAATCATCTCATTGTTTCAATCTATAGTATTACAAGGTAGTGACATTTTGCCATGTTAATGCCTTAATCATCTCATTGTTTCAATCTATAGTATTACAAGGTAGTGACATTTTGCCATGTTAATGCCTTAATCATCTCATTGTTTCAATCTATAGTATTACAAGGTAGTGACATTTTGCCATGTTAATGCCTTAATCATCTCATTGTTTCAATCTATAGTATTACAAGGTAGTGACATTTTGCCATGTTACTGCCTTAATCATCTCATTGTTTCAATCTATAGTATTACAAGGTAGTGACATTTTGCCATGTTACTGCCTTAATCATCTCATTGTTTCAATCTATAGTATTACAAGGTAGTGACATTTTGCCATGTTAATGCCTTAATCATCTCATTGTTTCAATCTATAGTATTACAAGGTAGTGACATTTTGCCATGTTACTGCCTTAATCATCTCATTGTTTCAATCTATAGTATTACAAGGTAGTGACATTTTGCCATGTTAATGCCTCAATCATCTCATTGTTTCAATCTATAGTATTACAAGGTAGTGACATTTTGCCATGTTACTGCCTTTATCATCTCATTGTTTCAATCTATAGTATTACAAGGTAGTGACATTTTGCCATGTTAATGCCTTTATCATCTCATTGTTTCAATCTATAGTATTACAAGGTAGTGACATTTTGCCATGTTAATGCCTTTATCATCTCATTGTTTCAATCTATAGTATAACAAGGTAGTGACATTTTGCCATGTTAATGCCTCAATCATCTCATTGTTTCAATCTATAGTATTACAAGGTAGTGACATTTTGCCATGTTAATGCCTTAATCATCTCATTGTTTCAATCTATAGTATTACAAGGTAGTGACATTTTGCCATGTTAATGCCTTAATCATCTCATTGTTTCAATCTATAGTATTACAAGGTAGTGACATTTTGCCATGTTAATGCCTTAATCATCTCATTGTTTCAATCTATAGTATTACAAGGTAGTGACATTTTGCCATGTTACTGCCTTTATCATCTCATTGTTTCAATCTATAGTATTACAAGGTAGTGACATTTTGCCATGTTAATGCCTTAATCATCTCATTGTTTCAATCTATAGTATTACAAGGTAGTGACATTTTGCCATGTTACTGCCTTAATCATCTCATTGTTTCAATCTATAGTATTACAAGGTAGTGACATTTTGCCATGTTAATGCCTTAATCATCTCATTGTTTCAATCTATAGTATTACAAGGTAGTGACATTTTGCCATGTTAATGCCTTAATCATCTCATTGTTTCAATCTATAGTATTACAAGGTAGTGACATTTTGCCATGTTAATGCCTTAATCATCTCATTGTTTCAATCTATAGTATTACAAGGTAGTGACATTTTGCCATGTTAATGCCTTAATCATCTCATTGTTTCAATCTATAGTATTACAAGGTAGTGACATTTTGCCATGTTACTGCCTTTATCATCTCATTGTTTCAATCTATAGTATTACAAGGTAGTGACATTTTGCCATGTTAATGCCTTAATCATCTCATTGTTTCAATCTATAGTATTACAAGGTAGTGACATTTTGCCATGTTAATGCCTTAATCATCTCATTGTTTCAATCTATAGTATTACAAGGTAGTGACATTTTGCCATGTTAATGCCTTAATCATCTCATTGTTGCAATCTTTAGTATTAATAGTTCTCAGACCTTGTCAGGGGCTACATAAAAAATACACAACATTAAATTACTTTTTATCATATATTGGAGATTTTGACAGGATTTGAACAGAACAGGGAATTGAAGCCCTTTAATTGAAAATTGTTCAGGCACATTATTCATCAATAAATATTTGTAAGTTATTTGTGAGTCACTTTTTTCATTGGTCATTAGTCATGTTTATGAATAATCTTGTAGAAGTTGCTGAGAGATTTACTAATAAGAAAGAAGGATCTCTTGGAGCAAGTAGAGAATATGATAGATCAGCATAACATGTGAGTACCCTGCTAAATTGCTTGCCACCATGCTCAAATTGCTTGCCACCCAGCCCAATTGTTTTCCAACCATCTCAGTTGCTTGCCATCCAGCTCAAATGGTTGGCATCCTGCTCTATTACTTGCCACCCTTCTCTATTGCTTACCACCCTGCTCAGTTACTTACCATCTGCTCCATTGCTTGCCACCAAGCTAAAACTGCTTGCCACCCAGCTCAATTGTTTGGCACCCTGCTCTATTACTTGCCACCCTGCTCCATTGCTTGCCACCCAGCTCAAATTGCTTGCCACCCAGCTCAATTGTTTGTCACCCTGCTCCATTAGTTGCCATCCAGCTCAAATTGCTTGCCACCCAGCTCAATTGTTTGTTACCCTGCTCCATTAGTTGCCATCCAGCTCAAATTGCTTGCCACCCAGCTCAATTGTTTGTTACCCTGCTCCATTGGTTGCCATTCAGCTCAAATTGCTTGCCACCCTGCTCTATTGCTTGCCACCCAGTTTAATTGTCACCCTTGTAAATTGATTGTCACCTGCTTAATTGCTTGCCACCCTGCTCTGTTGCTTGCCACCCTGAGGCCTCATCATGAACTTGTTGCAAAGTTTGCATTTGCGATGCGTATAGATAGAAGATCAGCTTCATCAGACAACATGGCAAACAATAAGCACACTATGAAGAAATAAAGCTAGCTGTAGGATTACATGGATTTTATAGACACAGTGAAATACTCAAAAACTCAAATCGAACTTAGAAAAATTCTCTGATTGCTAATTTTATAATAACATACTATGTGTCAAGAAAAATTGATGTATCAACCTTGTTCCTACATATAAATGTTTTATCAACATTTCCTGTTAAAAGAGAGATCTGAGATGAATGAGCTTTCACGTAAACTCACTACAATATCCAAAATATTGCACAATACATTATTATATTTTTCTTAATTGTATTCAAAATGTAAATGCTGTTTTTGTATATCTTTAGAGATATCCATGAAATCATTGACAAGACAGATGAAGTGGATGAGACTGCAAGATCTGAGAAGGAGAAACACAATGCAAGCAAATCACAGGTAAAGACTAATCATTTACTTTTATATAACACCATATCACATGCTCATATGCATTTACTATTATATTATTACTTATAATACAATGAACAATACTTCTCGTTTAGTCACATACATGTACTTACTAAATAAATATACAGTATAATGGAATACTGTTAGTCAACTTAATTTGGTGAGTTGCAAAATTTTCCAATTTTGCCCAGTTCGCCAAATTAAATCACGCCAAATTAAGTTGACTAACAGTATCTCAAAACCTCCATTTAATTACATTGTATCTGGGTGTTTGTTGTCCACTTTCAAAAAAACGTTTGAGGTTTCAGATGATTCAAAGTAAGAATATTATCTGAAAATGTGTTTTCTAAAAGGTCTCTTCATTGTAGATGGAATATTAGAGGGTGCATACCTTTTGCTAGTACAGTATTGTTTGAATGCCACTGGGACCAATCCAAAGTGTTCAGATTAGTAGATGTTCACATTTCAATGTTTATTGAAGATTTGAACCACGTGTTCAGATTGAGAGGTGTTTGGATATTCAGGTTTCACTGTAATTCAAATATGCCAAGTGTGTCTCAGTAAATCAGCTCAGAGCATTTCAGTGCATAATATACATGTACACTGTACTTAATATGGAGTCAGCTGAGCTGAGCTGTGCGTCAGGACCATTATTTTAGAGCGCATTCTAGTTTTATATCAAACTGAGCATTTTTTATAAAGGAGTGAAAGTGTTTTGAATTACAATAAAGAACCATGTATTATTCTTTATTGGATTTTAAAGCATTTATGCATGTTCTATAAGCCATTCTGATAATGTTGCTTCACCTTTATATACTTATTATACATTATGTGCCTCATTAGTGCGGCATTCATGCTCTTATACATGTATTTTCAATGAAGAATGATACAGAATTCTTATTCCTAGTTTTTCACCATGATATGAAATTCCTCTATTGTATCATCTAGCTCTCTGAAATTATTCATGAGTGTATACAACTCTATAGAGTTGTTCAAGCAATTTATACCATGTATAAAAACACTTTTCCCAAACTACTATTACTACTATAAGCTATAGTATTAGGATCTTTTGCCAAGTTGTTGACATTTAGATTCACTGTAGAGGGGCCATTATCTGTAATTCCAATCCTGAATTACCCTGAAATATTTTTTGTGATGATGATTGTAGCTTGCACTATCAACAGATGTAATGTAAAACTTGAACATTTTGAAAAGCAAATTTATTTATTTTAAAAGATGAGAGCATAGTCAAATTCAATTACCAAGATGCAAGTAGGTAGTTTCTTAGTTAGGTGGCTAATTAGGGTTAATTAACATGGCAGGTATATAAGAAAGTTCCCTTAAACTTGAATATTATCCGATTAAGTGGATCAATTTTCATATTTATTCTGATAATTATATAAACGATATTATGTCTAGTAAAAGAAAATATTATCTGCCCAACACAAGAAAAGGTATTTCACTTTTTGTGATTTTGTAACATGGAGTCTATGGGGAATCTCCCTTACCTAGAAGTCATTTTCAAAGTTGGTAAATACTTTTTAAACCACATTTCTACAATTTTACATGTAGACATCAAATATGATATCCCTTCAACTAAATTTTTAATTTTTAATGAAGTTAATCAAGAGTATTTCATGCTTAGATATTTTTAGAAAAGTCTGCATAGAACATGTTAATGATGGTATGTTATTTTGTTGTTCCAGCTACATGAGTCAGTAAGGAAGATTCATCACACAGATAGTCTAGGAATTCCCCCATTACCTGAGGCCTGCTACTCTTTAGGGGTATTGGGGGTAAGCAGTGCTTGTAGCTATAGCAAATATTAGATAATGAGCTTATAACAAATACTTTCAACAATTTAATGCTATATTCCATGGTTTGTATATTTCAAGAATGCATGTATATTACATGTATATGCAGCTAATACACAAAGAAACAATATCATAACAACCATTATCAAAATCTAAAACCACAAGACCATGAGACATTTAAGATGTATGGAAGTGGATATGGTACATGATAAGAACTTAAAGAAGATTCCAATAGATATGCTCTTGCCATGATGTCACCATTTTAGTGTCCAGCTTCCAACAATTAGTGAAGTCCACATTTGGCACATGTAACAAATGTTAACTCTTTTGTAACAATTGCAGTAACATGGCAAGTATTTGCATTCTGTTAATGCCTCGTCTATTTTTGTTTTAGGTCCCTTGTGACGACAAACCAGATGAGCAAGAGAAACTATTACAAACATTAATAGAAGCACAGAACACACAAAATGTACCAAAGTTAACTGAACATATTGTGAACATTCTAGAATCACTGGACTAATGTTTCTCTATAGAGATACTAGGACATATATATAAGTGAAAGGACAAGACAGCAAACAGTTAGCCCAGTTCACTTGAGATCTGGGAATACTTTAGTATGTACTTTCCACAAGTAGACTGATATCTTTAAAATGTGTGTTATAAAGTAAAAGGTTGTCCAACTGTGGAAATGCTGATGTTCCATATTTTGTTGATAAAGTTGAAAATGATTTAATGTTTAACAAAAGGTGAACATTTTAATTTTATGTAGCAGTTGAATTTTATTTTTGAGTAATAAAATCTCAGTAACAAAAGCTTTAATTATCCCATTGAACAAAGTTAGGGAGTCTTGCTCAAGAAGAACTTTCAAGATGGTCGCTGAATTTCAAAATGGCTGTCATTTTTTGTATAAAGTTTTATATTTGAAAACTCATATACCAGTTAATGGATTTGGTTTAAATTTAAATGCTGGTGCCTCAGTCCTGCTCAAGAAAAAATAAAAATGTAATCTTTGATAACCTATATACCAGTTGACGGGTTTTGTATGCTGATGCCTTAAGAACATAGGAGTCCTACTTAAAAAGAAATTTTCAATATGGCTGCTTTCTTTCAAAATGTCTTATGGGGGCCCGTATGGGGGTAAGAACCTCTGCTAAAAATGCATTTTCAATATGGCCACTCATTTTAATAAATGGCCTCCATTATTTGTAAAAATAATGTTATCTTTGACAACTCAAATACCAGTTGACTGACTTGGATCAAATTTTATATGCTGATGCCTTATAAACATTTAAGTCTGCTTAAAGATTCTCGCAATCTTTATCCAATCAGCGTTTGCGAGTGTGTCGGCTCACGTATAAAAGGCGAATCCAACTCAAATCCATGCAGGGGTGTATGAGGTACTCGAATAGGAAAGAGCCCGTGAAATCTGAATTTATATGCACATGGTCAATGTTTACACATGTTTGGAGTTATTGAAGAAAATGTGATATGGGTGTGGTTCCGAATTTGAAGTCATTGCTGGAAAATATGATTTTAATACGTGAAATTATATCTATAAATACAGCACTAAAAATAACAGTACACATGAAGTACATGTATGATTGTGTTCAGAAATGTTTGAAACCCTTAGGGAAAATTCTGTCTGCATTTTGTCACCATTGCTCTTTCTTCCCGCATTCTAGTGCTGTTTGAATGAATATATTAATTAATGCATTTCTAACTAAAATATATCACTTTTTTTATAAACCACAAACATTTAGATCATAAAAAAATTATTCAATACTTGAGTGAGCACGATATGCAAGGGTTACTAAGTTGACACAGTAAATGACCACTGATATTGTGTTAGTCCATGCACACAGCTTATTCTGCTAAGGCCATAAGAAGTAAATTCTTTGCTTTGCGTCCCCTTGCTTGCACTATTTTGAGTAAATCAGAAAAAACAAACACATCAAAATATCAATCACAAGGGTCTGAAAGTACCATTACATTTCGTTCAATCAGAATCAGACGAAATGGCGGATAATTTGATGTGCGTCAAAATTGACAGTGTTATAATTATTTTGGCATACATTGTGTATTTTCTTATTTTTTACCCTTGAAGTTTAAATATATTGTATAAAATGTATAGATATGTGTTTGTGATCACTGCAAATTGGTATGTCATCCCTTTTTATGCCCATAAAATGTATACATTTCTCAGCAAACAAGTTTGTGTTTTTTTCTTGAGTTTGTGTTTGTTTTCCTTGTACCCTTGCATGATTTGGATTTTGCCAGGACGCAAAACAAAGAATCTACTTCTTATGGCCTAATACACATTTGCTAACACCCCCACTTTCAAAGTGAAGTGACTAATTGGTTTATGTTTACGTTTTAATGTGTTTTGGGTTCCTTGTTACAGCAAGGGGGGCCAGTAAAATAGACTAACATGTTTACATGGCAAGTTTTGATCGAATATGTGAGACACTTTAAGATGGAATTCTCATATTCACTGTTGAATTCAAAATGGCCTATTTTTTCAAAAAAGTTGTTGTCAAAAGGAGACAATCAATTCTACTCAACTACTTCCTTGTTATTTGTATCATGTAATGTCCAAAATGAAACGCCGGTCATGAAAGTAATGGTTAAAATAGATTAATATTCCATCACTTCTCTTCGGTAACATAGATAGTGCGTTTAACAAGAATTTAACATGGTGAGCAATGCATTAAATCCGTTTAAAGCTACGTTTATTAGTAAGTTACTGCCCGGTGTGTAAATTCTTATCATTCTCATTGTGTATAATAAGACAATATGTAATAAAATGTGGCGATTGCGGTTTTTGATGAGCAGAGGTGTATTTAGGCATTCATATTTCGGCGTTTGCAGAGATTCACTCACATGAACATGGCATGTCCATCATCATAACTAATGGGCCGATTTCAATTTAGGTTACAATTCTGAAATGCTCAGGAGGACTACTTTCGAGGCTGTTGGTTCACGTCCGAATTTTTATGGAGGCCCATGGGACAAAATAGTAAAAAATTTATTGTTTAGGTCCGAAAATAACCTGTCACCAACCCCATCCGATTTAACAAAGGCCCATTTCTAACTCTTATCCTAGCTTAAACCTCATTTCGTTTCTAACCCTTATCAAACGTGAAACCTTAACCCCTTTGATTTGATTTACGAAACTTTCGAAATTTGCTGTTTTTGTACTCTGGTGCAAAATCGTTGAATATACTGATTTACTTAAATGTGTAGAACCTTCAAACTAAATGGATGCTTTTCCCATATTTCATTCCGAAAATATTAATTTGTAGGTTCCAATCTTGAAAAACGCGTGTAACCTAGACATTTTTTATTTATTTTCTTGACATTTTCAGCCCTATCTGACATTCATTTGAAATCAAAGAATCGATTTAATTTTTCGAAATTCGGATATAGAAGGGCCGCGAATAAAATTTTGATATAAATTCGGATTGCAGATATAATAAACTGCACTGGCAAATTGTAAATGATTTACAAGAAAATGAGGCGATTTGAAGCAAAATGGGAAATGACTATTTTGAGCATTTTTTCAAACTCAAATATCTCAAAACTAGGGCATTTAGTACTTAAAAGCTAACACTATTAGCATGCTCTCCATATAGAATTTCTTCTAAAATATTGAATATGTGTTGACTATTTTAGAGAAAAAAAAAAAAATTTGATTTAGTTTTTGACCTAGATAAAAACCAGCGTCCCGCTAAGTTCAGCCAGGATCAAGCTCGTTTTTAGGCTTTACAAATAATACGATTTAGATAACCATTCTAAAGTTGATGCAAATAATAAGCTTTGCTTACTTTACAGCAATAAATCGATTCAAATATTGATTTAATGTTGCTTTTTAAAACTTCAAGGCCAAACAAATGCAAGTTATTGTTGTTGGTTGTTATTTGTATAATAAATCTAACTGGTTACAGCTTTTGTGGTGTTCTAGCAAAAAAATGCAACATATTTGTGTTGTAGCAATCCTAATAAACTTGAAGAAATCAAGTTTAATTTGCACCTGTTCACTTCCAATCGCATCATCGCATAATCTTGATAATGATGGCGAACAGTAATGTATTGAAGATCCTGGCTTTCCTCGTAATAGTGGGTAAGGATCCTTTAAATTGCGTTATGAATCATAATGACAATTTCGTTTTACAGCGCCTGATCGAGCTAGTAATTTATAAACAAAATCAAAAATGTAGATACTTTTTGAGCTCTCGATTAAAACTAGATTCATCATAGCTCCTGCTGTAAGTAGTTGCTTTGCTTTCTCAGTCATTTACTAACAATTATAAAGCCAATTAATAATCAATCAATTAAAAGATTTCAGAAATATTGTACAATATATTGCTCCATGGGCAAAGTTTCGACTAAGGGGTATTTGCCTTTTATTACACGACTGGTTCCTTTATGTTACGATCGAAAATATATTTGTAACTCGTTAACATGCTAACATGTACCCTTTGTGGAACAAATTCTGTGCGTCTGGTCTTGGGGGAGGCATCAAAAGTTCACTGTCTGTTTAAAAACTTAACAAATCAAGTTTGACCTCTGACCCTCACCGCCCTTCAAACTTAATTCTTAAAATGTTGAAAATCGGGGTAAAGAATTGAAATGAAAAAGTAAAACTTTAATACATGTATATGATGGAAATCGGTAAGTTTCCGCAACATTTTTACAAGAATGATGGATAGCATCTAGATTGGTACCATTAAGCTTACAATAGTACAGTTTTTGTTACTTTACTATATCTTTGAAGGCAGTAAAACTCAGCTTTTATGACATTTCAAAACATTGATTTTGTCGGATAGAAAACCTTTCAGTATTGACCGCCCCCACCCCCAAACTTAATACAGGAGTTTCATTAACAACAGGCAACAGGCGATTTTCACCTGTTGTTACAAAATCGCCTGTTGTGTTCAGGGACTTTTCCATGTTAAATTTTTGATTTCCATTTATTTTGCCTGTTGTTTTCATTTATTTAGCCTGTTGTGAGAAATTCTAGTGAAACCCCTGTAATTAGTTAAGTTCCTAAATAGACCTAAATCGATCTTCAATTAATATATTTGTCTCGTGAGAACAATTAAATACAGGGACATTGAGATAGTTCAATAAATGCACTAAATAGCGAGCAATCAATGGTAAATTGATAAAATAATAGATTTACAATTTTGTCCAGTCAGTATTTATGTTAATCTATATTAATGCTATTATCATGCTACATTAATTAAGGAACCTAAAATCAAACAGTTGTAGAGAAGTTCATATTCTTCAAATTAATTCGTGTTCTCCCTGCAGTTTACACGAAATAGTTTTACTCGACGATGCAATTAAGCACCAACGTTTTTAATAATTGCATTTCAAGGATCATAAGTATCACGCAGGCCCAACCCCTGGCTCAAAGAATATCCAACCCTGTCTCTCGTCACTCTTGACATGATATGTTTCCCAATGATGTCTGCCTCGGGTGTCTACATCAAATCCATCTTAGTAAACATATCATCAGAATAGTGTTAGTATCACCATCAATAGTTTTGCTTTTAGTTTCAAGTGTCACTGGCCAGCTAAGCAGCTGTTGGAACTGCTCACGACGAGCTCCGACTAACTATAGTTCGGATGTTAGTGACGACAACTATGATGATCCTCCAGAGGCAGAGATTGTACATGACTGCATGGTCCCAATGATGGAGTATTTCGATCGTAACGGAGGCTATGATCAGATAACTACATGGCTCGGAGACGCCTTGTATCAGGCAAACTTTACACTTGTAGACGAACTTTGCGAGTAAGTGGAGTTGGGATTGCAGGGATGGTTACCGCCGTTTGGATTAACATATTTTGAAAACTTTGCTTCACATGAAAACTCTATTTATAGTCAGAAACCCATGCCTCTCTATCGTTTCAAAAAATTTACCCAACGTATCGGTCTCTGTTAATTTATGGCATCCATACTTTTTTGAAAGGTAACACTTTGAGGCTCAATTTTTTGCCGGATGCCCTTGCAAACTCTCATTGGTTGCTCTGTATTGTAGCATTCCGTTACCATGGTTACGCATCTATTGACATCTTACCTTGGAATCTTAAATCATTTGCAACTTTGTCATTATTTGGTCTATAGAGATGATATTCGTATCAAATTAAACCTAATTAAATTTCCCATAAAGTAATGATATTCAATTATGCAAATTAGCTCATTTGCATAAATTGTGACGTCATCAATCAATTTTTGATTCAGAATTTTCAAGTATAGCAACGTATCTATTAGAACTGAGGCCGTATGTCAGAATTTCTGCAAAGTTTGGTCCTTTAGACTATAAGAAGAAGGTATAAGCAACATAAAAAAGAAAACATATTCAAAATTGGATCAGTATTACCAAAGCTATTAAACTTTCGAGGCAGCTACTGTGAATGTCATTATTTGACAATTATATTCAGACATCTTACCATGGACGTTTAAAATGTTTGTAGCTTTGTCATTATTTGGTCTATAGAAATGATATTGGTATCAAATTAAACCTTATTTCCTGTATGATTACAATATTCAATTATGCAAATTAGCTAATTTGCATAAACTGTGATGTCATCAATCAATTTTTGTTCAGAATATGCCAGTTTAGCAACATATATATTAGAACTTAGGCTGTATGACAGAATGTGTGCATAGTTCTGACCTTTATTTGATGAGTGGAAGATATAGGCAACATTCAAGAGACAACAGATTCAGAATTGGATCAGAATTAGCAAAGTTATTCAGCTTTTTTGGGCAGCTACTGTGAACGTCATTGTTTTACAATTATAAAAAATATTACAATAACGAAAAAAGAAACAAACATAGTTGTTTCAATCTTATTGAGTAAAAATGTACATGACTTGTTCATATTTTTCCATTGAACTGAACATGTAAGTATGTGGATATGTTATATGTATTTTGACTATCATTCACAGGGGTCAAAATCGTGTGATCTTGATCCTGTATTTCAAAATCCAATTTTATAATTCACCATATACTGTCAATGATCCATATGAATACATAGTAATGCTTTAATTATGCTTTTTAGACATATGTTGACAAATATACATATCAATATTTACAAAATTTATATGGAGGAGTATTCCTGGTTTCATTTGATTTCTAACATGTGATAAAGCTGAAAACAAAATTTTGTTGATATTTGGACATAAGCTAAATAATTCTTAATTACCATTTTATATTCAAAATACAGATAGAGTGTCAACTCTAGAACTTAGATATTAACATTTCCATCTCATGTCCCAATGTGTCAATTATTGAGGGAGTCACATCACACCCTCCAGGATGCCTATCTTTGATGGAGCTGTCACACTTAGGCCTTGTAGCTCATCATTCGCCACCATGTAAATACTTTCCGACAGATGGCAGGGTACAGCATGAATACAGGGTGGGCAAAAGAAATAGTTTTACAGAAAGATATCCCCATCACACCAAATAAAAAGTAAATTAATTAAAAAAACAATGCCCAAAATAAGTCAATTGGTGGCAAATGGCGAGCCCACACAGCTAATGTGACAACTACTTAAGGGAATTTTTTAACCTTCAAAATCCTTGGTGATTCAACCTTAGAATGGTTTATGTTATAGCTTTTCTGAAAATGGACTATAAGCAGAAAGTAGGTACTTCGGGAAGCAAAATGAAAAGTTTAATTTTACATAGTATAACCTCTTTGATATCCAATGAAAAATGATGACAAAATCCATACAAAGAGCTCAGTAGTAGTACTAGTAATCCTGAAATTGAAGTGTATTGATCGAAATAGCCACAAAGAAAAAATGCCCTTTAAAATATTTTTGAAAGATGTGATTTTTGTAGGACTTTAACTAACCCTTCCTACATCTACATATAGGTTTCCTACATCTAACTCTTATGGAAGTATGTGTGGTATAGGACTTAAAATCTGAACTTGTTTTAAAGGGTTTCCAAAATATGAAATATGTAAAAATCTATGAAAAATATGAGTCTCAAATGAATGGATTTCAGGTATATCCCAAAGAATATGGATACCATTCAAAACTGAGAACAGTAACAACAGGAGATTTTAGTGCAAAATAAAGGAGTTCACGTAGTATGATTGACGGAGGTTGAATAAACTATTTTGATATACACTTTTTATAGCTTAGAAGCTTTAATATGGAATGAAAATAGCATACAGTATGTATTATTACACTGTATTATTGTATGTATTCTTTGTACAAATGAATAATTTAATAAAAAAAAAAAATTAATGTCACACAGATGATATTTGCGAGTCAAATCACACTGGTGAGGTGAACATGGAGATGTGACAAAGATGATGGAAACATTAAGAATAAAAAGCATCCCTGTCATGAAACCACTGAAATAGATACATAAGAACAATTCAACCACTGCCATATGGGTCCAAGACATGGGTAATGCTACATGAATATCAATGTTACATATACATGTAGATGGTTATAACATGAATGAATGCCATGTAGTTGATTTTAACGTGGATATCAATGTCACACTGATGACATTAAATCAGTGTCATATGGATGTAGAAACTCTCGGGTTAAAGCCCTCACTATTCATTTCTACGCTTCATTAACACTTAATATAAAAATGCAATGGTATCTATGAACTATGATAGGTTGGTATGATAAATAATACAAGGTGTCTCAAAAAATGTACCTAAAAGTATATAAACGGCACAGTTAAACCAATCAATATTTTCAGACATTTTTGCATGGTCATGTTGCTGAAGCATGTACGTTTCCTTCCTGATACAAAGTTTTTAGTTCAGTCTTGCCTTTTTGATGATCTAAGCCTTTACTTTTAACTTCATATTTCAATGACAGCCTGTTTCCCTGTGCTACATTGTTCATCACATTTGATAATGTTTCAGGTGGAATGTTTTGAATTTCTCTTTGGGTGTTGGCCTTATGTTGTTCTAGGTCTTTTGGGTTTGGATAAGCTTAACATGTTCCTTCAAATAGCCCTAGAGAAAGAAGTTCCAAGGTTGAAGATGGGAGAACAATCACAGAGAACCAGGTCAATTGTCGTCAAATGATTTAGCGGTTAATTGATAATGGAGTTCCATCTGCCAGAGTTACGGAGACTGAATGAAATCCAAATGAGAACACAGTTTGAGCCCCTCCATGTACAGCAATGGCCACACAAAAATTCCCATAAAAGGAGTTTCTTCTCTCTGCATATCAGCATATAGACATTGTGAGGGCCTCCCTATTCAACAGATTTGACACCCCAAACATTTTCTCTGGGATGACTTCAAGAACCATGTTTATGCTTATCCCAAGCCTAGAGACATAGAACAACTTGAGATCAACATGTGAAAGGAAATTCAAAACATTCCACCAAAAACATTATCATATATGATAAACAATGTAGCAGTAAGGATGCAGGCTCTAATCAAAATGTAAGGAGGTTAAATTAAACACATGGTATAAATAGGGTTAAAAAGCATCAAAAAGTCAAGACTGAACTAAAAATTTAGTATTGGAGAGAAAACTTACATGCTTTTCCTAAATGACCATGCAAAAAATATCTGAAAATATTGATTGATTTATCTTTGCTGTTGATATACCTTTGGGTACATTTTTGAGACACCCTAGAAAATAAAAATTGTATCTTTCATGTCACTGCCAGTAATCTGACAAAATGAGTGAAGGGGAGCCGATTTCTGCTAGAAAATTTAACAAATAAGATTTATTTCTTCAAAAAGCATATAGTATGGTAAAATCAGTTAGGTGTTAGAATGGCGCAACGTCATCAGCAGTCATCATCATAACAATATGTCACCGCTTTTGGTGGTGACATGAAAAACAGCAATGATATAATCTATAATAATATAATATAATGTTTAAAAGTTCATGTAGATGTTCACTGCAGAACAAATATTGATGTTTGACCAGGCATGATGTTTCATCTCTTTAAATAGATTGACGCCTATGAAGCAAATCAGTTTAAAAATTTATAGATTACATAACAGATTTCACAATACCATTCACCCATTCACTAACTGATTAATCCATAACTTTCTCACAAACAATAAATCATGTTACAAAATCAAAAAAACTGTTTTGACCCCTGTCAATGATAGTCAAAATTATAAATACTTGTATCATTTCTATACACCAACTAATTCAGTGACATGGAAAATATATAGATTTCACTCGATAAGCTTGAATCAGCTTTGTTTCATTTTTGTTATTTCAGTGTTTTATTTTTGATTGTCAAATACACGGGTAACTAGAGTATCCGCGTATATTGAGTGTGACCGGTTCTTAGGCTACGAATATGACCTGTTTTGGAAAATCATGAGAGGCACAGCTGCTTAAAAATGGAAAATAAAGGTTAACTTCTATATTATCCTTTTTGAAATTGTGTTTGTTGAATATAGTTTATGCTGTATTTAATAGTAATGTAACAAAAAATGTTAAACATGAGCTATTTTAGCAATGTAACTGTTCATAATGGAATATCAATCAGAAAGTACAGATTTCTCGCCTTAGAGCCAAATCATTAATATCACAGTAGAAAAAAACAAATCCCAAAACTTTTTATGGCTAACCTGAACAAGATCTCCAAATCTCAGTTTATATAATCCCCCGTAGAGTGAGCAAGAGAAGGATTTATCTTTTCCCAGAGGATACGCTTGTGAAATGTCATGGAAACGAGTGTAACACGGCCCACTGATTGTTTCACAATCGTATTCTCCAATAATGGGGCACCAGTGACATTCGTATTCTCAAAAATTCAAAGATGTATCATATTTGGACAGAGCAGGCTAAATTATTTAAAATATTCATGACTAATTCGTAGATCTAGCTATATATTATACATAAGATGTGTCATCCTCTTCGGAGTTGCGTTGTGTTACACAAAAACTGATCAAAGATGCTGGAAACTAGGATTTTACGGCTTCAATCTAATATTAATACGTTTTCTCTTGATTAAGGCCCCTTGTGATATGCCTGGCATTATAAGTATACCAAGTATCATTCATTGACCAAGTAGGATAAAAAGAAAACGTTCGAAAGTGTTCATAAAAAGCAAGTACTTACCTCGTCTGTTTATAGGAACAGAAATACGGTCACACTCGTAAGCTTAGAACCGGTCATACTCAATATACGCGGATACTCTAGTATCCCGTGAAATAGTAACATTCATAGTAGCTGCCTCAAAAGCTGAATTACTTAGCTAATACTAATTCCATTTTGAATCATTTTTATGTTGCTCATACCTCTTCCACTCATAGAATAAATGACAAACTATGCAGAAACTACGCCATACAACCTTGGATCTAATAAATATGTTGCTATACTTGGAAGTTCTGAACCAAAGATAGGTTGATGACATCATAATTTATGCAAATTAGCTAATTTGCATAATTGAATATCGTTTCCATACCGATTATTCAATTAGGATCAATTCAATACCAAGATCTCCTTTTAATAGACCAAATAATGACAAAGCTACCAAACATATCAATTCTTAGGTAAGATGTTTAAAGTTAATTGTTCAGTGATAACGTGCATGGTAGCTGCCTAGAAAGCTTAATAACTTTGTTAGTTCTGATCCAATTTTGAATCTGTTTTCACTTTTATGTTGCTTAAACCTTCTGCTCATAGAATAAAAGTCATAACATTGAAGAAATTTTACCGTACGGCTTCAGTTCTTAAAGATACATTGCTATACTTGAAAATTCTGAACCAAAAATAGATTCATGACGTCACAATTTATGCAAATGAGCTAATTTGCATAATTGAATATTATAATTCTATGGGACATTTATTTAGGTTTAATTTGATACCAATATCATTTCTATAGACAAAATAATGACAAAGCTACAAATGATTTAAGATTCCAAGGTAAGATGTCTATAGATGCGTAACCATGGTAACGGAATGCTACAATACAGAGCAACCAATGAGAGTTTGCAAGGGCATCCGGCAGAAAATTGAACCTCAAGGTGTTACCTTTCAAAAAAGTATGGATGCCATAAATTAACAGAGACCGATACGTTGGGTAAAATTTTTGAAACGATAGAGAGCTATGGGTTTCTGACTATTAAAACTAAAAACTAATCAAAAGCTCACGACCTTGGATGTATTAAAAGCTTATATTGAATGATTTTTATTTCCTGAACAAATTCTATATTCCTGACATTGTTCTGTAATTAATCATAATTTCAGGGTACTCGGTACAATGGTGGAAAAAGTAGCGCTTGCCATAGATGACTGTAATAATGGAGAACTTGAGTCTTGGTGGTCAGACCAGCTCGACTGTGACACTAACCCGGGATATACTCTCTATAAAAGGGTCTGCAATGGCAAAGTCCTCAGTGAGATGTGGGAAGGCCGTATGTATTATACTTATACATCTATTTATACAGTGAAAAAGTAAAGTTTTTAAATGAAATAGAATAGTTTTGCAAACTTAGTCTGAAGCTTCTTGATCTTGTTAAAGCTGTCATCAAAACTTGTTTTCTAATTGGATTCAGTACTAAGTAGTGTCAACCAAAAACATGTCTAAAGACGCTTCGTTAAGGTTTTATGTCCTGTTGGAGAACCCCTGTTTTCAATGCTTTGAAATTGTAATTTAGACAGTTCTTGATCTGTATTTACAAATTGAGCAAAATCCCTTGGAGTTTTAGTAAGTTATGGCTGAGTTAAACAGTTGTCCTTTTATGAGCAAAACTATCAAAAATACAATTTAGAAATTCACTTTGATATGCTCTCTTTATAGATAACTACACACATTTCTACTAGAAAATATAATACGGTCATTTATTGGTTAATTTTGGCAATTATCAGGTCACTCAAATTGAGTATATGAAAGTTATTAAGGGTGTAATCAAGGGTCTATTTTTATTTTAATTTTAGTTTTTATATATACATTTATTTTGTTTCATAAAAATCTGCCCAAGACGTCCACTTTCAATTTTTAGAAATCCATAGTATCATGCAAAACTACACCGAAAAAGTGTTTAGACACATCTAGAGAGTTTGAGATTTTAACAATCATTAGATATCATTAAGTTCTTCAAAAAACAAAAACACAAATTTTGGTCTTGTTTTCTGTCTTCTAGATAAAAATTGTTTTTGATTTTTACAACCAAAAATTTGATGATAGCCAGTAGGAAGATCAAAGATTTAAAAACAAAAATTTGATGGTAACCATCATAAAACGATAATGAGAGTGATTATTATTATAGTGTTAGCCCTGCATGAAAACTCTTGAAATAATATATGGTGTAAGTGGAGGGGGATTGGTTGTGTTTTGCTCACTCAGAGGGATAGGAGTAAGTTCCTATAAACAGTTTACAGTGACTTGATATATTTACAGTGAGAGGCCACAACGTCTATGAAGCGATTCCTCACAACACCACGATAAGACGTCTTTTCGACACCAATACATATATGGTCGCGTTTATGCAGGCAGTGTATTCATACAACCCAGCTCTCGATACCAGCGGCATGAGCGAAAGAGAGTTAGAGAATCGAAAGATTGATAAACAATATATCTGCAGGTAGGTGTTAGTTGAGTTTATATGTCACCACCAAGGTGACGTATTGTTATGATCTCAAACTTTTTTGTGGAGGGCAGTCGGCGTTTGTAACAAATTCTTGTAACAATTTCTTGTAAAATTCTTACAATTTCCTAAAAGTTAACAAGTACTGTTTAGATTGGCTCCAAATCTACAAGTTCTAAGAAGGTCAAATCTGACTTTAGATATGAGCCTTCAATGGCCTTCTCAAGGTAAAAATGTCAAAAGGGTACATTTCGAACTTGCTTTAAATTGACCAAATCTTTTTAAGATTATCTACAAGTTCTCAGGTTCAAATCTGACTTTTGAGATTTGACATTTGGTTGACCTTCGATGACCTTCGAAAGGTGGTAACATTTTGTCATGGGTTATTGCTTTCTTGTTAAAATATCTATATTCGTGAATATCCTACTTTATTGATTTATCCACCTGTAACTGAATATACTTTATTCTCATTATAATGGGTGTATCTATTACGGATTGGTTAAAAACTGCAGTGTGTCATCTTTTCCAGTTCATATAAATCTGCTACTACGTCCATCCGGAGACTATTCGAGAAACACGCCGACGATTTCCCAGTCGCCCCTAACAACGTGGCAAAGAATGGCTATAAATGCGGGATGTTGTTTGCTATTCCCTACTGTGTTGAGGACCTGTGTGGAATTACTGCTGAGACTTGTCTAACTGCTGGTGAACGTGTTGAGGTAACATTTTCAGACTGGTTAACTTTAGGGCCATGATGCCGATCTGACATTCCTTTTTCAATTTTACATTCAACTCACTGTTGAATGTAAAATTCTTAACATCCCACGGCACCAGTACACAGACGCTCAAGTTTCATAAAATAATGAAGACCAGTCTTAGTTTTTGGCTCATTTTCTCATATTATTTCATCATTCTTTCATCTTTGTCACCTAGATTATGTACGCATGCCTGAAACTTACACAGTGTACAGGTGAAGGTCAAAATTGAAAATTATTTCATTGTATTTAGTCTTGAGGTTCGCTAAATAAAAAATTACCTCATCAAAATTGCGCTAGTATAGAAAAATAACTCCATTGAAATAATCCCAATTTCTACCCATCAGGATTTATTAAAAAATCTGACATTGATATAAGTCAAAACTCCAAATAGTCTAACTCGGCAGAGCTGATGCGTCATCGTCTAGTAGTTTGGAGGTGACATACAAAATTGACTTCTCATTTTATGATTTGTTAGAATGCATTTTGTATTCAGTATCCTTTTGGCAGTCTCAATTACGACACACATACAGATATTCTTATTACAATTAGGTCACTCCTGAAGTAAAGAAATCGACATGTAGACGAACTGTTGGTATGTTTGGACTTTCTCACATCGAGAGGCAAGTACCAAGTGAGTCTGGAGACGGGACTTTTACCACTAAACGTGTCACGGCGTCAATCATGACATCTGGCGTCGTAGACATTTTGAAAAACGACTACATGAGTCTGACTGCAACATTTGAAGCTATCCCGGGATCTGCTAAACAAGCCACGAAGTTGAGGTCTGTTGAATTTCAGCTGCTCGACCATAGCACTGGTGAAGTTGCGCTGCAATACACCATGGACGCTGCTAATTACAAAGAAACGTTTGACAATGACGTAACACAACAGGGTGCAGCTGGAGGTCAGTGCTCAGAAAAACAGCTATTAAGAAATTTCATGATTTTTATGCGAAAGATATGCGTCTATATATTCAGTGCATGCAATTGTAATCTGCTAGGCTAAATCTCAGTAATTTGTTAGAAATATAAATGAAGGTATCTATTACTGTGTTCCAGAGGAGATTAAAATCTCATCCACCAGCAAGAGACGCAGAATTACACACGGGCCCACTGGATCGTTCGTCCAGCTTTCCCGGTTAGTACTAAGCTTAATTCTGATGAGTCTGACATTTTTACGTTTAGAAGGAACTCTTATATCAAACGCTATCGTGCTATTAGGATGTCCGCATATTTTCAATGAATCAGCCTAAATATTTTACTGAATTGATTTATGTGTGAGCTATTGCTTCATATTTCAGGTTTGTGGTGTCTGATTCACTGACGCTTTACTTGCTGGTGAGTCGTCTACCATGCGAAGTACTGGAAATGTCCAGTGGTATCCTTGCTCAAGGACTCACGTCAGACCAGTTAGTTGAACGTGAGTGTTCACATAATAATTGAAATTTTAAGGTTGAACATTTTTGCTATATTTCATATAATACAATAACATGCACCAAAATTAACCTGCAAGTCACGGTCTTTGTGGAATAACTACGTATTACTTGAGCAGCCCGTTGAGTTTCAGAGGTGTTCTGTTATAAAAGGAATAGTACCTTTACTACCTTTTTATCTGGTATGTCTTTGAGAACTCAAATACCGCTCAGTGGTTGTAGTTTTTATTTAATTTTGCATCTAAGAGCATCTGCTCAAAAAGAAATTTTAAAGGTGGTCACTGAATTCAAAGTAGGCCTAGCCACCATTTTCCATGAAAAAATGAAGGCTTATTTAAAGTTAAGGTAATACTTTTAAAACTGAAGCAACACTTTCAGAGCTTTGCTGACAAATATAAATTATTAGTTACGAAGCTTTAAAGAGTTCCGATAAGCATCCCGTATAAAACAATATGGCGGCTCCAGGTGAATCAACTGGATCAGTTCATTTTTAAGAAATAAGGGGAGTTCTGTATAATCCAGTTTATTGAAATTGTCTTTGAGATAAAGTAATCCGTTTATAATGATTTTGAAAACATTATCCATAGAGTGATTGCGTTCAAAGAATATGTACAACAGCCAATATAAATCCTTGTATTAGAACTGCTTTGTTTCATTTGTAGGATATTTCATATGCTAAGCTGTGTGCTATTACGTTGTAGGGAAAAGATGTCAATTTTTCCTTATTATACACAAATAGAAGATCCTGAAACTTCACTCATAAATGTGAAATTGATTTGTCAAAATAAAAATCACCCTTTTATAAATATGTGACGATCTATAATATACTTATACTATATAAGTTAAAGGTGTTGACACAATGACCTCGAGCCTGTGAACCCTTGAGTTTTATTCCGGGATCGGGCCTTTTATACTAAACGGTGAGCAACACCAGAAACGAGCGTTCGATTTGCTAAACGATATGCGTCACCCTTTAACATGCTCAAAGATGTTGGGATTTTTATAACATTTGCATTGTACCCACAAATTTTCACTTGGTATCCCGGCCAAACCGAAATTATTGTGTTTTAATGATCATGAACTATGGCATCGGATTCATAGATGGATATTGACCCTCTGCTACTCTTGTTGCCAAGATTATTGGTTTTCATTTTTTCTTGAACATGTGTTGTTGGTTTCAGTATGAAGGAAATGTCTCATGGTAATATTGTTTTGGATTGGGATGATGGTCCCTGAATAGTGGTGGTAATGGGTATTAGACAGCGTTTCATTACTAGATCATAGTTCGGGATATTTGGGGTTTGATTTCCTTATGACTGGTTGTGATAGTCAATGTTTCATTTCCTTGCTATGTTTTGTAACACTTTTTAATATTTTCTCACTGACACATGTGGATACTAATTTACACCTAATCTGTTCAAGGTATACAAGGTAATTACAACATATAGGCATTTTGAACACTTTTCTATGATAATATGAATGTACATACAGTATTTATTTGACGTTTTTGTAATAGTTGACCCTGTTTCTGACTCTACTACAAGACGAAGACGTCAGACAAGCAGTACCCTGACTGAGGCCCAGATAGAGGAGGCTTGTGGTAGTGATGCAACGTGTCGCTACGACGTTTCACAGACAAACGAGTTGGGGGTGAGAACCTTTCTCTAGTAGATTCACACTGGTTGAGATCAATCAAACTTAAAACTCATTTGTTTATTTAGCTTAGAATATAGCGGATATGTCACGTGATCTGAAATAGACTTGCGAGTATGGATCTAGAATCATGAAGTAAGGGGGTAGAACGCATAATTCATGAAGTAAGGGGGTAAAACGCATAATTCATGAAGTATTTTGTGCCTGCATCACCCTGCACACATTGGTTTATTATTTTATTTTTACAGGCAGCCGTTACGGTTCAGGAGTTCGACTCACAGTCTAATGAAATTGAGGCAGCTGATGACACATTCACAAATGAAGATGGAGGAAGTGGGGATGGAGCAGGGCACATTCTCCCATCTGTGCTTGTCTTCATCAGTCTCATAATAACTCACTTCATATAGGGTACTTTGTTTCGAATGATGGACACCATCTACAATGCCAACAGAGTATTTGTCATGTAAAGTCAAGATCCTACCGCAAGGATAATACCGCTTGAACATATCACAACATATCACAGTGATTTTGGGATAAATAAATTTGAAGACAACCACCCCTTCAATCTGCCTGATATGGAAAACAAATAAAAAATAGTCTGCTATAAATAGTCTTCTCAAAGCACTGGTACATCTATGAATCACATTTCAAGAACGTAGTTAGAACTTGTTGTGGGTAAAGGGGGTATAGTTTAAGTTGTCTGTGTCTTTAATCTTTATTTTATTTTTCTTACATTTGTATTTTTTGTATTTTAAATGAATGTTCATTATCATAAATGGAAAGTAAAGAGATGCTTCAAAATATTTGGTCATCTTTAATGTTTTGGAAGGTCGCAGGGATTTCATCCTTATGTGTATAAAACAAAAATGTATGTATTGAAATGTGGCGTATATCCTATGCAAATTAGAGTTTTAGAGAGATAAGTTGGTAAGATATATCCCGATTTTGAGATTTCCATATCCAGAACCTCCATATCTCCCGCCATATATCCCACTCCAGGGCATATCTTCATACTTAGAAAAAATAATTGAAAAAATCTGAAAAAATTACAAAAAAATATTAAGAAAAACTATGAATCTTTAGAAAACTCCACTGGGTATAGGGTAAAGCAGTTATGTACGGTCGTCAGATATGCACATCTAGATATGCATATATCCCTCATGATAAGGTAAACAATGTAAGGCATTTACCACCAAGTGCTAATTTTGAATGACATGAACGATTTATTCTGTTTTTAACGATACACATAATTTGTACATATAGCTTGTATTTTAGTTTAAAAAAACGAGAAGGGTGAAGGCATTATTGAAATTAGTACCTATCATCTATAACAATAGAGAGATTTCGTAACCGCTCTTATACAGGCCTCCAAGACTGGAACCACCAACGCGAACATCAGTTCTGAGAAATGTGTTCGGGATCGAGGAAATGGTGGTGTGCGACTAAAGATTTCACGTTCGCAATGTGAGAATCGTGGTTCGAGTGCAAGGAACTGTAATTTTGCGAGGTCAGAACTGATGTTCGCGTCGGGAGGCCTGTTATAGACTATAGTGTGTAACGTAAAACACATGTGAACTATCATGTCGTCATTTGTCACGCAGCTCTATCCATTTACGGAGCCATCATTTTACTAGTGAATAAATCCCAAATACTTCTCGTTTAGACACACTTATTGGTAGAGAATCAAATTGATATTTGGCTTGAAGTCATTTTACTATCTATATTAAATCCACCCTATGAACAAAGTCGAATTTGGTGAAGAAAACGATTCATTCTAGGTGAAGAGAACATTAAAATTGATCGATCCCCTTCTCTCGAAAGCCCATGATGAAATATACAATTCTTCACGTGCACATAATAAGTACATATTTTTGTGAAACACCAAACGATAAATTTTCAGTCACATTTTGGCAAAATCTCTAGAGATTTATAAACATGAACTTATTTCTAACATATTTACTAGAGTAATATATTACACGATTTCCCCAGTATAGTTACACGAATGGTTATTGAATGCTGTGAATAATTTCTGTTATTGTTGCCTGTCCGATTGTGTTTTTAAAAAATACGGATTCCACCATTTTGGATGTTGTTGACTTCAGAACTGAGAGTCCAAGCAATAATTTTCCAAATCTAGCCGGATGTTGTGAGTACGCATGCGCCTCGTAGTGTGCAAGGCTCAACTGGGCCCGGTCTTCTAACATCTGAACTTTCGATTTTTCTATAAGGTCGTGTTTCCCGTCTGAAATCAGAATTCATATATGACAGGCCTATTCGTCAGAGGCGTAGTCAGGATCTAAAAGTAGGCGAGGCAAATTGAAATAGGTGAGGCAATAATAAAACTTTTATCTTTACAGTTTAATTGAATATGTCTAAAATTGCCTCGTCTGCCTCATGACTGGCTACGATTACAAACGATCATGATTTGTGATAAATATTTGATACGGAAACTACTTATTTACCATTTTTGAGAAGGAGAAGGGTCTCAAGGAAGGCCAGTTCATTGGAATCTGCACCGAGGGCTTGACATCCTGATATACATTGTTGCACTTGCTGATATTGTGACATATCCTGAAATAGGAAGTTATAATCCAGTCTTACATAAAGCCTCAATAAATGAATCATTTTCAGATGAGTTGTATATTTGCCCGTATCGATGCTTTGTTGTTGATGTTTCTCATAATCATGTTTTGGATTGTGATAATTGTTTCTGAATGTAGGAGGGATGCGGGTGGTCGCTTTTTCTTCTTTGGTCATTGTTTTAGGTGTTGGGGTTTGTTACACTATGGTTCTAACGTCCATGAATAAGCGATTTCAACTAAAAAAGTATCACACAATACAGACTGTGCTATACGAAAACAAGCGATGCGGATATCATGCGCGAAAGGTGCGGATGTTAATGGTTATTTTTGAATTTGAATGTAAAATATTTCATAAACTAAGACATGTTGGGTACTCAGTTATAGTCACCTACTTGGAGATGATATCTAATAAAAGGGAAATTTTATCTATATGTTGTGTTCTTCATTCTTTAACGACGCATCATCCTTTCTCCATTGCAAAGAATTTGAAATTGCTGCTTTAATACACCATTTACAGCCTTTATTCAGTTTTGGTGATTGAGATGACTCATCGATTATTTTTGTATTTTAAAAGTCATAAACTTTCTGTGTGAATTTTCAAAAAATTAAAAACATTTATCGCATATGTGCTACATCTAAACAAGCGGTGCGGATATCGTTACTTTACGGATATCCGCATCGCTTGTTTAGAGGTGGCACATTTTCGTTTAATGTTTCCCATTTTGTATAAAATCACACAGAAATCTTTCAACTTTCAAAATGCAAATATCGTTTGAATTGGTAGCTGTGTAACAGCTGCAATTTCAAATTACTTGCTTTGGAGAGAGCATTATTGGTCGATGTGTCGATATAGAATTAAGTACACACCTAGTACAATTTCCATTTTATTAGGGATCCTGTACACATGTATGTTATAATTGTGTACCGAACATGACTTATTTTATGAAATGTCACGAATTCAAATTCAAAATGATCGTTCATATCCGCACCGTGCGCACGTGGTATCCGCACCGCTTGTTTTCGTATAGCACAGCCTGCATAGAGTGAGTATATAGGTAATTGGCATTGCCAACTAACGGGCACTATATTCTAGCCCCCATAAGTGGGATGTTTGTTCGTCCGTCCCAAGAACAGTAACACCCACCTGTTTGTCAATACCATGTGTCATCCTCTGTAATAGGAGTCCTATGTCGATTGGCCAATGGGAGGCTGTCAATAGAAACACGTCACTCCATGAAGTCTCTAGTACCAACTTCTGGTCGACGGAAATGAGTGGCATGATGAACTGGTTGCTTCTCGCACGCTTTATGGAAGTGAATAAGATCTGTGCACTCACTTCCTGCATGAGATTATTCAAGTTGGGGGTGCATGTGTTCGGAGTATCTTTAGGGTGATCTAAAACATCAAAGTATACACAAATTGAAAAATTCAACTTTGCGAAAAGAACAGCTATCTCGTGTTAAGTCCCGTCTATCCCGTCTCAAAATTGGGATGTTAATTTGCTAACTATTTCCGATGCAATGTATGGCAGGTAATTAAATTACTAACTTACTAGGTGTTCGGAAATCTTTTTGTTCAGTTTTGCTTTCTGTATCATCTCCTGGTGCAACTGATGTCAACATTGGTTGATAAAACTTCGACATTGTTCCCTCAGTAGGCAAGGTCTCCACTCGAGTAAATGCACTCCTTTCAAACGACAGATCTAATGCTCTGTCATTTCCCTCCAAGAATCGACCCCTCGTGTTCTGACGTGCACTCATGTGTAACCCCATGTAAGATTGGTTGAAGTGTGACCAATGAGACGCGAGTAAACGGCTTGTGTCCATATATGGATGTGCCCTGTGAGCTTGGATGATGCGCCGTGAACTTTGAAGTTTGTTAATCGAGGAACCAGATTGGTGATTTCTAGGATGTTTATTCTGGCTCCCTTTGTTTTTGCGGGGACCCCTTTCCTCTTGCACAGCTAAAAAATTAACAAGGTTGCATAAACTTTTTAAAAGATCTTCATCTTCATTCTCTTTTAGACAAAACTCAATCTTAGAATGTTTGATAATAATAATCGTAATATTCTGCTTTTGCATGTACGGGTACAAACATCATAACTGATGTCATGTGTTCAATCTTTTATATGTACTGTGTTTTCATTTATAATTACTGTATTTTATTATAAATTGAATCGAATCACCGTTACAATGGCAATTTCTCTACAAGGCTAGCTTAAATAACAACATGTGAAACGCGAAGATGTGTTGTTTAAAACATATGTGTGGTTGAACACTTACCATCTCTGTTCATTTCTACAAGGAAACACTTTTGTAAACGGCAATAGGGGCACCAGTTTCTCCTTGCTTTATCTATCACACAGTTTCCTTTACCTACGACACAATCATATAGCCATACAGTATACTGTACTACTCACGGAATCATCGAGTGGAACATTTTTGCTACTCGGAACACTATGGCTACATTTATAAAACTCGTGGATTCTGCCTCAGATTACAAATGGAAATAATTATAATGTTGAAGAAATAGTTCTATTTGAGAAATACATGATATATACAGCAAAGGATTGCTGATCATTGCTGTTGATTCTTTATATGTATTGTCAAAATGGTGAAGATTTATTCTACATTGTAGTTTCTCAAGATTTTTTCAATTTTAACCGAAAGTATGTTCATGTTTACCTATACATGTATACACCATTTTTCTCCTGATGCTTCTCTTGAAGAAACAACTACAGCCATCACAGCAATAGACGCCGTAATGTTTGCCAAAGCTCTTGTCCCCGCATACTGCACATGGCACGGGCACTGGCAATGTTCTACCTACAAAATAAGAAACATCTTCAATCATCACAGCCATAAACGCCGTAATGTTTGCCAAAGTTCTTGTCCCCACACACTGCATATGGCACGGGAACTGGCAACGTTCTACCTACAAAATAAGAAACATCTTCAATCATCACAGCAATAGACGCCGTAATGTTTGACAAAGTTCTTGTCCCCACATACTGCACATGGCACGGGAACTGGCAACGTTCTACCTACAAAATAAGAAACATCTTCAATCATCACAGCAATAGACGCCGTAATGTTTGCCAAAGTTCTTGTCCCCACATACTGCACATGGCATGGGCACTGGCAACGATCAACCTACAAAATAAGAAACATCTTCAATCATCACAGCCATAAACGCCGTAATGTTTGCCAAAACTCTTGTCCTTTATACTGCACATGGCACGGGCACTGGCAACGTTCTATCTACAAAATAAGAAACATCTTCAATCATCACAGCAATAGACGCCGTAATGTTTGCCAAAGTTCTTGTCCCCACATACTGCACATGGCACGGGCACTGGCAACGTTCTATCTACAAAATAAGAAACATCTTCAATCATCACAGCCATAAACGCCGTAATGTTTGCCAAAACCCTTGTCCTTTATACTGCACATGGCACGGGCACTGGCAACGTTCTATCTATAAAATAAGAAACATCTTCAATCATCACAGCAATAGACGCCGTAATGTTTGCCAAAGTTCTTGTCCCCACATACTGCACATGGCACGGGCACTGGCAACGTTCTATCTACAAAATAAGAAACATCTTCAATCATCACAGCAATAGACGCCGTAATGTTTGCCAAAGTTCTTGTCCCCACATACTGCACATGGCACGGGCACTTGCAACGTTCTATCTACAAAATAAGAAACATCTTCAATCATCACAGCAATAGACGCCGTAATGTTTACCAAAGCTCTTGTCCCCACATATTGCACATGGCATGGGCACTGGCAACGATCTACCTACAAAATAAGAAACATCTTCAATCATCACAGCCATAAACGCCGTAATGTTTGCCAAAACTCTTGTCCTTTATACTGCACATGGCACGGGCACTGGCAACGTTCTATCTACAAAATAAGAAACATCTTCAATCATCACAGCAATAGACGCCGTAATGTTTGCCAAAGTTCTTGTCCCCACATACTGCACATGGCACGGGCACTGGCAACGTTCTATCTACAAAATAAGAAACATCTTCAATCATCACAGCCATAAACGCCGTAATGTTTGCCAAAACTCTTGTCCTTTATACTGCACATGGCACGGGCACTGGCAACGTTCTATCTATAAAATAAGAAACATCTTCAATCATCACAGCAATAGACGCCGTAATGTTTGCCAAAGTTCTTGTCCCCACATACTGCACATGGCACGGGCATTGACAACGTTCTATCTACAAAATAAGAAACATCTTCAATCATCACAGCAATAGACGCCGTAATGTTTGCCAAAGTTCTTGTCCCCACATACTGCACATGGCACGGGCACTGGCAACGTTATATCTACAAAATAAGAAACATCTTCAATCATCACAGCCATAAACGCCGTAATGTTTGCCAAAACTCTTGTCCTTTATACTGCACATGGCACGGGCACTGGCAACGTTCTATCTATCAAATAAGAAACATCTTCAATCATCACAGCAATAGACGCCGTAAGGTTTGCCAAAGTTCTTGTCCCCACATACTGCACATGGTACGGGCACTGGCAACGTTCTACCTACAAAATAAGAAACATCTTCAATCATCACAGCAATAGACGCCGTAATGTTTGCCAAAGTTCTTGTCCCCACATACTGCACATGACACGGGCACTGGCAACGTTCTATCTACAAAATAAGAAACATCTTCAATCATCACAGCCATAAACGCCGTAATGTTTGCCAAAACTCTTGTCCTTTATACTGCACATGGCATGGGCACTGGCAACGTTCTATCTATAAAATAAGAAACATCTTCAATCATCACAGCAATAGACGCCGTAATGTTTTAATAACTTTCAAAAATATTAAATTTTCAAAGTTGATAGATAATTTTAGATTTACATATTTCTAGATGTACTTTTACATGCAGATTTCAAATATGACATCACTTTGACTGAATTTTGAATATTTAATGACGTAAATCAAGATTATTTATACTCGCATCTAGTCTATTGAGTTTGGAAGTTCATTCCAGATAATTTAACCTGTGCGCTTAACGGATTTTTGACCAAATGTTGATCTAAAGTTATCAAATCCCATCCTACACTAACTTACTATATAGATACAACTAAATATGCCGAAAAGTCTAATCTTTTCAATCATACTAGTGTTTCATTAAGGAAACTCTATAACGATATGGCAATAACCGTCTCCGGTACCGTACTTGTATTTATATTTTGTCCCATACTTAGAAGTGTTGTAGGTAAATAACATGTGGGAATACAATTGATATTTGAGGTGAGCGAGTGATATATATATCTCCTGCTGTGGTGAATGGGAGATAAAGAGGTTATTCAACAGGGATACGATATGGGGAATATCACAAGGGTGATATCAATATTTCCCGCGGGAACGCAGTGACAGAGTCCCTACGGTCCTTCAGGTAGATATATTGTATTTCTCTCAGATATACCTTTTATCAAAAACTTCCCATTCAAAAACCTCTATATATTTCCGAGGAATTAATCCAGAAGAGTATACTATCATTACTTGGCTTGACTACTTTCTGTGTCTATAGTTGCTAATGCTACTTTTTAGATACAATACATTCTCGAAAATTAGTGTATGTGTTTAAATCTGTTCAAATTGTCCGGTTTAATTCTAAAAAAGTTTTGAATCATATTCTCATTTCGTTGGTTCTAGACAAATTGCATTTTGGTTTGCTGACACATGTTGTATTAATTAAATGAGCGTTTCCTCAAAATGTGAATAGCCGACATTAGAAAAGAAAATATTTACAACTGAAGCCGACTTGGTGAAATATAACTTACTATTTGCAATGCAAAACTTGCAAAATTGTTGTTTTCATAAATTAATTAATATTACATATTTGACATTAGAAAGATAAAAGATATAATTTAAGAAACAAAAAAACATAATCATAGTTACGAATTCCTATATCATACAATGTTATCATAATCCACTAATCATCCCCGAAATCGCGCACTTTATTGCATTTGAAATAATAATAGAAAAACAATTATTTAATTCAAGGTGTTTTAAATACATACTTCTCGAGAGGATACCTTTAGCAAAACCTGTATTTGTGAAGTATTCGACCAGTAGATAAACATTACATAATATACATATACATATAAACATAATACATAATATATATCACATCTTGAGTGACCCATGTGCCTAACCCAGTGTGCTTGTTTAATGATAGTTTTGAGATGAGGTCGAAATGAACACTTTAATAAAACTCGTCAAACCTGTAGCAATTAAAAATATATATGAATATAACTTACCCATTGAATCAGTTACTTATACTAGTAAATGAAATGCAAAAACTTTAAGTCTGACCAATTGTCACTTCCTCAAATCATGGAAATCTCAACCAGCAACAGAAATATAAAATCTAATCAGACGTAAGAAGTAAAAATGACAACTTTTAAGAAGCCCCTTGCTTTTAATTGCCTCTAAGGTCTTCACATTAATTATTAACACTTACATTACTTAGACCGATCTCTCTTTCCAATTGAGCAGTAATCCGCTGTTAGTTCTTTTTAACTTTGTTAAATTACATATCATTGTATAGTACAGGTGCTATCAGCGAGCGACACTTGTCTCTGATTGTTAGCACAGGGGCGGTTCAAGAGTGGGGCATCAATTAGTTCCTCGTTTAATTTCTGAGGTACTTGGTCTAAGGTCTGGAATCACTGAAACAATCCCCTGGTTTAAGGTCGGGCATAATCGATATAGTCTGTCTGTCCCCTTGTCTGAGGCATTATCATGGTCTGAGGTCGGGCATTTATTGACATAGTCTGTTACGTGATCTGGGATCGGGCATTTATTGATATAGTCTGTTACGTGATCTGAGATCGGGCATTTATTGACATAGTCTGTTACGTGATCTGAGATCGGGCATTTATTGACATAGTCTGTTACGTGATCTGGGATCGGGCATTTATTGACATAGTCTGTTACATGGTCTGAGATTGGGCATTTATTGACATAGTCTGTTACATGGTCTGAGGTCGGGCATTTATTGACATAGTCTGTTACGTGATCTGGGATCGGGCATTTATTGACATAGTCTGTTACGTGATCTGAGATCGGGCATTTATTGACATAGTCTGTTACATGGTCTGAGGTCGGGCATTTATTGACATAGTCTGTTACATGGTCTGAGATCGGGCATTTATTGACATAGTCTGTTACATGGTCTGAGATCGGGCATAGTGTATGTTCTCTGGTCTGAGATCGTGTCATTGGGCAATCAATTGTAAGATTGTCTTATCGCCACATAACGAAGTTATGCTACTGTAACATTATGATAAACCATGACATCTCATTTCTTCTCAGCCCTGAGATGTTTCAGGTGAAACAGAAATATGCTATGAGTATCAGAATGCTAAGGTAATAAAACATAGTCGATTGACCACTACACTGTTGGTAGGTACACAATGGACAACAATTCGTGGAACTAGATTAGAGGAGAGTTATTCCAAATCCGCCACACAGCATCCGATAAACATTGACCGCGTCATCTGATCAGCTAGAATTTCTTATCTTTAACAGCTGAAACTTGAAAATAATGATTTTTCTTGTTATACTTCATAAAAACCTCGACAATGTCAAACTTAATATCACTTCCTAATATTTGCCGAAAGTCGGCATTTTTGGACCAAATGTATAAATCGACGTATACATTAAATCCCATCTATTGGTTTTTCTCATATTCCCCTATTTTTTATTTTATTTCAGCTTTAGGCATGATCATGGTGATAGTATATGAGCGGGAGAGCTCAATTATTTTCACATACCATTAGTAGACAATTATTGAAGATATTGGCACGGACTCTTTCAAAATATTCACAAGACCATACATATTCTTGGCAACTTGAGCCGAAAGGGTTTTAGAGCTGGTTCATTGAAGTGCGGATTCACATTAGTTGTTTAAGTTACGAGACGAAAATCAGAATCTGGCAGCTTTTAGAGGTTGAAAACTAAGCGTAATATTTTATTGGCTGTCAATTTTGCAGGAGGTGTTCGATTTCTTTATGACAGCCAAGTTGTTTAAACCGCAATAAGGAACTTGATTATTATAAAGATGTGCAATTATTTACCTGATTGAAGTTTCTAAATTGGTTTTTAATTATTAACTATTAGGAATAAACGACTATTGTTACGCGTGACGCCTTGTTTTGATGAACATCTTTATTGGAAAAATTCAAAAGACATGCGGATTGTAGGTATCGCTGTTAATATGATCGGTACTTGACGTTAATTAAACTTCGATAAAAATCTTTAAATACATAATAAAAAATATAAGATACTATACTGTAATTAGCAGCCCAAAAACATAACAATTGTGCCTCAATGAAACCATCAACAATGAATCTTATTTCATTAAGTTTTTTTTAAATTTAGTTTAACATATCTTAGACATCGAAATCACAATTTTTAACTTGGCCCCGTTTTAGGTGGATCCCGACTATGGCATTAATGGTTGAGAAATGGAGATAGAAACCAGCCATAGTTTTCTCCTAATGAGCATTGTAAAATATCGTGTTTTATGGATCATGATGTTGGTTTTGCAGATGGATGTTGACCCTTTAGTGTGCCTATGGAGTTCGAGACCCTTTGGTGTGCTTATGGACTTCGAGACCCTTTGGTGTGCTTATGGACTTCGAGATTGGATTTTGTCTGTCCCACATCATTTGAGACTGAATACTTTATCTTGTATGAGTACTTAAGTATCTACAAGTACTTTTGATGTTTTGAGTATTAGCTATCAATTTTAAATGTATTCTTCAACATGTATTTTTATCACTTCAGTATGGACGAAATGTCCCTTGGTATGGACTCAGATTGTGATTTTGGTACTTGAATGGTGGGGGAGGGGGGATTAGACCCTGTTTCTTTTCAGTTTGGATTATGATACGGGATAGTTTGGGTTTATTTTCCTTGTGACTGGTGTACTCATAGATTTTTTCATTTTTCTTGCTGTGTTCTGTAACCATTTTTTGCTAATTTTCCGTTGGCACGTGCGCTTGTAGCCTTGCCCCAAGTCGGTATTTTTTACTTTATCTGATCTTGAATTATTACCGGTCATAATAGAAATCAAGATAAGTAAAAGAGACCGACTTGGGGCAAGGCTAGTGCGCTTGGAAAAATATTGTATATATTGTAAAAATATATAATTATGAGTGCAGTTTGAGACTTAGGACATGTGTACTAACGCAATAAGAAGATATACCAGACCGCTAAGTAGAAGTTGATCGAAGGGTGGCCATTGGGTTTTCTTACAGTACTTGAGCAGAGTCTGTCTCACTTTCATGTAGCTGATATTTTGCACTTTCTTTAGAAAACATTTCAAATGCGCATTCCATTTCCACTATCGTAAAAGTAAAATAGTAATGACTTTTCATTTCAGAAACCCAACCGATATAAGTATAAAGAAAGGATGACAAACAAATTGTAATTGAAATCATATTTGGAGTTTTGTTGTTGGCATCAGGTAATAAAGAGATTAAAGGCAAAGCCCCTGCCTCACAATTTTTTAGTTCTTGGTAGAAACATTTGGCTATTCGCTTTAACTTTTTGAAACATCAAATATCGTACACTTTGACAAAATGAATGACCTCTACAGTACATTAAGGACAATGTATTATATGCAACCTATCTCATAAAATGAAAAGTAAGAAATCGTGCGAAGAATAAGTAGAACTGACAACAAGTTGAGTGTCATCTTCTTCGACAAACAGCTTGAGAAGCTTATTTAATTATTAAAGAATTGCACCTTTGATATTTGTAATAGTCTGATATTCAATCTCTGTTCAATACTTCGGCATTGTATTCTGTTTTTCCACCTGTATTAGGCCGCAGCAGAACTAATCAAATGTAAATTAAAAAGCATTCAACGATTTTCTCAAAGCGGAGATCCTCTGCAAAAAATATCATTAACTTTATTAGAGAAATCTGAACGACAAAAACATTTGACAAGTGAACTCTGATTCTCCTACTCGCGATGCCTTGGTTTTAAGTCTAAATTAACACCGAGTCGCTCATAAATATATATTTCGAGATTTTAGTATTGAGGTCGTAATAAAAAATATTAAAGAGTATATAATTCTGTAATTAACATTCTTAGCATAATATTGTTTCACGATGAGGCAAAATCAGTACTTTAGGTGTCAACGACTTCCATTTCTTTTGTTTGAGGGTGGCCCATACTTACCTTCGGATCCATTAACGAACATTTTCAATGTTAACAGAATTTGAATTTAGACCTGATTTTAGACCTAAAAATATAGTTGCAGTTTGTGGATTGTTTTTTTTCCATGATAAGCTGCCAAAATTCGGCATGGCGTTATCAAGAATTTTGATGCGTTATTTGATGCATTGATTAATTTAAGCGACAAAACTATGATTTCCATATTTAACCGTAAACTGTTGATGAAATCACAAAAACTTCTATACACAAACGTTATATTTTAAATTCCAGAAAAAATCCCATCTGGATTCGTTATTAACTGTTATAAGAATGAAATGAAGCGCTACAAAACAATTTTTGTTTTGATTCGAAACGTTCTGGAATTTACCCTACTATCACACCAAACTAGTTTTCACTACGTTCTCGAAAACGGGCTTCAACTGTGTACGAACGGACTGGACATACTTAGAACCGTTTGAGGTCTATTTACAAACTTCATCGAACGTACTCGAACGGGTAGGTCCCCTAGAACTTAGAACATGCTCAAAATCTTCTCGTGGTCGATACGTTCCACAATTAGAACGAGTGACAACGTACTAACGACGAGCTGGACGTACTACGAACGGAACCGTCGTACTTCAATCCTACTAGGGACGTTTTCACAACGAGTTGAACTGTCTGAGGACGTATTGAGCACGAGGTAGAACTAATTGTAAACGGGTTTAAACTGTTTAAGAACGTATTTAAGACTGCTTATGAACGAGTTAGCAAAAATATAGCTATCACACCAAACAATTAAGTTGCCACTGCGTTCTTCAAAACTGGTTTTAAACTGTGTGCGAACGGAATGAACGTAGCTGCAACTTTCTAAGGTCTATTTACGTACTTCATGAACGTTCTCAGACGGGAAGGTGATTTTAGAATTTTGAATCGATTCAAAATTCGATGGCGACCATACCGTTCTGTGATCAGGTCATGATGACCTTCTAGACTAAGGGACGCGTTATACGACGTTGCACACCGACCTGGTGCGATCTGAACGAACTGCGAATGAGATGGACGTATTGAAGACTGTTTATGAACGAAGTATATAATTCTGTAATTAACATTCTTAGCATAATACTGTTTCACGATGAGGCAAAATCAGTACTTTAGGTGTCAACGACTTCCATTTCTTTTGTTTGAGGGTGGCCCATACTTACCTTCGGATCCATTAACGAACATTTTCAATGTTAACAGAATTTGAATTTAGACCTGATTTTAGACCTAAAAATATAGTTGCAGTTTGTGGATTGTTTTTTTCCATGATAAGCTGCCAAGATTCGGCATGGCGTTATCAAGAATTTTGATGCGTTATTTGATGCATTGATTAATTTAAGCGACAAAACTATGATTTCCATATTTAACCGTAAACTGTTGATGAAATCACAAAAACTTCTATACACAAAC
The DNA here is from genome assembly GCA_903813345.2 of Owenia fusiformis. Taxonomy (NCBI): domain Eukaryota; kingdom Metazoa; phylum Annelida; class Polychaeta; order Sabellida; family Oweniidae; genus Owenia; species Owenia fusiformis. The sequence goes on from CAIIXF020000004.1 coordinate 19,801,455, forward strand.
GTTATATTTTAAATTCCAGAAAAAATCCCATCTGGATTCGTTATTAACTGTTATAAGAATGAAATGAAGCGCTACAAAACAATTTTTGTTTTGATTCGAAACGTTCTGGAATTTACCCTACTATCACACCAAACTAGTTTTCACTACGTTCTCGAAAACGGGCTTCAACTGTGTACGAACGGACTGGACATACTTAGAACCGTTTGAGGTCTATTTACAAACTTCATCGAACGTACTCGAACGGGTAGGTCCCCTAGAACTTAGAACATGCTCAAAATCTTCTCGTGGTCGATACGTTCCACAATTAGAACGAGTGACAACGTACTAACGACGAGCTGGACGTACTACGAACGGAACCGTCGTACTTCAATCCTACTAGGGACGTTTTCACAACGAGTTGAACTGTCTGAGGACGTATTGAGCACGAGGTAGAACTAATTGTAAACGGGTTTAAACTGTTTAAGAACGTATTTAAGACTGCTTATGAACGAGTTAGCAAAAATATAGCTATCACACCAAACAATTAAGTTGCCACTGCGTTCTTCAAAACTGGTTTTAAACTGTGTGCGAACGGAATGAACGTAGCTGCAACTTTCTAAGGTCTATTTACGTACTTCATGAACGTTCTCAGACGGGAAGGTGATTTTAGAATTTTGAATCGATTCAAAATTCGATGGCGACCATACCGTTCTGTGATCAGGTCATGATGACCTTCTAGACTAAGGGACGCGTTATACGACGTTGCACACCGACCTGGTGCGATCTGAACGAACTGCGAATGAGATGGACGTATTGAAGACTGTTTATGAACGAAGTATATAATTCTGTAATTAACATTCTTAGCATAATACTGTTTCACGATGAGGCAAAATCAGTACTTTAGGTGTCAACGACTTCCATTTCTTTTGTTTGAGGGTGGCCCATACTTACCTTCGGATCCATTAACGAACATTTTCAATGTTAACAGAATTTGAATTTAGACCTGATTTTAGACCTAAAAATATAGTTGCAGTTTGTGGATTGTTTTTTTCCATGATAAGCTGCCAAGATTCGGCATGGCGTTATCAAGAATTTTGATGCGTTATTTGATGCATTGATTAATTTAAGCGACAAAACTATGATTTCCATATTTAACCGTAAACTGTTGATGAAATCACAAAAACTTCTATACACAAACGTTATATTTTAAATTCCAGAAAAAATCCCATCTGGATTCGTTATTAACTGTTATAAGAATGAAATGAAGCGCTACAAAACAATTTTTGTTTTGATTCGAAACGTTCTGGAATTTACCCTACTATCACACCAAACTAGTTTTCACTACGTTCTCGAAAACGGGCTTCAACTGTGTACGAACGGACTGGACATACTTAGAACCGTTTGAGGTCTATTTACAAACTTCATCGAACGTACTCGAACGGGTAGGTCCCCTAGAACTTAGAACATGCTCAAAATCTTCTCGTGGTCGATACGTTCCACAATTAGAACGAGTGACAACGTACTAACGACGAGCTGGACGTACTACGAACGGAACCGTCGTACTTCAATCCTACTAGGGACGTTTTCACAACGAGTTGAACTGTCTGAGGACGTATTGAGAACGAGGTAGAACTAATTGTAAACGGGTTTAAACTGTTTAAGAACGTATTTAAGACTGCTTATGAACGAGTTAGCAAAAATATAGCTATCACACCAAACAATTAAGTTGCCACTGCGTTCTTCAAAACTGGTTTTAAACTGTGTGCGAACGGAATGAACGTAGCTGCAACTTTCTAAGGTCTATTTACGTACTTCATGAACGTTCTCAGACGGGAAGGTGATTTTAGAATTTTGAATTGATTCAAAATTCGATGGCGACCATACCGTTCTGTGATCAGGTCATGATGACCTTCTAGACTAAGGGACGCGTTATACGACGTTGCACACCGACCTGGTGCGATCTGAACGAACTGCGAATGTGATGGACGTATTGAAGACTGTTTATGAACGAAGTACCTAATTATTTTAGACATATTTCCCGACCACAGCCAGATTGAGCCCGTTTTACGACGTTTTCGTAGGACTGGCAAGAACGGGTAAAAACTAGTTTGGTGTGATAGGGGGGTAAAGAGCTAGGTCATTATTACAGGTGTTTTTAGTCTAAAGACCCGAATCCCTTAGAATAATGGTTCAGGTCAACATCCTGTTAAGACTGTTAATCATGCGAAACTCAGCAAAACAAGTAATTAAAGTTCAACTCTACTCACAAATATAAGGTTGTTTTTAAAAATCGATTGGAATCATAGGAACAAACAAAATTGATTTGGGATACAGTTTAGCACTGGATTGTTTGGAATAGTTCGGTATATTCAAATACATTAAATAACCAAGTGGCTTATGAAAAAGATATGCCGATAGATGTTAGACTTAAACTTGATTAGTTCTCGTCAGTGAATAAGTCTTAACATGAGTGTACGATGGGCACGTGTAATATGGATATGGTTAAGTATAACAATGAGTGCACGATGGACACGTATTATATGGATACTGTTTGTTTTAATTATGATGAGATCGGTTGATGGGACACATTTCCGCGGGATGTTAATGACATATAAACCAGCAGGTCCAGAAATGCCACATGGGACGGTAATTATATCTAGTAGTCTATTTTCAAACGTTTCTTGAAATTATAATTAATAGATAACGAATCGCTATCGCTACAACATCCTGACTATACAATCGCATCGATGACAGAGAAGTTTTCCCCTGAAGCAGTTGTCTCGAATGCAATCCCCTGTTTAGGCAAGAATAATTTGCTCATGGATCAGGACTTGACATAATTGACAAAGTTAGAAAAATCTGGAAAATGATCTTATTGCATCAGAGCAAGTCCATCAAACAACAATGGCAACCTTTTCCCCCATGGGTTTACGTATAAAACCCCCTTCTATGAATATATTTTTATTGTTAAAGGCTGCAATGAAATACATGATAATGAAGGCGGGGATGTTACTTGACTTTACTTCCAATACCTCAATTAGAATAGGTCGAAAATTGACAAATATGATGGATTTTTGAAAATCGTCATTCCAATTTAAACCAGTGGGAAATGGTGGGTTCGGGGCAAATCAGATTTCAGGATATCTAATCAAGAAAACATTAACCAAAAATTATTCTAATATAGAAAAGTAATTTGTCTAACGTTTTGCATGCTAAGTGTCTCGTTTACTTTATTAACACGAAAGTTACAGAGCTTCAAATTCAGTTTTGGAAATGAGTTTTTTTGAAAAAAATATTTTGAGACTGAGTGTCTACATTTTTCATATTCTGATACAGATTGGAGTTAAATTCAAAAGAACAACCTTAATACATATATTGTCTTTCTATATATTGTCGGATTTATTTGACTGAGAAAATGTCAATACAGGAGAATTATTAACTACATTGTCTAAAGCTTTTTTAATCCTCATACCGATTTAAAGTCAACACAAGGAGATAAAAATCGAATTCTAAGCATTGGAAAAACATTTCCAATTCTCATAAAAGGTTATACCAGAAATAGATTTATTACAAATCGAATTTCAAAAGTGCACAACCATAAATATCGGTGATAATAAATCAAGTAACATTGAGAATATAGAAACATGAAAACAACAATGGCTTCAATCTCATAAATCAGGTTGTTATTAGCAATAAGGGCATGCTTATATTCAAAGAGACTGATATTTGGAATTATCATGTCCTAAATTACATATGTAAAGTTTGGACGTTCTATGATGAAACATAATATGATCCGCCTTAAATGAACTTCAAATCAAAGTTACTAAAATCAAAATCATAATAGTTTAGGTGGCAATCTCTGTATATCTGAGGATTTATAATAAGGAATAAGCTTATAAGGAACTGATGTCGCAAAAAGGTGTACGTTTTAATTTAATGTTTTTTTGTTTTATATGTTTATAAACATTAAACAAAAACACCTAAAATATACGTTTCAATACTTCAACGATAGTGCAAGCTTTTACACGTTTAAGTTTGTGTACAATATATGTCAGAGATATATCCTTGTGACATGCAAATATTCGTTTAGACATCTAGATATTTAATTTTAAACCCTTAAAACACGCTTTTATTGATTTAATTAATTACCCCTTACAATTGAAAAATGTGAAAGCATGGAATTAGCTTTCATGTTGTTTATTAATTGCTTAATTTTTCAAGCTAGAATATTATTATTTTCAGGAAAGAAGGTTTGTATCAACCACTTTAATGGTGCAAAATGAAGTGTCACGATTTACCATTTCAGATTGTGCCAACTAAAATACTTCGTCTATTTTTAAGCTTACTTAGAACCCGTTGGTTTTGTGATTCATGAAATATAGAATGTCCATAACTCTGAAAATAATATGAATTGTGTGATTCTTTAGCATCACTAAAAATTGAAAAATAGATCGCTTTTGGAACGACATCTGAAAATGTTTGCGTTTTTGATTTACTAATTTTACCCAGTGATGTACACCCTAAAGTAAAGTTACATCAAATATAATTTACCAAGATGCATATATGTATTTGTCTAGAAACGTGGCAATTGTCTTCCAGATGTTGATTACTTATCGATATGCTGTAAGGGGATCGACAGACGAAGGGACACGTTGTGACAAAAACACAATAACATCCAGAGTAATAACGGGGCCTAGTGGTATTATAGGTAATTACGAGGCTCAATAACCCCCTATCACACCAAACTAGCTCTCAACCGTTCTTTCCAGTCCTATGAAAAAGGCTAAATCTGGCTGTGGTCGGGAAATATGTCTAAAATAATTAGTTACTTCGTTCAGATTTTCAGATTCAGATATTTATTACTATTTTGAAAAACATACATGATATTCAATACAACATGACGCTCTCAAGAGCATAAATGTTGGTTTTAACTGGACAGAAATGGGTCAGTGACGCCAACAGGTAAGACAAATAGAAATGAAGTGAAGAAATACCTGATAATGACACTGGCCCAAGTCTGTTGGAAATCATTTCAAAAATGTAAAAATATCAATACTCAGGAACAGGAACACAGGGCACGAGAACGGGTAATTGCTGCTAAGTTTATGATATATAATATAAGTTGATAAGACAAAATGAGGCGGAATACAGATTTTAAATAGTAAAGACATTTTCAAATCTTTAAAATTATAAAGGTATGTCATTTATTTTATTTTGTTTGAACAAAAGAGAATGTAAGCGAGGGTGTAGAGGTACTATCAGCAATGTCAAGTTCCAATGTACTGATTTCAGTCCTATTCAATTGTAGAATGTAAGCGAGGGTGTAGAGGTACTATCAGCAATGTCAAGTTCCAATGTACTGATTTCAGTCCTATTCAATTGTAGAATGTAAGCGAGGGTGTAGAGGTACTATCAGCAATGTCAAGTTCCATGTACTGATTTCAGTCCTATTCCATTGCAGAATGTAAGCGAGGGTGTAGAGGTACTATCAGCAATGTCAAGTTCCAATCTACTGAATTCAGTCCTATTCCATTGCAGAATGTAAGCGAGGGTGTAGAGGTGCTATCAGCAATGTCAAGTTCCAATGTACTGATTTCAGTCCTATTCCATTGCAGAATGTAAACGAGGGTGTAGAGGTGCTATCAGCAATGTCAAGTTCCATGTACTGATTTCAGTCCTATTCCATTGCAGAATGTAAGCGAGGGTGTAGAGGTACTATCAGCAATGTCAAGTTCCAATGTACTGATTTCAGTCCTATTCCATTGCAGAATGTAAGCGAGGGTGTAGAGGTACTATCAGCAATGTCAAGTTCCATGTACTGATTTCAGTCCTATTCCATTGCAGAATGTAAGCGAGGGTGTAGAGGTACTATCAGCAATGTCAAGTTCCAATGTACTGATTTCAGTCCTATTCCATTGCAGAATGTAAACGAGGGTGTAGAGGTGCTATCAGCAATGTCAAGTTCCATGTACTGATTTCAGTCCTATTCCATTGCAGAATGTAAGCGAGGGTGTAGAGGTACTATCAGCAATGTCAAGTTCCAATCTACTGAATTCAGTCCTATTCCATTGCAGAATGTAAGCGAGGGTGTAGAGGTGCTATCAGCAATGTCAAGTTCCAATGTACTGATTTCAGTCCTATTCCATTGCAGAATGTAAACGAGGGTGTAGAGGTGCTATCAGCAATGTCAAGTTCCATGTACTGATTTCAGTCCTATTCCATTGCAGAATGTAAGCGAGGGTGTAGAGGTACTATCAGCAATGTCAAGTTCCAATGTACTGATTTCAGTCCTATTCCATTGCAGAATGTAAGCGAGGATGTAGAGGAACCATCAGCAATGTTAAGTTCCAATGTACTGATTTCAGTCCTATTCCATTGCAGAATGTAAGCGAGGGTGTAGAGGTACTATCAGCAATGTCAAGTTCCAATGTACTGATTTCAGTCCTATTCCATTGCAGAATGTAAGCGAGGGTGTTGAGGTACCATCAGCAATGTCAAGTTCAATGTACTGATTTCAGTCCTATTCCATTGCAGAATGTAAGCGAGGGTGTAGAGGTACCATCAGCAATGTCAAGTTCTAATGTACTGATTTCAGTCCTATTCCATTGCAGAATGTATGCGAGGGTGTAGGGGTACTATCGGTAATGTCAAGTTCCAATCTACTGAATTCAGTCCTATTCCATTGCAGAATGTAAGCGAGGGTGTAGAGGTACTATCAGCAATGTCAAGTTCCAATGTACTGATTTCAGTCCTATTCCATTGCAGAAGTTAAGCGAGGGTGTTGAGGTACCATCAGCAATGTCAAGTTCAATGTACTGATTTCAGTCCTATTCCATTGCAGAATGTAAGCGAGGGTGTAGAGGTGCTATCAGCAATGTCAAGTTCCAATGTACTGATTTCAGTCCTATTCCATTGCAGAATGTAAACGAGGGTGTAGAGGTACTATCAGCAATGTCAAGTTCCAATGTACTGATTTCAGTCCTATTCCATTACAGAATGTAAACGAGGGTGTAGAGGTACCATCAGCAATGTCAAGTTCCAATGTACTGAATTCAGTCCTATTCCATTGCAGAATGTAAGCGAGGGTGTAGAGGTGCTATCAGCAATGTCAAGTTCCAATGTACTGATTTCAGTCCTATTCCATTGCAGAATGTAAGCGAGGGTGTAGAGGTACTATCAGCAATGTCAAGTTCCAATGTACTGATTTCAGTCCTATTTTCATTGCAGAATGTAAGCGAGGGTGTAGAGGTACCATCAGCAATGTCAAGGTCAATGTACTGATTTCAGTCCTATACCATTGCAGAATGTAAGCGAGGGTGTAGAGGTACCATCAGCAATGTCAAGTTCAATGTACTGATTTCAGTCCTATTCCATTGCAGAATGTAAGCGAGGGTGTAGAGGTACTATCAGCAATGTCAAGTTCCAATGTACTGATTTCAGTCCTATTCCATTGCAGAATGTAAGCGAGGGTGTAGAGGTACTATCAGCAATGTCAAGGTCAATGTACTGATTTCAGTCCTATTCCATTGCAGAATGTAAGCGAGGGTGTAGAGGTACTATCAGTAATGTCAAGGTCAATGTACTGATTTCAGTCCTATACCATTGCAGAATGTAAGCGAGGGTGTAGAGGTACCATCAGTAATGTCAAGTTCAATGTACTGATTTCAGTCCTATTCCATTGCAGAATGTAAGCGAGGGTGTAGAGGTACCATCAGCAATATCAAGTTCCAATGTACTGATTTCAGTCCTATTCCATTGCAGAATGTAAGCGAGGGTGTAGAGGTACTATCAGCAATGTCAAGTTCCAATGTACTGATTTCAGTCCTATTCCATTGCAGAATGTAAGCGAGGGTGTAGAGGTACTATCAGCAATGTCAAGTTCCAATGTACTGATTTCAGTCAACGTGAAGACTGGACACAGGGCATCAAAACATTCCAAAAGTTCTTCAAAGGACCCACAGCCGAAATAAGGTATGAATATTAACGCACAGTTCTTCATAAATCTGAAGCTTATTTAAATTCTCTAATATTGCGTCAGGACGATAATAAGACAAAATCTCTGAAACTCACGAACAAATTTGAAAATTCATCCGTCATTTGATTTATTTTTTACAGTTTCCCATTGGACGAATGTAATTTTTTTTAAACTTTTTATCTAATATCAAAGTGTCAGCAATTGAGATAAAAAAGACTTGATAGTGATACAAATGTGGTATTATCTTTTCCAGTCACCGTGGTAGAAACTGGATCGCACTTGTCAAAGGGGGCGGTGAATATGAGATTCGATTGTTTATGGGAATATACATTAGAGCTGATACAGGTCGAATAAATTCTTCCCCAACAACAGCAGTGCTTCCTATCGTTCGCTTACAAAATGGATGTAATCATAAACTCAGCATTCCAGGTATGTATTGGTCATTTATTTACAATTTTTAGTATTATAAACATTTCCGGCTGCTTATAACGTACATGTATATATGTTTTATGTTCTTATTGAGATCTCTCCGAAGTAAAGCTTTGTCATACTTAACTCAAATAGGAAATGACATGTGCATGTACATCAAGTTTTTGAGCTTTAGTAAAATGTTTAAAATTGTTCGAAAATATCAAACCATGGACCACTATTCTCGATAGGGGTTCATAATAAAAAAACTCATGTTAAGGAATTGTGATCTCACAACGTGTTATTGGTTGCCATTGTTATAGTTGACGATGTAGATGGAGATGATATAAGATGTCGGTGGGCAGAGTTTGAACGATTTGAATGTGCTGGTGTGTGTAACAGCGCCAACGCTATAGCTCAATTAGACTATGTGAGTGACTTCTATTTATACCCCAAGGAAGATAACTAATCCAACTAATATTTTTTGATTGCTGTTTAGTCCATTTATATTAGATATTACATATATGGAATACCATATACAGGGTGGGCCAAAAAACGCCACTTTTTTTCAAAATGCTGTAACTTTTTTAATTTTTGATACAAAATCATAATTTGCATACCAAATGAAACTTGGGGTTGTTATCTAGCCATGGATCCTGAATTATACACTTTTACTTGAATAAAATATGTCACCAGCGTCTCACTTAAACATGTGGTGTGCCATGAGAAATAAGCATAATTTGCAAAATGTTCCTGAACTGATACGACATGATGATCGCTAAGCTAATAGCCCTGATGCAAACCCCAGTGAGTATAAGGTTTTGGAAGGTCTCCAGGAGATTGTATGAAGGCACCCAATCTAGAAAATTGCTCTACTAAAGCTGGCAATTAAAACAGGTTGAAAAAAACTTAGCTAACATTTCATTAATACTGCTATATCAGCAAGGCGACTAAAACTAAAATATATCATTAAATAAGGCGGCGGACCAATTGAACTCCTCTTTTAGATCAAATTTAATTCAAGTTGAAGGACTTGTTATATTATATTATTACTATAAAAAGTGGCGTTTTTGGCAGTTTTACAGAATTGTTTGCATGAAAGCTCATGAAATAATTCAATAAAAACGGTAAATCTCCCAAAACGTATTAAAACAAGTTAGAAGATGGACATTGAAACTACAACAATGTCAAATCAATTACCATTCAAGTTTATAAAAGTTATTGTATATCCAATTTTCAATTTGAAATAGCAATGGGCAGCATCGAAATGAAACAGCTGGTAGTGTAAAGCATATCAATTGTGTTTTAAACTAAACTCATTTAATTATTAAGATGGATTGCTCATTGAGGATAAGTGGAAGACTAGAGACCGGATTTTACGCCGCAGCCATCATGATCGAAGATTTCGACGATGTTTCCTCTACGACACCACTCAGTAGTGTTCCCGTACAATTCCTGCTACTTGTATTTAACTCAGATGCTGGTTGTTCAAGTGCACCAACCTTTTCGACAACTACGCGAAATGAAGGTAATCTATTAATGAAGAACACTTTGAATTATGTTGATTCATATTGAAGTGACTTGGCCTCCTTGATTTCCCTTACGTTAGAGCCACTTTTGGTATCACATTTGGTGAACGTAAATTTAATATTCTTGGAGAAGACAGCTAGAAAGACAGACTAATAGGCAGACCAATTGGTTAATTTCGTCGCTTTTTTATTTTTGCAAATATACAGAATATATTTCTTTACAGGTGCGTGTGTTGGTGTCACACAATCTTTCGTCGAGCCTATCACTGTTAATACAGGCAATGCCAGAGGAATGTAAGTAAACAATAAGCCTATCACTGTTAATACAGGCAATGCTAGAGGAATGTAAGTTACCAATTAGCAAATCACTGTCAATAGAGGCAATGCTAGAGGAATGAAAGTTACCAATTAGCAAATCACTGTTAATACTTGCAATGCTAGAGGAATGTAAGTTACCAATTAGCAAATCACTGTTAACACAGGCAATGCTAGAGGAATGTAAGTTACCAATTAGCAAAGCACTGTTAATAAGGCAATGCTAGAAGAATATAAGTTATCAATTAACAAATCACTGTTAATACAGGCAATGCTAGAGGAATATAAGTTACCAATTAGCAAATCACTGTTAATACAGGCAATGCTAGAGGAATATAAGTTACCAATTAGCAAATCACTGTTAATACAGACAATGCTAGAGGAATGTAAGTTACCAATTAGCAAATCACTGTTAATACAGGCAATGCTAGAGGAATATAAGTTACCAATTAGCAAATCACTGTTAATACAAGCAATGCTAGAGGAATGTAAGTTACCAATTAGCAAATCACTGTTAATACAGGCAATGCTAGAGGAATATAAGTTACCAATTAGCAAATCACTGTTAATACAGGCAATGCTAGAGGAATATAAGTTACCAATTAGCAAATCACTGTTAATACAAGCAATGCTAGAGGAATGTAAGTTACCAATTAGCAAATCACTGTTAATACAGGCAATGCTAGAGGAATGTAAGTTAACAATTAGCAAATCACTATTAATACCGGCAATGCTAGAGTAATGTAAGTTACCAATTAGCAATCACTGTTAATACAGGTAATGCTAGAGGAATATAAGTTACCAATTAGCAAGTCACTGTTAATACAGGTAATGCTAGAGGAATGTAAGTTAACAATAAGCAAATCACTATTCACACAGGCAATGCTAGAGGAATGTAAGTTACCAATTAGCAAAGCACTGTTAATACAGGCAATGCTAGAGGAATGTAAGTTACCAATTAACAAAGCACTGTTAATACAGGCAATGCTAGAGGAATGTAAGTTACCAATTAGCAAAGCACTGTTAATGCAGGCAATGCTAGAGGAATGTAAGTTACCAATTAGCAAAGCACTGTTAATACAGGCAATGCTAGAGGAATGTAAGTTACCAATTAGCAAATCACTTTTAATACAGGCAATGCCAGAGGAATGTTATGTTAACAATTGACATATTACTGTTTAACACAAGCTTAAAGACAACTGAGTTAAGTGCGACCTTACTAATGACAAGGGTAAGAAAATGGAATATTTCGAGACCATAATTGGAGACAACGGTCATACATGGGACGTACAAGTTTAAGTTCAATGAGACCATAACTAACGGCAGAACAAAATACAAAATTAAATGCTTGTAATGTGGCAATATATTACGCCAAAGTAAACTTGTAAATTCTTATTTTAAAGTACGAGTTTAAATCAATGATTTTAGAATAACTGACATCGACACAGTTTCACCACAAGGACTTGAGAAGTCGGAGGTTTTGCAACGTGGACCAGGTGAATACTACATTAACATAACATGGACACCCGAACGGAGCCAAGCAGGGCCGAATATATTTTGTTTCAATGCAATTGACAATATAGGGTATGTCTAAAATCCAAAGACTACAATTTACTTGTTGATATATACAGGGTGTCAAATAAATATTTTTCCCCCTCAACTTTAACATCCACGGTTGCATAACTAATTTGCCTGTATTATGTCTGAATTGTTCTTAGCACCTTAACCAGGCATCATCGAGCATTTCTACAAGAGGTTTCAGATGACTAGTTCATTTGAGGTGCATTTTTATGCACAATATTTCATACTCTTGAAATCAAGGGGAGAACATTTTTATTTGACACCCTGTAATCTCATGACGTTGTAAGGAATCCCCAGCATACCATTTCATGTGACCAAACAGCAAGAAAATGTTAAGTTTGCCTTCGTGTGATATATTTGTTATGTCTCTTGTAATTTGCTGACTATATTATTGTATTTTAGTTTATCATCTGGCCAAAGGTGTATTACATTTTTGGTAGGAACTGCGCCACCTGAGTTTGTGGAAGGTACTGAGAGCCCCCCGAATGGGAGTATCATTCAAGAATGGCACAATCAGTTCTCCATACGAGTCAACAGACCAGTAAATATCATATAATATTAATATTATAAAAATAACTAAATAAATTAGAAATTAGTTAAGATGCCGCCAACATTCACTGATTTATCAAGTACCTTTGAATGTATTCATATAAAATAGTAACAATAGAATTTTTCTCGACAACGATCCAACTAACTCTTAATCATTCAATATATCAGTTTGTTAAACCAAGACGGCACAGAGCCTTCATTCGATTCTTTGAGAGCAGATCTGAAGGTGTATATCGAGAGGTGTATCAGATCGACACCCGCAGCTCCGAGTTGGTACAATGGCCATCAGAGGCAGACAATAGACGTACAATTAGAGAACTGAGATTCAACACAACGTATCAGTGGCGAAGAGGATATAACTATTATATAACGCTCGACCACGGTAAGAATATAACGCTAGAAAAGGTTTTGCTTTCGGCTACATGTCCCTTTGCAGCAATTTTGACAATTTGAGGAATCTATGCGTCGGTATCTCAGAAGGCCATGCCCTTATAAAAAAAATCAACCTTGAAAGTCCGAATTTAAACCGTTTCCACCAATCATTGAATAATGATTGTTTCAACTACCAAGATCAAAGGAAAAACCATTGTACGATGATAAGCAATCATTGTGCAACCATTGTGTTCAACCAAGCGAAGTCAACTCTTTTTCAATGAATGCGCAACCGTTTCTATACAATCATTGTAATCTGAAACCATCGTAAACTGCAACCATTTCACATTGAAATGTAAATGGTTGCAATTTGTTTTGTTCAATGATTACATAGTTCAACCCCTGCAACCATCCTGAATTAGTATCGTTCCAAAAAATTATCATTTTACCTGAATTAAAATTATCTTTAAGTAAGGATTTGAATCTACCTCTATTAAACAATAGTATATTAGGATATTTTTTCTGCAAGCATACATGCATGTTTATTATAGTAAATAACTTAATTCATGTTAATATGTTTCTTTCTCCAGTATGAATTTAGGAATGCGATACCAGACTAGTTTTCCACTCAATGGCATATGATAATTTATGTTCTCTGTCATTTACATTATTTACACAAATTAAAAGTACCATATTTAGTATTTATTTCCCTTTATCAGATATTGCCAAAATGATGTTAATTATGAAAAGAATTGAGCAAAATTCCAATTTGGTTAAGAAATTGACCAAGGAACATCTTAAGATTTCCTTTAAACTTAACAAAATCACAAGATGAGACACAATGGTTTTTGTTCATGACTGATGATCAAACAATACCTACTACATATTGATATTCTCATGGGTTTAGGCAAATCAGAATGCTTGAACAGCCAATTAAAACGGTTGAACAGCTAATTAAAACGGTTGAACAGCTATATAAAACGGTTGAACAGCTAATTAAAATGCTTGACCAGAAATAGGGTTCATATTCCTAGTTTCTGTTATATTTATTTTCATATTGTGTTATACTATATATATTTTTTTATTCTCTATTTCATGCAGAGGGGGGGGGGGGGGGGCAAAAATTTGAAAAGCGTTTTCAGATTTTTGAGGGTTTATTTCTTTATTCAATTACTTTAATAAGTGCTGAGAAATCTCAAATAGCAAGTATATGAAACTGCAAATACTATTTTCTGAATTTTTTATTTCATTTTTATTTAGTTTTTTTACCATGGGCATTCAATAAATTGAAAGTTCATGGCTTTACTGTATTCACTAGGGCATAGCATTTGTACTGAAACTTGTTTTCAGTTTAAATAATATGTGTCAATGATTAAAAACAACAAAAAAAACAGGGCTTATTTTTCAAAACTCTCAACTTGAAAAAATCTGGAGGAAAATATGGGAAATTTTCTTTGGCAAATTATTTATCATGTTCTGTGTATGGAATAATTAAATTACATAGGATGCTTCCTTTATAGCAGACTCTAATCAAACTGAGAGTCTCTCTGTTATAAGGTTTGTTTTGCCTTGCCGAATTACTTTTGTTTTGTTTATGGATTAATGGATTAATAAAGTTTCTTTAGACACATCCTTCAAAGCAGACTCTAATCAAACTAAAGAGACTGAGTCTTTCTGTAATCAGAATTTTTTAAGTTATGCTTATTGACTTAATTATTTAAAACACATCCTTTACTGTCTGATTGCATTTTCTCTATCAAATCAAAAATATCAAATCAATAAACAGATTATTTTCTGATTGAAGGATTTCTTCCTTCCAGACAGATTTTCCCTCCTTTATAATTGTGACAATTACTCAGGTGAAGGTGAAGTATAGGTGTCTGAATTTGTAAAATTCAAGACTTGACCCAATCAAAATTATTTCAAATGTTTTTGCAATAACTTAAAAAGTAGTGAAGGGATTTTGTAAAAATGATTGTCATGACAGCGAGGGGATTTGCTATGCCTTAGCATTGCTGTTATCTAGATAATATATATGTGAGTGGGACAATCACCATCCTTCAAGGTTAGATGGAAATTGGTTCAATATATTTTCATTCACAAGATAAGTTTACTAAACTATTTCAATATTTTAAATATCTTTTTGATCAAAAAAATTAAATTCTGACATGTATGCATGAAATACATACATTTGAAATATATATTTTAAAGAGCAATATAATTATTTTATGTTGTATTGAGATAATATTGCCATAGGTTTAAAGGGTTGCATTCGATTGAAACGGTTGCAAGAAATTCAATCAAAATTGTGAAGCGTTCACAATGGTTACATATGATTGAAACATTTTCAATGAGTTTACAACCAAAATTGTAATGGTTGCATTGTAACGGTTGGCATGGTTGCATAAATGATCGGATCAATGATTGTACAATGATTGTGCAACGGTTTAAATTCGGACTTTCAAGGTTGAATTTTTTATAAGGGTGGTTTCTCATGATAACGGCAACCATACGAGGGCCGTAACTTTACAAAATCGAAAGAAATATGCAGCATAAATATATAGGAATAAGCAATACGATGGGGATTTTCTGTATCGATTTTGTGTAGCTACGGTTGGAAACGTCTGAAAAAATTTTAAAGTTGTATGTTCCCAAGCATACAAGGACGTTGTTATCATTATACATAGAATTGGGTAAATTACTATTTACTATCATATAGTTCAAAGATAACACAAGGTCTATTTCATACAAGCCTATATCATGTACATGTGTATAGAATGTGGTACTTTTCCAGGTGTGGTGATAGGTACCGTCGGATGTGGCGCAGATTCACCTGGTATATTCAATCCAACTTTTTGGACATTTACTGCTCGTAAGTCATAACTTCCAAATAAATACTAGCAGGGAAAACTACAATACTCGAAACATAGAAGACAAAATGCGTATTAAAAGGAGAATCAGGTTAAGCAAGCAACCTTTACACAAATTGTTTCAATTTTAGATTTTTTGGCTCTATCATTCCTTCTTCATTCCTTGGCATGTCTATTCTCTAAAAAATCCAAAAATGTCTTTGATTCCAACTATTATTTCACGGTCATATGCTAGATCGTTCAGAATCAAAATCACAGTTCACACATTTATTATCTGACGGATATTTCAGAGTCATAAAAATGTAATTGCATGGACGTAGTAAGTGTTCATAAGAGATCACTCATGTCAATGATAATATAACATATACGTGCATATTTAGGACCACCAGACTGTAGTATTCTGAATGACTGCAGTGGTAATGGAACATGTGTAGCTGATAACCTTTGTAAATGTGATTTTGGATTTACTAAAGACGATTGTTCAGAATGCGAGGAGAATCGCTGGGGCTCCGATTGTAAACCCTGTTTGAATTGTAACAATGGACATTGCAGCCCCAAGAACGGTGTGTGAATACGATCTCTACATTGCATATTTAACAGATATTTGTCTATTTTGTACAGAATATAGTTTTTACCACCTCCGTGTTAACTATGGTTTCGATTTCAATTAAATAGTAACAGACGATACGATAAGAGCAGCACAAAAACAACAAGTTATTGAATGATTTGAATTGTAGTACAGTATATATTCTGCTCGAGAAATTCTGCATTGGAACGAGACAAAGTCGAGTGCCAATACAGAATATCGAGAGCAGAATACTGTATTGCACTTCAAATCATTCTTTAACGTTTTTATTGTATGGTCTTAGGTAAATACATTTTACCTAGGAGATTATCCCTAAGAAATTTTCTGTATTGCTACTGATTGTCTCATCCGTACCTATATTTTCTGTATTGCTCCGAAGATGATCAAAAGGGACAATCTCAGTAGCAATACAGGTTGGTACAGTACAAGAACTGACCAATCAGAGAGTGATATTGGAATCAATTTTTAAAACGTTTTCTATCGTTTCTGTGTGCAAGGCATGTCCAAACTACCAAATCGAAATTATACATACTAAGTTTGTACGCTGGATCTCACAGAACTATACAGTCCTGGTAATGGATAAATGGACATAATCATATAACTATTCCGTTTCTGTAGGAGAGTGCATATGTGATGAGGGGTGGGCTGGCCTGATCTGTTCATTTTGTGCAGAGGGTTATGTAGGACCATCGTGTAAAAGGTGCCCAGTTTGTCTAAATGGCGGAAGGTGCGACCTACGAACAGGTACGTTTACGAATCCACAATTTGGTTTATTAATGCAACAGTTCATCTCAATTTGGTTCATAAATCACGCGGTAAATATTTCCACAATCGCCATCCAGTTTGGTTTATCAAGCCAACACTGCCACATAATACATTTTGGCTTATTATCAATTGACTCGTAGTAATTTGTCAGACTGGGTGGCGACTAGAAAATGCAAAAGGTCGCCGGAAAACGGGAACACATCGCAAGAAAATGTCCCACACATTACAACATGAAAAAAATCGCGTCCTGTGCGATAAGTTCACTACGTTCGACGCGTCCGTCACTTTCCCGTCATCGTAGCAGCGCAGTATGGACGCATCCCGGTCTGACGGTTGGTATAACACACATTTTCTGCACATGCTGTAGGTGGCTGTATTTGTGAGATAAACTGGAAAGGAGAGAGGTGTGAATCACCGACCTGTTCATTATACAACGAGTGCTGGTAAGTGGTAACTATACAACAAATGAAAATACAGTATAAAAGTCAATCTAAGTCGGATCCAAAGATTATTAATCATGTCTTTAGTATTTTGTGCTTTGCTATATCCGAACAGTAAAATACTTACGGCCAAAATATAGTATCATATGAAAAGGAAAATTGCGGAAATATTCCAAGTATTTTAGCTTGAATTGTGTACTCTCACACACAGGAACCATGGAGAATGCATAGCTCCGAATGAATGTCGTTGCGACGAGGGGTTCTTAGCACCAGACTGTAGGCTTTGTATGCGGGACGTACCTAGATTTGGAACATCATGTACATCGTGTCAATGCACACATGGCACTTGTAACACACATACTGGTGAGTTCATTTGGATGTTTGAATATCTAGATGAAAGTCAATCTTAGATTAAATATTATTGGAGATATTGGGTGGATTGAGAAGTTGCAATAAGTGTACACTACAGGTATAGATATGATTGTGCCATTTTGGGATCTTTTGTATGATTGATTGCTGCATCCCCTTTGAAAATTATTAAGTTATTGCAATATGGACGTTTGTTGCCCACCACCTACTCTACTAGTTCATTTGCCACTGTGACTGTACTAGCACTTTCGGAATTCTATTTGTGATAGGTGCCTGTACTTGTCAAAGAGGTTGGGTGGGACCTTTATGTGACGAACCAGATTGCAGATTACTCCGTCATTGTAGTGGTCATGGCAAGTGTGTCGGCCCTAATCGGTGTGAATGCGATGAACGTCATAGCGGGCCAACGTGTTTGTCCTGCGGCGCCGATAGGTGGGGCGACAATTGTGAATTGTGTCCAGCCTGTGTCAATGGTGGATGCGATAAAATAACAGGTATAAGATGCAATATATAACAATGAGACAAAAATAATTGTCGAATTGATTTATACTTTATTGTTTTTTCCTCAGTTCTTAAGTTTTATAAGTTTATTTACGGAGTGTCCAAGACCAACGGAGCATAATCTGTCCTTCGAAATGGCCATATCATTTTGTGTAGTAATTACCAAAATAAAGTACTCTTCTCTTTTTGCCCTGGTTAAACACCAAAATGACTTCTTAAAATTAAATCACAAGGGAATTTAATTTATTTAGTAAAAACATGTTTGTTATCCGTTGTTGATTCTAAAGACACTTTAAATGATACTGGAATATCAAGTTGAGAATGTGTTGAAAGCAACTTCACATATTCTTGACAGGAAATCTTACAGGTGCACCGGTGGAATTAAACTGATACACCTTTTTAAATAATTGTACCCTAAAAACCACATTCATTGAGAAGAGAGCATTTTGAATCTATAACATCAAGTTAAATTGATCATTTCAGAACTAAGAGTGTGTGTATACATGTATGCATATATATTTTATTGATCTAAATCACACTAGGTGCTTGTGTGTGCGAAGCTTTATGGGAAGGGGAATTGTGTGACAAGTGTATACCAAATCACGCTGGACCACTTTGCCTCCCTTGTCCGAAGTGTGACCATGGAACGTGTGACTTGATCAATGGTTTGTCCGTTTACTTACCCTACTATCACACCAAACTAGTTCTCACTACGTTCTCGAAAACGGGCTTCAACTGTGTACGAACGGACTGGACGTACTTAGAACCGTTTGGGATCTATTTACAAACTTCATCGAACGTACTCGAACGGGTAGGTCCTCTAGAACTAAGACAATGCTCAAAATATTCTCATGGTCGTCACGTTCTTCAATAAGAACGAGTGACAACGTACTAACGACGAGCTGGACGTACTACGAACGGAACCGTCGTACTTCAACCCTACTAGGGACGTTTTAAAAACGAGTTGAACTGTCTGAGGACGTGTTGAGAACGAGGTAGAACTAAGTGCAAACGGGTTTAAACTGATTAAGAACGTATTTAACACTGCTTATGAACGAATTAGCAAAAATATAGCTATCACACCAAACAAGTTGCCACTGCGTTCTTCAAAACTGGTTTGAAACTGTGTGCGAACGGAATGAACGTACCTGCAACTTTCTAAGGTCTATTTACGAACTTTATGAACGTTCTCAGACGGGAATGTGATTTTAGAATTTTGAATCGATTCAAAATTCGATGGCGACCATACCGTTCTGTAATCAGGTCATGTTGACCTTCTAGACTAAGGAACGCGTTCTACGACGTTGCACACCGACGTGGTGCGACCTGAACGAACTGCAAACGAGATGGACGTATTGAAGACTGTTTAAGAACGAAGAAGCTAATTATTTTAGACATATTTTCCGACCACAGCCAGATTGAGCCCGTTTTACGACGTTTTCGTAAGACTGGCAAGAACGGGTAAGAACTAGTTTGGTGTGATAGGGGGGTAAAGAAGATAGCACAATACAAGTACCTTTTCCAATACTCCCATTTGCAATTATAGATTGTTCTTTGTATTGTCATATCATTTTGTCATTTTGTGCCGCAAAAGAACTCGATACCTATAAGTAACAATTTGGAAAAATACAAAACAGATCAAAATTGATTTTACAATATTATAAAACAAACTTAGTTCACTCGGACACACTACTCGATGCATAACATGGAATGCAATAACGTGACATATTTATATGAACTGTAGGAGGCTGCACATGTGGATCTGGGTACGTTGGTCCAAATTGTGACGAGACGAGTTGTAGTGATGTTAATAACTGCAATGATCATGGGAATTGTGTTGGACCAAATGTATGCAGCTGTGACATTGGTTATAGTGGGTCTGATTGTTCTGTACCACTGTGTGAACTCACGCACAACTGCAATGGGAATGGGTTTTGTATTTCGCCAAACAAATGCCTTTGTAATGTAGACTTTACAGGATTTGATTGTGGGTCCCCAGCCTGCACTGGACGACTGGACTGTAATGGACATGGCAATTGTATTAGTCCGAATGTATGCGAGTGTGACAGTGGATACAGTGGTGACGATTGTGCAATTCCTACGTGTAAAGGTTTGGATGATTGCAACGGTCGCGGGATGTGTACAAGTCCCGATGTGTGCATTTGTAATGTTGGCTATACAGATTCTGACTGTAGTACACCAATGTGCACAACTTTGAGTGATTGTCATGGCAACGGTGAATGTATTCATCCTGAAATATGTCAGTGCAACGATGGCTACACATCTAAGGATTGTGCCGTACCCATATGCACATCATTGAATGACTGCAATGGGAATGGAAACTGTGTAAGTCCGGATAAATGTGCATGTAGTAAAGACTATAGTGGTGACGATTGCAGCACACCAATGTGCAATGGAGTAAACGCATGTACCAATCATGGGAAGTGTATCGCACCTGATTTGTGTGAATGTATGGACGGCTATACAGGAGATGACTGTGGCAAGCCAATCTGTGCCACTGTGAATGATTGTTCCAGTCATGGCCAATGCATTTCACCAGATCGGTGTCAATGCGACGCTGGTTACTCAGATAAAGATTGTGCTACTCCTTTGTGTGATAAAGTCAATGGTTGTAATAACAATGGTGAATGTGTGAGGCCGGATGTTTGTTCATGCCACAGTGGTTACACAGGTGATGATTGTTCAATCCCAAGTACTCCATTCACATCATCTACGGTGGATGGTTTGATATCATCGACAGTGTCACATTCACCATCAACAACGTCAGAATCACCATTAAGAATAACAGTGCAAACTACATTGGCGTCGCTGACATCAACAAACACACTTAAACAATCTACGTCTGCATATAACTGTGCCAAGGTGAATGACTGCAGTGGACATGGCGTGTGTATAGGAACAAACCTATGTCGCTGTCATGACGGGTTTACTGGAGGAAAATGTAAGCGTTGTATAAGGAACAGAGTCGGTCCCAACTGTATAGAGTGCCCTCTTTGTGTACACGGGATATGTAACATATTAAAAGGTATGTATCATGATGAGATGTGCGGAGTTTACCTGTAGAGATATACTCCTTTAAAAAAAGTTAAGGACCAGTCTTTTTCCTCATAGGTTTACATGTTAAACACCATGTATCTTTGAACTCTATTTTCTAAGCGAAACAAAAGGAAAACTGATAAATGGATATGTACCTTGACTCTATTCTCTATATTTCAGGAAATACTCAATTTAATCTCTTCATTACAAAAGGTCAAAATTGATGTTAAAGTTGAGGAATTTAAAAAAATGGTAGAACCCATGTTAACCAACTTACGTAAAACTTACTATGTGAGAATTACTGATACTCAGCATCAAAGTATTTTTGACAATTCATTTTTTCATTTATTCAGAAATAATTTTTGACCTTTGAAACTCATATTAACTTTGTAAAAGCCGGAAAAACAAATCAATTTTTTGTTGTAGACAAGTTAGCAAATTCAATTGTCTATGTAAATTCCATTTTCGAGAAAGAGATTAGAGTCAAGGTACACATCCATTTATCAGTTTTTCTTTCGTTTCAGGCTAAGATTATAGAGTTCAAAGATACATGGGGTTTAACATGTAAACCTATTAGGAAAAAGACTGGTCTTTAACCTTTTTTGAGGAGTATAATAGGGAGATTAAGTTCCACATTTTTTGAAAATCGTGTACGTGAACGTGTAGAATTATTCTCATCTATGGATTAGTTCTCTCATTTTGTAGTGTTTTCTTGGCCGATTGAGTATACGAAAAATAATTGTAATTAGCTTCCTGGAAAAGTGAATTTGGAGCGGGATAGTAATCGCCGGGGTTAAAATATTACACGTTCACCTACAGCTGGTTCTCGTAAAATAGGAAGTTTAAGCTTGCAATGTTTTTCACAACCTAACGTGAACGGAAAATATTTAAGCGACGCATTTGTATTGGCGATTGGTCATACGTATAGGTTCACTGGCATGTAGCGATTATAGCGGTCCTGTCTTGGCTTATTGAATTGTTACGAAGTTACGTATGCGGTGCGGAAGTTAGAGAGCAAATGACCAACATTTCAATGTAATAGTTTATGCAGGAAAATTGAGATTAGGCCATTGGAGTATTTGTTTCATGCATTTGTAAAACATTACCCACTCATAGGTCATACTTATCGTTAAACCAATAACTCAAATATATGCCCTTGTACACCGATCACCTGTTGAAATTAATACAGGCCGATTTCAACAAATGTAAACGGCGATATATTTAAAATCGTATTCAAGCATGACCACGTCCCAACTTCTTTTGTTTTCTTTACAACTAAGCTATGACTGCAGTCTATTCAGTGTTGCGTATCGAACCTGGTTTTTTATAAAAATAGTGCAACAACAAGCAGAATTCACACATTTACCTTATACTTATTCTCAACTGAAGACATTGAATTTATCTCTTGGGTTTTACATAATAAATATCTTAACATGCAGAATACGAAAATAGAGGCTTAGGCCCAACTTTGTATGAATTTTATGAGAATAGTCTGATTTTAGAGAAATGAAAAGAAAAATGTCCACACCCTACACAAAATATTTATGGTTCCCCGGGAATACGTATGTGCTGCTTGTATATTAGAATCGTATTCCAGTTACAGAAAGAAGTACATATCATGGTAAATTATATACAACAGTTATGCACTTGGAGGTTTTGGATACAGGGAATATCCCGAGGGATATATAATATATCTTCCCTTGGTCCCTTCGGTCCCTCGGGAAGATATATTGTATATCCCTCGGGATATTCCCTGTATCCAAAACCTCCAATTGCATAACCCCTATATATTGGCCAAGGGATAATCCCAATATCCTGAACCGCGAGTTTACATCCAGTTTACACTCAGTTTACACTTAATTTACACCAGACCTTGGTGTATACTTCGATGTTAACTTTACCTCAAGTAAATAGGTATTTACCAGCAGAAAGTAAACACTGATTTACAAGGTGTAAACTTGACTTTGAATTTGTTAAAAGTGAAAACTGGATGTAAATTAGACTCAGAAAAATCAAATATTGGTCAAAGTGTAAACTAAGTGTATACTTGACTGAATCCTAATTCCAAAACGAGGCTCATGCAGCCTCTCTTTCAATCAAAGCTGTCTTAGCCATTTTGGTTTTGGTAAGTCTTCACAAAATCCTATACCATCGGCCCTGATACAGTTTTACTTTATTTAATTTTGGTGTCAACTTTACCATTAGGTATTAGTTGTGCATTTGTTCCAGTTTCATCATCATTGTTCATTTAGTTATCCATTTTCTTAAGCTTCAAATTTCTTTTCAATATATCCATTGAATCTTTCTACCTTTTGTGCTTGCCTGCTTGTTTTGATCTTTTCACCTAGAATTCATTCTAATCTGAATCATGATGGCATTATACCCTGGGCTGCAATTCAATATGGGTCAGTTTATTTGTATAGGTTTTACATAGGACATATACATTCATTAACTCCTTGGAGACTGGCAACTTTTAAGAAAAATGAAGAAAATAAAAAAGTTATTTGTAAAAGAATCTAGAAGCAAGAGAAGGAAACAAGGCCCAATAAATTATACAGACCCATATTTTACGGAGTTTTTTCTTGAAAAAATTGAATATGCAAAAAAGTGTCATTGTGACATCATAATTCAAGATGGCGGATTTGGACTTTTTACAAAACAGAATTATTTTAGCATTTTTTGTTTAAAACTTCAATTTAAAAATCTGTGCAGAACTACTTGTATAGATCTTTAATGCTGATCATTCTGTGATATTTGTACTATAGCATAACTCCTACTATTACTTTTTAAAGCGCTTGGACAGTAAATTCCAGGAAAATCCCCATGGCGATTTAACATGGGATTTTTGTTTTTGCAATTTTTTTCGATTCGTTACGCTTTGGACCCCCTGTATCTTCATTAATATTATTCTCTGATCACAGTGCTTCAAAATTCAGAATATCTTTGCATTCTCTCCCCCTGCGATAAGCAGTTAGCATTTTGCCAATTAAGGATTAGGTGAACTTACTATGTGAACTAACTGTAAATTAAGTGTAAAATCTGACCAATCAGAATGTGCTCTTGATGTAAATTGGATATATACTAAAGTGTAAACTGAGTGTAAACTTAGGTGTAAATTAGCTCATTTGCATGTGAAATTGGTCACCTATTTACTGGGTGTAAAGTAAGTGTAAACTGAGTGTAAACTTAAGTGAAAACTAAGTGCGAACTGGATGTAAAGTAGATGTAAACTTAAGTGTAAAGTGGGTGTACACTAAGGTGTAAACTGAGTGTAAATTAAAGAGTAAATTAGCTCATTTGCATATGAAATTGGTCACCTATTTACTGGGTGTAAAGTAAGTATAAACTGAGTGTAAATTGTAGGTGTAAAGCCTTTGTAAATTTTGATATGGGCGACTATAGGATAATATGTTTATCCCATACCAATCTTGGTCATCTGGTTCACATTGTTAAATCGTGGAAACATTTTAGAATATTCATGTCCAGTTTTGTTTTCTTGGCCGTGGGCGGATTTTCATGTTCTCTCAAATATTCCCATATTTATTTTCTAGGATTTTTTATTTATTAAGTGGATGCTCTTTCCCTTTTTTTAACTATCAAACAGACCCTGATTGTCTGTGTTTTCTCCATTGCCGTTTACAGTCATTCCGCGAACGTTACAAATTATGAACAAATATGCAAGCGGCGATTATGACGTAGCGGGCAGATATACTATATCTGCCCGCTTGGGAGCGGGACGTAAAGCTCTATCCCATGGTTGCAAGGAGGATATAGATCGAATATCACATGATGATATATTTGATATGTGGACCAAGATATCATATTTTAGCAAACAATTTACAAACCATCGAATATCACTTTTAAACTATCGAATATCACATCTTAAACAGAGGATATCCTATGATTTATGAGTGATATGATTTTTATCCACAAATGGATATGATATCTGCACGAGTGAGCGAAGCGAGAGAGTGCAGATATCAACATCCATTAGTGGATTAAAATCATATCACGAGTAAATCATAGGATGTTCTTAATATTCCATAGTTAAAGTCATCATCAGAATCGTCGGGAATTAAGTGATTTAAAACGTATTTTCCAAACGATACGGCGATATTGACACTTAGCCTCGTTTTGAGTCTGAAGTAGCAAAAATCCATAAACCATGGCATACGGCGCCGTATGTCATGGCTAAAACACCGTATGCTATGGTTAAGTGAAAATTTGCCAAAAATATCATATTTTACCACTGATTTCAAAAATACCGTTTTTATTTTGACATGTTATCCTTTGGATATCATGCTAACTATGGAATAATGTAGGAATATCCTATGGCTCTGAAAAAATATCACTTATATCCATGAGTGGATATTGATATCTTCGCGAGTGAGCGCAGCGAATGAGTGAAGATACTGATATCCATGAGTGGATATAAGTGATATTTTTGAAAAACCATAGGATTGTCCGTTTATCCCATTGGGAATTATTATCCAGCGAACATTGAATAGTCAGATAAATTGCAATGGAAATTCCATTTCGTCTGACATTTTGATTGCGATAATTCAACGAACGTCATATACGTGACGTAACAGAGTGGTTTGTATTTAATGCGAACGCCGTAAAAACAAGATCCCAAAAAATAAAAATATATAATAAATATATAAACAATCGTTTTGCTGAATTAATAAAAAAATTGAAAAAATCAAACCATCGAATATCACTTTTGAAACCATCGAATATCACTTTTGAAACCATCGAATATCACCTTTCAAAAAGTGATATTCGATGGTTTCAAAAGTGATATTCGATGATTTGGGAATTGTTTGCTAAAATATGATATCTTCATCCACGTATCAATTATATCTTCACGTGATATTCGATCTATATCCTTGTAACCATGGGATAAATAAGGGTTATGTACTGGGAGGTTTTGGATATGGGGTTTTTCCAGAGGGAGATATGCATATCTACCTGAGGGACCGTAGAGACAGAAAGTAGATGTGCATATCTCACGAGGGATGAACCCAATATCCAAACCGACCGTACATAACTGCTTTATCCTATACCAAGTATAGTTTTCAGTAGTGCAAGGTGTAAAAAATAAACAAATCATTCATATGCAAAGTCATTTTATTGCATTTCCACTTTTTTGGAAGCGGGAAGATATGCCCCGAAGCGGGAAGATATGCACCGAAGCGGGAGATATGACGGGAGATATGGAGGTTCTTGATATGGAAACCTCAAAATCAGGATACGGGATATATCTTACCAACTTATCTCCCTAAAACCCTACTTGGCATAGGATAAATCAAGATAATTTCTACTCGCATCTAGTCTATTCCACATGTTTGGGAAAAGTGTACAGGAAAATCTCCATGTTCAATTGATGTATGATCAATATATACGAATCGAATGTATTCTCGTGTGCATAACAATATCCACATTGAAACATTTTTGGCCTGCAATGGACGTATAATGAATTAGAATATGAGGCCGTGTTATCATTCTAATGTAAAGTCATGGTATTTACTGTGGTATTGGGTTGCAAGTTAATATCAGATTCAATGCAAATTAATCATCTAATATCAGATACGCGATCAGTCCAATAATCTAATTTCAGGTCATCAGTTCGATATCTAGCACTTGTTCTAACGACACGGTATTACTAGGCTATCATATTATAAATACACACACATATAAAACAATCAAACTGGTACACGATATAAGCACGACTGCTCTTTCAATTGAGTATAAACGTTGATAAACTTTCCCGGAAGCCAAGACATACACGTTTAGACGATGCTATTTTCAGTTCAGTGTAAGAGTAAATGCCCGGATTTCGAGGCTTTTTCGTGTAAAGTTTTAACCAAGCATCTAAAATCGGGTTATATTGCGTGTAGAATTTATCGATATCAGGGCCGCTACATGCCAGTGTAGGTTGGTGTTTCGATTTTATATGCAAGCTTAAACTTCCCAATGTCTAACTAAACCATCCTTATATTTACATGTTAGAATTACAAAGGTCGTGGAGAGGAGAACACCTGACGTACTAAAATATTTAAAGACTCTAAAACTCCTATCACACCAAACTAGTTCTCAACCGATCTTTCCAGTCCGACAAAAAGCCATAAAACGGGCTAAATCTGGCAGTGGTCGGGAAATAGCTAAAATAATTAGATACTTCGTTCATAAACCGTCTTCTATATGTCCATCTGATTCGCAGATCGTTTAGGTCGCACATCGTTCACGCGTCCCCAGTAGGGTCAAAGTACAGCAATTACGTCCGTAGTCTATTAGTTTATCTCGTTCGTTCTTTTGCGCACAGTTTAAAACCAGTTCGGCAACGCTTTACAGAACGCAGTGACAACTAGTTTGGTCTGATAGCTATTTTTGGCTAATTCGTTTATAAGCAGTTTTCAATACGTCCATGTCGTCTTTATTCCATCTGCAGTACGTTGCTATCAATTTTAGATCGGGTATAATTGCGCGTTTATCTCTACATAACCTATCCTAGAAGTTAAATTACGTCCTTAATAAGTTTACAATTAGTTCTACATCGTTCCCAACACGTCCCATGCAATATATTATTGAATTACCACCTAATATCCAGTTTAACTCGTTCCTTCAAAATATACATTTTAGAACATATTTGCACGGAATAATGACTGACTAAGGACGTTATTCGGTCGAGTTGGGTCTGTCTACGAACAGAATGAACGAGCAACAAACGACCAGGTTGGTGTGCACACGACTGCAAAGTTGAAATACGTTCCTAGTGGGATTGAAGCACAACAGTTCCGTTCGTAGTCCATCCAGCTCGTCTTAGTACGTTTTCAATCGTTGCAAAATCAGAAAGAAAGTTCTCGAGAATCTTCCCGTTGAGATCTAGTTTGGTGTGATAGTGGGATTAGGTCTCAATAATCAATAATAAAAAAGAAGTGCTACCGAAGTGTTTCTAAATTTTTCCATTTGCGAAAGGACAAGTCTCTGTTTGGAGAACAGTCTCCTAGGCTAATATTCTTTAATAAAAAATATAGAAATATTACCCAAATGAAATTATGAATATTAAAAAGAGATGTAAAAATATCACAATTGTCCGAAGCAGGGATCTCAATTTGGAGAAAGAAGTCCATCAGTGTACTGCGCTAATGATTTTATATGAAAAATCTAGGAATAACACCCAAATTAAATTATGACTAATCAAATGAAGACACTCAAATCTATATTATGTAAAACATCAAAGTCCGAAGCAGTGGTAACGCTCAATTAGAGTGATGAACTTCGTTCTCCAAACGGAGAATAGCCCTTTCAATTGTAAATTCTATTTTGCAAAAATCGAAAAATAAAACAGTTTAGTCTTGCAACCAATTTTGTCAAGTACAGTAAGATCTTGGAAGAAGAATAGACTCACTATCCCGGGCTCACTATGCATATTGATGTGCCAAACTGTTAAACATCACATGTTGTGCATATAACCAATTTGTAAGTAAATGCGCCCCACACACAAAAATGTTTTAAATCTGTTCATATGCTAAAACATTTAGTTTGTCCTGAAAATTTCAGGTACATGTGATTGCAAGTCTGGTTATGGTGGTGATCTTTGTCAGCATCTGATTATGACATCAACAGTCACCCATTCGACAACAGATACAAAAATTGATGTCACGCCGACGGAACTGTTTTTAAACAATTCTTCGACTAATCCGACTAGTGGTTCTCCGGCTCATGGCTGTAACAATGTTAACAACTGCAGTGGACATGGTTATTGTGTAGGCCCTGATGTGTGCAAATGTCACGATGGATTTGCTGGTCGCAAGTGCAAGCGATGTAGTAAGGAT
This sequence comes from Owenia fusiformis, assembly GCA_903813345.2. Lineage (NCBI taxonomy): Eukaryota > Metazoa > Annelida > Polychaeta > Sabellida > Oweniidae > Owenia > Owenia fusiformis. The sequence continues at coordinate 19,830,589 of CAIIXF020000004.1, forward strand.
AGATTCGGACCAACTTGCTCAAAATGCAAAGATTGCGAAGAAGGCAGATGCAATGAAATCACAGGTAGACTCTGACGTTAATTTTCCAAAATGAAATATGAATACTAGTACTATTATAAAACAATTTGTTTTTGTTTTAAGCTTGACAAAATAATTTTAGGAATCTGTGATATAACAACAACAAAGCGTGTGCATACAGACGTCATGAGAGAAACTACTTCTTCACCTAAAAAAACAACAATTGATACATTTGAACCTACGACTTTAGCTGCTAAAACAACAATTAACAATGGTGAATCCATGACTTCACCTGCCATAACAACAATTGATGCAAGTGCATCTAAGACTTCACCTGGTATAACAATAATTGATAATAGTGCACCTGAGACTTCACCTGGTATATCAACAATTGATACTAGTGCATCTTCGACTTCAACTGATATATCAACAACTGATGCTAGTGCATCTAAGACTTCACTTGGAATAACAACAATTGATATAAGTGCATCTAAGACTTCACCTGGTATAACAACAATTGATACAAGTGCACCTGAGACTTCACCTGGCATAACAGAAAATGATACTAGTGCATCTACGACTTCACTTGGAATAACAACAATTGATATAAGTGCATCTAAGACTTCACCTGGTATAACAACAATTGATACAAGTGCACCTGAGACTTCACCTGGCATAACAGAAAATGATACTAGTGCATCTACGACTTCACTTGGAATAACAACAATTGATATAAGTGCATCTAAGACTTCACCTGGTATAACAACAATTGATACAAGTGCACCTGAGACTTCACCTGGCATAACAGAAAATGATACCAGTGCATCTACGACTTCACTTGGAATAACAACAATTGATATAAGTGCATCTAAGACTTCACTTGGAATAACAACAATTGATACAAGTGCACCTGAGACTTCAACTGGTACAACCGAAATGGACACTGAAGAATCTACAACTTCACCTGGTATAACAACAATTGATACTAATGCATCTACGACTTCACCTGGCATAACAACAATTGAACCTAGTGCCTCTACAACTTCACCTGGTATATTAACAACTGAAACTAATGCATCTACGTCTTCAACTGATAAAACAATAATTGATACTGGTGAAACTACGACTTCAATTGATATAACAATATACCCTGGAAAAACTACTGATAAAACATCAACTGACACTGGTGAAACAACGACTCCAAATGATATGTCAACAATTGATACAAGTGAATCTAAGACTTCACCTGGTATGACAACAATTGATACAAGTGAATCTAAGACTTCACCTGGTATGACAACAATTGATACAAGTGAATCTATGACTTCACCTGGTATGACAACAATTGATACAAGTGAATCTATGACTTCACCTGGAATAACAACAATGGACACTAAAGAATCTACAACTTCACCTGGCACAACAACAACAACAATGGGCACTGGTGAATCTATAACTTCACCTTACATAACACCAATTGATGCTAGTGCATCTAAGACTTCACTTGACATTACAACAACTGACATTAATGAATCAAAGACTTCATATGGTATAACAACAATTGATACAAGTGAATCTATGACTTCACCTGGTATGACAACAATTGATACAAGTGAATCTAAGACTTCACCTGGTATGACAACAATTGATACAAGTGAATCTAAGACTTCACCTGGTATGACAACAATTGATACAAGTGAATCTATGACTTCACCTGGTATGACAACAATTGATACAAGTGAATCTAAGACTTCACCTGGTATGACAACAATTGATACAAGTGAATCTAAGACTTCACCTGGTATGACAACAATTGATACAAGTGAATCTATGACTTCACCTGGTATAACAACAATGGACACTAAAGAATCTACAACTTCACCTGGCACAACAACAACAACAATGGGCACTGGTGAATCTATAACTTCACCTTACATAACACCAATTGATGCTAGTGCATCTAAGACTTCACTTGACATTACAACAACTGACACTAATGAATCAAAGACTTCACCTGGTATAACAACAATTGATGCTATTGCATCTAAGAGTTCACCTGGCATAATAACAATTGATACAAGTGCATCTAAGACTTCAACTCATATATCAACATTGGACACGGAAGAATCTACAACTTCACCTGGTACAACAACAATTGATACTAGTGCATCTAAGAGTTCACCTGGTATAACAACAATTGATGCTAGTGCATCTAAGAGTTCACCTGGTATAACAACAACTAATGCTATTGCATCTAAGACATCATCTGGCATAACAACAATTGATACAAGTGCATCTAAGACTTCACCTGGTATAACAACAATTGATGGTAGTGCATCTAAGAGTTCACCTGGTATAACAACAACTAATGCTAATGCATCTAAGACATCACCTGGCATAACAACCATTGATACTAGTGCATCTAAGACTTCACCTGGCATAACAACAATTGATACACGTGCATCTAAGACTTCACCTGGTATAACAACCATTGATACAAGTGCATCTAAGACTTCACCTGGTATAACAACAATTGATACAAGTGCATCTAAGACTTCACCTGGTATAACAACAATTGATGCTATTGCATCTAAGAGTTCACTTAGTATAACAACAATTGATGCAAGTGCATCTAAGACTTCGCCTGATATAACAACAATTGATGCTAGTGCATCTAAGAGTTCACCTGGTATAACAACAATTGATACAAGTGCATCTACGACGTCACCTGGTATAACAACAATTGATACAAGTGCATCTAAGACTTCACCTGGTATAACAACCATTGATACAAGTACATCTAAGACTTCACCTGGCATAACAACAATTGATACAAGTGCATCTAAGACTTCACCTGGTATAACAACAATTGATACAAGTGCATCTATGACTTCAACTCATATAACAACATTGGACACTGAGGAATCTACAACTTCACTTGGCACAACAACAATTGATACTAGTGGATCTAAGACTTCACCTGGTATAACAACAATTGATACTAGTGCATTTAAGACTTCAACTCTTATAACAACATTGGACACAGGTGAATCTACAACTTCACCTGGTACAACAACAACAATTGATAATAGTGCACCTGAGACTTCACCTGGCATAACAACAATTGATACTAGTGCATCTGAAACTCAACCTGGTATAACAACAATTCATACTGGTGATCTTACGACATCAACTGACATAACAACAAATAAAAATGGTGAAACTGTGACGCCTGGTGTAACAACAATTGAAGATGGGGAAATTTCGACTTCATCTGATGAAACAACAATTGACAATGGTGGATCCACGATTTCATTTGGTGTAACAGCAATGGTTACAGGTGAATCTACAACTTCACCTGGCATAATAACAACTGATGCGAGTGCATCTAAGACTTCACCTGGTATAACAACAATCGATACTGGTGCATCTAAGACTTTACCTGGCATAACAACAATTGATACTCGTGTATCTCAGACTTCACATGGTATAACAACAATTGATACAAATGCATCTACGACTTCAACTGATATAACAACAATAAACACTGGGAAAACTGATGATATAGCATCAACTGACGGTGTTGAAACTACGACTCAAGTTGATATAACAACAATTAATACTGGTGAATCTAAGACTTCAATTGATATAACAAGAATGAACACTGGAAAAACTGCTGATGTAGTTTCAACTGGTAAAACAGCTATGGGCATTAGTGAAACTACGACTACAATTGATATAACATCAATTGACACTAGACATAGTGCTTTTACAACTTCGCCTAACATAACAACGATAACCACAAGTGAAAATATGACGCCACATGATAAAACAACAATTGATATAATAACAAATGAAACTGGTGAATCTACGATCTCAACTGGTAAGACAACTATCGACATTGTAGTATCCTCCACAATCAAATCTACTACAAATCCAATTTTTGATGTTTCAACTACAGCTGAACTATTATTAAATCATTCTCTGACCATTCTCACTTCTCCGGCATATAGCTGTAAAAATGTTAACGACTGCAGTGGACACGGTTATTGTGTAGGCCCCGAGATATGCAAATGCCATGATGGATTTGCTGGTCGCAAGTGTAAGCGATGTAGGAAGGATAGATTCGGACCCAGTTGCTCAAAATGCAAAGATTGCAAAGAGGGAAGATGCAATGAGATTACAGGTAAACTCTGGATTTAATTTAGTTTTCTCATTCGAAATGAATAGTATTTCAAAATGATCTGTTTTATCTGAGTATCTAAATAATAATTTTAGGAAGATGTGATATGATTACAACTACTGTCAACGTCATGAATGAAACTATTTCAAATACAACAGCTGCACGTGCAACATCTACAACTTTAACTGATACATCAGTCACTGGAGCATCTACGACTTTGGCTGATATAACAACAATAGAAAATGATGAATCTACGATTACAAGTAATATACCAACAGCAGGCACTGGTCCATCTTTGACTTCAGCTTATAAAACAACGATGGGCACTGGTCCAACGACGGCTTCAGCTGGTGTTTCAACAATCGACACAAGTCCATCTATGACTTCAGCTAATACAACAACGATAGGCACTGGTCCAACGACGGCTTCTTCTGATATTTCAACAATCGACACAAGTCCATCTATGACTTCAGCTAATAAAATAACAATTGACACTGGTCCAACGACAGCTTCAGCTGATATTTCAACAATAGACACAAGTTCATCTACGACTTCAGCTAATAAAATAACAATTGACACTGGTCAAACGATGGCTACAGCTGATATTTCAACAATAGACACAAGTCCATCTATGACTTCATCTGATAAAACAACAATTGACACTGGTCCAACGACGGCTTCAGCTGATATTTCAACAGTAGACACAAGTTCATCTATGACTTCAGCTAATGAAACAACGATTGACACTGGTCCAACAATGGGTACAACTGATATTTCAACAATAGACACAAGTCCATCTAGGACTTCAGCTAATAAAACAACGATTGACACTGGTCCAACAATGGGTACAACTGATATTTCAACAATAGACACAAGTCCATCTATGATTTCATCTAATAAAACGACGATAGGCACTGGTCCAACGACAGCTTCAGCTGATATTTCAACAAGAAACACAAGTCCATCTATGACTTCAGCTAATAAAACGACGACTGACACTGGTCCAAGGACAGCTTCAGCTGATATTTCAACAATAGACACAAGTTCATCTATGACTTCAGCTAATAAAACAACGATAGGCACTGGTCCAACGACAGCTTCTTCTGATATTTCAACAAGAGACACAAGTCCATCTTTGACTTCAGCTAATAAAACAACGATAGGCACTGGTCCAACGACAGCTTCAGCTGATATTTCAACAATAGACACAAGTCCATCTATGACTTCAGCTAATAAAATAACGATTGACACTGATCCAACGACAGCTTCAGCTGATATTTCAACAATAGACACAAGTTCATCTATGACTTCAGCTAATAAAACGACGATAGGCACTGGTCCAACGACAGCTTCAGCTGATATTTCAACAATAGACACAAGTCCATCTATGACTTCAGCTAATAGAACAACGATTGACACTGGTCAAACAATGAGTACAGCTGATATTTCAACAATAGACACAAGTCCATCTATGACTTCAGTTAATAAAACAACAATTGAAGCTACTCCAGCTGTGACGTCAACTAATATGACAACAATTAACATTCGTGCATCTAGTATCTCAACTTATACAACAGCAATTGGCACTGATGAATCAAATACTCCAACTGATATGATAACAATTGAAACTGGTTCAACGACAGCTTCAACTAATAAAACACCAATTTACACTAGTGCATCGACGAATTCCATGGAAACAATTTCAACTGATCTAACAACAATTGACACTGGAGTATCTCCGACGTCAACTGATATCACAACGATTGACAATGGAGTATCTTCTACTATCAAATCTACTACAAATCCAAAATTTGATGTTTCAACTACAACTGAACTATTAATAAACTATTCTTCGACCATTTCAACTTCTCCGGCATATAGCTGTAACAATGTTAAAAACTGCAGTGGACATGGTTATTGTGTAGGCCCTGACATGTGCAAATGCCACGATGGATTTGCTGGTCGGAAATGCAAGCGATGTAGAAAGGATAGATTTGGACCCACCTGCTCAAAATGCAAAGATTGTAAAGAAGGAAGATGCAATGAGACTACAGGTAAACTCTAAAATTCATTGATTTTTCAAGTTCCATATGAATAGTGATTGCAAAGAGAGAAGGTGCAATGAGTTAACAAGTACACTCTGAATTTAATTCATTTTTCAAATTTGAAATAAAAAGTATTTCAAAATGATTATCAAACTGTGTATTTATCTAAATCCGAAATGATTTTAGGTAGGTGTGATATAATTACAACTACTACCAATGTCATGGATGAAACTACTTTACAAAAGACAGCTACTCATGCGACATCTACGACCTTGACTGATACGCCAATAGAAAATGATGAATCTACAATAACAAGTAATATACGGACAACACTCACTGGTGCATTTGTGACTTCAGCTAATAAAACGACGATTGAAACTGGTACAACGGCGACTTCAGCTAACAGAACAACAATAGACACAAGCCCATCTATGACTTCAGCTAGTATCACAACAATTAATATTGGTGCATCCAGCACTTCAAGTGATACAACATCAATTGACACTGATGAATCAAAGACTTCAACTGATATGATAACAATTAAAACTCGACCGACGACAGCTTCAACTGACAAAACAACATTTGACACTGGTGCATCTACGGATTCACCTGATGTAACAGCAAATGACAATGGTGCATCCATGAGTACAACAACAATCGATACTCATGCATCTATGACGTCAACTGGTACAACAGCAATTGACACTGGTGAAACAACATCAACTAACATAGCAACAATTGATACTAGTGCTTCTAAGCCTTCATCTGGTATAACAACAATGGACACTGGTGCATCAACAACTTCATCCGGAATATCAACAATTGATACTAATGCATCTGAGACTTCACCTGGTATAACAACAATTGATACTGGTGCATCTGCGTCTTCAACTGATAAACCAACAACTGATACTAGTGAAACTACGACGTCATCTGGTATAACAACAACTGATACAAGTGCATCTAAGACTTCAACTTCAACAAGTGGTGAAATTATAACGCCAAATAGTAGTACAGCAATTGACACTAGTGAAACAACATCAACTGACATAGCAACAATTGGTACTATTGCATCTAAGACTTCATCTGGTATAACAACAATTGATACAAGTTCATCTAAGACTTCAACTGATATAACAACAATTGATACTAATGCATCTACGACTTCAGCTGGTATAACAACAATTGATACTAATGCATCTACGACTTCACCTGGTATAACAACAATTGATACTAATGCATCTACGACTTCACCTGGTATAACAACAATTGATACTAATGCATCTACGACTTCAGCTGGTATAACAACAATTGATACTAATGCATCTACGACTTCACCTGGTATAACAACAATTGATACTAATGCATCTACGACTTCACCTGGTATAACAACAATTGATACTAATGCATCTACGACTTCAGCTGGTATAACAACAATTGATACTAATGCATCTACGACTTCAGCTGGTATAACAACAATTGATACTAATGCATCTACGACTTCACCTGGTATAACAACAATTGATACTAATGCATCTACGACTTCAGCTGGTATAACAACAATTGATACTAATGCATCTACGACTTCAGCTGGTATAACAACAATTGATACTAATGCATCTACGACTTCATCTGGTATAACAACAATGGACACTGGTGCATCAACAACTTCATCCGGAATATCAACAATTGATACTAATGCATCTACGACTTCACCTGGTATAACAACAATTGATACTAATGCATCTACGACTTCACCTGGTATAACAACAATTGGTACTAATGCATCTACGACTTCACCTGGTATAACAACAATTGATACTAATGCATCTACGACTTCAGCTGGTATAACAACAATTGATACTAATGCATCTACGACTTCAGCTGGTATAACAACAATTGATACTAATGCATCTACGACTTCAGCTGGTATAACAACAATTGATACTAATGCATCTACGACTTCACCTGGTATAACAACAATTGATACTAATGCATCTACGACTTCAGCTGGTATAACAACAATTGATACTAATGCATCTACGACTTCACCTGGTATAACAACAATTGATACTAATGCATCTACGACTTCACCTGGTATAACAACAATTGATACTAATGCATCTACGACTTCAGCTGGTATAACAACAATTGATACTAATGCATCTACGACTTCAGCTGGTATAACAACAATTGATACTAATGCATCTACGACTTCACCTGGTATAACAACAATTGATACTAATGCATCTACGACTTCAGCTGGTATAACAACAATTGATACTAATGCAGCTACGACTTCAGCTGGTATAACAACAATTGATACTAATGCATCTACGACTTCATCTGGTATAACAACAATGGACACTGGTGCATCAACAACTTCATCCGGAATATCAACAATTGATACTAATGCATCTACGACTTCACCTGGTATAACAACAATTGATACTAATGCATCTACGACTTCAGCTGGTATAACAACAATTGATACTAATGCATCTACGACTTCACCTGGTATAACAACAATTGATACTAATGCATCTACGACTTCACCTGGTATAACAACAATTGATACTAATGCATCTACGACTTCAGCTGGTATAACAACAATTGATACTAATGCATCTACGACTTCAGCTGGTATAACAACAATTGATACTAATGCATCTACGACTTCAGCTGGTATAACAACAATTGATACTAATGCATCTACGACTTCAGCTGGTATAACAACAATTGATACTAATGCATCTACGACTTCAGCTGGTATAACAATAATTGATACTAATGCATCTACGACTTCAGCTGGTATAACAACAATTGATACTAATGCATCTACGACTTCAGCTGGTATAACAACAATTGATACTATTGCATCTACGACTTCAGCTGGTATAACAACAATTGATACTAATGCATCTACGACTTCAGCTGGTATAACAACAATTGATACTATTGCATCTACGACTTCAGCTGGTATAACAACAATTGATACTAGTGAAACTACGACATCAACTGACGTAACAACAATTTTAAGTAGTGAAACGATGACGCCTCATGGTATAACAGCAGTTGACAATGGTGAAACTACGACCTCAAGTGATGAAACAACAATTGATCCTGGTGAATCAACGACTTCATCTGATATAACGACAATCGATATAAGAACATCTAAGGCTTCACTTGTTATAACAGCAGTTGGCACTGGTGCATCAACGACTTCAGCTGATACATTAGCAACTGGCAGTGATGCTACGACGTCAGCAGATATAACAAAATTTGACACTGGTGCATCCACGACTTCAACTTATTTGACAAAAAATGACACTGCAGTATCTTCGACATCAACTGATATCACAACGATTGACAATGGAGTATCTTCTACTATCAAATCTACTACAAATCCAACATTTGATGTTTCAAGTACAACTGAACTATTATTAAACTATTCTCCGACCATTTCAACTTCTCCGGCATATAGCTGTAACAATGTTAACGACTGCAGTGGACATGGTTATTGTGTAGGCCCTGACATGTGCAAATGCCACAATGGATTTACTGGTCGCAGGTGCAAGCGATGTAGAAAGAATAGATTCGGACCCAGCTGCTCAAAATGCAAGGATTGCAAAGAAGGAAGATGCAATGAGACCACAGGTAAACTCTAAAATTAATTGATTTTTCAAATTCCATATGAATAGTATTTCAAGATGATGTGTATTTATTGAAATATATTTATATCAATTTTAGGAAGATGTGATATAATTACAACTACTACCGACGTCATGGATAGAACTACTTCACAAACAAGATCTGCCCATAATACATCTACAAATTTAACTGATACAACATCAGTAACTGGAGAATCTACGACTTTGACTGATTTAACAACAATAGATAATGATGAATCTACGATTACAAGTAATATACCAACAGCAAATGAAACCACGACTGACACTGAGCCAACGACAGCCTCAGCTGATGATACAACAATTGACACTGGTGCATATACGATTTCAACTGAAATAACAGCAATAGATACATCTGGTACATCTACGACTTCCATGGATAAAACAACAATTCCTAATTTAACTGTTAAATCTATGACTTCAAATGATAAAATGACAACTCCTGCTATTGAATCTACAACTTTAGGTAGTACAATAACTGAAACTGGTGAATCTACTTCTCCGAATTATAATACTATAATCAAAACTGTTGGATCTTCTACTTCAAATGATATTATCACAACAGACGTTGGTGAATATATGACTTCAAATGATATAATAACTGAAACTGTTGATTTTACTTCTTCCGATGATATAATAACAAATGACATCGGTAGATCTTCTACACCAAATGATGTAACAACAATTGATCATGACAATAGTAGATCTTCTACACCAAATGATGTAACAACAACTGATAATGACAATAGTAGATCTTCTACACCAAATGATGTAACAACAATTGATCATGACAATAGTAGATCTTCTACACCAAATGATGTAACAACAATTGATAATGACAATAGTAGATCTTCTACACCAAATGATGTAACAACAATTGATAATGGCAATAGTAGATCTTCTACACCAAATGATGTAACAACAATCGATTATGACAATAGTAGATCTTCTACACCAAATGATGTAACAACAATTGATAATGGCAATAGTAGATCTTCCACACCAAATGATGTAACAACAATCGATTATGACAATAGTAGATCTTCTACACCAAATGATGTAACAACAATTGATAATGACAATAGTAGATCTTCTACACCAAATGATCTAACAACAATTGATCATGACAATAGTAGATCTTCTACACCAAATGATGTAACAACAATTGATAATGACAATAGTAGATCTTCCACACCAAGTGATGTAGTAACAATTGATCATGACAATAGTAGATCTTCTACACCAAGTGATGTAGTAACAATTGATCATAACAATAGTAGATCTTCTACACCAAGTGATGTAGTAACAATTGATCATAACAATAGTAGATCTTCCACACCAAATGATGTAACGACAATTGATCATGACAATAGTAGATCTTCTACACCAAATGATGTTACAACAATTGATCATGACAATAGTAGATCTTCCACACCAAATGATGTAACGACAATTGATCATGACAATAGTAGATCTTCTACACCAAATGATGTAACAACAATTGATCATGACAATAGTAGATCTTCTACACCAAATGATGTAACAACAATTGATCATGACGATGGTAGATCTTCTACAACAAATGATATTACAGCAATTGATCATGACAATAGTACATCTTCTACACCAAATGATGTAACAACAGTTGATCATGACAATAGTAGATCTTCTACACCAAATGATGTAACAACAATTGATCATGACAATAGTAGATCTTCTACACCAAATGATGTAACAACAATTGATCATGACGATGGTAGATCTTCTACAACAAATGATATTACAGCAATTGATCATGACAATAGTACATCTTCTACACCAAATGATGTAACAACAGTTGATCATGTCAATAGTAGATCTTCTACACCAAATGATGTAACAACAATTGATCATGACGATGGTAGATCTTCTACAACAAATGATATTACAGCAATTGATCATGACAATAGTACATCTTCTACACCAAATGATGTAACAACAGTTGATCATGTCAATAGTAGATCTTCAACATCAAATGATGTAACATCAATTAATGTTGGATATACTACTTCAAACGATATAACAACAATTGATCATAGCATTAGTGGATCTACTTCTTCAAATCTTAGAACAACAATTGATATCGGTAATGGTCGACCTACTTCTTCAAACGATATAACAACAATTGATCATAGCATTAGTGGATCTACTACTTCAAATCTTAGAACAACAATGGATATCGGTAATAGTCGACCTACTTCTTCAAATGATAGAACAACAATTGCTTTTGGAAGTGTTGGATCTACAAATTCAAATCTTGAAACAACAATTGATATTAGTAAGAGTGGATCTACTACATCAAGATTTATTGATATTAGTAATAGTCAATCTACTTCTTCAAACGATATAACAACAATTGATCATAGCATAAGTGGATCTACTACTTCAAATCTTAGAACAACAATGGATATCGGTAATAGTCGACCTACTTCTTCAAATGATATAACAACAATTGCTTTTGGAAGTGTTGGATCTACTACTTCAAATCTTAAAACAACAATTGATATTAGTAAGAGTGGATCTACTACACCAAGAACGATTGATATTAGTAATGGTCGACCTACTTCTTCAAATGATATAACTACAATTAATCATGACAAAGGTGGATCTACAACTGACATTGTTGGATCTACAGGTACTTCTTTCAATGGTATAATAACAAATGCAACAGATAGGAGAACAACCGTCCCTTTAAGTAGTATAATTACAAATACTAGAACTGCATCAGATACTTCACCTAATAAAATGACAATTAACACTGTTCGATCTACAACATCAACAAGTAAAATATTAACTGACACTGTTGGATCTACAACATCAACTAATAAAATATTAACTGACACTGTTGGATCTACAACATCAACTAATACAATATCAACTGACACTGTTGGATCTACAACATCAACTAATACAATATCAACTGACACTGTTGGATCTACAACATCAACTAATACAATATCAACTGACACTGTTGGATCTACAACATCAACTAATAAAATATCAACTGACACTGTTGGATCTACAACATCAACTAATACAATATCAACTGACACTGTTGGATCTAAAACATCAACAAATAAAATATCAACTGACACTGTTGGATCTACAACATCAACTCATAAAATATCAACTGACACTGTTGGATCTACAACATCAACTAATAGAGTATCAACTGACACTATTGGATATAAAACCTCGACAAATAAAATGACAATTAACACTGTTGGATCTACAACATCAATTAATGGAATATCAGCGGACACTGTTGGATCTACAACATCAACTAATAAAATATCAAGTGACACTGTTGGATCTTCAACATCAACTCATAGAATATCATCTGACACTGTTGGATCTACAACATCAACAAATGAAATATCAACTGATACTGTTGGATCTATATCAACTAATGAAATATCAATTGACACTGTCGGATCTACAACATCAACTGATAAAATATCAACTGACACTGTTGTCTCTACAACATCAACTAATAAACTATCAACTGACACTGTTGGATCTACAACATCAACTAATAGAATATCAACTGACACTGTTGGACCTACAACATCAACTAATAAAATATCAACTGACACTGTTGGATCTTCAACATCAACTAATAAAATATCAATTGACACTGTTGGATCTACAACATCAACTAATAAAATATCACCTGACACTGTTGGACCTACAACATCAACTCATAGAATATCAACCGACAATGTTGGATCTACTACATCAACTACTAAAAAAACATCAACTGACACTGTTGGATCTCCATCATCAACTAATAAAATATCAACTGACACTGTTGAATACACATCAACTATTAGCGTTATGAATACAACGTTCACTACACACACTAACATTGATCTAACAACACTCGACATTTCGAAATCAACAATTAAATCGAGTCCGTCTAGTTCGCCGTATGTTCCAGAGAGAGGCTCGTGTCAGTTCGGAATGCCACCTTGTTTACGGTTTTATAGGAAAAAATGCTGCGGCTGCAGGTTCAAGTTCGCTAATCCTGATAAAGACGGGGTGATTATTGTTTTCATGTACACTAACTCTATTGTAGTAGTGTTCCTCGGAAATAGGTTTTTTTACACATTTGTTTCGACAATCAAGCGTATCGACACATTGAGATCAAACGTGCTCATTTTTGTTTTCTTTGATACACGGACTAGTGAATTAGTTTCACATTTCCTAAAGTAGTTTTAAAGATTTGTGTATTTTATATTGCCATTAACCATGTTTATAGCAACACGGCTATCCAGAGATTGTGCTTGCTCGAGGCTACTGCTCAAACGAAACCTGCCTCAGGACACCATGTAACTACGACAGAGAACTTAAAGCAATCTATGATAAAGAAAATGCGATGATCACTACTCCATATCTCTCAACAACACAAAGGCTATCGTGTGTTATGAATGAGACGTGCTTCCATGGGAGATGCATCGATGGTGAGTTCGGACAGGGAAGTCATTTAAACTATAATAGAAACGCCCAATTCAACGCAACCACTATTATGACTAATATAAGCTGTACGGCTTGTAATATATTCATGGGCGTAGCCAGGGCAGACATTTTTCAATTAAAACCATGAACATTAAGTCTAGTTAATGAAGTCTATATTGCGTTAACTCAATTTTTGCCTCCCCAATGTTTAGTTAGATCCTGGTTACGCAATGGATATTGTTTGGATCCATCTTTTGAAAGCTCGTGTCCGATGGGCTTTTCCCATGTTATCCGTACACATATGGTGCTGTATTTAATGCTTCTACTCCACCACATTTTAAAGGAAAATGCAAATGCACACAAAAATGGAAAGGTCAAAGCTGTAATGAGCCACGCTGCAGAAAGAAATGTCTACATGGTGGGATTTGCAATGCCCCAAATCGATGCACATGTCCCTTCAACAGAGTTGGCAGCCAATGTAGAACTTGTAGGAAAGGGTATTATGGTAAACATTGTTTTCCATGCCCTGACTGCAATCATGGCCGATGCGACCCGATCACTGGTAAGAATAATCATTTGAAATACAAGATCTCGAAGTATTAAATGACAGGGGAATCCCCCATATTAGATACATTATAACAAATGATTGTACAACATTTAACATTTTCGCATTTTGTCAAGGTGATTGCCTTTGTGACCATGGATGGTTTGGTGATGTATGTACGGAAAAAATACATAATCCAGGTAATAATTAACTAAGATATACCATATTGTTCACAAAATTACATAAGTTCAATTACTAGTAATATTAAATGTCGAATAATGTCCAGTTTTTTAATATATTTCCGATGGTTAAGTTTGGTGATGGATTATAATACTCAACATATGAGGTGTTTTGGTTGACAATTTGTGAGTCTTTCTACCTGCATACGAAAACTAGACGTGACAAAGAATAAACATTTTAAATGAAAAACGAAATATGAAGCTGATTATGTATGTTTTAAAGAAATTATTTCATTTTTGGAGGGTTTTGTTTTGGGGCCACCCTGTAGACTTCACTCGGAAAGTTTAGGAATATCAGGTTTAGCTGGACCCTCATATTATGCAATCTGACACCATATATTATTTGCGGCCCACTTGGCAATATTTGTCTTCTCAGACATAAATGAATTCGTAATATTCTGGAGTACACACGTCACTCTCTCCCCACTCTCGTCATACCCCTTAGACGTGAAGGAATGAATATTGCAAATAAACAATTCAAACCAACCCCTATCCAATCCAGACATTTCTTGCTTTCATTTTGTACATTATTCGAACATTCCTTTTCTTTCACCGTTGACAGTCATTCTTCCATTTTAAGCACTCGAATTGTAGCTTTCTTTTTACTTTTTTTACAATTGTAGTCTTCGTTCTATAATGTTGTGTTGATATAATAACAATATTGCAATTTTTGTAAGGTTTATACAGTGTATGTATGTTAACATCCATTAATATAAATGTGTTTGGGATTATAAAATCAAATTGCTTTCAGGGGGAAATAATAAATCTTGCACGCGAGGTATGCCAAGATGTAACAGACTATGGAGAAATAAGTGCTGTGGTTGCCAGAGAATGTTTGCAGACCCTAAAAATAATGGAGTATATATTTTAATACTTTAAGGCAGAATCACATCTATGGAGCAACCATTCCAAAAATTGTTTCAATTTCAGAATCTTGGAATATTTCATTTTTAGGAGAACTAAAGGCATTAGTAATAAGGTATAGAGAGTGTCAAATGTTGGGAGTAATATTTATAAAATATGCCAATGCTTACTTTTGAATTCGAATTTTATTTAGAATTGAAAAAGAGATTAATCGATCGATTTCTTTGAAACTCACCTCTCAACTCGTCTCTACATCTCATCTACTCCCTTTAATAACTTTAATTTGATAAGTTATGATCAATGTTTTGGGAGATATTATATTTTGAATGGTTATGAACACATTACAAGGTCAATCATAAATATTGCTTGTAATTTTGTCACACCCTGTATTGGTACACTCTGTATATCTGATTCTGCCTTAAACTCAGTTATAGGATTTATTTTTATGGGCACCATTCACATCAGATATTAAGTAAAATCTTGAACGTTGACCAACCGATATATATTTATTAATAAACCTCTCCGTTCTATACCATCCAAAATATGATATCTTAAAATGGATTAACGTCATATATCTTATCAAATAACGCTAGGTGATTTCTTCAACATACGAATGAGAATATAACATCGACTGTGTATTATGGAATGTTTTCTGCTTCATTATTTGTATTATTATTCATAAATTGAATTTGTACATTTAATATTTACGAACTGAATGTCAAATAACAATGGATATTGAATAAGTACTAGCCTTGGCATATTATTTTTGTTTTGTCGAATTTATTTTCGTAACAAAGTAATATGTTGTCGTGAAAGTGCAGATTTATTGTTCGTAAATATTGTCATTTGAATTCGTAAATTGCATACGAATATTCGTTTTTCATTGGTTCATTGAGATCACGTGATCATTATTAAGGAGACATGGTCAAGTCATCACCATCCACTTACAAACACAACTTAAAGTATCTTGTCACGTGACCTATGCCTCGAGACTTGCAGTTTATATTCGTTAACACACATTTTGTATTCGTAAACTCACATATACATATATACATAAACATATATTAGTAACGTTTAATTTTGTTATTCACTAATGTACAAATACTTATTTGCTTTCTGCAATAATTCATGGGTAATATGCAAGGTTATATTCGTAAAAATCCATTTCTTTGATAAAACAACAGGCAGCTTATTTGAAATTGATGAATTATACGCGGTAGTTAGCGAACAATAAATTGTTAGTTACAAAATATTTCTTGTCCTTTCAAACTTAAATGTCCCCGATTTTAGGACCTATTTGTTCATTTGCTACATCATATACTTATTTGTAATTTAGGCATTTTATTTGTAAATGTTACATTAATATTCGTACAATGTATAAGGAACTTAATTACTTACGAATAATGAAGCAGTTATGACACTATACTATACTGTGAATCTGTAG
Source organism: Owenia fusiformis (assembly GCA_903813345.2). Taxonomy (NCBI): domain Eukaryota; kingdom Metazoa; phylum Annelida; class Polychaeta; order Sabellida; family Oweniidae; genus Owenia; species Owenia fusiformis. The sequence continues at coordinate 19,848,112 of CAIIXF020000004.1, forward strand.
ATACTAATCGATTCATGGGATGCATCCAATATTCTTCGAATTATAACAATATACAAATTCTTCATATATAAGCTCATGATCATTTTTGTATTTATTTAGAAACCTGAATGGCCACGCACTCTCGTTTTCAAAGGACATTGTCTTGATGAACCTTGCCTGGTATTGCCTTGTAAACTGGACAAGAAAAGTGAAAAACAATTCAAGGCTACATATAAGAACATCACACGTGTAACATAACATATTTCACACCTATTTGTGTCAGCCACAGAATGCAGAATAGCTGCCTTATAACACTGGAAGTCAAAGATCGTCTGACCATTCATAAGCTCACCCGTCTAACTAACATTCTCATCAACGACTCGCCAAAATGGTTGGTCATTATTACGACATGAAGTTGTGTGTCTACGGTTTTGGGGTTTAGGAAATTAGTAATGATTTGAGACAAATAAAGTTATTTCTTGTCATTATACGTGCCTTCTCTTCCAGTGTTTAATAGAGAACCAGCATATTGATCATGATACACGTCACACAACCAAGGGAAAATAAAAAGTTTAATTAGTAACTTCTCGAAAAACTGAAATTGGATAATTTCCTGGGTGTTCAGAAAGTAGCATTACTGGTGTTACTATTTCATACACTACACCATTCGCTACCCACCATTCTTACATGTACAGTTTAATGTATTAATTGTTATTAGAAGTGTAGTCTGGAACATTTCATTCTATGGTTCTATGGTAACGTAACAAAAGTACCAAGGGCAACATTCATATTCAACAAAGCATCCTCAAAAACTTAACATTTCTGTCTTCCACATATATAACATGAGAAATAAAAAAAGTAAAAATAGCACTACATACCGCGTACCCCTCTGAAGGCTGAATATTTGGCACATTTGGAAAAGTTCATTTTCAGTCGGAACTTTTTGATTTAACCATGATCAAACGTTGCCATGGTTACCTGGGTAATGTGATACTAATATTGTGTCTATAGAAATTGATTGCGAGCAAATAACAGGCGAGAGCCATTATAGAATTTTTTATCATTGTAAGAATATTACAATTTTATATTTTGTGCCTAAAATGCTGTAAAATTGACACTAAAATGGCGGCTATTTTTAAACACGCAACCATTTTGAAAATCGGCCTTCGAGCAGAACTTGTACTCCCATGGGACATGCATATAAAATATCTACAATATTGGTCCAACGGTATTCGAGTTTAAACCCGGACGGACGGAGCCATTCTTTATATCCCCGAACTTTGTTCAATGAGATAATTATCACTCAATACGGGATTGATATTCTCTGAATGTTTTTCAAATGAAGTATGAATTTATAAGATATCCTATGATTTTGAGGAATATTATTTTTATCTACGAGGTGATATTGATATCTGCACGAGAGAGCGAAGCGAACGAGTGCATTTATCAATATCACCGAGTAGATTAAAATGATATTCTGAAAAAATCATAGGATGATCTTATTATCCTACACTTACAAGGAGTGTATTAAATGTATAATATCATTGCAAAATGAATTCCATGCCAAATAGAGTCAATTTGGCGGGAAATCAACAAGCGGAGTATATCGTCAGAATATCCTCCGCATGTATTGGGTTTTCCGGAGTATATCGTCACGATATCCTCCGCCCGGAGTATATCGTCACGATATCCTCCGCCCGGATTATATCGTTACGATATCCTCCGGATATACATTTTCCCAATAAATATCAAATTTATTTTTAATGTTATTATACATTTAGTACACTAAGTGTAGGATAAATGGCAATATGTGCAATCATCCTATTGATACAGCATTGGGATGTTAAACTACAAATGAAGTATAAAGATGGCAATATGTCCAATCATCCTATTGATACAGCATTGGGAGGTTAAACTACAAATTAAGTATGAAGATGGGCAATCATCCTATTGATGCAGCATTGGGAGGTTAAACTACAAATGAAGTATAAAGATGGCAATATGTGGAATCATCCTATTGTTACAGCATTGGGAGGTTAAACTACAAATGAAGTATAAAGATGGCAATATGTCCAATTATCCTATTGATACAGCATTGGGAGGTTAAACTGCAAATGAAGTATAAAGATGGCAATATGTCCAATCATCCTATTGATACAGCATTGGGAGGTTAACCTACAAATGAAGTATAAAGATGGCAATATCTGCAATCATCCTATTGATACAGCATTGGGAGGTTAAACTACAAATGAAGTATAAAGATGGCAATATCTGCAATCATCCTATTGATACAGCATCGGGAGGTTAACCTACAAAGGAAGTATAAAGATGGCAAATATGTCCAATCATCCTATTGATACAGCATTGGGAGGTTAAACTACAAATGAAGTATAAAGATGGCAATATGTGCAATCATCCTATTGATACAGCATTGGGAGGTTAAACTACAAATGAAGTATAAAGATGGCAATATGTGCAATCATCCTATTGATACAGCATTGGGAGGTTAAACTACAAATGAAGTATAAAGATGGCAATATGTGCAATCATCCTATTGATACAGCATTGGGAAGTTAAACTACAAATGAAGTATAAAGATGGCAATATCTGCAATCATCCTATTGATACAGCATTGGGAGGTTAAACTACAAATGAAGTATAAAGATGGCAATATGTGCAATCATCCTATTGATACAGCATTGGGAAGTTAAACTACAAATGAAGTATAAAGATGGCAATATCTGCAATCATCCTATTGATACAGCATTGGGAGGTTAAACTACAAATGAAGTATAAAGATGGCAATATTTCGAATCATCCTATTGTTACAGCATTGGGAGGTTAAACTACGAATAGAGTATAAAGATGGCAATATGTGCAATCATCCTATTGTTACAGCATTGGGAGGTTAAACTACAAATGAAGTATAAAGATGGCAATATGTGCAATCATCCTATTGATACAGTATTGGGAGGTTAAACTACAAATGAAGTATAAAGATGGCAATATGTGCAATCATCCTATTGATACAGCATTGAGGGTTTAGACTGCAAATGAAGTATAAAGATGGCAATATGTGCAATCATCCTATTGATATAGCAATGGGAGGTTAAACTGCGAATGAAGTATAAAGATGGCAATATGTCCAATCATCCTATTGATATAGCAATGGGAGGTTAAACTACAAATGAAGTATATAGGTTGCATTATGTCGAATCATCTTATTGATGCAGCATTGGGAGGTTAAACTACGAATGAAGTATAAAGATGGCAATATGTGCAAGCATCCTATTGATGCAGCATTGGGAGGTTAAACTACAAATGAAGTATAAAGATGGCAATATGTGGAATCATCCTATTGATATAGCAATGGGAGGTTAAACTACGAATGAATTATAAAGATGACAATATGTGCAATCATCCTATTGATGCAGCATCGGGAGGTTAAACTACAAATGAAGTATAAAGATGGCAATATGTGCAATCATCCTATTGATATAGCAATGGGAGGTTAAACTACAAATGAAGTATATAGGTTGCATTATGTCGAATCATCTTATTGATGCAGCATCGGGAGGTTAAACTACAAATGAAGTATAAAGATGGCAATATGTGAAATCATCCTATTGATATAGCAATGGGAGGTTAAACTACAAATGAAGTATAAAGATGGCAATATTTCGAATCATCCTATTGTTACAGCAATGGGAGGTTAAACTACGAATGAAGTATAAAGATGGCAATATGTCCAATCATCCTATTGATGCAGCATTGGGAGGTTAAACTACAAATGAAGCATAAAGATGGCAATATGTGAAATCATCCTATTGATATAGCAATGGGAGGTTAAACTACAAATGAAGTATAAAGATGGCAATATTTCGAATCATCCTATTGTTATAGCAATGGGTTGTTAAACTTCGAATGAAGTATAAAGATGGCAATATCTGCAATCATCCTATTGATACAGCATTGGGAGGTTAAACTACAAATGAAGTATAAAGATGGCAATATGTGTAATCATCCTATTGTTACAGCATCGGGAGGTTAAACTACAAATGAAGTATAAAGATGGCAATATGTCCAATCATCCTATTGATGCAGCATTGGGAGGTTAAACTATAAATGAAGTATAAAGATGGCAATATGTGCAATCATCCTATTGATACAGCATTGGGAGGTTAAACTACAAATGCAGTATAGAGATGGCAATATGTGCAATCATCCTATTGATACAGTATTGGGAGGTTAAACTACAAATGAAGTATAAAGATGGCAATATGTGCAATCATCCTATTGATACAGCATTGGGAGGTTAAACTACAAATGAAGTATGAAGATGGGCAATCATCCTATTGATGCAGCATTGGGAGGTTAAACTACAAATGAAGTATAAAGATGGCAATATGTGGAATCATCCTATTGTTACAGCATTGGGAGGTTAAACTACAAATGAAGTATAAAGATGGCAATATGTCCAATCATCCTATTGATGCAGCATTGGGAGGTTAAACTACAAATGAAGTATAAAGATGGCAATATGTGCAATCATCCTATTGTAACAGCATTGGGAGGTTAAACTACAAATGAAGTATAAAGATGGCAATATGTGCAATTATCCTATTGATATAGCATTGGGAGGTTAAACTACAAATGAAGTATAAAGATGGCAATATGTGCAATCATCCTATTGTTACAGCATTGAGGGTTTAAACTACAAATGAAGTATAAAGATGGCAATATGTGCAATCATCCTATTGATACAGCATTGGGAGGTTGAACTACGAATGAGGTATAAAGATGGCAATATGTGCAATCATCCTATTGTTACAGCATTGAGGGTTTAAACTGCAAATGAAGTATAAAGATGGCAATATGTGCAATTATCCTATTGATACAGCATTGGGAGGTTAAACTACAAATGAAGTATAAAGATGGCAATATGTGCAATCATCCTATTGTTACAGCATTGAGGGTTTAAACTGCAAATGAAGTATAAAGATGGCAATATGTGCAATTATCCTATTGATACAGCAATGGGAGGCTAAACTACAAATGAAGTATAAAGATGGCAATATGTGCAATCATCCTATTGATACAGCATTGAGGGTTTAAACTGCAAATGAAGTATAAAGATGGCAATATGTGCAATTATCCTATTGATACAGCAATGGGAGGCTAAACTACAAATGAAGTATAAAGATGGCAATATGTGCAATCATCCTATTGATACAGCATTGAGGGTTTAAACTGCAAATGAAGTATAAAGATGGCAATATGTGCAATTATCCTATTGATACAGCATTGGGAGGTTAAACTACAAATGAAGTATAAAGATGGCAATATGTGCAATCATCCTATTGATATAGCAATGGGAGGTAAAACTACGAATGAAGTATAAAGATGGCAATATGTGCAATCATCCTATTGATACAGCATTGGGAGGTTAAACTGCAAATGAAGTATAAAGATGGCAATATGTGCAATTATCCTATTGATACAGCATTGAGGGTTTAAACTGCAAATGAAGTATAAAGATGGCAATATGTCCAATCATCCTATTGATACAGCATTGGGAGGTTAAACTACAAATGAGGTATAAAGATGGCAATATGTGCAATCATCCTATTGATACAGCATTGGGAGGTTAAACTACAAATGAAGTACAAAGATGGCAATATGTGCAATCATCCTATTGATACAGCATTGAGGGTTTAAACTGCAAATGAAGTATAAAGATGGCAATATTTCGAATCATCCTATTGTTACAGCAATGGGAGGTTAAACTACGAATGAAGTATAAAGATGGCAATATGTGCAATCATCCTATTGATACAGCATTGGGAGGTTAAACTACAAATGAAGTATAAAGATGGCAATATGTGCAATCATCCTATTGATACAGCAATGGGAGGCTAAACTACAAATGAAGTATAAAGATGGCAATATGTGCAATCATCCTATTGATACAGCATTGGGAGGTTAAACTACAAATGAAGTATAAAGATGGCAATATGTGCAATCATCCTATTGATACAGCAATGGGAGGCTAAACTACAAATGAAGTATAAAGATGGCAATATGTGCAATCATCCTATTGATACAGCATTGGGAGGTTAAACTACAAATGAAGCATAAAGATGGCAATATGTGCTATCATCCTATTATTACAGCATTTGAAGGTTAAACTACAAATGAAGTATAAAGATGGCAATATGTGCAATCATCCTATTGATACAGGATTGGGAGGTTAAACTACAAATGAAGTATAAAGATGGCAATATTTCGAATCATCCTATTGTTACAGCAATGGGAGGTTAAACTACGAATGAAGTATAAAGATGGCAATATGTGCAATCATCCTATTGATACAGCATTGGGAGGTTAAACTACAAATGAAGCATAAAGATGGCAATATGTGCTATCATCCTATTATTACAGCATTTGAAGGTTAAACTACAAATGAAGTATAAAGATGGCAATATGTGCAATCATCCTATTGATACAGGATTGGGAGGTTAAACTACAAATGAAGTATAAAGGTGGCAATATGTGGAATCATCCTATTGATATAGCAATGGGAGGTTAAACTACGAATGAATTATAAAGATGGCAATATGTGCAATCATCCTATTGATGCAGCATCGGGAGGTTAAACTACAAATGAAGTATAAAGATGGCAATATGTGCAATTATCCTATTGATACAGCATTGGGAGGTTAAGCTACAAATGAAGTATATAGGTTGCATTATGTCGAATCATCTTATTGATGCAGCATCGGGAGGTTAAACTACAAATGAAGTATAAAGAGGGCAATATGTGCAATCATCCTATTGATGCAGCATTGGGAGGTTAAACTACAAATGAAGTATAAAGATGGCAATATGTGCAATTATCCTATTGATACAGCATTGGGTGGTTAAACTACAAATGAAGTATAAAGATGGCAATATGTGCAATCATCCTATTGATACAGCATTGAGAGGTTAAACTACAAATGAAGTATAAAGATGGCAATATTTGCAATCATCCTATTGATACAGCATTGAGAGGTTAAACTACAAATGAAGTATAAAGATGGCAAATGTGGAATCATCCTATTGTTACAGCATTGGGAGGTTAAACTACAAATGAAGTATAAAGATGGCAATATGTGCAATCATCCTATTGATACAGCATTGAGAGGTTAAACTACAAATGAAGTATAAAGATGGCAGTATGTGCAATCATCCTATTGATACAGCATTGAGAGGTTAAACTACAAATGAAGTATAAAGATGGCAATATTTGCAATCATCCTATTGATACAGCATTGAGAGGTTAAACTACAAATGAAGTATAAAGATGGCAAATGTGGAATCATCCTATTGTTACAGCATTGGGAGGTTAAACTACAAATGAAGTATAAAGATGGCAATATGTGCAATCATCCTATTGATACAGCATTGAGAGGTTAAACTACAAATGAAGTATAAAGATGGCAGTATATGTAATCCTCCTATTGTTACAGCATTGGGAGGTTAAACAGCACGTTTTAAGGAGAACTTGTACGTGCACGTGTAGAATTGCGGCCCAGGGAATAAATAGAGATTATCTTATATGAGCTTCAGGATATTGGGATTATATTGGGTTCTGATCGTGACGTCATGTTATTTTTCCTGGAAATCTTATTTTGGCACTGAAAGACAATCAGATGAAGATGTGACTCTGTTGGTATACTGTTTCTACCAACCAATACCCATTGAATCTATTTGTGGAAAGAAAGATAAATGGAAATTACCGAATTGGCACTTTAAAACTAGCTAAGATTACAACACTACTGGCTCTAATCTTTGATCCAAACACATGTTTGTCATAGAGCACCACTAATGTTCCACCTAACAAAACAAAGCATTGCTAAGTTCTCTTTACAACGATACATTAACCTTCTTAATATTGCCGCGCATTTGTACGAATCATATATTCATAATCATCGTATATTGAAATTTAGCACTGAATGAACTTTGGAACAATCTAATTAAATCTCGATATCTTGATTAATGAGGTTCGGCATTACACTAAGTTTAATATCATTAGGTTTTTACCAAGGTATACAAAATTAGGTCCAAAGTACAGAACTTTATTAATAATATTTTTTACTTCGAGTATCAGGAAATATTTGAATTTCAAACTGTAATAATTAGTAATAAATCGTGGACCCAAGAGAGCAATACGGGTATCGCCGTTAAGGTTCGTATTACCATTTCGTATGATATAATTATATATTACTTATATTATTACAATTCCAGTTAATATTGTGAGTGAATTAAATTAATGCATTGGAAGCATGAAGAGAATAATGATAGAGATCAAATGTTTTGGAACATTGAAGAAGCGTTTATTGACTATACATTTGTTATAATAAAGGGATGAAATGTTGGTTATTATGAGCCATCCTGCACTTTCAAATAACTTCCAGTGCCAACTGAACATTTGAACATTTGGTACCTTTTGGGCCTTTGACTGGTTTGACCATTTTATATATCGAAAAGGTGTCTGATGGGCTTTCCCATCAACAGGTGTCTGTTGATGTGAAATCGAACCTACCACGTGTCCCGTTATGTCCGTTATTGAGGGATAATACCCCAACATCCAGGACGTATCCCTCTTAGGGGCGATTTTTACAAATCTTCAAAATCCTCGAAAACAACGACATTACATTTATGAATCATGTTGAGAGATATCTAGATTTATTCTAAATATCTTATGAAACTTGACTGTATATGTTGAACCATATCAAATCGAGAGCTCTCCGATGAGAAAACCTGAATCCTGAAATACCCCGTATCATTTTCATCGGAAAGCTTTAATTTTCTTTACTTTCAGTTAAGTTATTGACACCTAGGCGGAAAGAAGCAGAACGTAAAATGTACCAAGGAACTCCAGGTAATCACTTTATCCAGATTTATAACATGAACAATTTTAAACATATTCACACATAACTAGACAAGGTGTGTCCGATTCCAGCCAATCCGAACAGAGTATTCAAAGAATGAACAATGTGTGAAATATCAATAACACACGCAAGGTCAGTAGTTAAACAGTTGTCATGATGATGAATGGATTTTTCAAATTGGATTTGATGACTTGCCAACTTGACACTTGCAAAAGATTTTTTATTGAAAATGTGTTCTTTCAGTGATTTTGTTCCTTTTAGATGATTTTATAGAAAAAATTGCAATGTGTGAAAAGGATTCAAGCCAAGTAAAACCTGGTGAATGAAGATGGTTGCAATAACGAAAGCGTAACGCCGAACGCAAACATCGACCATCGAATTTGAAGTGCTCACATTAGTTTATCTATTCACATACGTGATTTTCGTGATCACTTTCGTCATATGTGAACCACATAGCATGAGCGTACCCAGGGGTAGGGGGCATTTTACGATCCCTTTGAGTCAATTTTACATTTTTCCTGGGGATTTTGTTTACGGTACAGAGGAACTTAGTATTCAGGATATGCAGCATTTGATGCAAGGTTTAAGTCAAAAGTCCTAGTACATAATTGTTTGAACCTCCACGTTTCTATTATTGTCCTCAGGTATTATAATGATATTCTTGTCTGCTAGTGTACGAGTCTGTTCACTTTGCATATTTTCAATTTTTGGGCAAAATAAACACTTACATTTGATTTTTATAGAATGTCCAATGTATTGATAAGGACCTTATATTTCATTTGACACAAATAACAGCTCAAACGGACCATATCAAAGCTTATACTAATCAATCAAAAAGTATTTTCGATCTCTCAAGCTTTATATATCAAGTTTTATCGATGTCGTTGAAAGATGGAGAAGTTGTTTGTATTACATATGATACACCAATTGTATAGAAGTGTCGCCATCTTTTAAATCAAAAGTAATTTAAAACATGCACTTTGTTAACATGTGCATGTGTATCTAATGATCTCTGAACTTCAAATGCTTTTTTCTATGTGAGTTATTTTGGGGATTCAATATTAATCAAATCAAACTTTGTTTCATATTTGAGCGAGTGTGTGAGTAACATGTTTCAATGATTATGTTTTTCTTTTTTCTTCTAAATCAAGTAAAGTGGACCTTTAAGTCTTAATGGAGAAAATTACTTTTACATATTTGATTGCACACAGAAAGGTGGATAAACACGTTTTATTGGTGTTTTAATTTAAAAGAGGTTGGGATAGTGAAACATACCCAATATAGTTGGCCATGTTTTTTGTTTTAGGTGCAACTGCACCAAGTGCACCGCCAGTGAGTCAGCCTCCGACGACCGGAGCACCGCCACCCGGACAACCCAGTCAGCCCCAATACGCAGCTCCACCTGGTGCACAACCGCCACAATATAGTGGACAGCAGCCTTACTATCCACCTCCTCCAGGGGGTCAATACCCAGCACCTCCTGGTGGCCAACCCGCGTACCAACCACCACCTGGTGGCCAACCTGCGTACCAGCCACCACCTGGTGGCCAACCCGCGTACCAACCACCACCTGGTGGCCAACCCGCGTACCAACCACCACCAGGACAACCAATGTATTACATGCCTCCCCCTGGCCAACCAGGCGCCCCACCACCAGATGGACAATCACAACAGCCCCCGGCCCAACCTTATCCATATCCTTATCCTTATTATCCACCACCTCCACATGGATACCCATACGCCGCACCCCCAGGTGCTCCTTACTATTACCCACCTCCACCTGGGGGCGCTGCACCAGCCGAGCAAAACAAACCCCAGATAGTGGAACACCATCATATTACAGTTGAGAAGAAGGAGGAAACTCCCAAAGCTACTCCGGCGAAATCGACTCCTGCACCAAAACGCCCGGAGCCAACAGTAGAAGAGAAAATACCAGATCCCGTTGCTGCGCCACAGCCTCGTGCTGTTCCCCAAGCACGCCCCGCAGCTCCACTGGCATCTAGTGCAGCACTTCGACGACCTGCTCCCCAGCAGTTTTCTGCACCCCCAGAAAATCCATTCGCCATGTCTGGACCACAAACTATAACCATCAAAGAAGAGGTAATTGATTGTCATTAACATACTTTACATATTATACACAATGTAGTACTGGTAACAAATTGTTGTTCCCAATTAATTTATTCACAATTCTATATAGTCTTGCTTCAAGACCCTGGATCCTTTATATAACTACAGTGTTGTGTTGTGTTGGGAAGGGGGTGGGAGGGGTACACAGTCTTGAGGCAAGACTTAATTCCATGTTAGCTAAAGTGCATTTTTAAATGTAGTATTACATTGTTTATACTGTTTATTTGAAGAGTGATCCTGGCGGTGTGGCTGCAGAGGTGGCGAGTGGTGTATTGGCCGGAGTGGGCACAGTGGCAGCCATAGATCTCGTAGCATCTATATTTGATGACTAGGCTGGAGTAGGACTCCATAATTAACCTAATATAATATCAGACGATAATCTGAGATGCGGTTGCAGCCATACAGTTTTGCTTTTGCGACATTTATATAAATTATATAGTTCTTGATATAGACCAGTGTTGTCGATGACTGCGTCTCACCGACTACCGTTACTGATCTGTTCTGTCAGACGCGTGACGCAGTCAGTTCAATCTATTCTTGAACACACACCGTGTATTGTGTTTTTAAGTGTGAATATTAAGATTATAACAACACCCTGTATACAAATTGGCCAAAAATGCAACAATCTGTGAGAACTGATGCGACAAACCTGTCGGATTTCAAATGTATTCCAGCAGTTATTTTGTAAATCTTTAATGCTACTACGGAGAGTTCTTTCTTTGTTTTGTACTAGTAGGCATTGGACATTTGCCATGGAGAGTTAATTGATGATTGTTATCATATTGTATGCGATTAACTTTACGATGTTAATATGAAAATGTGAGAGAATCAATGTCAAAAAGCTGCCCAATTTTTAAAACAAACAATAAAACTTTTAGACCATATCACATTTTGTATAAACCTTGCTTTCGCCTTCAATTGCCCCTGGTAATATTCATTTTTCCTCATAGATAACATGGAATAAATATTCAAAACGCCGACATTGTTAAGACGAATAATGCGGAGATTTTAGCAGACTAGAAAATAACTGATAGGCCTAGAATATATTTCAAATCAGAAAGATTTGTCGCATCTGTTCTCACGGGTTCTCATATTGGCCGATCTGTATGGGTGAATATGACTAACGATGTAAATGAACAAAAATACGAAAGTTATTTAGAGCAGATAGGATAACCTCTAAACTGGAAATTAAATGACGTTACGGATGAAATATTAAAACTGTTTTGACGACATGAATGTGTGAAGTACCAATGATTCGGACCAAATGCTCTCTAGGTGATTTTTACACATCTATGAAATCATCATACCTTGGAAATCCAAGATGATTTCTACATGCATCACTCGGTTCTTGTAAACTAGCCTTAAACGTTAGCTTCAGCCTATTTTCCATCGAAAGAGCATACTAGAAAGGTGTGATAAATCACCCAAAAAGCATTGAGTACTGGGCCAAAACCCAAAATAATAACATTCGATGATATAATTTGAATAAACTGATACACCACATTGACAAAGCAAACTGTCATACAGGGTGACCGGAAAAAAGGAGACCATTGAAGTAGGCAATATCTCCTAAACTAGACAAGTGACATCAATGAAAATTTGTTCACACTAGAACAGTTCCTGAAAGTTTCAATATAACCAATTGCGGCCATTTGGAGCATGTAATGTAAATGATCACAGTCCGGAACCAGTTGACTAGTTATACTGAAACCTTCGGGAACCATAGTTCTGTTCTGGTGTGTACAAAATTTCAACAATGTCACTTGTCTAGTTTAGGAGATATTGCCTACTTCAATGGTCTTCTTAAAAGTTAGATTACCTATGATTTTATTTACCTTCGCGAGAGAAGCATCTTTCTAATGCCTCGGTCCAATATAATCAACGGCAAGCATAATATATCACCCTCTCCTTAATACTGATAATGCTGATATACCAGAGAGATTGCTTGAAAATCAATTTTTTAGTTTCACTAAAGTGATTTTTATTAAAAATCAATGCGTAACATCTATACAAAAACAGATGCATACGTTTCCCTTTACTTTTATATCGCCATATACTAACGATACAAACGGTACATAAGCAAATAGAAAAAATAAAATAAAAATAAACTAAAATTGAAATGAACCCTTGTCCGTGGCAAATCCAATCATTCCAAAACCCAATTATGGGAACTTTCATTACATTATTGAGACATTAAAGCTTGCTCTATGAATCACATAATTAAGCACTATCATTCACATTAGCACTATTATTCACAAGCAATGTACAAATAGTTTTTGATCATTCAAACGAACATTTACATATTCAACAAAATTGTAGATGTACAGGGCGTTCATAAAGTTCTTGCAAAAGTACTCTAATTTTTTTGTTTCTCAATCAATCTGGCTGAAATTTTCACTCAGTATACCTACAGTACACTATTCATACATTTGAATCTTGAATAATAATGAATATGTCCTTGAAGAAAAAAGTTATGATTGCTAGAGTAACACAAGTTGGGGGTAGGCAGAGCAGCATTGAAAAAAAGAAAATTTAGATAAAAAATATGGGTTAGAGGTAACTTTAACATACTTTTAAGTGTCCTTGAAAGGACAAAACTAGCCAATGTTCCCATGTCAACAATAGGATGTCATATGATGACATCATAGTTGAAATTTCTTTGATTCATGACATCACTCATGGTATCATAGTGACCTATATTGGTTGATGACATCGGACTTTGTGAAAGGCAGCGTCAATTTTATTTTTGTGGAAATGGCAGCAAAATCAGCAAAAGATGATGATTTGCAATTACAAATAATCAGTAGTATTGGGATGTATGTTTAACGGGGAAATTCAAGAAAACAAACACGATGATATTCATACGGTGTTTTTTAAGTAGGCTATGGCCAAAAGAACCATTTACAAAACAGACTAAGACATTTATACTGATGGTAGAACAAATGGTAAGGACAATGCTAGATCAGGCCGTCCAAGAACGAAATCCAGTGAGGATCAGATGACGTTGATAAAAGCCATCCATACAAAGATTAATTGCAATAGATTTTCAAAAAGGGTTCCCCCATATATTTGAGGAATGGTAAGTAAGACAGCAGAGGTGTATAGACCACGATGGACACTATTTTGAACACCTATACTCTTGAAATACTGTTATTAAAGTAAACAGGACAAGTAAAAACATTTTGAACATCCAAACAAAACATATCCTTTTTTGCCTGCTCCGCCTATCCCTGGCTCATGTGACTTTAACAACCATAACTTTTTTTCCTCAAGGACTTATTAATTATAACTTTTGATCTCAATGTATGAATAGTGTAGGTATTCTGAGTGAAATTTTTTTATAGAGTACTTTTGCAAGAACTTTATTAAAAAACTAGAAACACACTCAGGAATGAAGTTCCCCTCCTATGTCGACGTTCAGCAGGTTCGAAGTGAAACCTTACTCTTGAGATCGAGTCCATTTAATAGAGCAAATATATACAATTCATGTAAACTGTTGAAATGATAAAATCATAAAAATAAATTCTCTATTTGCCTCGTACAATCAGTGCCGTCTGAATATCCCCCTTTTGAAGTCTCAAAGAAACTTTCTTGTGGTGAAACTAAACGCGCATGTGCATTATATCCAGCACGAGATTCACCGTAATCGTCTTCTTCTATGTTGAAATGTTTGAAATTGGAGGCACTGTCACTTGACGTATTAACAACATTTTCAGGCACACTCTCTTCATCTACATCTTCTCCGCTAGAATCAGAGTCGCTGTTGTCAAGTGTAAGATAGAGGTCTGTCTCATCTTCTTCTTCTTGAATATGTGAAGTGTCATCAGCCTTCCTTTTAGCCTCAACGGCGTTGATGTACTTCATGAGTTCTTCGGCTGTAAAGAATTAATGTTATTCTCAATAAAAGTGGGTAAAAAGATGTCATTGATAATTGTATGACAGCAATTTAGAAATGACATGAATGATGGAAAAGACAGAAAACCTCTTTCTGTTGAATTTTAACCGACAAACGACCATTCCTATTCCAAATAGGCTTGCCTTTATAATTAAGGCCTTGTACAATTATTCCTGAAAACCAATCCTCTGTTAAAGGTACACCTAGTCTTTCTTGGGCACAATGTTTAATATATAGTGTATGGTGTTTGGATTGGATGAATGATGAATTTATGATGCCAGTAAAGTACAAGAATAGAAAAGTCTGTTTGATATACAATAATTTTCGTAAAATAATATGTGTATTCAAAACTGTCAAAAGTTTATTTCAATCGGCTGGGATCAACAGATTTATCGGGCAGAGTATTTTCTGTAGTGTGCTCCATTTATTGAGTAAATGATGATGTTTCAGAATTAAATTTAAAGTACACATTTCTGTATCTGTCCCCTCACCCTGTTTCCTCTCCTTTGGCTGGACCAGGTAGTCAGTGTTAACCATCTTCTTACAACATTCGCATATCTTCTTAGGAATGTTCTGTAGTTCTTTGGGTGTGAGCCATTCTCCTAAAAATGACAGGTCTCGACATACTGGGCACTCCGCATATCTGACTAACCAAATTCCTATAAAGTAAATATAAAGAGCAATGTAAGTTGTGTTAGACTACGCGCATGTCAATCTATTCTATGTTTACTGGTAACTTTTATTTAAGATTGGAACTCAATCTTTATCAAAATTAATATGCGGTCTCGCACGTTGCAATAGTCTAGCTTTTTCGTATTTGCCAAACGTATCATGGAGTGTGCATTAACTGAAATAGATAAATAAATTACATGTCACGTTGCTGAAACCAAAAATCCATAGTAGCCTTAGCTCATCATCGATCTCTAAACGAAAATTGTAACCGTTTTTCAGTTTCACGGGTCTGCTCATATACAGGTATTAACAATTTGTTAATATGCATTATAAATGAGAACTTGAGTTGCCAAACCCATGGAAGAGAATATGAAATTCAAAATACTAGTATAAGTCCTGAGCTGGTTAATTTACCTGTAAACCTTGAAATCACATCTTCGCAATCCTTTAGTAAAGGTAACATTACTGTCCACAGTTGCTGAACTTCTATTTCTTCCTCTGCGTTGGCAAACCTCACATCTATACGTAGTTGGGTTCCGCCATCTCTGTCACGAAGTCTACGCATGACTACGAATACAGGCTTCCCGTTTGCCGTCGCCTTTGCAACGACGCCTTCTTTCCAATGGAATTGAAATTGTAGATTGTGTTTCGGAAAGTTTGCTCGAACAGTGATTTGCTCGAACAAGCCTGGTGGGATATAACGTGGGAACTTGTAGACCGACACAAGTCCCGGTCTGTAGCTAAGGTTCGCCCAGATTTGCACGAACTTCTCTGGTTCAGAGTCATGAATGCACCAAGGGATAGCAAGTTTCACCATTCTCACTTTGCCATATCCAAAAACTTCTTTTTCATCAAGATCAGTGACGTCACTTTTTACTGATCTTGCTGCTGCTGATTTTATCCTAGCATTTTCAACCGGGTATGCAAGTTCAAAATTCTCCACCAGTAGAGACAAAATTGTTTGGACAGCCTGGCTAGATTCTGTGTTCACTAGTCCAGCCCATAGGCATTTAAGGAGATCGCGTTCAACCACGCCTTGTTCTATCAAGTCTCGTTTTACTTGATTGAACTTCAGTTCGTTCAGTGCGAATCTGAACATATCATCGTTTTTGTAATCAATGTATTCGTCAACATTGTGTCGTATAAATTGTTTTATAACATCGATCAACCAGGAAGGTCTGAGGAAGACATACTCCTGTAGGTTTGGGTTATCTCTAAACCACAGCACCTTGCCACTATCGTGTAAGTATTGTGTGATATTTGGCATTAGGTGTCTCATTCCGAACTTTTCACTGCATTCCTCAACATATTCGTCCCACTTCATGTAGGCAACTTGCATGGCGTATCCCTTCTCCTCGATGTAATTAGCCACCTCGACCCATAATGACGGCACCACTTTCAGAATATTCGGAAAATGTTCCTTTATAGCCATTTGCTCAATAGCTCTACACATATTGTCAAAACCATCCATATTTGATGAACTTATGGCAATGGTGGATTCATAGATTTTAGTTTTGGCACGAAGGAGATTCATGTACAATTTCAACTGTTCAGATAAAGATGGCGGTATATTACTTCGAGACTCGATCTTCTTCACCTCTTTCTGAATGGACTTCGTATAGTTAGTTAGATATTGAGATATTCGCCCAGTCACTTCAGCGCAGATCTTCTTAACTTTGTCTTCACTAATCAAATCAGAATGGGTTCCAACTGGAATCGCAGTAATCGTGTTGTTCTTTGCTAAAACCCAATCGATCCAGCGTCCTATCATTTCATGAAACTTTGTTGAATCATATTCCTCCATGTTAAACACTATCAAGATCAGTGACTCTCTGTGGAGGAAGAGATACGACGTAAACGTATATGACGGATGGCCAGATACATCCCATAAGGAAATATCGAGTTCCTTGGTTGGTGCATCTTCACTGGTCAATGTAATACTTGCTTCGTATATGTCACATGAAATTGTTCGTTCCTGTTCCCGAACTAACCGAGGCTGTTCATCAACAATTGTTTGTACCATGCTTGTTTTCCCTGAATTATACGCCCCCAAGACGAGCACTTTGAGACCTCTGTAGACTTTACTCATGCATTGCTTCTCGATGAAATACTCCATCATTGACCTTAGACCAGATTCACAGATTTCCTTAGGAGGGAAATTGAGGGGATTACCTTCTAGTTTCAAAGATTGCCCATCGTCTAGTTTCATCTTCCTGATAACATTTCCATTAACCACTTTTATTTTGTTCCCTGTGAGATCAAGTTTGTCGGACATGTAAAGAAGATGCTCAGGAAATCTCACAATCTCGTTATCAGATAGATCAACGCACATTATCGTTCTTTTTGCACGCGTCTTGATATTGATGGTCGGGATCCTAGTAATCTTATTCCCACTCGCGTTAAGCACATCTAAATGCTGCAACTTGAAGACTTCATTTGGCAATGCAGTTAAAGCATTCTTAGACACATCCAAAACTTGAAGAAATTTCAAATATTTTATATCAATTGGCACGTCGGTAAAATTGTTGCTACCTGCGTATATTGTTTCTAGTCTTCTCAAAGAGGAGAATATTTCTTTGAGGGTTGAATTTTCAAGTTTATTGTTTTCTATGACAAGTGATATCAAACGCCTGAACTTATCGATACCCTGCATGTCTTCTAGTCTGTTACTGCCAACATTAAGCCTTGTCAGTTGGCGCAATTTCAACAGTACATTTGGCAAATGTCGCATTTTGTTGTTCTCCAAGTTTAACTCCACTAGCTTTTCTAGTCTTTCAAATTCATCTGGAAAACTGCTATCGGTAAGGTTATTTTTGTCCAGGTCCAACTTTTCAAGATGGATAAACTCTTTAATCAAATCTTTGCTGATGACGCGTAGTGATCTATTACTAATATCCAGTCGGCGTAAAGTGTCCGCGAGATGACGTATTTGTGATACTGAGTGAGAACTGACATCGATCAGACGAGCAGACCGACATCTTTCCAAGGTGTGTCTCGTTGATGCTCTATCTGACATCAAATGACGGCCTCCCTCGTATTCTAATTTTAACCATGACGGTTCACGAGGCACGATAGCTGAGCAGCTATTACTCCGCCTCATGAACTTCCCTTGGCTCATATTGTAACAACGAATGGAGAACTATCGAACAAAATCGTTGAGATTTAGATCCTTCGTGGTTTGACGTGGCGAAGCATGTACCATTGTTGTTGAATTCTCACAGGCTACGTACAGTTCCATTACATTCGTCAAGTTTGTGTCAAACTCGAGCAACTTTTGTAGATTGTTATCTTCAAGTATCGCCATACTGAAAATATAAATTACAATATTAGATTGATCTCATAATTAAGACCTTATATACACTCTATAGGTTCTCGAGTTTGACTTGCAACGAAAATATGCTATATGACTGCATTCAGAATATATTTGTCAATAAAGTGATTTTAAATTATTATTTTTTATCTTATTAAAGCAAAACCTATATTATAAACTGTATACTGTTATTACCAATTCAAACATTAACATGCCTTAACACTTAATCCAATGGGAAAGTTATGGTTGCGTACTGTTGAATGGGACTGAATGAACTATGAAATGATCATATGTTAAAAGTTTATCAAAGGCTGATGAATGGAAACACATATACTGTTCAGTGTTCATAGATCAACGTGAGACGTTCGCCATTTCATTTTGCTTTATATCAATGCAAATAATACATCATAATGATAACATGAAAACCTACTTGTTGCATTATCCTATTACCTGCTCATTTCAATAGTATTTTAAAATACAGTTGCCGTTACAACGATAACATAAATTACATAAATCTGCATCATATCAAGTATTTGCTTAAAAACCTCGAATAAAATCACACAACATAACATTTTTAAATCAGTCAATACTGTAATAGTGGCCCTTCACAATTCCGTCTGAGGAAATACACAAACAAATGAGAGAAAGAAGATGATCCATCCGTTCAATCACTGAGATGCGTTCTTTGTTTTTATAAAGAAAACATGTCCACATATCTTTTCTTATAATTATCCCCTGCCTTTATCATTTCACTGACCGTAAAAATAGGAATAAAGTTGGTATTCAACATATGTATGATAAATGGAATACTACTAGCAGTGAACTATATTTTATACTTTAGGCCTAAACCCTTTGGTTCTCTCCTGGGAATGCTTTCAAAACATAAGCTAAATTGGATTTTAAAATGAAAGATATAACGAAACAATGTCCTTGGACAGTCATTAATCTACGCATTGGAGTCGCCAAAGAGTATTAATTTGCAAATACTACACAATGCTATAATAAATTGAACATTTAATACCAATATCATTATCATTATTTTAACCATGGATAGACACATCCTAAATTGTAATGTTGTATTAATTTAACTTCAATTTACTCTGTACACTAGAGAGCGTTGATAGAAACTATAGTAACGACCTAGTTAAGTAAACTCCTTAAATCTACAGGTACTTAACAAATGTGTTATGTATCTTTATTGCTAAATAGTATACATAATCAAAAGCTTATCACACACTAGGGGCTTATACTATTAGCGTTTCAAAGTTATGATCGATACAACAGTTCCATAGACTATATAAATATTCAAAATAATGAAAATAGTAGATTTGTAATTCCTTTTTGACAGTTACCCCCCTGTTGATGGACTTGCACATGTAAGATCTTGAAAAAGTGAAAATGTTTACAATCTTTGGATATGTTCTGAAAAAGAATGCTGTTGCTAAATGACACTAGCTAGTTAAGTTGTAAATGTTTCACAGTGTACTGTCGACCTATTCCTCATTGGAATATAAAGCTACAGTACTATCATCAGTTACAAAGTTGAATACAACGTTACTGACTTACCTGTTGTTTTGTCACATATCCAACAGCAATGTTTCTATGAAATATACCAGGATTTCACACTTAATTCCACACTCCAGTTTTAATGGAGTCGGATCAATTGAATTATTGGTTTTTCGGTAGCCAATTCTTTAGACTACAGTATTGTTCGATTAGATTAGAGCTAGTTGATAGCAATACACAGGTCTAACCACGTCGTGTCTTTAGTTATCGATAAACAGTACACAGTTATGAAATCATAAGCACAAAAAACTTGCTAATAAGCCTTGTTTTTATGGCATTAACTCTCTTGGCTTTGTTCAACATACAAACAGTTTATGCGGCTTACTGATAACTTTATAAACACGATTTTTTGATTTTTCTTTATTCATATTCATTAATTTTGATACCAATACTTGAAGTTTTCTTTAACACATTCTATTACTTCAAATTCTCCTGATAAGGTGGTCAATTTGGGATATCAGTTATTTGAAAATTACATTATTGGGAACATCATATTGCACATCGTGTTCGTTGTAAGACCGGTGACCTTACAATAATATCGTGTTACGCTATTGATCGTATTCGTTGAGATTTCTCTGTGTAGTTAAAATGCGGCGCTATTTAAACAAGGATCAATGTAAACTTAGGTACGAGAGCTTCAAAAGGCTAGTTTAGACTCTATATTTAAGCTAAAATAAATGACGCAATTCGGCCCAAGGCTACAATACACCATTGGAAAGATGAGCGTGTCACCTCTAGCTGGTTACGGAAATAGATAATTTGAAGGGGGGGGGATTGATGCAAAACTCAACTGGATTCTTTTTTCTTTAAATATTATCCAACATTTATGCCCAGAACTTTAAGTATAAAGTATGGTCCTGAATCAAGGTTTTAAATAAACACATCAATTTTAATGCAAACTATTCAATTCAATCCAAACCTGACAAGTGAATACAGAGTAAACACACTTCTTTTCTGTTTTGTATTTCTTTATTTTTTGTAATGTTTTATGTTCACTTCAATTGATCATGAATTCTTTTTTAGTTTACAGGCGATACACCTTCATGGCCATTTCTTTATAAGAATAATAACTGTTTGTTGGTGTTCCGATTTTTGACGGCCATTTGGACCATGCGAGGCATGACGGATCCCTTCTTATAAACTCCAAAAAGGGAGCTTCATAGACAGCACTTCACGCTTTGTGTCATCCAGGGCCTCTAGATAATGTACAGCTTTGGTCATCATGTTTGTCATTGTCCTGATCTTGTGTCGAAAATTCCGAATTCATTTTAGAGCGGGGTGTCATAGTGTCACCAGCGGTTCCGCTATAGCCATCAATGGTCATTCTGTACTTGTCGTCAGCGTCAAAAATAAATGTAGAATACTCTGCAAAAGCATTTGAAGGAGTGACTGAAGGCCATGGATGGAACGTGAAACCTCACCTCATATTTTATTGTCTGAAATGAGAAAGATCATTGATTGCAATTAATCGCCAACATATTTAATTGTCTGAAATGAGAAAGATCATTGATTGCAATTAATCGCCAACATATTTAATTGTCTGAAATGAGAAAGATCATTGATTGCAATTAATTTATTTGGAAGGAGAAAAGTCGTTGAAAGAATTATTCAATATAATTGTCTAAAATGCGAAACCTGGCTGATCAAAATTATCGATGTTTTTCTCTGAAATGAAAAAGTTCATTCATAACAGTCTTTAATACAGTCATTAAAATTTCACTTAAAATGTTATCATTGTCCACCATACATTTTCTATTACAGTTAGTCTCGTACTTTATTGACATGTGCGCAATTTTTTTTTGACTTGAACGCGCATAGTTTTCAAAAATGTCATCCAAATATGCTCATATAATTTCAGTATTTTTGCAAACTTACTGCTACATCTAGCCTCGTGAAGGGAATTTATATCCATCCTCATCAGGTCCGTCAGATCATCTTTGACATGATCAAGGCAAACGCTGCACTTATCGGCTGCACTTATCACAAGGACCACTACATTTATAAGAATTACGTATCGCTTCATTGTTACATTGGTGTTGTATTTTTGGTTGTTGTTGTGGAATACAAAATGTCAAAGGAGCCTTTGTTAACTTAATAACCCTCTCAGCATATTTTTTCTGAAACTTTTCACCCAAGAAATCTTGAAGGTGATAAACTCAGCATATTTTTTTCTAAAACGTTCCACCCAGGACGCCTTGAAGGTGATAAACTCAGCATATTTTTTTCTAAAACGTTTCACCCAATACGTCTAGAAGGTGATAAACTCAGCATATTTTTTCTAGAACGCTTCACCCAAGACGTCTTGGAGGTGATAAACTCAAATATATATTTTTTCTAAAACGTTTCATCCAAGACGTCTTGAAGGTGATAAACTCAGCATAATTTTTTTCTAAAACGTTTCATCCAAGACGTCTTGAAGGTGACAAACTCAGCATAATTTTTTCTAAAACGTTTCATCCAAGACGTCTTGAAGGTGATAAACTCAGCACATTTTTTTCTAAAATGTTTCATCCAAGACGTCTTGAAGGTGATAAACTCAGCATAATTTTTTCTAAAACGTTTCATCCAAGACGTCTTGAAGGTGATAAACTCAAATATATATTTTTTCTAAAAAGTTTCATCCAAGACGTCTTGAAGGTGATAAACTCAGCATAATTTTTTCTAAAACGTTTCATCCAAGACGTCTTGAAGGTGATAAACTCAGCACATTTTTTTCTAAAACGTTTCATCCAAGACGTCTTGAAGGTGATAAACTCAGCATAATTTTTTCTAAAACGTTTCATCCAAGACGTCTTGAAGGTGACAAACTCAGCATAATTTTTTCTAAAACGTTTCATCCAAGACGTCTTGAAGGTGATAAAATCAGCACATTTTTTTCTAAAATGTTTCATCCAAGACGTCTTGAAGGTGATAAACTCAGCATAATTTTTTCTAAAACGTTTCATCCAAGACGTCTTGAAGGTGATAAACTCAGCACAATTTTTTCTAAAACGTTTCATCCAAGACGTCTTGAAGGTGATAAACTCAGCATAATTTTTTCTAAAACGTTTCATCCAAGACGTCTTGAAGGTGATAAACTCAGCATAATCTTTTCTAAAACGTTTCATCCAAGACGTCTTGAAGGTGATAAACTCAGCACAATTTTTTCTAAAACGTTTCATCCAAGACGTCTTGAAGGTGATAAACTCAGCATATTTTTTTCTAAAACGTTTCATCCAAGACGTCTTGAAGGTGATAAACTCAGCACAATTTTTTCTAAAACGTTTCATCCAAGACGTCTTGAAGGTGATAAACTCAGCACAATTTTTTCTAAAACGTTTCATCCAAGACGTCTTGAAGGTGATAAACTCAGCACAATTTTTTCAAAAACGTTTCATCCAAGACGTCTTGAAGGTGATAAACTCAGCACAATTTTTTCTAAAACGTTTCATCCAAGACGTCTTGAAGGTGATAAACTCAGCACAATTTTTTCTAAAACGTTTCATCCAAGACGTCTTGAAGGTGATAAACTCAGCACAATTTTTTCTAAAACGTTTCATCCAAGACGTCTTGAAGGTGATAAACTCAGCACAATTTTTTCTAAAACGTTTCATCCAAGACGTCTTGAAAGTGATAAACTCATGATCAGCACATTTTCCTAAAACGTTATACCAAAGATGTCTGAAATGCTAGGGTTGAGTAAATTGGGGCAAACATAATGAAAACATTGTCATTGTTGTTGAGCTGCTTTTTAGACATTTGCTTTAATTATAAAACAAGCAATGCAATAGATACTATCATTGTAATGTAATTTATTTAAAATCCAATATGACCTCTTGGATCTTGCTTGCAACCTCATGTATTTTAAACGTTTCATGACATTTTAATGAGCTACTCATCATTGTGGTTATAATGTGTGAATATAGTTCTAAGAAAATTCTAAACATTTTTAGCACGCATGTGTTTTGTTTAAGCTGACCATGCTTCAAAAAGTAAATAAAAGTAACTTTTAATAGCATGATATGATACATAAAGAATAATAAATGAAATATAGCAGGCTGTAATAAGCAAACCAACATGCAATAAATTCACAATATAAATAGGCCTACTCAAATCATGTTTTATTCAAACAAAATATACTGATGAAACAGATACGAATGACATTTCAACGAAGCTATATTCCAACCACACGGCTGTGTAAACTTTCCTCCAAATACTATTATCTCCTTGCCATGAACACTCCACAATAGCGAGATAACAAACAATGTAATTAACGTGGATTAAAGAAATAAGGAATAAATAGTACTTTCTATATTTTCTTTGTCGTTCAATAAAGCAAATCTATTGATTTCAAATGCTCTTGTTGTAGTTTCTTTGAAAGACCACAACTTGCCACGAATTTCTAGCCTGTGTTTTTGAGAATGGGTAATAATTTCACCAGCCAACGTTAGTATAAATAAAAAGAAACATTTCCATAAATTACAATTAAACAGGAATAATACGTTATTTCTGAATAGATTTAAGAGTCCTATGTTTCATTCTTGAATGTTTGTTTGTATTCTAGATACAATTTAATAGAGGGAGGCGATTATGATTTTTTGAAATTTTTTAGTTTCTTTCTATTTCCATATTGTTTTACTTTTTTGGTGGTATTATTGAGGTTTATAGTTTATGATTGTTTAATTGTTCATGAATAATTTACATCCTCGATCTGGTTGTTGGTTTAGCAATAACTCACCACGCATGTGTTTCGAGGATCAGGTAGAATCGAAACCACATAACTAGATAGCTGAATGTAAATGAACAATAAAAAAACGATTTCGATATTTTTAGTTTTCATCGAATTAAACTACTTTATAGTTGACAAAATGTTTTGATATTTGAACTAGATCAGGCTTATATGATATTGAAAATCTGGAGTATGACCAGATTTGGGACTTCTCATAATTTCTCATAAATTCAAGTTGGATAGTCCTCCAAAAAGCATCAACCAAATACAAGGTAGTTATTAGCCCCACTGCATACATTCCCACTTTGATGGGGAGGGAGGGGGGCAGTTTTTAAAAACTTCAAAGGGGGAGGTCAAACAATTTTGACCAAAATCAATAGACTAGATGCGAGTAGAAATAATCTTGATTTACGTCATTTAATATTCAAAATTCAGTCAAAGTGATGTCATATTTGAAATCTACATGTAAAAGTACATCTACAAATATGGTTTCGAAAATTGTTAATCAACTTTGAAAATTTAATATTTTTGAAAATGTGACTTCTAGTACGGGTTGATTCCCCATAGACCCCATGTTACAAAATCACAAAAAGTGAAATATCTTTTCTTGTATTGGACAGATAACATTTTCTTTTACTGGACATTTTTTAATTTACATAACAATTAGATACATAAGGGTTATATGAAAATTGAACCACTAAAATAGAAGTAATTTAAGTTAAAGGGAACTTTCTACTATACCCGCCATGCTATCTGACCCGAGCGAGCCACCTGGTGGTGAAACTGGTAACTACCTACTCGCATTTGCGTTATTGAACGTGCTCAAAATGGTGAAGAACTTTATGAATTGCAAGAATTGCAAGAATTTGCGGTCCTTATAACCATCCATATATACGTCACCGAATGGAACTAGTTTAAAAGGAAATCTTACCTCTGAATCTTACCTACACGCGAGAGAGAGGACATGCTGTCTTTCCCATCCGCCATTTTTTTTATCGTCACCGCAAAATTTAGCAAATCGCCTTGACGTAATTGTCATGGTATAACAGCGTGTTTTGGTTTAATCTGAAGCAATGTTGTTGGGAGGTTCATTATGATGGAATAAATTCAAAGATTGCCCAGCACTAGACGAACAATGAATGAAATGAATTCTCGGAAACTTTGCAAATATTTTATTTTGCAAATCTGAAGTATTTGGAATTTCGTAGCCATTATATTTCGCGTATTTTCCAATAATATAGTAGCACTTGAAAATTATTCATTAATAATTCATTAATTTATGTGCACCAGCAGGCCGAGAGTATCCGTTGAGGAATGGCCTTTTTGAAAATATGGTCTCAATTTAAAAAAATGAGCCCACATTTTCAAAAACTGGGTTCACATTTTCAAAAGAGACTGAGATATTCGGGCTAAAAAAGTACATTTTCCAGAAAAATACTTTGTTCTCGATCCCATGTGACTATTCAGATCTGATAAAATAAGTGAACTCGGAACACTTGGGTTGTCAGAATAATTTTATAGGCAAGAGTCTGAACATTGGGTTAGCCTAGAACAGTTGGGCTTTCACACACGTGATTCAATCTCTCATTTTCCTACTGCATAACGAAGTTTTGTTATTTAAAAACAGCTGATTAGAAATATGTTTTATTTTTATTTTTTTGCCATTTACATGTTTCTCATGTGTTACTTTTCTCGTCTTTTTTTGTTTTACCGATCTCTCATATTTCTACACACCTCTGCCTTACTCGAGTATCAAGCTTCTTTGATGGCTTTGAACGTAAGTAACCTCCGCCAAGTCAATTACACTATACATGTACGTGATGTCTATGTCCGCATGTATTTTAATGACTTACCACAATATCGAATGACTAGTCGTTAATGAGAAGCCACATACAATGCTTAATTAATTCTTCACCACCCATACGAAAAAATAGTATGTCAAATGTGAAGCTGAGTGAAAATGTGTGAGATCAGCGAGTAATAATTCAAGCAAGTGTGAAGCATGTAGTCTACATTCAATAAGTGTATATAAGGGTAAGGAAACGGGAGACTAATATCAATATAATTAGACATAGACGCGAGAAATTAGGATTGACCACAATAAGTGTTTTCCAAGAGAAATCTAGTATATAAGTTGAGGTCGGTGGGCTTCAGATCGTCTTCAACAGTGCGAACTTCAGGTAAGTTATTCATTTCGTTCATAGTGTCTACAATCCTGAAATCTTAACAAAATATATTTGAATTTTTTCTTTAACCTCACAGTGTGCCATAGACCCATAGTATAAAGTATTATTATGAGAATTTGAATTAAATCAGTTTTGATATTATTTTCAATGAAAAATTCTATCAAAAAGTCACGTAACAATCGCTCATTAAAGATTATTACACCATACCATTTTCATACATGCATATTCACATTTCGCAAACATAAATGTTTTAGTTTAATACCTTTCTATCGTTTGGGCAAAATAGCTTACCTAACTAGGTTCATTCCATTTGAATTACATATCTCACACAGACACCATAGGGCATATATACGTGTGGTAGGATAATGTAACTTGATATCCTAAGATAGAAACAGCTCCCGTATTAATCTGACAGGAGCTGGTATCTTGATCCTGGCTAATTTCATTTCAGGTTTGTGAAATACCAAAACGAGAGTCTGCCTACAAATGATTTGGTCCAATTTTCAAATACTTTCAAATAGATAAACTTCAGATATGTCTTCAGATATGTCTGAATTCTTGAGACAGCACAACACAAACTTTTGTCATTGTCCCTTGAGAAACACAATCCTGCGAAAACATAGCATCCATCTTGAAGATTTTTGGTTGAAGGCTGAAAGATCAGATTGGTATCAGAATTATGAATGGAGAAGTGTTTCATAGTGTTTATAAGTGTCAGCTATCAGGTGATAGCATCTGTCAATCAAAGTCAAAAATAGCTTGTCTGCGTGTCATGTATTTCAGTTTTGTTTTTATGTTAATTTTGTGAAGTATGAGTGTCATTACTCAGACAATATGTGTCCAATTATCTTTCAAACGTGAAGTATGAGTGTCATTACTCAGACAATATGTGTCCAATTATCTTTCAAACGTCAAATCTTTCAACAAGATCTCATACAGATACTATCTAGTACAAACTATAATTGCTTAACATTAACAATGTTTTCCTTTTAATGTCTCATTACTTCGCAGAAGATTTTCCTCAAACTATCCAGAATGAAAGGTTTTCTGCTACTCGCCATCTATGCAGCTTGTCTATTGAAGACATCAACTGGCGTTCGTGTCGCCGAGTTGAACAGAATCTTTGATCAAGCACCTTACGGATACTGGGCGGCACTAGCGGCCAACAGAGGGAAGAAGCCACAGTCTGGAAGAAGTGGGGATATTGACATTGACGTTGACCCGCAATTCTTCGATGAGTTTTGCAAACCAAAAGTAGAAGTTTGTAAATATCATTTTTTGTTTAGTTTGAATCTTCCAAGATTATTGAAAAAATGATCGATGTTTTAAACTGTCAAAATGAAGCAGTCGGCAAATCAACTGTATTGCGGTTGTTTTCAACGCACTGGTGTTGTGTAATTGTGTTATGTATTGCAATTATGCAATGGGATTTATGAAAAAGACCAACCACCGACCAGGAAAACAGTGGGGTCCACACAGTCGATGGTCGATCTTCTATCACAGTGTTCTATAGCTACTCAAAGATGAATACTAGTAGATGCTACATGTACCTTATTATCCAGAAGTACTTGAAGGCAATAAATAATAAAATAATAAATTGACTTTCAAAAAGCCGGCTTGGTATATTTGCCATCGACCCTTTCTCAAACCATACTTACCTCTCCCAGTTCTTCATTTCTTAATTGCCCCATCAAGATTTCCAATGAAATATTTCCATAAATAGTTAGTTAGTTAGTTAGTTAGTTATATATTTATTAGAGTCTCACGCTGAATTTTTTACAATCATATAAAATCAATAAATAATTAAAACAGCAGCCCAGCCGGCATCGGCCAATGAGAGACTTAAAACTTGTAGTTACTAAAATAATTCTCTTCTTTTCCTTATCATGTGTCCAATGGTTTTAGCAAGTAATCGTTGGACAGCCTTTTCAATCTTGTGTATCTCAATCACGTATCAAAAATATGTTTATTACGTTCTTAAATGTAGACTCTTTTGATTAACGTGTTTCTTGGGTTGCATTTTGAATAGTTACATCATTGAAAATGGTCAAAGATTTATATGATCTGCCAGTACCCACTTATGATGGAAGCGAGTATTTTTGGTACTGTAAAAGATGCACTGTCAAAACAATAACCTGGTTGTGCAAGGTAGCCTCTTCAATAACAATATGTTAGCGTCTTATGTAGCCACTGATGTTTTGGCAGCATGTATTTTTTAGGTTTACCTTATGTGATGATACTCCTATTGATATTTTTCAATATGTAAACTTAGATTTCTTTTTTTTACTTGAAACAACACTGGTTACTTAATTGTGATTTATGGGCAGCTTTCTCAACCTTGTTTATCTCAATCATGTATCAAAAATATGTCTATACGTTCTTAAATGTAGACCCTTTTGAGTAACCCGTTTCTTGGGTTGCCATTTGAGTTACCTGTTTCTTGAATTGCCTTTTGAGTAACCTGTTAATTGGGTTGCTTTGTGAGTTACCTGTTTCTTGGGTGCGAAGGCGAAACCTATCTATAAATTCCAAGGTTTATTAATAGAGGGATGTAACTGATGGCTAGTAGCTAGCTAGAGGTTTTCTTTTTTTCGAAACAATGCTTACTACTTACAAATACTTATGGGGCCATTTTTCGATTTTGTGTTTCTCGATCAAACATTCAAACATTTATAAAAGTGTTTCAATTGTAGGCCCCTTTAAATAATCTTTTTAGATAGTCAGGGCGTAACTATACTGACTATTCCCAACAGCCAGGGTGATTTATTGTAGGAATTTAAGTAATGGTTGAGAAGGGTATATAACTTATGTTCTGTAAACCACATTTTTTTTAAAACTGTATATTGAATTATTACCGCTACTGTACGCATACGACTGGACTTCTATGCAAAGGTTTTGAAGCGGCTTCTTTTTGTATTTTGAAAATGAATATTGTTTCTGTTAAATACTCTGTGAGTCTCGTATGTTTGGGTGTGAATGTATGTTTTTGTGACTTTGCAAATCATACCATGTATTTATGTGCGATAATGTGTGCTTTGATGTGCGTGAGTGTGTTGCACCTGAATGCCTTTTGTGTGTGCATGTCTTTTGTATTGAACAGGATTTATGTGAGTAACTCAAATACATATACGAGTTTTTATTGTGTAAGGTATGAGGTAGTGTGTTATATCCTATCTGTAGATGCACTAGACCGAGAAAATATAAAATGCTTTTATCTGATATTCCTCCGGGGTTTTGACCACCTGGGCAAGTATAATGTATGTATGCCTGTGTTACGCGGTCTTATGGCTAAGTCTTGCGTGAAACCATATTGCTCCTATCCGTAACTTAAATTTAGGGTCCCTAAATACGAAGGGACTGAGACAAAATAAAAAGAGGGCGTCTATTTTCTTATTTCTGAAAAGAAAAAGACTTGATGTTGTTTTTCTACAAGAAACCAATTCGTCAATAGCCGATGAAAATATGTGGAAAAGGGAATGGGGATCTGATATATATTTTGCGCATGGTCAAAAACGGAGCGAGCGTGGAGTCGCGATACTTTTTTCTAAACATCAGCGATATGACATTTTGGATATCGATACACATTCGTCAGGTAGGTATGTTATCATTAAATGTAAAATAGGTACTCACTCTTATACTTTTGTGAATATCTACGCGCCAAACGATGGTCACGAAAATAAGACTTTCTTTGAAAAGCTTCACTTCAACGAACTTTGCTTCAGATTTTTTGATTATAGGAGGTGATTGTAACATGATTCTCGACCCTAATACGGATAGATATTCCTACGGAATGACAAAACATAAAGAATCCGAATCTGCCGGTATCGTGAGATCAATGATACATGATTTTAATCTTTTTGATATCTGGAGAACGTTAAACCCTTCTGCGGTACAATATACTTATGAGTCCTTTGCGAAGGATGAGTTTAAAAATTCAAAATTTAAAAGTAGGATTGATATGTTTTTTGTTGACAGGAGGATCAAAAAGAATTGTGAGTGCTTTATCGAGCCTGCCATTCTTTCTGATCATAAATTATTACGACTTAATATTGGTTTGGATACAGAAATGAGGGGGACGGGTTTTTGGAAATTTAATAATAGTTTGCTACAAGACGATGAGTACTCTTTAAGCATCCGAAGCCTCATAACAAAATTACGTGACGAGCACCGTGATCTCAGCAAGATCGAATTATGGGAATTCATGAAGTTCAAAATTAAGGAAAAGACAATACATTTTTCAAAGTTAAAATGTCGTGAAAATCGAAAAGCTGAACTTGAGTTACTAAAGGAGATCGAACATCTTGAATCTTTAATTGCAAGTGACGGCTCTACCTTAATCTCTTCGGTATGTGAAGCCTATGAAAGAGCAAAAGTCAAACTTGAAAAAATGTGTATCTATAAGGCGGAAGGTCATTTGATCCGAGCAAAAATTGACCAGTATGAAAAAAATGAAAGATGTACGTCTTTTTTCTTTAATTTGGAAAAATCAAACCACGAGAAAAAACACATAACAAATTTGTCGATTGGTGGAGTAAGTATCGAAAATGATACTCGTATTTTGAATGAAATTAAACTCTTTTATCAAGATTTATATTCTGAAAAGGTCTCGCCCGATTTCAAAGATTTTGACACTTTTACTAATAATCTACAGTCGCGTAAACTATCTGAAGCGCAGAAGGCATCGTGCGAACTCAGACTTACTGAAGCAGAATGCTTTAAAGTTCTCTCAACGTTTAAGTCGAACAAAACACCGGGGAGTGATGGCCTTTCGGCCGAATGGTATAAAGCATTTTGGAACGACATTTCGACAGGTGTTGTTGACAGTTTTAACCTCTCACTTAGAGTTGGACTCTTATCTGTTAGTCAAAGGCAGGGCGTAATATCTTTGATTGAAAAATCGGGAAAGGATTTATCTCTGCTTAAAAACTGGCGTCCAATTTCATTGTTAAATATAGATTATAAAATTGTTTCTAAAGTGGTAAGTAAGAGAATTGAAGCGGTTCTCTGCGCGATTATTGAACCCGATCAGACTGCCTTTGTCAAAGGAAGACTGATTGGCGAAAACATTCGATTTATGGAGGATTTACTAGTATATACTAGAGAAAGGAAAATACCAGGCATTATTTCTTTAATTGACTTTGAAAAAGCATATGACAGTATTGAATGGAGTTTTATTGATTTTGCGTTGCGGTACTTTAATTTTGGCGATGAGTTAATCCGTTGGGTTAAGCTCTTTTACACTGATATCAATAGCTGCGTACTGAACAACGGGCATTCTACTGGGTGGTTTAAAGTACATAGGGGTGTCCGTCAAGGAGATCCGTTAAGTTGCTCCCTTTTTGTTATATGTATTGAGGTACTTGCCCTTAAGATCAGGCAAGATGAAAATCGATCTAAATGGCCACACTCAGAAATTGACTATGTATGCCGATGACACGTCTCTAATACTCAAAGATGCAAATTCCCTTGAAGCTGCCTTAAGCATTTTCGAAAATTTTTATCATTTATCGGGCCTAAAAATTAATAAGGAAAAAACCGAATGTTTTAGTGTTGGTGCCAACCATGATGGTGTAAATCCGAATATTGGGGGCTGTATTTGGGTAAAGAGGCCAAGTAAGTTTTTAGGCATCAGTGTATCATACGATCCAGAGCATAATAAGGCGATAAATTTTGACCGGAAAATAGAATCGTTGAAGAGGATTCTAAACCTCTGGGGTAAGCGAAATCTCACCATTTACGGTCGTATTATGATAATCAAATCCCTTGCAGTTTCACAGATCGTATATTCTATGTCCATGACTGTTACGCCCGACAGCATCATTTCAAAGGTGAATACTTTGATTTATAATTTTTTGTGGAAAGGGAAACGGGATAAAATAAAGCGAAATACTGTGGTCGGATCTTATGATCAGGGGGGCATTCGTATGGTGAACATGACATCGATGGAAAAAGCACTAAAAATTATGTGGCTTAAACGATTCCTTGATGACCAACTTAGCCACTGGAAAGTGATTCCGCGAATATATTTTGAACATTTTGGCGGTCTTAATCTACTTCTACAATGTAGATATGATGTACGCCTATTTAAACAAAAAATCCCCGATTTCTATATGAATGCTCTTTCATATTATTCAACGGTAAGTGAGACGGAGGAACCAAAAAACAGTTCTGAGGTAAAGAGCGAGATACTATGGCATAATAAATACATACTTAGGGAGGGTAAACAGATATTTCAAAAAAGCCTTTTCGAAATGGGGGTTGTTCAAATAAATGATTTACTAAATGGGAATGGTAGTTTTATGGAACTGAATGATTTTAAATACAAGTTCCAGGTGGATATAAACTTTTTAGACTACATTAGCCTAATATCTTCCATTCCAAAGAAATGGAAATCAATTTTAAAAAGCGATCCGAAAGCGAAGTGTGAAACCGAATATACTGAAAGCATCGAAGAGTTTTTTATTGGTAACAAAACGGTCCACATCAAAAATTTGAATACAAAAATGATTCAATTGTACATCAATCAACAATGTTTTTCTGAATCAATAAGCGTTAAGCGCTTATGTTGCAAATATAATGTTAACGCTCGAGATATGTGTTCAATGGTATATGACATAACCAAAAACCACTCTTTTTGGGAATTACAGTATAAGATTATTAATAATATTTATGCCTCAAATTTGTACCTTAAACTTGTTGGTATACGTACGAATGATAAATGTGATTTTTGCGGCCAAAAAGAGACGATTGTCCACCGTTTTTGGGAGTGCAAGAACATCAAAAGTCTTTTAAAATATTTCGGAGATCAATGGAGAGAAAAGGATATACACTTATATGAGCAACACGTCATTGTTGGGTATTTCGATAGGAAACATTTTAGAAAGTTTAACTTTTCCGTTTTGATATTAAAATACTATGTTCATAGAGCTTATTATTCCAACATGCCACTGACTTGTGTTGGATTTCAAGCCTATTTAAACGAAGGTCTCAGACTGGAAAATATTTTTGATGAGTGATTGTATGTGTGTGGTATGCATGATATGAATGAATGTCGTGTGAGTGGAATGGGTCTGTGTGTCGAATTTGGTATTTGTATTTCTATTTCATTTGTAAAAACGGCTTACAGCAAATCAATTGTATCCTTGTGTAGTGAAAAGGTAAATTGAGAAAAAAAAAAATAAAAAAAAAAAAAAAAAAAGTAATCGTTGTAAAGAAGTGGTAGTTAGTATTACACAATATTTAACAAGTGTTGGTAGTGAATCAAAATCGTGTACAGACTGTTTTGCTAAAAGTTGGAGTCTGTGTTTTCAAACGTCATTTTAAGACATTTATTCTGAATTGTTTTATAGTTCCACACGTCCATTCGGTGGCGATTATATGATTCAACCATGTGATAGCGAAATGCATGTCCAGATGAACGTAGGTTTAAAAATATAAGCAGATTAATACAAAAAATTGACATCGATTTTTCGATCTCTGTTGATTGTGTTGATATCGTACGTTTCACAGAAATATAAAACACTTGGGTTTTGATTCACAGGTAAATCTCAACCCAGTTTTCCCGTACAATACAAAATATTTCGTATTAAAACAGATGAACATGACAGAAAGAAGTAATAAAACACAAACTGCGCGCCTATTTTAGCCAGAAATCACAAACTGCGTGCCTACTCTTCCAAACTGCGTGCATATTATTGATGACTTCTCAGTAATGCAGGCCTATGTGATTTCATGGTAGTACGTAAGTTGAAAAGGTAGAGATTGAAAAGGTTCAAATAAATCAAAAACTAAAATTGGGTTGATGGTTGACAACCAGTGGAAATGTACATATTTATATTTTATTTTGTTCTTGTCTGTATGATTTAATAAAAAATTGATGCAATAATTCGACTTCATCATATAGAGTTGAGTTCAAAAATCTCATGAAAATGGTTTTGTTCTATTGGGGTCCTACTAAAAGACACCCAGGTGGCCCCCGCCTAGTCCCCATCGAAGTGCCGAAGTGCCTATTTTACTACTTTACTTCAAACTAACATCGTGCATGATGCATGGTGCAACATAAATACAATACGTTCATAAAAATTGTGTAAATATATATTGAATCATTTTTTATTTATATTTTTGATTGATGCAGTCCAAAAAGCCATTTCGTAGAATTCAATGAATTCCTCATTATAAAATGCTATAAAAATTCACAGTTTTAGCAACATAAGTAAGAAAAAGTGTTTACAACAATCTCACTCTTTCGACTTGAAACGTTTTACCCATGTTACCATTAATAAGTGACTATGCATGCATGACGAGCAAAAATTCAGAAATTCAAAACTTTTTCAATTAAATCTTTGAATTTTTGGGGATACAATAGTTCCGAGTCTATTTTATAGCATATGCCAAAGGAAGTAATACTTGAATTTCCCGACTGTACAGTACATGTATAGTATACGAGCCTGATAAATCCAAAGAAATTGAGGAAGGGTTGACACAATGTACTATTTCTTTTAAGGTTTGAGAGGACATCGGGCAAGAGGTTTTCACAGTCTTTTAATGTTTTTTCAAATGAGTCACTGGTACCTTTAAATAATCACCTCTTTGGTTTCTTGATTCCACATCTTGGTACTGTCTGAAAACCAAAACTAGCCCAGTATTTCCAGTAATTTCCATCCTCTTGGGAGTCGTGTCCTCCCTGTCTGTCATTTTGTGAATAGGCGCGCAGTTTGTCAGTGTTCCAAACTGCGTGCATAGTAGGCGCGCAGTTTGCCTACCGCTCCGTGAGTAATATCAGTAACAAAAGAGAGATTTTGCAACTCACTTATAATGTTTATAAAGACTGACATTTTATGATTTATGGCGTAATATGACCGAAAATTGTATTCCGTTCATTGTTAAAAGACCGAAATCAAAATTGCATAAGAATCCACAGACTTTATTTTTTCAGATTTCAATAAATCTGCTTTAACTCACTACCTGTGACCTTGTTTCACCTGCCTTTTGGAAATATCAACTTTAATTGAAAGGTCTTTCGATTAATCGTTTGTATTGTACTTCCTTTTAATCACTTTCATAATCTTAATATTCCGTGGAGCGGGTCAACTGACAACTTTGTGAAGTTATGTACGAATATGACAACTCCCTCCTATACTCGGGGTGGAAGGTGTGAGAATTGTGCAAAAAATGACTTTGTGAGCTGGATGGAGTTTCTCTGTATTTTTCACTCTATTAGGGTTTCCTGCATAAGGGATTTTGCCTGCGAAGCATATAACTCTTGCGAACATATCCAAATATTAGTCCGAAGAAGACATACCTTGAATTTTTTAGAAAAAAATTGGCTAAAAATGGAAACTACAAAAAGTCAAAATGTTCAACTCAAACAAAACTCTAGCTATTTAATATTAACACTATGTATTATTTAATGTTTTTCAGATGTTTAAGGACCTTCATTAGTGTACTAGTGTCTAGAAATAAGATAATTAAGGACAAAATTTGGCATTTTTGATCATTTTCGTTTTCAGCAGTAACATATAGTTCTTTATATCTTGAGTTTAATGTTGACTGGTTGTTGCAATTTTGATTAAATCTGTGCTTGTACATGTCTTCTTCCATTTAAGATACAAAAAATGTATATTGGACCACCAATGGTCATATTAGAGCTTTCAGATCTCCCCTACCCCATTTATTATGAAAAATTACTGAAACATGAAAATGTAAAATAACTTGAATTTATAAGCTTTAACAATATTGTAGCTATTCTATATCAATATTATGTATCAATTTATGTTTTCAGATATTTCAGAACCTTTATTGGTATACTAGTGCCTAGAAATGAGACATTTAAGGACAAAACTTGGCATTTTTTAAAATCATTTTAGCTTTCAGCAGTAATATATAGTTCCTCATATATTGAGTTTTATGTTTACTGGTTGTTGCAATTTTAATCAAATCTGTTTTTGTACATGTCTTCTTCCATTTAAGGTATAGAAAATGTATAGTGGACCACCGATGGTCATATTAGAGCTTTCAGATCTCCCCTACCCCATTTATAATGACACATATGAAGAAAAATATGAAAATATAAAATAACTTGAAACTATAAACTTTAATAAAGTT
The DNA here is from genome assembly GCA_903813345.2 of Owenia fusiformis. NCBI lineage: Eukaryota > Metazoa > Annelida > Polychaeta > Sabellida > Oweniidae > Owenia > Owenia fusiformis. Next base: position 19,885,595 of record CAIIXF020000004.1, read on the forward strand.
GTAGCTATTCTATATCAATATTATGTGTTATTTCATGTTTTTAAGATATTTCAGAACCTTTATTGGTAAACTAGTGCCCAGAAATGAGACATTTAAGGACAAAACATGGCTTTTTTTTACCATTTTCGCTTTCAGCAATAACATATAGGTCCTTATATCTTGAGTTTAATGCTGACTGGTTGGTGCATTCTTAGTCAAATTTCTTCATGTAGATGTCTTCTTTCATTTAAGATATAAAAAATGTATAGTGGATGACCAATGTTCATATTAGAGTTTTCAGATCTCCCCTACCCCATTTATTAGGAAAAATGACCGGAAAATATTAATAAAAAGTAAAATAATGCATCTTTTAATCTTTTTCTGATATTTCAGGACCCTCATTAATATTCTAATGCCTAGAAATGAGATATTTAAGGACAAAACTTGGCTTTTTTCATTTTCGCGTTCAGCAATAACGTATAGGTCCCTATATCATGAGTTTTATGCTGACTGGTTGGTGCATTCTTGGTCAGATCTGTTCTTGTACATGTCTTCTTCCATTTAGGATATAAAAAATGTATATTGGACAACCAATGTTCATATTAGAGCTTTCATGTCTCCCCTGCCCCATTTATAATGTAAATGAAAAAGTAATTTCAAATCATAAACTTAAACAAAATTGTAGCTATTCTCTATCAATACTATGTATTATTTAATGTAACCTTCATTTGATTACATGTGTCTAAAATTTGGCATTTTTAGCATTCTGCATTTAGCAGTAGCATATAATTTTCCACAATTATAAATCTTTGATGATAGATTTATATGTGCTTTTTATTGAATCTGTCTTCTCTGATTTAAGTTAAAGAAAATGTATGTAAGACAGCGAATGTTTTTATTAGAGGTCTAAGATCTGCCCTCCAACATTTAATAAGAAAACCAACACAAATGTTGTTATTGCAAGTTAATATTCTTAAACTTTTCAAAAGTTTAGCACATTTATTGGCACACTAAAATAAAAAAAATGACACATAAATGGGCAAAATGACCTATTTTTCACTTTCAGCACTAGTTGAATGGTGATTAGTTGACATATTTTAGATCATATATATTCAATTATGTGTCTTGTTATCTTCAAAGCATGGAAAATGTGTTTTAAACACAAATATACATATTAGAGATAAAATTACTACAATACCATATTTTTAAAAGATTACTCAAAAATAGAATAGTGCGAAATAATTTTGTAATTTCACAGTTTACTCTCATATGAATCAAAGGATATGTCTATATATAAACATGATTGTTCACAACTCTCGAACTTAATCCAGCAACAGCCTGATTTTTCAAATCTCCCTGGTTCTATGTTAGAGCTGCATTTAAGTCATTTTAAAGGTCTAAGATGCTCATGACACCACAAGCTATATATTCAGATATGTAAGATCTCTAAATAATTTTTATAGTTCTGAGAAACTCATCTTAAAATATTGTCCAACGATCTGCACTATGTTGTTTATTGCCACATGGACAAGTAGCAACACACCCTTGACTAGAAACTTTGTATTTGCAATTCGCTGCCTTTTGTCATTTTACATTTGCGAATTGCCAAGGACATATGTTTCTTGTGTAGCTACAAAGGTTTGTTTGTGAGTACTGGTACAAGACACCCATCTTTGATATATCTTCAAATAGGTATTGCACTTTGAGATTCATATAGTAATTTAGAATGCTACCTTGAAGGACATAAGAAACTTTAAAAGCTCTTTTTAACTCTCATCCTTCTTTGCAAGCAACATTCTGTATCATCAGACTGAATACAAATTCGCTTAACATTGAATTCCTTTGTCTTGTCTGTGGCACTGTAATAGACATGGACCATAAGGAGAGTGTCAACTTCTTCATGATCAGTATTTGATAGATGTCTATAAGTTGCAACTATCAGTTTTGCAAAGTTCAATAGCAGCTCAGCCATAAGTGAAATTCATCCCATTTTAGAGATACAGTAACATAATGCTTCACAAACCAAAGACAGTTTACCATTTTGTAATTCTTTCCAAAATCATCTTGTTGGCTGTTCTTCATTTCACAATGTTTGCATTTACCAAAATATCCCCAAGCCCAATATCCATCATGAACTTCCCACCCTTAGGTGTAATATGGAAATCACCAAGCCTTTGACAACATTGCAATTGATATGAGGGAATTCAACCAATATGGCTTGATCACTGGTTATAATTATCAAAGTACTATACCCCATTAATATATTCCAAGTGTTGTACTATACATTGCATAGATTCATGAGCAGTTTGCAACATATTATAACCAGAAAGCACAATGGACAAAGATAGAGAATACCCGCTCCATTGATACAGCTCAACTTTAAATGTCTAATTTTTAGACTTGTATACTCATGAAGTTCCTGACACATCTGAAAAATATCAAATGATACATAGTATTGATCTAGAATATCGACAACTTTGTTAAAGTCTATACTTTGAAATTGTTTGGTTTTTATATTTCTGGTTATTTTTTCAAAATAAATGGGGTAGGGGCGATATGTAAGCTCTAATATAATGACAGGCTTTCCAATATACATTTCTAAATACCTTAAATCAAAGTAGGCAGGCAAAAGAACAGATTTGATCAAGAATCCATCAACCAATCAGCATTAAACTCAAGATATAAGGAACTATACGAGGGTATATCATAAAGTTCTCATAATATCTCTCTAATTTTTTTATTTTTCAACATATTCTCATGAAATCTTCATAGAATCTGCAGTATAGAATACTGTATTGATATATCAAGAAATATTTGGTATAACAGAAATATTAGATAAGTAATGGTTGCCATAGTAACCGGAAATCAAGGCACCCGGGGCAAATAAAAATAATTGAGATATAATGAGCTTTATTAACTTTGTTTACATACATAATAAACTCTCATAAGTTATCAAACACGTTAAAATGTTATCTTGAATATGTTGTTGAATGCTTTTACTATAAAATAAATTGATCATGTGAATTGTGTGATGTCATAGGGGATGCTTACATGCTTCATTAGATGTGATACCAGACTCTGAGAATCAAAGCTTAATGATCAGAAATAACTGAGTTAGATAATGCATAGATGCAGGGATCATCAGAAAAATAATATTCATACTGATATAAAGTTTAGTTTAGTTCGAAAAATCCTTTGCTCAAACTAAAGATAATCTAAAACAAATGTGGTGCAAAGATATCAACAAAATTACACCCTATGTGTGGTCTATTATTTATTTAAGATGAACTAAAGTGGAAAATCGACTTTCCTTGGAATATTTGACAAAACAGTTGTAGTGTCTAACATCACTTCTAATGAAGCATTACGATCATCCATTATGAGATCACAAAATTCACATGACCATTATAATAGTTCAAAACAATCAAGAATGCATGGTTCTTAACAATTTGATGTGTTTTATAGTTTATTTGATAACGTATTATGCATTTAAACATGGTTAGTTGGGGCTATTCTTGCACAATTTTTTATTTGCCCCGGGTGCCTTGATTTCCGGTTACTATGGCAACCATTTCTTAAATAATATTTCTGTTATACCAAATATGTTTTGATAGATTAATGCAGCATTGTATATTACACATTCTGTGAAAAATTCATCAGAATATGTTGAAAAATAAAAAAATTAGAGAGATATTATGAGAACTTTATGATATACCCTCGTATGTTATTGCTAAAAGTGGAAATGATGAAAAATTGATGAAAAATGCCAAATTTTGTTCTTAAATGTCTAATTTCTCGACACTAGTATACTACCCTGCGTCCAGAGTCTAGTTAAACTACACTCTGCCTAGTAGATACCATATTACAGTTTAGTAGCCCCGCCCCCACGACGGGTACCGGTGACAGTTTGGGTAATAAATCACTTTTGACCTACGCGCTGACCTTTCTTCTACCAATCCGCGAGCTTGAAGAAACATACACCAAATGCGTTCTAATTAAATATGTGCATGTCATTGGTCAATTCCGGGCTCAACGATGACGTCAGAAAGAATGACCATATATAGAACGTCTGTCAAATTTGGCCGACGAACACTGATTGGCGCGGTAAGTTCACAGGTTTATTTTAGTTTGAAAGAGTGAAGACGAAGCTCTCTTTTAAGAAGTGAAGTCAAACGAATGCAAAGGGTACTAGTATACTAATGAAGGTCCTGAAACATTATTAGCAATCAATAACACATAAAGAATAGCTACATCTTTGTTAAAGTTTATACTGGTAGTTTGAAGTTATTTTTTATATTTTCCAGTCATCTTCCCTAATAAATGGGGTAGGGGAGATTTGAAAGCTCTAATATGAACACTGTTTGTCCACTATACATTTTTCAGTACCTTAAATGGAATAAGACATGTACAAGAACAGATTTAATCAAAAATGCATCAACCAGTCAGCATAAAACTCAAGATATGAGGATCTATATGTTACTGCTGAAAGCAGCATTGATTAAAAAATGCCAAGTTTTGTCCTTAAATGTCTCATTTTCTAGCCACTTGAATACCAATAAAAGTTCTGAAAAATCTTAAAAACATTAAATAACACATAATATTGATATAGAATAGCTACAACTTTATGAAAGTCTATAATTTAAAGTTATTTTATTTTTTCATATTTCTCGTTTATTTTCCATAATTGATGGGGTAGGGAAGTTCTGAAAGCTCTAATATGAACATTGTTTGTCTACTATACATTTTCTATACCTTAAATGGAAGAAGACATGCACAAGAACAAATTTGATTGAAAATGCAACAATCAGACAGCATAAAACTCAAGATATGAGGAACTATATATTACTGCTGAAAGCGAAAATGTTAAAAAATGCCAAGTTTTGTCCTTAAATGTCTCATTTCTAGCCACTTGAATACCAATAAAAGTTCTGAAAAATCTTAAAAACAATAAATAACACATAATATTGACATAGAATAGCTACAACTTTGTTAAAGTTTATAATTTCAAGTTATTTTATTTTTTCATATTTTTCAGTAATTTTCCATAATAAATGGGGTAGGGGAGATCTGAAAGCTCTCATACGAACATTGGTTGTCTACTATACATTTTCTATACCTTAAATGGAAGAACACATGTACAAGCACAGATTTCATCAAAAATGCACCAACCAGTCAGCATTAACCTCGAGATATAAGGAACTATATGTTAATGCTGAAAGCGAAAATGATTAAAAATGCCAAATTTTGTCCTTAAATGTCACATTTCTAGACACAAGTATACTAATGAAGGTCCTGAAACATCTGAGAAACCTTACATAACACAAAATATTGATATAGAATAGCTACAACTTTGTTTGAGTTGAACATTTTGATTTCTTTTAGTTTCCATTTTTAGCCCCTTTTTTCTAAAAAATTCAAGGTATGTCTTCTTCGGACCAGTATTAAGATATGTTCGCAAGAGTTATATGCTTCGCAGGCGAAATTATTTATGCAGGACACCCTAATAGAATAAAAAATACACAGAAATTCCATCCAGCTCATAAAGTCATTTTTTCCTTAACGGAGCCTCTTAGAAAATTTTCCACCCCGAGTACTAGCTACCCTCTAAAGTTTTGTATTTTTCAAGTGAAAAATGGTGATGTGTGTTTCGTCGTGCAAACGTCATGCCGAAACAATAAAAAGGACTTTCAAAACGTAATGAAGAGCATCACAAACGATATGGCGGACATCCTTACCGAGCTGGATGATCAAACCATGTACAGCACCGTCACTTACTCTGGTACAACTAAGATAGTCGCAAAATGGAGACAAAATCTTGGCAAAATCAACACAGGGAAACTAAAAGGCGGAAAGGTATGTGAAAAGGCTGGTAGTCACACTTTCCATAAATTCTGTGTTGAAAGGGCTAAAACGAATATTGCTTTATATCCAAAGAACATGTGTACGTTTTTATAGATTTTATTACATAAAATATAACATATTACAATTAACCTTTTTGGCATGGGGAGACGGCTATCTATCGATCAGAGCTTGCGTAATTGTATACCAAAGAAACGATTACGTAATCATGAGATAATGTTACTTAATGACAGCGCAAAATCATGATTATGCAACCTTATATAATCATTAATCTTTGGGATAAGAGCCCCAAAACAAGTATACTCGTAAACGGAGTTTAAATAAAAAGCTCCGTGAACGATAGGATACGCCGTTCCCCGAAGATTGATTGAATGAGGCCTGGTAACAGGACGAAGTCGGTGTTAATATGACGTAGGTGTATGCACCCTATGCAGACAGAGCCTGTGGGAAATATTGGGTGCGGAGCAAATGAGCGGAGGGTGCGGAGCTAACGGTTATTTTTGAATTTAAATTTGGGATATTTCTGAAACTAAGCCGTTTTGGGACTTCAAATATACCAAGATATGTGTATTTGACACCAAATATCAATACAATTGTGAAAATAGTAGCGCAATTCATTCTATAGCGACGCAGTGTGCCTTTAACCGTTCCCAGACCTATATATTTTGAAATTATCCTTTTAATACTGAGTCCCCAGCATTCATAAAAAATGGTGTTCAAGGTGCACTATCTATACAAATTATTTTTGCATCTTGGAAGCCAGGCAGTATCTGTGTGATTTTATAAAAATTCGGAAATGTTCTTCAGATATGAGCCCCTTTAAATATTGGGTGCGGAGCAGCTCCATAAACGTAGCTCCGCACCCAATATTTAGAGGGGCTCATATCTGAAGATCATTTCCGAATTTTTATAAAATCACACAGATACTGCCTGGCTTCCAAGATGCAAAAATAATTTGCATGGGTAGTGTATCTTGAACACCATTTTTTATGAATGCTGGGGACGCAGTATTAAAAGGATAGTATCAAAATATATAGGTCTGGGAAATGTTTAAGACATACTGCGTCGCTATAAAATGAATTGCACTACTATTTTCACAATTTTATTGATATTTGGTGTCAAATACACATACCTTGGTATATTTGAAGTTCCAAAACGGCTTAGTTTCAGAAATATCCCAATTTTAAATTCAAAAATGACCGTTAGCTCCGCACCCTCCGCTCATTTGCTCCGCACCCAATATTTCCCACAGGCTCTGTCTGCATAGGGTGGTATGCATGCTAATACAAGAGCGTCGTAGGATAGGCATGTTACACTTACGCGAACGGTACGCGAAAGTACGCAACATGCAACGAATGGAACATAAAAGCCAGCACGACTTATCCAAGATTGTAATTGTTGGGGCGCGGTTAATCTGGTCCATCCTATAGGCACCTTTCTACGCTGTAGCTCGGTGGAGAGAAATAGACCGGGTGCTTTTCTGCAAAAGGTCTCTCTGTAAAATGTGGTAGGCGTTTAGTGTTAGAAGTGTTCTGACAAGTGTTTCTTATGTAACTTTTTATGCTGAATCCAAAAAACCATGTTGGCAAGCTGAAATATGATTATTTAACCCTTAAAATACCATGTTAGTCCCCCCACCCCCAAAATTCACCCCTATCAGGGGGAAAAAATTCTCCAACCTAAAATAACTTTGATTTTATGGTTTTTGTAAGTGAAATACATGGACATTGTATAAAATAAACATTTGAAGTATGAATGATACGGATTACCCTTAAGAAATTTGAATAAAAGCAAAAAGTATGTACCCCAGGGGGCAAATTTATGACCCATTTTTTTACTTTTTGTATCATAACTTTTTTATTAGACAATGATGGATGCTAAAAAAATCATGTAAAAGGCTCAATACCTGGTCTACTAATGCTGCAAGAATCAAAGTAATACCTTTGATAATTGCCTTGAAAAAAATTAGTGAATTTAAGAAAAAATGACATTTTAGCTGGGACTGATTTTATGTGTGACTATAACTGACCCCTATTGCTTTAACATTTATCCCTCTGTGTTCATATATTTGGCATTTTAGAATAAATATAAAATATAAAACTTATTTTAGCTAAGTTTTAGGAAGATTTAAGCTTTTAGCATGTTCAAATATTAAAAATTCATGAAATATGATGTCTAAAATTGATAAGTTATAGGTATACTCTTGGAAGAACCCTATAATTTCTTATTTATGAACATATCTGTACCAATATTAGTTTTCTAGCTTAGAGAAACGATGTATGATATATCCTGGCTTGGCTTTCTGGTGGTTTGAACAATCTTTTAAGTGTTATCATTGAAAATTCATTCTTAAATCATAGGTCTGCAATTGATTAAATTCAAGTATACCATTAGTATCATTTTACTGGTATGAGCATAATTGAACTAGCTATGATTTCATAGATTATTTGTTTGATGTATGACATATTTCGAGCTGACTCTCTGTTTATTTAAACCATCTAAGAGGCTTAATCATTGAAAACCATTACAAATAAAGGCTTAAACGGACAGTATTAAGGTACACTATTAGAATACCCTTATTATTTCCAGACTTAGAGTTTATTGGTACCTACTACCGTTTCATAGCTCGGAGGTTTAATATATGATATATTCTGGCTAGTTTTTCTGCAGATTTGGACCACCTAACAGGTCTAATCATTGAATATACTTAATATACTAGGTCTAAAATTGAAGTATTCAATAGAACCCTCTATGGAAAAATTCAAAAAAGATTCAGAATGACATTAACCTCAACATTAGATCTGAATAATGATTAAAATCCTTCATAGAGCTGAACAAGGAAGACAAGGCTAATTTCATTCTAAGCAGCCTGACAATTGCATGACGTGAGAGCAAAAGTACCAATGATTCATACAAATCTTCATTTTATGGAGTTTTCTTCCCTGAACATTGTTTTGTCATATTAAAAAATCCCCCCCCCCCCGGTCCCCATTAAACATTCTGTATTACTCTTGGAGTTAAGGCAGAAATTCTTGACAAATGGCTTTGACAACATTTTGAATTAGTGGGATGTTTCAGTTAATGAGAGTTTTTGCAGAGTAGCAATTTTTTGCAATTTAAATCCATTAGGACCTTATATGGGTAATTCAAAAAAGATTCAGAATGACATTAACCACAACATTGGATCTGGAAATCAAATAAAGCAACTGATTGATGTGATCTCGGATGCCTCTTGTAAATCAGAATTACAATCCTTCATAGAGCTGAACAAGGAAGACAAGGATTACTTTTCATTCTGGTAGTAATACATGGACATGGTCCAAATCTTGCTACGCTTCACCATAGCCTAAAGAAAGGGAAATTGGGAGCTTCATCCCAATATATTTCAATGCATGATTCCCCTTTTCATGAGATATGACCACCAAAAGTATGCAAGATGGGGCACAGTACACTTCACTGCTGAAGTTTTACTTCCTTGAAGACTGTCGATCGCCAAATCCTCAGATGTAGATGCACTTGATGCTAATTTGTAAGAAGGATCATATATCGGAAATATTGCGGTTGGCATTTCAATACCATTTGTTAAACAGTTAAACAGAAGAGTACATTTGAGTTGGCTTGAATATTTCATTCGTCAATGAGAGGGCTATTGGAAAAGACATCAGCTCATGTCTCATGATTTCATTGATGCCCACAGGTCTGTGGTTAGCTTCATATGCAGTGATAAGATTCCGCAAAACATTCCTGTCTGCCCTAACAACTTTCTGCTCGTTTATATTGGGATTAGGCATATGTTTAAAAAATGTTGGTGCTTGCTCAGTAGATCAAGAAATGTTGTGTCTTTCATTTGACTCTGTTGGTATCAACCTCTAAGACGCAAAGACATCCAGTTGTTGTTGGCCAAACTGTTGAGCGCCCATTGATTGTTTCTGTGAGTACATCTTTTGTACATATACTTTGGAGATTAAGTAATGGATCTTCTGAAAACATGCCAAACTTCAGCAGCATGTCACATATTTTATCTTCTTCCATAGATTCATGTTTTGATTTGCAAATTACCACCCCCCCCCTCTATGGAATCTCGAAATGCAAGTCCAAACATCATTCTTGTTTGGACTACCCATGTGTGACCTAAGATTATACCCCGGTGCCCATCTATTCAATGCAGATATTGTCTTTGTGTTATGCCTAAACTTCTGCCACCCTTCTAACCAATAGCATACTGGCATAGGGGTCAATCAACTTGGTTGATTGAATTTGTAGAGCCTTTTACCACATAGTTTCAATGCAAGAATCCTCGCTCAACTGCAGCAGGTACTAGTAGTTAGTGCATTTCCTCTAAGTTTACTGTGCCCCACCTTCCATAATTGTGGTGGTCATGAAATAAAAGATCATGCATTGAAATGGATCGAGATGAAGCTCCTTATTTCCCTTTCTTTGGGCTTGGGTGAAGTATAGCAAGATTTGGACCATGTCCATGTATCACCACCAGAATGAATTTAGCCTTGTCTTCCTTGTTCAGCTCTATGAAGGATTTTAATCATTATTCAGATCTAATGTGAATCTTTAATGAATCTTTTTTGAATTTCTCAAAGAGGGTTCTATTGAATACTTCAATTTTAGACCTAGTATATTAAGTACATGTATATTCAATGATTAGACCTGTGAGGTGGTTCAAATCTGCAGAAAAACTAGTCAGAATATATCATATATTAAACCTCCGAGCTATGAAACAGTAGTAGGTACCAATGAACTCTAAGCCTGGAAATAATAAGGGTATTCTAATAGTGTACCTTAATACTGTCTGTTTAAACCTTTATTTGTAATGATTTTCAATGATTAAGCCTCTTAGATGGTTTAAATAAACAGAGAGTCAGCTCGGAATATGTCATACATCAAACTAATCTATGAAATCATAGCTTGTTCAATTTTATTATTTTGGTCAATCTTGCATATTTTGCTTTAATATTTCAGAATTATTTACTTCATTTAATGTGAATTTTGTTGTGAACGTTTAATGATAATCTGATATTTTACAACACATGCCCCATGTGGCCACCACTCCGGCCAACGAAGCTGTTGATGACTCTCGTACACATACCAACATGGATTGCAAGCTTCTAACGAAGCTATCCACTTAAAATTGAAGAACATCTGAGAATTTGTCTGACACTAGTTTTACCTCTCTAGATAGATTTTAGTCATGCCATTGACAATTGAACAACCTCCTTCGCTAGATTTGATTGTGCATGTAGAGGAGAAGTGGCCACATTGGACATATGTTGTAAAGTGCTGTAGTTTTTGACTCCATCGGCAGATTATCATGAAACTTTCACAACAAAATTCACATTGATTGAACTAAATAATTGAGAAGTTTTGAGAAAATGCAGGATTGACAAAGTTAATTAAATTTTCTTCAGACCTGTTTTTTGGACACCCTGTACCAGTAGAATGAAACTAATGGTATACTTGAATTTAAGCGATTGCAGATCTATGATTTAAGAATGAATTTTCAATGATAACACCTAAAATTGTTCAAACCACCAGAAAGCGAAGCCAAGATATATCATACATTATTTCTCTAAGCTAGAAAACTAATATTGGTACAAATATGTTCATAAATAAGAAATTATAGGGGTCTTCCAAGGGTATACCTATAACTTATCAATTTTAGACATCATATTTCATGAATTTTTAATATTTGAACATGCTAGAAAGCTTAAATCTTCCTAAAACTCAGCTAAAATAAGTTTTATATTTTAGATTTATTCTAAAATGCCAAATATATGAACATAGAGGGATAAATATTAAAGCAATAGGGGTCAGTTATAGTCACACATAAAATCAGTCCCAGCTAAAATGTCATTTTTTCTTAAATTCACTAATTTTTTTCAAGGCAATTATCAAAGGAATTACTTTGATTCTTGCAGCATTAGTAGACCAGGTATTGAGCCTTTTACATGATTTTTTTTTAGCATCCATCATTGTCTAATAAAAAAGTTATGACACGAAAAGTAAAAAATTGGTCATAAATTTGCCCCCTGGGGTACATACTTTTTGCTTTTATTCAAATTTCTTAAGGGTAATCCATATCCTTCATACTTCAAATGTTTATTTTATACAATGTCCATGTATTTCACTTACAAAAACCATAAAATCAAAGTTATTTTAGGTTGGAGAATTTTTTCCCCCTGATAGGGGTGAATTTTGGGGGTGGGGGGACTAACATGGTATTTTAAGGGTTAAATAATCATATTTCAGCTTGCCAACATGGTTTTTTGGATTCAGCATAAAAAGTTACATAAGAAACACTTGTCAGAACACTTTTAACACTAAACGCCTACCACATTTCCTCTAGATGAAAATGCGCCTTGTCTAAAAGTTCGAATGGGACACCTCGTGGGCAGACGATTTACCTCGTAGAGAACGTAGCCGAGATGGGCCATTCAGGAATACCCCTCGCGTACCCGGTTTATTCTCGTAGAGAACGGAGCCAAGGTGTATTGAAATAAGTGGTCGAAGACACTAGCGTGCATGACTTACCCCGTTGAGGGTGCATAGCCCCGGGTGCATAGCTTAGTGGCAGCATAGTCCGTCAGTTCGTCAAGAAGGGGACATGCTGCATGTCCGTCAAAGTTATTAGATTCAAAGATTAGTAATTGGTTTACACATACTGTATACACATTAATATTATGATTCGGAATTATTCCTAGATACTAGGTATAGTAAACTTACAAATAGTTATCACATAGCTCTTGATATGAACATGTAACGGATGGAACACAAAAGGCAGCACGACTTATCCAAGATTGAAATGTCGGGGCGCGGTTAATGTGGTTCATCCTATGGGCACCGCTGTAGCTCAGTGAAAAGAAAGTTTGAATGGGACACATCGCGTGCACGGTTTATCTCGTTGAGAGAACGAACGTGGCCAAGATGGGCCATTCAGAAAACGCTAAATAATACAAAACAATATTGAACTTTGATAAGTCATGGGCGAATGCCAATGAAACCATATATGTCCAGAGCAACGATTGGACCAGATGATCTACCAAGGACCGTATAGCACGTCGCTGTTTATCAAGTAATGATTACACTGACACTTGAAATTATAGCTTGATAAGTTAATGGGTTGGATAATTGATCACAGGAGCTGTTGGTGCTATATGTCTATCATCGCCATGAGGTAGATCATTTAAATTCAAAGTCATTAACTGGTAAATCACTGGAACGAAATCCTATCTTAACACCGTACATCAAGTAACGTTCCGACAGAGCTAGTCTAATTAATTTGACGATAGACACTATGGAGCTGCTATGATCGCAGAAATTGGTGTCTTGATATATGTCCTAAGCGCCTTGTTTCATCGTCCAGGGGTCATGATCCTTGAGTCCTCTATATGCCTGGGAGCAAGAAGTGACCAATCCGTGGCGAAACGAATGACCTGCGTAATATAAAGTATGGAATTAGTTCCCAGGGCCAAAAGCACATTCCCGACCGCGGTAGAATGTTAGATAAGGGCGGCATATCGGGTTTTACAAATCATCAGATCATATGGCAAATGTCAGTCCTGAAATGAGACATTTGGTAGGCTCTAAATCCGGCAACCCGACCCTTGGTAAAAACTGTAATCGCATATTACAGAAAAATAGGGAGGTTGAAACTCAGTCCCCTGCAATGCACCTGGATTACCAAGGTATGAAATTTTTATTGATGAAATTAAACTGGTAATCGACTATGCTGTAACTTGCACTGAGTAGACCCATGAAGTAGAGCGGTGGGGATTAATATAGTCCAAATGTGCCTAAAATTGCGAAGGGATGTATTCTATTCAGATGTCTGCTATCAATGTGTGTTTATCACCCTGGACGAAGTGATAAGGTCAAAACAAGTGGCTCCGATTTAGGAAAATACGATCTTCCTAAAAATAAACATGGCAGAGCAGGGGTGAGTTTATTTCTTTAAATTATACCCTTTATTGGCCACATGACATGTTCAAACTCGGTGCATTTTGATCCAAGACATATCCACCTCTCTATATATAATATTGTAACGATTAATACTAAGAAACGAAATGAATACGAATTGAAATAATTTACTTTTTTAAATAACCGCAATATTTTTTTTTGATTATTTTCGAAAAAATGGTAGATACTCTGTTTCAAATCCATTGATATTTGGCGATATGATAGTTTATGAACCAGGGAATGTCATATCACTATTATTTTTCTAATACAAGTAGTAATTTACGTCCCTGAGACGAGATTAGAATTATTTTCTGGAAAAAACGCGGCTCCGATTCCCACAGAATATATGGAAAATACGTGGAATGGATGTCTAATTAATCACTTGTTTACTTTCAGCTGTGTAGGCTTCCAAATCAATAATCGCGTCTTTTCCTCAAATGTTCGTCGTCAGGAGTAAAACAATAGGCATCACATCAAATTGAAATAACTGTCGATGCTGTAAATGCACATATGAAAAGAAACATACAATCTCGGTGTGTATGAACGTTTATATGCATCATTGATCATCAATGAAAGATATTTTGACAATATAAAATCGTAATTTTTAGCGGGAGATATAATTCTCAACTTTAATTTACACTCCAGCCACTAATGCGCGTTCCATTCAATTTAAAACACACGAACTGAGTAGTTTAAGATGTACCACTTGAACATAATACAAAATTGTATATGATTCTCCTCTTTGTCCACAAGAATTTAACCTTACAAAAATTGGGGTACTAAAATTATTAATTTTTAGGAAGATCGTATTTTCCTAAATCGGAGCCACTTGTTTTGACCTTATCACTTCGTCCAGGGTGGTTTATACTGGCAAATACTATTTGACTTCCAAGTTGTGTCAAAGACCTGGTCGATAGGGTTAATGTGACATCAGTGTCGATGTCATATGCGTGTAAGCCGAGATCATGATCTGGTGAAGGTTGGACTTGAAACCGTTGATCATTTGAACCCTTCTTGAACCTTGCTTTTCCAGCTCATCTCTTGGAAATCTACAACATAAATAACCAAAAGCAGTATTCATTCTTAAAAGACTACTCTCATTCTTATATTCCGTCATTTTAAATAGAAACTAAACAAACGTAGATGGATTGGGATTATGATGATCTTAGCAACCCAATGGTGGCTGTTATGAAAACGCTAAATCATCCTTGCTGCCAGGGCATATAGTATAAATATATATTGCATTGTTAACAGCTTTAAAAAAAAAAAAAAAAAAAAAAAAAAAACATAGTACTTATAAGATTTAAGTTTCAATAATAAAGCATCATCCCGAGAATTTCTATCAAGATTGAAAACAATTAAATGTTTCACAAAATAGAATACTATAGAAATAAAGTGATAATAGCGACATCGATAATAGTAATGAGACATAATGATGAGTGGACAACTGCACTACGTGGATTTGCGTTCTCTCCAGTCAGATAATGCTATCTTTATTACCTCTGACATGAAACTACTTGAATGGCTGAATTAGTATAAATGCAATCCTTTGAATAAAGGATGTAGCTAGCCGTAGTGTAAGACCAAAATGTATCCAAAAAATGAGTTGACCTCAAGTTGACATCTCAACATATGCCTGCTACTAAATGTTAATTCCATGAGGTCTATAGACCAAATTATGCCGTTTTGGGTCCTCTGGGAAGAGGAATCGACTGGGCGCACCTGTAAAGGCCTCCCTCGTGGTAAAAGATGATTATATCTAAATATGAGTACTATTTGGTGAACAATACCATAATAGATACTCTATTCATCCCAGTTAGCATTGCCGAACTTAACTTTTTAAAAACAGTTGCACAATTGGAATGAATATAAATATTATAAAAACAAAATAAATACTGCAAGTAAATAAATATGTATGCAAATAAATAACTATACAAATGTTATGAGTAAAACTTTCGTGGGGCTTCAGCAAGGAAAGAACTTGTGATGTTGGGAGAATGTAACCAGAAAAGAATCTAATACCAACATGGGAATTCATGGCCTTCCATTAGCTTCACACTAGAATCATATTTCTAGTCGAAGACAGAAAAAGTGATAAGTATCAGAATGATCTAATACCGTGCAAGGTCATTCCTGAATGTAACATCGCCAAGGCCGTGTTCATTTAAAATATCACTGATGTTTCTAAAGTATGGCCAATGCAAATAAAAATAAATAAATAAAACCATTTCAAGGCTAATTGATTGGTCCCGTTTCTTAAAAACAGCTTTATATAATTGTGCTCTGAAAACTAGGGGCGGAAATCCTACTTGGAGTTCTGGAACGACCCAGATGTCCCGACGAGATTTAATTATGATTACTCCACCTACATTTTAACAGAGACTTCTCGTAAACGTGCAGAGAAATACAAAATGCTAAAACCTATACTCAGAATATACAGATGTAGTAGAAACATGGACGTTAAAGTATGCATTTATCAGTTCAAGTCAGTTAGAGACCGAGAGGCATCACGATACAACCCATTTCCAAACCCTAAAAGAGAAGAAATGACAGTAATACCCCCGCCATGGAATTGTCAAGAAGACGAAGAACATTTCTCATGTGCAAATAAAGAGATCTTCTCTACTGTTCGATTATGGATTGCCTTGTTCATATGGATTAAAAAGAAAATATTTAGATGTGCGTCAGACGTTGGAAAAGTCTTGTATCGTAGCTGTTTTTGAATTATATTCTGCAAATCAAATTGAGCACGAGCCTAATTGCAATGTTATGAAGAGCCCATGTTTCCCGACAAGATTTTATTAAGCTATCCTTTAAAGAATCTTGTTTCAATGTAGTACGCTAAGCGAAATGCAGAACAGGAAAAAATGCTAATGGCAACAATCGAGAATAACATTACCTGAGATGATTCTAGTTGGAGTGCCTAGCGTCAATCACGAGATTGCAGCTTACGTTTACATCAGGCTCCTTCGTTCGTTAGTTCAATAATAGTGCTTTCAACTTGAGGAAGAGAATTTGAATGACAATAACGTAGACGTAACTCCTGTGAAACCCCCACAACAGAGATCGTTAAATACGGTCGTTAAGAAAATACCCTTCTGGCAAGACTGTCTGTAAGCCCCCAGTCATAGTCTATAAAAGCATGTGTCAATCGATTTTTGGCAGATTCTCTACTCTGGTCGTTATCATGTTCGGCTCCTGTATATGCAACATCTTCTAGTATTTTTGCGTTCACGCGCTCATTTATATGTTTAATTCGTTTGTTCTTTGAGGAATTTTGGGTCCCAACTCCTCGATTCGCGATTACATGTATATTACAGCCGTGTGTAAAAACGAAGTGATTAGATAATCCAAATAATATAGTTAACGAATACTGTTGTAGTATAGATGTAAGTGTTTAGAGAATATAATGGAGAGGTTAAGCTAACGATGTTTTTCACAACGTAACCGTGAACGCAAAGTACAAAAATTAACAAAGGAATGTATCGAGCGCTCATAGTTTTATGCGCGCTTAGTCTACTTCAGATACTCTTTCAGCTTCAGAGTTTCGGGTTTAGAACGGGAGATTTGAAATTTGACGTTGGGTCAACGGGAACCATTTTACTCGTGTCTATTGAACACTATGCTGTCAATTTTGATTTCGATGTACAGTTGAATTCTTGCTGAACACGATGATGTATGGCATGCATGATTTAGCGCCAAAAATCTTACGAACGAGCTCGTTTAAAATATGTATTAGAAAACCAGCTATAAAACCGCATCAATGACATACTATAGAATCATTACACGCTATGGTGTAGTCTAAACAAACACTGGATTTGAACGGCTATTTATATGAGAAGGCTACATGAATTTGTATATGGTCGAGTGATACGTACAGGTTCAGTTTCGATTATATATGCAAAGCTTTAACCTCTCCAATATAAGCGTCCGACTTCCTCAAGATGCGAAGCTGAAACTGTGTAAACCAAACTACTACAGGACAGGTGGTATAGCATAAAGATAAGTTATTGTCCCGGCCTAATTGGATCTGTCAACAGACTTTTAATTGGGCTGGTAGGACAGACACCGTTCTCTGTGATATAAACCAGATTTAACAAATTACTTATTAAATCACAATGAAGCAAATATTAACAAGGCGTTGACGTGCAAAATGTCACCAACTGTCATTTTTACAGACGCCGACCGCCGAACCGTCAACAATTATCATAAAAGCAATGGCAGCCCTTGAACACAACAATTAGAATCATACCGCATGTCCTATTGGAAATCCAAAAATGTATTTTCAAAAAGCAAAGTTATGCCACTGGTCAGTATCGAGCGATGTTAACGGCCGTATCAACCTTCGTATCAAACATGGCGGATGAAGTGTCGATTTCTTTATTTTTAGTTTGCTTCAAATTTCAAAGCATAACGTAAACTATAAAATTGTTTAATTCGATGGAAACTATGAAAAATATTCTTAACTATTAAAAATCGACAATTATCGTCCGCCATCTTAGATGCGAAGGTTACGGTCGTTACCATCGCTTGATCCTGACCAGTGTTATGTCAGGCATGTGAATAGAAATAGAATTGCCCTTAAAAGTCCCAAAATAAGAAAGAAAGATTTTCTATGAAGATTTGTGCATCTTTACTTTTTTCATAATTTGAAGTTACACTTTGAATGATGTCGAAAGAAAATCATCGCTGAATTTTTTCAACGATTCATGTCATATTTATTTCTAAGTTATGTGAAGACTGTCGAGCAAGAACGGATCTCGCTATTGACCAATGCAAGGAGATGTTCGATGATAAGAAAATTGCTGGGAGAGATGTTCCAAAAACAATTGTTCTCTTTACCGACGGTGTGTCCTTTGATTCAAAGTATCAAAATCAAAATATCACCAGAGACCTCACGAATCAGAAGTTAATTCAAATCCATAATGAAAATAAGATATCACTCCAAGTTGTAAGAATAAAAGAGGATCCCGGTGCAACCATAGAAGTTGATTATGAATGGCCTCAAATGAATCACATCTCTGGGGAAATGAAAGACACAGTAAATATAGACGATCTCGGGGAAAAAGACGATCAAGACGTTGACATCCGAATTGTTGGAGAGGTAGAAATAGATGATCCCGAACTCATGAGTAAGAAGTCTCTTTTCAATACCTATAAAGGACATTTTTGCATGTTAAATCTTCAATAGCTTCTATAAATTTGATCAGTTATCTCAATTCTTTATGGGTATTTAATTGATATTGTAAGAATACTGAAGGTGGAATGATCGATTAAAAACCAAATGAGTAATGACTTTCAAATATTTTTCTCTACCGAATAAGTTTGGTTGGAAATATCGACTTATTTTCCCATGCTACCCTTCTTTGATAGGTGTAAAAGTAGTATTTGTGTGAAGTAAAAAAAACGCAGAAAATGTTATTCTTTTAGTTTTGCTACTTTCCAAGCCCAATATATGTCTAATTAGCCGAACTTTGTCACCATATAGATGTATTGAATGATGAATTATGATTCCCAAGACAAAATTTACTTCAACACATTTTCATTCACAAAATTAAAATGACCCGTTTATACATACAGTTAAGGACGGGTAGGTACCATTACAAGCTTAGACAATATCCTCTAGGGACAATATTCTTTTCCCTCACGATAATATATTATTTGTTTAAGTTCTATAAGTCTGATGTTTGTACTTCACAGCACCGTGTTGTACAGCAGATGTTGTTTTTGTACTTGACACTTCGGATAGCATCACAAAAAAGGATGTCGCTTTACTTCTGGATTTCATCCATGGCTTCATTGAAGTGCAACTCAAAATCATTGACCCGAACGCCCTCGATAAACATGAAGGTCTCCAGGTATACATATGTATTAAGTAATACCTACGAGTCATTGAATATGGGATTGCTAAAATACAGTGTATCTATGATTTGTTTCAATTGATCATTAATCAATATTCTTTAACCCAGTTAGCACTTTATATTTTGTAAATAATGTTAGAATAAAGATTCAAACCTGAACGTTTTCTAATTTTCTAATCTGAAATTAAAAATATATTTAAGTCATGTCATTCCTTGTCATGTCTATTTTCTAAAAAAGGTCACCCCAGATCTGATTCTGCCTTAAAGTCGGGATTTTTCACCTAGCCTTGAAGATTTGGGGGCATTGTGTTTGTGTCATAACATGTTTCATCCTGAGGTAATTTGAGATACTGTCATTTGTTGTGTATTGAATATTGATGGATTCTTGGTGAATGTTGTCAAAGTGTTATCTTTTAGATCGCTGTTTTGACATATTGTGGGACAGTAAAGATCGTGGCCAATCTTGGCGAGCAAGGAAGAGAGGAACTCATGTTGACCATAGATGCTATCAACAGAGACACTGTTAACTGTCACTACACATCAACCCATCTTGCATTAAGGTAATAGATAGTTGACACCGTGGTGAAGATGATTTTCCTTCTTTGAAAATTATAGCGTCTTGTTTAAGCATTTATGTGAAACCGAGAATTAGTCTGAAATAAAACAATTTCACCGGTGTCTAACTATGATAATTTGTACATTACTTTGTCCACATTGACGGCAATGCAAACCCAATTACAATGGACAAATCCCCAAAATCATGATTCAAATATTGTTTTATTAGGGAGGCATATGCACAACTCACTGGACCAAATCAACGTATAGCACCACACGTGAGGAAGATTGTAGTTCTAGCCACTGATGGTCGAACATGGAAAGTTGGCCATAATAAAGTCTATGGAGGGCCTGATACAATTGATGCTGCGCAAAAGATCAAAGACGATCTCAAAGGAGAGGTCTTTGTTGTCGGTAAACATTAGTTGTTTCACATTTCAATCCTTATCTAAAAAAATAAGATAATAAAATTAACAAAAAATACATAAACGGTTCCCGATAATATAGGTTGTTCTTACAGTTGTAAATTCGGATTGCATAAAGAATTGTATCTAAAAGACGTAGATCTGTCTTCATGATCAGCAAATGGTACAACAACCCTGCAAATAATATAAACCAAGCGAACTAATTTATTTATTTTCAAGGTTTACCAAACTACAAGCAGCGTCCGGATGTGGGAGAATGGATGGCAATGTCTTCACCTCCGAAGAATTGTACATTTGTTGACATGAGAGAGGGAACGTTTGAAGATCTCAATTCAGTTGGAAAATATCTCACCAAGAAGATTTGTCTGCAGTGTAAGTATTTTAATTTGTCCTTTGTTTCACTAAGGATATAACATAATCAATCATGGCTTAGCGTAATGTGACTTAGATTGTCAGATTTCTTTAAGATTACCTCATCTGAACATGAATTTTGTAAAATCATATGATATGATTGAATATAATTTGATATGCATCAACTTTACTTGTAGTATCTCGGTTATTTCGACTTACAGGAAATAGGTAAATCTTTATAACAATTTTATTCAATTCCAAAAATGTCATTTTGGCTGTGTTTTTCAGCAAATGCCGAGTTCTGTTACTTTGACTATGACCACAATGTCAATAATGATTAGGAAGACACGTTTGGTAGAACAATAAAAGATGAAATTAACATGGAGTCAGTTGCTTGATAAGGTGTGCGTTAGAAATATGTTGACAAACAAGATTTCTCGTTTTGTTCTGCTAACCTTAAGATATGAATAGAGCATAGAAATAAACATTGAAATTATATGAGAATACGTGTCTGTTTTGTGGGTTTTGTTTCTGCCTTAAGAACAATGGGCGTACACACTGAATGTGTCGATGTTATGGTCTCTAATTTATTGACATCAGAATTGAAGGATGACGCCAACCAACCCTCCCCCAAATATAATAAAAGTCCACTTGTGGTCACTTGTATTTATCAAAATCGAGATGAAGACGACATGATGCACAGATGCACAAAATTGAGTGGTTTAGCTTCATCATTTGTTCCTGCATTAGTGGCCTGAGACTGTTATGAGTATAGTAACGATATTTTCTCCATATACTGCTACGAACACAATATGTATGTGTAGCTTACATGTATTACTTGCGTAGCAAACGTTTAAACATGCATGTTCCAAAATTTCAAATGTCATGAATAACTATGAATATTGAGTATAACAATAAAGAATAATTACACACGATGGATAATATTCAATTAAGTATGACTAGTAATAAAATAAAATTGCAATTACAATAGTTAACATTACAATCGTACAATAGATGTATAACAAAACAATGTTTTTATATTTTTTAAATGTTACACGTCAGCCAGACTCTAAAGAATTTTATCGAATGATGATATCCAGCAATAAAGCTACCTGGAATATGATACGAATACATATTATAGGGATTGAAAGATGTACCAAGAGCTCTACCTAGCTTTTGGAGAGAAAGTTACTTTCAATGCGTTATGTCCTTTTGGGGTTGGCCATATTGATAAATGATCAGCCGAAAAGCCAACCTGAAATGAATCCATGATCCTGTAGTAGCAGAACACCTCTTCCATTTGTACCTAATATCAATGGAGAAGTTCTCCAAGTGTGAAAGTGATCTTCTTAGCTAATAAGACCATCTTGAGAAAGGATCATCCTCTCGTAGAAGCAAAAATCTTTCTGATTGTTCGAGAGGTCTTTCTTTAAGAGAAGCCGTCCAGAAGACACGCATAGTAAGAGTAGTCTTGTTATATAGATCTCAAAAATGAGAGCAGCCCCTCTGTATCAATGGATACAGAGAGTGGAAAGAAAGTGGAGGATGGGGTATCGTTGCAATGTTAGAAGGCTTATTTTCCCTTTAAGGGCACTCTCTTGTGTTTGACTCTCTATTGCTTGGATAGCTGCAGATCTAAAGGGAATGCCTTGACATGACACCATCTGGAATGACGGTAGGCGTCCAGAAGGCCAGGGCAACAAATTAAGAACCCACAGAACGTTCAAGCAGGATCTGTGTACTGAGATTATCTCACATCTCATCTTGCCATGCAGGATCGGAAAGGAAGGAAATTTTCTGACAATGATAAATTCAATACATTAATGTCAGATGATAAGATTTTTATATATTTGGCAAAAGTCTGTGGCCAAATGCTGAAGATTAGGGAACATCACCTGTTTAGGTAATGTCCCTAGTGTCCAATAGGCCGTTAACGGTCTGGGGTTAATTGTATATTTTAGTGATATTCTGTTATTAAAATCATAAATGTCATTTTTGTATCATTGCAATGTCACAAGGCGTGTTCGTATGGATTGTGTATTGGAAATCATAACCGTCATTTCGTTATCATCACGCGCAATATTATAAGACTCGTTCTTGTTGATTACACTCTTGGTATTATTGCAATGCTAGAAGGTTCGTACTTGTTGATTTTACTCTGTGTTTGAAATCACAACCGTCATCTTGGTATCATTGCAATGTTAGAAGGTTCATGCTTGTTGATTTCACTCTGTGTTTGAAATCACAACCGTCATCTTGGTATCATAGCAAGGTTAGAATGTTCATACTTGTTGATTTTACTCTGTGTTTGAAATCACAACCGTCATCTTGGTATCACAGCAAGGTTAGAAGGTTCATACTTGTTGATTTCACTCTGTGTTTGAAATCACAACAGTCATCTTGGTATCATAGCAAGGTTAGAAGGTTCATACTTGTTGATCTCACTCTGTGTTTGGTATCATTGCAATACTACAAGGTTCATACTTGTTGATTTCACTCTGTGTTTGAAATCATAACCGCCATCTTGGTATTATCGCAAGGTTAGAAGGTTCATACTTGTTGATTTCACTCTGTGTTTGAAATCATAACCGTCATCTTGGTATTATTGCAAGTTTAGAAGGTTCGTACTTGTTGATTCCACTCTGTGTTTGAAATCACAACCGTCATCTTGATATCATTGCAAGGTTAGAAGGTTCGTACTTATTGATTACACTCTGTGTTTGAAATCACATCCGTCATCTTGATATCATTGCAATGTTAGAAGGTTCGTACTTGTTGATTTCACTCTCTGTTTGAAATCACAACCGTCATCTTGGTATCATTGCAAGGTTAGAAGTTTCGTACTTGTTGATTTCACTCTGTGTTTGAAATCATAACCGTCATCTTGGTATCATTGCAATACAACAAGGTTTGTACTTGTTGATTTCACTCTGTGTTTGAAATCACAACCGTCATCTTGGTATCATTGCAAGGTTGGAAGGTACATTCATGTTGATTACACTCTTTTGTGTTTGAAGTCACAACCGTCATCTTGGTATCATTCTCCCTTTCGCGATTCGCTCTTTGAATCAGAACGTTCGCAAATATGTCCTGAAAAAGCAATCAAAAAGGACAAAATTTGATTGGTCAATATTTTCTTACTATGCATTCCGCGTAGCTATTTGCGTGACCCGAAAGTTCTAAATCAAACTAATTACGCAATTTGTTTTTACACCCGCACGCTAAATAAAACAATGACAACATCGGAAGTATTCTTCTTTGTCATTGCTTTAATAGTCAGTATACCGAGTTTTAATCAATAAAAGATTGTACAATTAACAACAAAATTCGGAAACGAGTACTATAGCTTTGCTTTCGAACCACTGAACAGAGTGACCTAGATAATAGCGACGCTTCTTCTTTGGTCTACTGCTCAGTTATTTGTTGGTTTTCAACGTAACTCTATGATGTAATTTGAAGATGAATACTTATATTCAGTTGTTGCATCGATGTTGCAGTTTGTAGTGCGGTAAGATTGGCATGAAAGTATTGAAAGTCGAATGGAATTGTTTTTTCCAATATGGCGACTAGTCAACTGATCATGTGACCTTCTCTTCCGGAATATTTTCTCACTTTTCAATCATCGTTTTCACCACGCTATGAATCAATACAATGAAAAAATAGCTGTTATATTAAGATTAATAAGAGATCAATCGTTTCTAATAATTTTTTCTGTACCCTCGTACGGGGATATGAACGAATATATCGTTTGAAAAATAGGTGTGAAAATCCCCATGTTAAACCTATGAGGGAAAACAAGGAAGTATAAATTTGTTCCTCCGCGAACTGCATCATGGGAAATATTTTGACCTTATATGGAAAGATTTTCGCGTCTCCTCTTTTGAAGAGGGAACAGCGATTTCGAAAATTGAAAGGTTGGAAGGTACATTCATGTTGATTACACTCTGTGTTTGATATCATAACCGTCATCTTGATAGCATTGCAAAGTTAGAAGGTTCGTACTTGTTGATTTCACTCTGTGTTTGAAATCATAACCGTCAACTTGGTATCATTGCAATGTTAGAAGGTTCACACTTGCTGGTTTCACTCTGTGTTTGAAATCACAACCGCCATCTTGGTATCATTGCAAGATTAGAAGGTTCATACTTGTTGATTTTACTCTGTGTTTGAAATCACAACCGTCATCTTGGTATCATTGCAAGGTTGGAAGGTTCATACTTGTTGATTTTACTCTGTTTTTGAAATCACAACCGTCAGATTGGAATCATTGCAAGGTTGGAAGGTTCATACTTGTCGATTTCACTCTGTGTTTTAAATCATAACCGTCATCTTGGTCTCAGATTGCAAAGCTAGGGAGTTCATACTTGTTGATCATTACAATGCTAGGATGGCTTATCCTTGCGGATAACACTATCTTGGGTTTAAAATAATGAACATCACCTTGGAATCATGCATTGCAATGTTCGTAGATTTATCCTTGTTGGTAGCATGCACTCTCTTGTGTATTACAATTATTACAATTATCTTGGTATCAAAGCAATGTCCGTAGGCTTGTTTTCGTTGATTACAATCACTTGTGTTTGAAATCATGATCCTCATTTTGTTATCATTGCAATATTCGTAGACTTACACTATCTTGTTTTGAAATAATTATCGTCATTTTGGGTTCGTTGTGATGTCC
This sequence comes from Owenia fusiformis, assembly GCA_903813345.2. Classification (NCBI taxonomy): domain Eukaryota; kingdom Metazoa; phylum Annelida; class Polychaeta; order Sabellida; family Oweniidae; genus Owenia; species Owenia fusiformis. The sequence continues at coordinate 19,911,274 of CAIIXF020000004.1, forward strand.
GTATGCCCTATTCTTGTTAATTACACTATTTTGCGTTTGGAATCATAACCGTCATCTTTGTATCATTGCAAGGTTACAAGGTTCGTACTTGTTGATTTCACTCTGTTTTTGAAATCATAACCGTCATCTTTGTATCATTGCAAGGTTAGAAGGTTCGTACTTGTTGATTTTACTCTGTGTTTGAAGGTTCATACTTGTTGATTCCACTCTGTGTTTGAAATCACAACCGTCATCTTGGTACCATTGCAATGTAAGAAGGTTCATACTTGTTGATTTTACTCTGTGTTTGAAATCACAACCGTCATCTTGGTACCATCGCAAGGTTGGAAGGTTCATTCATGTTGATTACACTCTGTGTTTGATATCATGACAGTCATCCTAGTTTCATTGCAATATTCAAAGGCTCATCCTTGTGGATTACACTCTTTAGCGTTTGGAATCATAACCGTCATCTTGGTATCATTGCAATGTTAGAAGTTTCATAATTGTTGCTTTCACTATTTTGTCTTTTAAATCATAACCGTCATTTTGGTCTCATTGCAATGCTAGAAGGCTCATTCTTATCTCTCTTTTTCTTTGAAATCATGATTATCAGCTTGGTGTACATTTTGTTCATCATGCTCATCGAAATCGTGACCGTCGTCACGCTAGATCATACGTGGACATTTTCGCTGCATGTTCGTAGGCACATGCAACTTAATGTCAAATACATAAACTAAAGATATTAAAAAATTAGAATACAAAGCCCGCTATTATTATGAAAATATCTCCTTTCATGGATACAAATCATGATATCCTTTGAGTATTGAAGCTATAGCCATTATTGTTTTAAAACACATTACTATTTCACGTGTACAAAATACCATGGCTGCAATTAACAATTCAAACTAGGCCCGAAAAGAGTGAAATTGGCAAGGAATACGGTAAACAGACACGTGCAATACTAGTTAACACTTAGAATTTCATAAGAATAATAATTACCAAACATTTGACAAATTATTCACGTTGCATCAAGAAATAAGAGGATTAAATGCATGGGCGGAATAACATTAAGTACAAGAGTAAAATGGGTGTATATAAGTCCCTTTTTGCAGCACACAGCACTCACACTGGGGCAACACCACATACAACAGGTTAGTTGAATTTACTATCTTATTGTGAGTAGTTCTTCTATATATGCAAATTCATTTTTAATGTTATTTGAAATGTTTGTTTTTTACTTTGTCACATTTTCAAGCCATTTTAGTAAGGAAAACTATATCCGTTCACAATGTAGAATCTTGTGTTTAAATCCTTGGAATTTTTTCAAACCAATGTCACCATGTACGCCAGGCACAACTATGCGTTTTGTTATTAAGATATAATTTCTGGGAACTTTTGCGGGAATACGAATACTATAATTTGGTGTTGTAAAAGCTAAGATGGAGGACTTGCTAGAAGAAAAAAATACAACAAAATTAAATCGAATTAATTTAGATCTAGACTTTGCTTATTCTTTATCTGCGCATGTTCCACAAATATTGTTTATTTGTGAATAATGAGTTATTAGAGAGATTTTGCAACTCACTTATAGCATGTTTATTATTTACAATACATAAGTTACTTATGAAGCGTTTGATTACGTCATCGCTTATTGCGCAGATCTATACGTCCATAAATTTGATATTGGAGAGTTTAAGCTAGCAATGTTTTTCACAACATAACCGTGAACGGAAAGTACATGAATCAATATAGCACTGTATAGCGCGCATACAAAACAAGCGCTAGTTAGTCTAGTTCAGATACCCGTTCAGCTTCAGAGTGGAGAGTTTAAGCTAGAAATGTATCCGTGAACGGAAAGTACAAGAATCAATATAGCAATGTATAGCGCGCATACAAAATAAGAGCTAATTAGTCTACTTCGGATACCCGTCCAGCTTCAGTTTCGTGTTTAGAACGCGAAATTCCAAATTTCACGTTGGTCTCAACGGGAATCATTATACTCGTGTCTATTGGTATATACTAGGCTGGTAATCTTGATTTCGATAAAAAAAGTGGAATTACAAATAGTTGTCTAAACGTAAAATATCACACTTATTGACGTATAAAGTTGCGCAATAAATGATGACGTAATGAAACGCTTTATAAGTTATACGTTATACGGGATTCGCACATAGCTAGGCAAGGTGTGTCCGATTCCAGCCAATCCGAACAGAGTATTCACATAATGAACAGTGTGTGAAATATCAATAACACACGCAAACTACTTAAACAGTTGTCATGGTGATGCTCCATCAAGTTATTACATATGACTAGATTATGTAATAAAGTAAAATATATGGTAGTTAAAATCCTCCGTCATGGGAGTTCGAACTCTCCTGATAGAAAAGATAAAACAAGACGAAAAGAGCCAAGATTTTTTTAAAGGAACTAAAGAAGAATAGAGAATAGAAATGATATATAATACAATGTATATGCAAACCTAAAACCTGTTTCAGTACTGATATATTAGTTTGGAACACTTATTCACCATTGAAATTGAGTGAATAACAATATTGACTCACCTCTTACTCGACAAGTTCTAAGCTGTTCGAGTTGCAGTACTAGTCTTACTCAAAAGAAGCCTGTCAGTCAAGTCAAGTAAGTAAGTCAACATTCGAAAATAAAAATCTCAAAAATCGTACATCTTTGATTTCCAAAATAATTTGTGAGGTGGTTATTAAGATGGTAATACACATTTTTACGTATTAATTTTGAGTACATCTCGAATCCATTCTCAACAAAGCGTTCTCGAAATAAGTATTCGAAATGTTTGAGTTCGGGATTATAAAAGTACAGTAAGATATACCGCTCCTTAACAAACTCCTTTGGGAACAAGACACAGAATCAAATGCATATTCTTCTTATTTACTCCCTGACACATGCCAATGAATGTTACATAAGTAAATATCTCCGTTTTAAATAATTTTGAAAACGCTGTTTTCTACAGGTGCCATTTTTCGTAATTGAAAAACAAAATTGAACATTTTGCATTTCTAAATTGATAAGTGTCTTGGAATACAACTTAATTGTAAACGATTTAAGTCATTAATAATATTTCCCTCAGTGATCCCATGCTAAATAGACAGTAATTGGGTCAATGTTTTGTGTTCGACCTTGTTTTCATGACTTTTAAACATGAGCCGACGATTATGTAGGAAATTTCATTTCCAAATGAAAGCGTGTCAACTCCTGTTTTTGCACACCATTTAGCCTTTTATAATGATAGATCGCCAAAATCTGCACGTAGCTCCTAATTAGGCGATATGGTTTTAAATTTATAGATGTAAGCAATAAACTCAAACAAAAATTCAAACCAGCCGCTATAATTTTGATTACACAAGACGAAATTTCTACTCCCGGGGAGCACTTTTGTAACACTTTGAAAGAGGATTCTTGAAAAATCGTTCGAATTTTCACAAAAGGTTTCACGTAATTTTATTGCTTCGTTTAAGCCTCGACTTATATCATACTCAAATCTTATACCATAATTATAAATTAAAATGAAACATTTAACTCACCAGGTTATATGATAAACCGTTTCGAGAATTGATGATTTGAGTTAACTGTGGATATTTATAAAAATGTAAGTCGCCATGTATTCGACAGTTAATGTACACACATGATGTACGCATAAACGTGTGACTAAAATATCAATTCGTGACTATCACATTTGGCTTTCAAAAATTAAGTTGGAAGTTACAGTGGTAGGAGATTAACGAAAACGTCAATCACATCCAAATATCCGAACGACGTCAAGTATTAATATTCACACTTTTCGTGCATCTCGAACAAGGCAAGGTTCTGTTATCCAGCAATGTGCATTCCGAAAGAAAAAATTCACAAATATCAACAAATTTCATTGAGTAGGATATTACATTCGAAATCACAACTTTCAAATTATTTGTTTTAACCAAGAATTGTAAGTACTTGAAACATGTTGTTAGTTTTTCAAACCGCATATCCTCATTTACCTTCTTTGACAAGGATGAATCCATTTGAAAACATGGATTTCTTGATTATTCTTCAATACTACCCTTGAAATATAAGTATGTAGGATATTACAGTGTAAATTGACACGCATTTGTTTGCTCCTTATCATGAACAAATAAATGCAGTACCATCTTGCAATATTTAAAAACAGAAAGTTCATTCTGTATTTAAACAAGAAAAAATACATTTATGGTTGGTTCATAATGAAAAATGACAAATAACATACATCTTTTGAAGTAGGGGTATACAGGGACACAGTGGAAAATCAGAAATTTAGGTCATATCCCAAAGATTGCTTCACCAATATGTAACAGAACATCAAAATTATCATTTACACGTTTGCTAATAGGTTTATTGAAAATAATTAACCAGAGGTTTACTTCAATTGTGGCACCATTCTTAGTAAATACTGATGAACATACGATTATCGAATGTTGACTAAGTTACTTGGCTTGACCGCTGTGCGAAAGTCAAAAATCTTTCGTATGCGCGACAGAGGTAGGGTAGTGTTTTATCTCTCCCTTTTTGGCACTCGTACCAGGCTCGCCAGATGGAGAGGGTTGATACAGTGCATATACACTCTACTATACCTTGCATTTGGTGTTCATGAGCAACCCATTTGGCTTATTAGTAATAATTATGTTATTTGTTTTTATTTGTCGTTTCCTTATTAAAGGGTTCCGATTAGCATCCCGTATAAAAACAACATGGCGGCTCCAGGCGAATCAACTGGATCAGTCCATTTTTAAGAAATAAGGGGAGTTCTGTAAAATCCAGTGTATTGAAATTGTCTTTGAGATAAAGTTATCCGTTTTACTTTATAATGATTTTGAAAACGTTATCCAAAGAGTGATTGCGTTCAAAGAATACATGTACAACAGCCAATATAAATCCTTGTATTAGAAACCGGTTTGTCTTGCTTTGTTTCATTTGTAGGATATTTCATATGCCAAGCTGTGTGCTATTACGTTATGGGAAAATTTAGATGCCAATTTTTCCTTATTATACACAAATAGAAGATCCTGAAACTTCACCCATAAATCTGGAATTGATTTGTCAAAATAAAAATCACCCTTTTATAAATGTGTGACGATCTATAATATACTTATGCTATATAACAGTTAGAGGTATTGACACAACGACCTCGAACCTGTGAACCCTTGAGTATTATTCCGGGATCGGGCCTTTTATACTAAACGGTGAGCAACACCAGAAACGAGTGTTCGATTTGCTAAACGATATGCGTCACCCTTTAATGGTTTATCGGTTGAAAGTTAATGAAGGTACTTTCAAAAATATACTAAACGGTGCAATTAGACAAACAGAGTATCTTATGCATTTCTAGGGGTTAGGTATAGTAGAGTGATATAGTCCACTACTGGAACGTATCCTTTTTAGATCACGCTCATCATGATGTTTCATCTGATTCTGCTTGCCACAGCTTTGATTATACCAAATACCGAGGGAGTGGATGTAGATAAGATAAAAGCCCTCTATTCCAAACTCCCTAAGCATCTTTTAGAGAAGTTGTTTAGTAATAAGAAAGAAGATTCCCTCGCAGATGTCGTAATGGGAAGAAGTGGCTTCGACATCCCGATTCCAGAAGGCTTCTTCGAAAGCCAATGCCTAGTCAGCAATCCGCCACCAGGTAAGACATTGGATGAGTGTTACCTTCTTCTAAGGCCACTGTATCGTGGCCTTCTAGTACAGATATATTTCTGCATGAACAACTGGTCATGTCGTAATCATAAAATTTGAAATCATATGTCCGCCATTTTTCCACATCACAATTTGAATTGCGAGTTTTGGTCTTATTACCTCACCAAAAATTCCAAAACACACATAAAGTGATCAGTGTATTAGTTCACATCTTCTGGATCGCTAACTTAGAATTTACAGCCAGTTACTAATGTCAGACGTTAACGACATTTCGTCCAGTTTTCGAACATCGCCATTTTTCTTGGAGCCATTTTGTTTTAATTTTAGACGAAATCCTGATGAAATCATGTAATATCTCATCAAGGAACCGAGCTGGGTCCGGTTTGGTTAATGATTTATTTATCTGGCGATTTTTAAAATATTCAATAAATTTATGACACCCCGGCATGCTTTTTTCAAATAGAGTTCACAGTATTCCAGATGCAATCCCCTCTAGCCAAGTATTGGCTAGAGACTCGAGTAAGATGAGTGTATGATAATACATACATGGCACGTATGAGATACAAATAAAATGATGAGATAGAAGAAGAAAATAGCTTTAAAATGCTTTTTATTTGAAGTTTCTAGCTTAATTTTGAAGGAAGTTGCATCAATTTTTGTAAAATTCGTAAAAATCTTATTTTGGCTTGCTTATGCCACGATCTCACCCCCCTGACTGAAAACCTTCGGCCCTCGGGCAGATATGTTATATTGGCCTCGGGATAATCCCAATATCCTTAACCTCATATAGGATAATCTCTATATCTATTTCACATATAGCTAGATATTAGTAAGACAGATTGCTTAACACCGCAACAATGTTAATCTACATAGCAGAGTCAAGATTGCTATTTGCACACAAGACAAAAATTACTTTCACAATTTTTAGATTATAATAGACCAAAGGTCACGTTAGTTTGGAATACCAATTGCAACTGGAGGTGACTTATAGTCAAGCAAATGTTTAGTCAGAAAATAACTTTTGAAAGGAATATCAGCGTCGAATATCAGGCTCAGATGAAGTATGTGAAACCGATGTGTGTCAGGGGAATCATGGGTTGTTTGTTGTTGTATTTTAGACGATTGCGCAGACATCTGTTTCATTATCCAGACATCGTGTATGGAAAATGCAGGAGCAGTCATGGTCAGCATTCAGAGGGATATCAATACGATTATGGCTAAATTGAGTAATCAGTCAAGATTCACGATTGTTACATATAGTGATGAGGCTAGATCTATAGGAGGATGGGTTAAATATGACGGTGCGGTTGATACAGAAATGAATGAGACTGGAAGCACGTGTGATGATTGCAAAGCTCAGACACACAAAGCTTTACAGATGTGCCAAGATAGATTTCAAGTTCTAGAAGAAAACGATGCAGACGTGGAAAAACATTTTCTAAAGAATATTATTATATTTACCGATGGGATATCCTTTAATAGAAAGGGCGATATGGGCGCTGCAAAGCAAAGTACAATCAACAAGGCGTTGATAATAAAAGCAACTACTCAAATCAACATGCAGGTATTATTTATTCGTCTGTTACCGCATATAGCTTTTTAAGTCATACATACCATTACGTACGTATATACGATTTCAACGATTATTTTTAAAAGTTAATGGTGACATAAATAAATCATATTCCATATTATGGTATGGTATATTATGTTGTTATGTTATGTTATAATGTGCAGGAGACACCATTTCTACATTTTTACATTGTAGTCTACAAAGATGGAGCAAGAGCATATTATTTATCGAGGATCTCTAGATGTATAATGTAACATGTGCAAAATTGACATTAAGCGCTTATTTCTTCGTCAGGAATTGAAAATGGGTTTTATATACCTGGGGCAACACGATATTTTTCTCGGCCTCCAGTAACCTATCATATAGTCATATTTGACATTGGTACCAGTATTTGATATAGTGTTTTAAATGTTTTATCTATAGAAAATGATGTGATACGGTGACATCAGAATGTTATATTGATATTGTAAAAATAGAGAATATATTCTCGCCACTAATGCACCAATCAGAGCCCTAGAAAGACCGTCATTAGATTACGATAATCCGATATGGTGATTTTTCTCTTCTGCAGGTTGTAAAGATTATAACAACACAGCCTGGCGATGACGTGACGGGAGATGACGAATGGGGGGTATTTATAAACCATATATTTCATACAAGGTGGTTTAAAATAAGTAGAACAAACATTAACGTTAATTGAGCAAAAGAGGCACGTGAGGCAACATTTATACAATATTAAAAGGTATGCTTGAATACGTTAATGCGTCAAATGATGAATATGCATGAACCTGAAATATTCTCTTCAATTGTAGGCATTAGACATGGATGCAGGAAGCAAGTTCCAGGATGTTCTAAATGTAAACGGCCTTGGAGTTTACGGGGATCAAGATGTTGACATTGGTTTCTTACCATGCGGAGTGGAATTAATAGGTACAACAAGAGGGAAACGAGGAAGATACTCTTGGTTTTAACACCCCAGGCTCATTTGTCGTACGGCGGCTGTATGTTGGAAAAAATAGAATAAGTTCCCTACCCGAATAAAAGTTACCAAATTGTCATTGAAAACAAGAAATCGGGTTTACCGATGCAAGCTTGGAATGTGTAATTTGAATGAATTTGGGCAATCTGCGTGAGGTTTTTTTTCTGGTTCAGTTTGTAGCGCGTGCATACATAACACTGGAGAGGTTAAGCTAACGATGTTTTTCACAACGTAACCGTGAACGCAAAGTACAAAAATTAACAAAGGAATGTATCGAGCGCTCATAGTTTTATGCGCTTAGTCTACTTCAGATACTCTTTCAGCTTCAGAGTTTCGGGTTTAGAACGGGAGATTTGAAATTTGACGTTGGGTCAACGGGAACCATTTTACCTGTGTCTATTGAACACTATGCTGTCAGTTTTGATTTCGATGCACAGTTGAATTCTTGCTGAACACGATGATGTATGTCATGCATGATTTAGCGCCAAAAATCTTACGAAACGAGCTCGTTTAAAATATGTATTAGAAAACCAGCTATAAAACCGCATCAATGACATACTATAGAATCATTACACGCTATGGTGTAGTCTAAACAAACACTGGATTTGAACGGCTATTTATATGAGAAGGCTACATGAATTTGTATATGGTCGAGTGATACGTACAGGTTCAGTTTCGATTATATATGCAAAGCTTAACCTCTCCAGTAAGGCTTAAATTAAACTTCTTTCTCATCATTCTAGGTGTTTTTGTCGCTTCATAAATAATGGTATATGAATGGCGAGTGAGGATTAGGTCGTATATTCATTAATCCACACGATCGCCGTAGCAAATATGACTGCTCAAAAATCATTTATAAATTGCACTCACAATATATGATGTAAATATAGCATTAACGTTTTTATCCCACGATTAATGTGTTATCTGTACAATAACAGCTATTGATATTTCTGATATCATTGAAATTCGTGTGATATTTTCCAGAAAATCGTTTATCAAACTCATATGCGTGTGATATCGTTTATCTCACGCATATCCGTTTGATATCACATTTGCATTTCGCGCCACAATATTGTTGGAAATTAGGTCAGATAATTTATTCTCTTTTGAGAAAATAGGTCCGTTAATTTATTCTCTTTAAGTTTCATTGGTGTATTAAATTACGATTGTGTATATAATTTGATTAGAAGGCTGCTAAATAACGATTTAAAATTGTATTTATGACGAACTATATCACAAGGTGATCGTAATCATGGGATAAACCTAATATCACATAATTTCTCGTGATATCATTTTATCGCCTCGTAGATATCAAATATCAACACTCATTCGCTTCGCTCACTCGTGTTGATATTTGATATCAACTCGGCGATAAAAATGATATCACTCAAAATGATGTGATATTCTGTATATATATACGTGCAAAGTGTGTGCAGGCTGCAGCTGTAGTGTCCAACAGGCCGTACAGTAAACATACGTTTGCCGCAGAGTCACCTTCCATTTGCCCATGTATCTGGAAAAATACGCCCCCCGTAGGGAGACCGTACGGTAACAGTGCATCACCGTTTAATGATGAAACTGCTGTGGTATTCATAATTTTACTGGTTAATTTAGAAGCTACATTGTCCAATGCTGCAATCATTGCTATTGTTAGCATATACCTGTATTATATTCAAAGAGATAAGTATTGAAATTGAATTCGTTGTATACTATTTTCAGAGGACCCTGTGTGCTGTACAGCTGATGTTGTATTTATTATTGACCAATCCAACAGCATCAAAAAGAAGGATATCCATACGTTACTCGAATTTTTCGACGATTTTGTTAAAATCCAGGAAAAAATCCTTGAGCCTGGTTTTATTGACAGGACCGGTGGTTTACAGGTATGCAAGTAGTTTAACCTTATACACCCTATGCAGACAGAGCCTGTGGGAAATATTGGGTGCGGAGCAAATGAGCGGAGGGTGCGGAGCTAACGGTTATTTTTTAATTTAAATTTGGGATATTTCTGAAACTAAGCCGTTTTGGGACTTCAAATATACCAAGATATGTGTATTTGACACCAAATATCAATACAATTGTGAAAATAGTAGCGCAATTCATTCTATAGGGACGCAGTGTGCCTTAAACCTTTCCCAGACCTATATATTTTGAAATTATCCTTTTAATACTGAGTCCCCAGCATTCATAAAAAATGGTGTTCAAGGTGCACTATCTATACAAATTATTTTTGCATTTTGGAAGCCAGGCAGTATCTGTGTGATTTTATAAAAATACGGAACTTTTTTCAGATATGAGCCCCCTCTAAATATTGGGTGCGGAGCAGCTCCATAAACGTAGCTCCGCACCCAATATTTAGAGGGGCTCATATCTGAAGAACATTTCCGAATTTTTATAAAATCACACAGATACTGCCTGGCTTCCAAGATGCAAAAATAATTTGCATGGGTAGTGTATCTTGAACACCATTTTTTATGAATGCTGGGGACGCAGTATTAAAAGGATAGTCTCAAAATATATAGGTCTGGAAAATGTTTAAGGCATACTGCGTCGCTATAAAATGAATTGCACTACTATTTTCACAATTTTATTGATATTTGGTGTCAAATACACATATCTTGGTATATTTGAAGTCCCAAAACGGCTTAGTTTCAGAAATATCCCAATTTTAAATTCAAAAATGACCGTTAGCTCCGCACCCTCCGCTCATTTGCGCCGCACCCAATATTTCCCACAGGCTCTGTCTGCATAGGGTGTTATATAGGCTTATATATTTTGACATACTTAGTTTATTTCAATATAGATTAATTTATACTGTTTACCCTTTGCTGTTGTTGCTGTTTACCCTTTGCATTCGTTCGACTTCGCTTCTTAAAAGAGAGCTCCGTCTATACAGTTAGACTCTGCGCGGAGGGTAGTTGCTGTGTATACCCTCGTATACATGTTCCCATTAATAATGATTTTACAAGATTCAACGCTTGATTACTATCTGAGTATTTAACCAGATGAGCATGATATGGTCACGGCGATGTTTTACAATACATTAGAAAATATTCAAGGTTACTAAGAACAAGTGAGAGACCTTTGAGATCGTGCTTGTGTTTTCATGAAGATTCATACAAAATACAAAATAGAATTTTTCCAATGTCGAAAATGCTTCAAAATCAATAATAACTGCATCATGTAACATACCATACCATTTCTTATGGATAAAGGTAACACACACTTCCTTTATGATAATTAAGGCTAAGCTGGAAAATAACATTTTGGTAAAAATTGCCATACCTGCACATGTTATTTTCTGGTACAAAAAAAGTATGAAGGCATGTGTTAATTTCCTTGCTTTTTTCAAGAAAGTATCATTACATTGTCTCAATTTAGAATATCTGGTAAGAGTTCAATGGGAACTCCCGGAAATTCTGATATTTTACACTTTCTATTTTTCCAAATTTTCTTCCAAAGTTTCCAGACAATAGAGGAGCTACCATTGACCTGTTTCCAGATATTCTAAAAGTAAACAGTGTAATGATACTTTCTTGAAAAAAGCAAGGAACTACACACACGCCTTCATACTCAATTTTGTACCAGAAAATAACATGTGCAGGTGTAGCAATTTTTTACCAAAATGTTACTTCCCAGCTGAGCCTTAATTATCATAATGAAAGTGTGTGTTACCTTTTTTAGATTTGGAAACAGGTACACGTATATAGGGCTAAATAAAATGTAGTTATACTGAATGTATAGCTTATTCGTTGATTCATGTTTTGCTTAAAAATCATGAATTTGTGTCGGTTAATTGACCTTTTCCATATAAATGGAAAATAGATGGCATCATGGGTGTTGGTAGGGCTACGGTAGGGCTAGAATACATGTAAATGTATTGCCAGAGTCACTTAATTTCTTGATTTAAGAAACAATTCCATTTGTATCAACTTAAAACACCATTGGAATGTAACTATATGATCTTATTGACATGTGGATTGTGATTTTACATTACAATTGTTATCCCTGTTAGAGTAAATTAATTTTTTTCAGCATTGTGTCAATGGGGATTTAGTCTGACCTTTTTTTAGACAACTAAAAAAATCATTACAATTTGAATAAAGGTAAATACCAGTGCGAATCAAAGTTGTTTTGATAGAAAATTACACAGAGAATTCAAATATGCCATCAAATGGAAGAAATTTTAGTCTTTAATGGTTAAAAATGTAGATCTCCTAAAATCTCATTAAAACGAGACTTTAACGAGATTTCAAAGCTATATTGAAAAAGGATCATTGGCAGTAAAACATAACTGTATTGATATTCGGTGCAGAATTTTAAATTGCAGTTGTTTTAACTTGTCCTGTGAAGTATTGGCAGTGATTGTTTTGCCCATTAAACATAAAATATGTATTTCTATTTCTATAGATTGCTTTGATAACATATGGAGGTTCTGTTACTGTTTGGGCCCACTTGGGAGATTATGGAAAGGCTGGTCTCATAAATGTGATAAGCAAGATTCCTAGGAAAACAACCAAATACACGCATACCCATGAAGCATTGGGTATGTCAATTTAATGCTTGGGTGTCAAAAGAATATAGTCTAAAGCGAGTTTGGCGATCCTTGTCATATCGGGTGTCCCAAAAAATGAGAAACTTTTGACAAGTATTTTCTCCGTAACTGATGTATCAAATTCACTTAAAATTCGTACAAAGTAGCCCAAGAGCATCATTAAAAAGGTAGAAAAATAAGAAAAAGATCATGCAAATGTAATGTGAGTACTAAGAAATTTAACTCGGAAAGCATATCAAAAGATCTTATACTATACCAGAGCAACGCAATGAGAACTTCATAGCATTTGTACCAAGAAATGGGAAGCAATTTGACAAGTAATTTCTCAGCAATAGATGAGCTAAATTCTTTGAAAACTTAAAGCACTTAAGGCTATCTTCTGCTATTGCTATGATGTAAAAGATTGATTAAATATTATGTGTGTATTTTTGAATTAAAGACAGAATGTCAAAATAACCAATATCGATGTAAAAGTTACTAAGTAATTAATCCATTTCAAAGCAAAGATACGTTTCCGTATTTATTCTAACAATATCATCTCCAATGAATTTTGGGAATGCATGGATTTATTGGGAAGAATGAAACAAATTAATTAGATAACACTTAGAAAAGATATTTTTATTGATTGACAGATGCTATCACCCACTATGGAGGTCTCATAGCAGAGCTCGTCCGGTGTCAAAGAAATTATGGTCCCCCAGGGATTATGGTCCCCCTTTTAAAGGCCCTTACTGGCCCTGATTGTGTATAAGATAATGAAGGAAAGAGTTGTATTTAGGTCACCAAATAAATCAATAGAGAGTAGGACCATAAATTGATAGGACCTCCTACCCTTTTACACCGGTATGGAACTTTTTGACATGCTATTTTGAAAGTCTTAGTACTCACAGAATATTTACTCGATTTTTATATATTTTTACAACTTGGTAATGATACTCTTGGGCTACTTAGTGCAAATATTCAGTGAATTTGGTTCATCAGTTGCCGAGAAAATACTTGTCAAAAAGTGTCTCATTTTCCCAACTATTTCGACTTTATCCGCTGGATATACACAATAGCCTCTACATGTACCAATGTATACATGCCATTAAGTGTTTTGTTCAATATTGTATTCAATTTTGAACAAAATACTCAATCGGCCATTAGGTAGCAACACAATAGAACGAATTGTAGTTTATTTAAACGAATATTAATCTGTAACACAGAAGAGTGCATTCTTTTTCTATTGTTTTTAAAGAATTGACACTTGGCAAGCTATCCAAAACCAGTGTGGCACAAAAGACGATTGTCTGCCTCATGCAACGCAATAAAGCTGAAATAAAAAACACCCTATTCACGGATTCAATAGTTGAATGGTAAACACAAAAAACAAATTGTAAACTGTATCTGGCCTATTTCATGCAGTGCACTAAAGCTGAACTAAGTACACTCACTTCTCAACACCCTTACCTCATAGGCAATAAATAAAAAAGAAATCAAATTTTCCTAAAATGGAATCTTGGGTCGTCTACCTTTCATAAGAGTCAATGTGAGGTTTAAGTTAGATAAACCATACGTCAATTACCTTGGCTATTATTCCTCGTAAAACCCAGTACTCATAGTTTATCCATAACACAATGTAAATGTTTCAACATATTTTCCCAGCATTGAGTAGAAACAAGTTCGGGTATTTGAAAAGGGTGGACCTAAAATCCTAACGTTCAAAAATAGGACTTGACTGAACAATTTCTACGTATGATAATGAAAATGAATACATGCACGTAGCATATCATTGTTGCTTGAATTCAATCGTCGAATCGGTAAGATTAGTATTAATGAATGGTGCCTTCTTGACGTAAACATGTCCATAAAATACAATGCTAAACTGCATCAACCTCATAGTAAAACACTCCAAATATTAACAGATGCTGCTTTGGAAGAATTACAAACATACGGTCGGACGACACTGAACTATGTGAGAAAGATTGTTGTCATTGCAACCGATGGAAGAACTTGGATGAAAGGTGACAAACAAGCATACAACGGAAACAAAACAATAGATGCAGCGAAACGAATAAAAGATTATGGTGGCGAAATTTATTTAGTCGGTGAGAAATTACTCTATATATTCATTAAAACATCCTTGCTGCAAGGGTATTTTACAAGTATATATTTAAGCATAAATTTAAGCATAAATGAAGTCCTTTGGAGAAGGATGTCATTAAAATTAAAGCCAATGTTCCTTTCAAAATAGTTTATAATTGGTGAATACATTGTTATGCAACTCTTGTAACTTTCAAAGGCAATGGATTCACTAACTATTTGGGTATGTTCATGAAGCGTACATCATTTGCAGAAAACAAGGCATACCCCACTGTGTGTTTGTGTCGCTGGTTGACCCATATTTAAAACCATAAATATATACACAATGTAGTATCTTGTTTTTAAGGACTTCCAAATTACAAAGGTAGAAGTGATGGTTATGAAAGAGAGTGGAAATACATTGCGACTGAACCAAAGGATTGTACCATTGTTAACATGCAGAAACCTGGAAAGGATGGACCTTTCACAGACCTTGAATACGTTGGTCTTCATCTCACAAAGGAGATTTGCTACACTGGTAAGTTCCATTTGAGTTGAAAATATTTAGTAATACTAAGAAATCAAAATGACAGTGCCATTAAAAGACCGCCAGGTATGGTGTTAAAAGGGTTAAGTCGTTTGTTTGACCATAATTATAATCTGATCATAAATAAAACATTTTTCATTAAGATAGGCCTAGTTTTTTCATCCAAGTTGTTATCAGGATATGCAGAACGGCGTTAAAATGCGGTAACATTGAAAACTACATAGCTATCCCATGTTATTTTCCCATGAAGGACCCTCATGCCATCTATTGTTTCATTTACCCTGATTTTGGTCCGACAACAACAATTTAGTATCCTCCATTTCAACGCCATTATTTATAAGTTATCCAGGGTGGATCCAGGATTTTGTGTTGGGAAGGGGGGACCGGAATTCTATTTTGTCATCCGTTCAGGTGATATGTTCGAGCTGATATTCAATCCTTGATTTGCAGGACCCAATGTGACATGTCCCTGGAGAGATAACCCGTAATGGAAACACAACATTTTCGACAGGAATCAAACTGGACAAGAAATGGAAACACACGTATCTGAAGCTAGACATGAGCATGATTATATACTGCATATTCAAGAATCTTAAGATTTACTTATTAATGAACTCCTTTCAAGAAATAAAGGCTGATATTCTGAACATATTTACAGCGATCAGCGTGTATCTCTAGTCTTTAAAGTGTGCGCCAAAGTTTAAAACTGCGCAGGCGCAGCGCTCTCGCTAACCTATATAAAGAGATTAGAGGGTACAGGCTTCAGAGGTAAGCCAGGAAGGTGTACAACTATCGCCCCGTCTTGATTTCCCGTATAATCGTTACCAGGCAAGTTTCACCATTGGAATTGAAAATGACTATTAGATATACTTTGTAGATGTTTATATATGAAGGTATTAGTGTATGCATCAAACAAATGGCTCATTTTGAACACATAAAAAGTATTTGTGTTTTGTTTCCCAGGGAATTGTATTCCCATGTAGTTCGTATACACACATAAATAGTGTACATTATGTTGTACTTGAATAGCCTGGCTGATAATATTGAAGGGCATGCTGATTGTACACACGAGTACATGCATGAAGGCCTAATATTGATATTGCTTGCATACCTAAGTAAAAATAAACTCTTCTAATCCCCTAATGTAAACACGGCGGTATACGTACCCCGATTTATCGGGGGCTTTAACGTATTCTGAATATTTGAGAGTTTAAGCTCGCATTTTTCACAACGCAACCGTGAACGCAAAGCCAATGAATCAATACAGTAATGCATATATTTATTTATTTATTTATTTATAAAAATATAATTTGTAAAATCTACTTTTAACGCCGTAATAAATACTTTTAACGCCGTCAAAAACGATTTTATACGCCGTTAAAAGTTACTTTTGACGCCGTCAAAAACGATTTTATACGCCGTTAAAAATAACTTTTAACGCCGTCAAAAATTCATTTTGAACGGCGCCAAAAACTATTTCATACGTCCTTACTTTTAGCCACAGGTAAAAAAGCATAAAATCGTTTTTACGGCTTTAAAAGTATGACGATACATTGGTCCAGGTGGCCAGCCATAGATCTGTGTTTAGAACTTGAGATTTGCAATTTCACGTTGGTGGCAACGGGAATCATTATACTCATGTCTATTGAAAACTATGCTGGCAATTTTGATTTCGATGCATTTGTTTTCTGAAGAAAATGATGTATGTCATACATGTTTTTAGGTCAAGTTGTCGGGTTCAATAAAACTAATAAATGAACTTAAGTGTCTGATTTGATTAAACAAATTACTATATTGTATTTATAATCACAAATCATTAATTACAAAAATATACAAGGTATACTAATACTACACATAAAACTGGACGGCTGATGCTGCAAAACGTGCACACTGGATACGTGGAAGGTTACTGGGCTTATGCTGTACGTAGACGGACGTTATGGTAGATGATACAATACACGTGAACTATCGAGAGTCTAATATCACGTTCACCACGTGAAGATGCTGGCTGAACGTGTTGGTAGACTTCTTACTCGAGTCGGTTTATACTCACATCGACGTTACTGGATAAGAGTCTATGAATGTGATAATAGTCACTTGGTTTTATGCTGTACGTGGACAGACGTTATAGTAGATAATGCATTGCACGTGAATTAACGAGAGTCTAATATCACGTTCACCACGTGAGGATACAGGCTGGACATGTTGGAAGACATCTTATACTAGTCCAATATTACACTGATACAACTCAGACACAGTTTATAGACGCACGAGACAATACAAGGAGACAGTCTGTGCACATACGCAGATACATTTCTCGTTGACCGCTACATACTACACCAAAACTATAAAAAATGGATAATAAACCTATCTAAGACACACGTTTCTAGAATATATGAAATATAATATTTTCAACTAGTTCCCTAAACTGGTACAGATAACCAATGGATGCTAAGAATAATATGCCATATAAGTGAACACCGAATACAAGAAAATTATAATTATCTTGAACAATATAACTTATCCTTGTACAATATAATTTATCCTTGTACAATTTAGCAATTACAATAAATAAACATAAAGGAAATATTGTAATGAATATATACTAAATAAATACCTCAGTATGTTTCACAAATGTTGACCACATATTGTACAAAGTCACGCCACGTGTTATGACAAGGTAGATGACATCGACACTACACGAACATGTTGACACTTGACTTCACAGGAAAACGCACAACAGATAAACGTGGTTCACAAATGCAAAGGTATTTATATGAGTGGACAGTGAGTGAAATAGTGAATGAAATACTAAGGAAATGGAATGATGCCAATTTATTTCTATACTTATGAATACTACCTAGAGTATATTGAATGATAAAACTCGCGTTTGACTGAAACGCTAACCATACTTGACAGTCATACATGTTTTTGCTTCAAATATTTTACGAAACGAGCATATTTAAAGTATGTATCATAGAAAACCAGCTGTATAACTATCACTGGCATAGTGCACGATGATGTGTAGTGTTACACCCCAGTCACATTTCCTACGGCGACCTTGCGGTCTATCATTCCTGCGGCCAGTAACATTTCTACGCTCGCCGTGGAATTTCTGCGCTCTTATACTTTTGCAGTCACATTTCCCACGGCAGTCGCACGGTAAATTTTAAATTTCTGTTGATAAATAATACGTTTTTCATTTTATTTACATCGGGACAATTTATAAATGTTATTCATAGTGCTAGGATGTAATATCAAATGAAAAGTGATCGTGAAACATTGACAAATAATGATTCAATCTTGTTGAACCAGTTGATTTCTACGGGGACTTCAGAAATTAACAACTATTATAACTCCGAGTTATAATTTCTACGCCTTCCCTGCGGCCTGTAAAAAGCTGCATACGCCGTACGGAGGCCGCAAGGCGAGAGTAGTTTTTCTACGCTCGCCGCAGAATTTCATCGATTTAATTGATCTGCGGTCGACTTGCGGCCGCCGTGCGACAAATGTGACTGGGATGTTACACCAGTTTACACCTGTGTCATGTTACTGTAAATATACTTATGAACAAAAATGCACTACATTCAACATGCATTAAAGGACAGTATAATTATGTAATGGGGGGGGGGGTGATATCGATGGAAAATATACAAAAGTATTTCTGCTTGGAAACAGCTTCTTTCAGACTGAAATACATGTAAGTGGCAGTTCCATTGATATTGGATTTTTTTACATGCATTTTCGAATTTGTCATTTTTCACATAATATGTAACCGATTTCTATTGTATTTGTACACCTTGCTAATGATACCCTAAGGCTACTTTATAATAATTTTCAATAAATTTGAGCCTGTAATTGCTGAGCAAATACTTGTCAAAGAGTGTGACGTTCCCGGGGTGACGTTTTTGAGACAACCGATCATTTAGAGTTGTCCTTTGCTAATTACCCCTACAATTTTACGTCATGTTAAGCTTGGATCACAAGTAATTCATGTCATCAAATTATCTTTCTGACACTGTGTAATGATATGAGTCAGGCCAATGTCATCTAACATACTTTTCAATGTTTCCATGAAGTAATGTATGATTCAGAGAATATAAAAACCCCTCGTTAAAATACAATATCAATTTGCTCTTATTCTACTTCTTTCTCATTTAGATCATCATAGGTGGCCTATTGTTTGAAGTTTATACAGTTAAAGACTTGTTTGGATGCTATATGTGCTCGGCCTTGCCTATCCCATCTACTGTTTCATATTTAAACTATTGCTACCATTCTATTTCATTCTGGGACAAATAATTTATCTATATAAGCAAACGTGGGCCTCCCTGTAAAGTCATCACTGGCGTAATCATGTCAAAAATGAACATAGCAGTGAGCCAATTACAAAAAAAAAATATAAATAAACGTATATGAAGTCAACAATTCAAATTGTTAATAAACCCCAAAATAATTCACATTAATTCGCATTTTTATATACATATATATTGTAATGGGTATGACAGAGGTTACAATTTTATGCAAAGGATGATATCAAATAGACAGGTTTGTTTGATAGTCGTCTGATATATTTCCATCAATGTAAACATTTTTTGCATTTAAAATGTATATATTAGTTTGTAATTAGCATTGTTTCTATCATAAAACGAGCAATAACCATTCCAAAGGCGAATGTCGCACAGCTGTGTCAATGACAGAAAATAGAAAACATAAACAAATTGATTGTTTCAATTGTGATACATAATCATGTAGCATGTCAATCAAGGTGACTTTCAATCGTGATACATAATCATGTACCATGTCAATCAAGGTGACTTTCAATTGTGATACATAATCAAATAGCATGTCAATCAAGGTGACTTTCAATTGTGATACATAATCATGTACCATGTCAATCAAGGTGACTTTCAATTGTAATACATAATCATGTACCATGTCAATCAAGGTGACTTTCAATTGTGATACATAATCATGTACCATGTCAATCAAGGTGACTTTCAATGCTATGGGGAATTAATTTAGTCTCCCTGTCCTCTCAAGATTGAGATATCTCAAATTTAAGAACCACTGTTCAAAATATTTGTTATCATCCCTCATAATCATCTAAATCAAAGATGAAGTTGCATCATTACATGACGTCATGTGATGCAACAAAAAGAAGTTTTCATTTGTCAAATATGCCCATGTTTTTTACAGTTTTAGCGCATGGAAAAATCACGGGATTCGTTTTGCGGATTAAATTTGAATAATAAAAAAACATCATTTGTTGTCTTTTGTTTGGCTCTGAAATAACCTAGAACACATCTTGGAATTAATTCATTTCTTAATTCCTCCTTTAATACATTTGATTACACCCTATTTCTGTTCATGATTACACCCTATTTCTGTCCAGGGAACAAAAACATTCCGACCTTTCGTTTTTATTATACATTTTATTTATAACGACACGTTCATTATTTGAATTGCCAGTGTTTCTAATTGACGTTAGAGCTCATGAATAAAAAGTCCATAACGGCCATGTAATTCCATCAAGTGAAACTGGATAGAACATTGAGAATTAATTAATCCATTTAATTAGAAGTATCCAAATCATGTAATACGCTTTTAGGTATATATAAATAACAGAAAGTCAGTAATCAGTGCAGATCTTTGAGAGAAATGTCTGAAATACCGTAAACACAATCAATTAATCGGACATTTTAAGCAAGAGCAATATACAATAGGTGTATATAAAGGCCTGTTTGTGTGGATTAGATCACTTCGACGAGGCAACATCATCAGGTAAGTCTTAATAATCACCAATCAATTGATTAATTGATTATATATTTTTTCTGATTTGTGTTCTTCAATTTCTTGATCTTATCATTTAATAATATTGGAATGCTTCATCAAAGAAAAATCAAAGAAAGATTGAATTAAGATGGGCCAAAGATATCATAATAATCATTTAATTGTAACCTTTTTAAATAAATCATGTACATGTCTGCCTTCTACTTCTGAATTGGACAAAACAATATATTGCTTCGTGTGGGGTCTAAATAAGATTATTTCATATACGTTTGAAAGTTAACTAATTTCTCCATACATGTAGCTTTGGCACGCATTTGCATTCTCAGATTCTGGATAACCTTTTGAAGTTGTACGAATTCGAATATCATCTCCAACTCAATCATAACCGTTATTAATATGGAGCATCATGTGCTCTAATAAAACTCACGATCATATAATTGGTTCTCTGTCATCTGCATCGTTTGAAATGTACAAAAGCCTGTACTAGAAAACAATAAACGTTTTTCGGATATCATGATCATAACTTCCGACTCGATTTGCAAACGCCTTGGCGTGATGCATGACTCACACATTTTTTTGATTACATGTAAATAGAACGTGTATCTAAACTATTGAATACATAACGCCAAGTAAGTACATTTATTAAAATGTACATGGTTTAGATCAAATCATAAATTGACAAATCTGTTTATTATATGATGGTTTATCTCATTTTTCATTTTCATCTATAAAAATCAAATATAAAGAATATGAAGTTTTCTTCTTTTTCCAGTTTCCAAAAGAATCAGTTAGGCGCAAATACTGCTGTACGTTCTCACATCATCTCGCTCCGACTATAACAATAAATATATACAAGTGGGAAATGTGAATTGTCATTAGAACAAGTGCGTCGCCATTTTTGGGAGAAGTTGGGGATGCGCGATTTTTATATTTTGAATTTTAGATGTTACTTAGTTACCGAGGCTTACAGACACATTCCATGCACATTGTATGTTGCCGCCTAGAACCAGTTCAGGGGTTAAAGGTGAAATAATTTGGAATAACAAATCAATTCTAATTAATGATAAGGAGGTGATGTACCAACATCTCATGGAAAAGGGAGTCCTTTATATTAATGACCTTCTTAACGAGAATGGGGGGTTTTTACAGTACAATGAGTTTAAGACTAAGTATAATATTAATATCAACTTTCTTGAGTATTTTTCAATCATATCGGCTATACCAAATGATTGGAAATCTCTATTGAAATCAGATTTAAATTCGACCTTTGAACCCAGCATACAGGAAGAACTCGTGTATTTGAAACTTGGTGAAAAACAGGTGACAATCTCTAGTATAACGGTAAAATCAATTCAAACAATATTAAATGGAAACAAGCTCTTGGAACCGTTATATAAAGACAAACATGATCGTGAATTAAAGAGAACCGATTATTTTAAAATGCCTTATATGTGCACGAAACTACGGCAAGCGAAAGGGGATATACCGCAGAATTTATAATTCAATGGAGTTTTAACATGGGAGTGATATCACACACCGCGGCCCAGTCAGATAGATTTCTGCGCACTTTATTTATTTAATTCACTTTGCACAACGCGCCCCCTGTAATTCATTCAGTGCGCGATTAAAAATTGGTTATGAGTGATATCGCACACCGCGGCCCCGTCAGATCGATTTCTGCGCACTTTATTTATTTAGCCAGAATATTAACACACTCAAAATATCGCGCTAAAGCTAGTATATGCTGGTGTACGGAAAGCGATAGGGGACATGCGCATAATTCAAAATCGAATGGAGATTTAACATGGGAGTGATATCACACACCGCGGCCCAGTCAGATAGATTTCATCGCACACTGTACGGAAAGCGAAAGGGGATATACCGCAGAATTTAAAATTCAATGGAGTTTTAACATGGGAGTGATAGCACACACCGCGGCCCAGTCAGATATATTTCTGCGCACTTTATTTATTTCATTCACTTTGCACAACGCGCCCCCTGTAATTCATTCAGTGCGCAATTAAAAATTGTTTATGAGTGATATCGCACACCGCGGCCCAGTAAGATCGAGCTGCGCACTTTATTTATTAACACACTCAAAATATCGCGCTGAAGCTTGTATATGCTGGCGCGATGTAATTATAGTTTTCTGTTGATAAATGCCCAACAAGAAACGGTAGCACAACGAATTCATCTTTTTTCGAAAGACTGCAGACTTGACCTGCGAAATTGTAATTTTGGATCACAGTGATGCCTCTAGAGAGGATATCTATGAGAATTACAGATTATAGTGCGCAGAATTATAAAGTCAAACTGACCTCAAAATGGTAGTACACAGTGTACACTGCCATCTTTCAATAAAGTAACTACAGACCTTCGTATACAAAATACCAGAATGATTGATGTAATACCTGTATACCATTTCTTCTGGGAGAAGGAAAGTTCCTATATGTATTCCATGGCCGTAGCCAGGGGGCTTCACCCCCCTCCCCCTGCCAAATATTCGTTCAAAATCATGCAGTTTTTCACCATTCTTAGTAGCACTTTTCGCATGATTTTTTTGCCATAACTGTCAAAAAGCTCCCCCTCTTGGCCAAATCTCCCCCTTGGTAAAACCACTCCCCCAGGTTAATCCAGGATACGGGTCTGTATTCTTAGACGAGATTGTTCAAGAACATAAGGTAGACATAAGTGCCACCTGTTAAAAGCTAGGAGATCTTTTCTAAGTTATTAAGTCATCAATCAGCAGACTGGTAATTGTATCGCCCACCCACTTCAAACTCCATACACTAACATACTATTACAATTTTATCTGTGTTTATTTGACTGTAGAAGGTGTACATTCATAGCATTGAATTGCATTTCATTGCATTGTATTGTATTGTATAGCACATCATTGTATTGTATTGTACTGCATTTTATTGTATTGCACTGCATTGTATTCTATTGCACTGCATTGTATTCTATTGCATTATATTGTACTGTATTGCACTGTATTATATTATATTGCACTGCATTGTACTTTATTGCACTGCATTGTATTGTACTGCAGTGTACTACATTGTATTGCGCTGCATTGTATTGTATTGCACTGCATTATAATGTATTGCATTGTACCACATTGTGTTGCACTGCATTGTATTACACTGCATTGTTTTGAATTGCACTGCAATATATTGCACTGCACCATATTGTATTGCATTGCATTGCAGTGCACTGCATTGTATTATATTGCACTGTATTGTATTGCACAGTATTGTATTGCATTGTCTTGAATTACACTGCATTTAATTACACTGCATTGTATTTTATTGCACTGCATTGTATTGTACTGCAGTGTACTGTATTCTATTGCACAGTATTGTTTTGTATTGCACTGTATTGTATTGCATTGTATTGAATTGCACTGTATTGTATTTTATTGCACTGCATTGCACTACATTGTATTGCACTGTATTGAACTGCGATGTATTGTATTGCACTGTATTGTATTGCACTGCACTGAACTGCGATGTATTGTATTGCATTGTATTGTATTGCACTGCACTGTATTGAACTGCGATGTATTGTATTGTACTGCATTGTATTGCACTGTACCACATTGTATTGCACTGCATTGTATTGAAATGAACTACATTGTAACTGTATTGCATTTTATTGCACTGCATTGCACTACATTGTATTGCACTGTATTGAACTGCGATGTATTGTATTGCACTGCATTGTATTGCACTGTACTACATTGTGTTGCACTGTATTGTATTACACTGCATTGTTTTGTATTGCACAGCAATATATTGCACTGCACCATATTGTATTGCACTGCATTGCAATGCACTGCATTGTATTATATTGCACTGTATTGTATTGCACTGCATTGTATTGCACTGTACCACATTGTATTGCACTGCATTGTATTGAAATGAACTACATTGTATTGCACTGCACGGCATTGTTTTGCATTGTATTGCATTGCACTGCATTGTATTGCATTATATTGCACTGTATTGTATTGTATCGTATTGCACTGCATTTTATTGTATTATATTGCACTACATTGTATTGTATCATATTGCACTGCATTTTTTGCATCATATAACACTGCTTTGTATTGCATCATATTACACTACATTGTATTGCATCATATTGCACTACATTGTATTGCATCATATTGCTCTGCATTGTATTGCATTATATTGCACCGCATTGTATTACATCATATTGCACCACATTGTATTGCATCATATTGCACTGCATTGTATAACATCATATTGCACTGCATTGTATTGCATCATATTCCATATTTACCATTTCGTTACAGTTTTATTACATAAAATGTTATTTATAAGATTATAATTTTCAAACATTGAAAATATTTTATACAATATCAATTAAAAGATATGAAATGGCCCAAAATAATATATTTTCAATGATGAATTCGTTGTGCTACCCTTTCTTGTTGGGCATTTATTAACAGAAAACTATATTTACATCGCGCCAGCATATACAAGCTTCAGCGCGATATTTTGAGTGTGTCAATAAATAAAGTGCGCAGAAATCGATCTTAATGGGCCGCGGTGTGCGATATCACTCATAAACAATTTTTAATTGCGCACTGAATGAATTACAAGCGGCGCGTTGTGCAAAGTTAATTAAATAAATAAAGTGCGCAGAAATATATCTGACTGGGCCGCGGTGTGTGATATCACTCCCATGTTAAAACTCCATTGAATTTTAAATTCTGCGGTATATCCCCTTTCGCTTTCCGTACTGGTGTACGGAAAGCGATAGGGGACATGCGCATAATTCAAAATCGAATGGAGTTTTAACATGGGAGTGATATCACACACCGCGGCCCAGTCAGATAGATTTCATCGCGCACTGAATGAATTACAGGGGGCGCGTTGTGCAAAGTTAATTAAAATAAAGTGCGCAGAAATTCCGGCATTCAGTGCGCGATGAAAAATTGATTATCTGTGAATAAAAAACGAATAAAAATTCGTGGCACCAGGAATTTGATTTTTTTCGAAAGACTGCGGAGTGAACCAGCGAAATGACAATTTTGGATAATATCGATGGCTCTAACGAGGAGAACTTTGAGATTTCCCGATTCTAGCGCGCAGCACATCCAGGACATGCGCACTTTTATCAGATTCGATTCTAATATGGTTTCAAAGATAATGTTCATTAAAAGAGGGCGTATGTATACAGATTACACGTGGCGTTATGTTGAAGTGACCCTTGCAAAGGGTTCCATTGAAAATATATTATTTTGGGCCATTTCATATCTTTTAATTGATATTGTATAAAAGATTTTCAATGTTTGAAAATTATAATCTTATAAATAACATTTTATGTAATAAAACTGTAACGAAATGGTAAATACGGAATATGATGCAATACAATGCAGTGCAATATGATGTTATACAATGCAGTGCAATATGATGCAATACAATGTGGTGCAATATGATGTAATACAATGCGGTGCAATATGATGCAATACAATGCAGAGCAATATGATGCAATACAATGCAGTGCAATATGATGCAATACAATGTAGTGTAATATGATGCAATACAAAGCAGTGTTATATGATGCAAAAAATGCAGTGCAATATGATACAATACAATGTAGTGCAATATAATACAATAAAATGCAGTGCAATACGATACAATACAATACAGTGCAATATAATGCAATACAATGCAGTGCAATGCAATACAATGCAAAACAATGCTGTGCAGTGCAATACAATGTAGTTCATTTCAATACAATGCAGTGCAATACAATGTGGTACAGTGCAATACAATGCAGTGCAATACAAAACAGTGCAATATAATACAATGCAGTGCATTGCAATGCAGTGCAATACAATATGGTGCAGTGCAATATATTGCTGTGCAATACAAAACAATGCAGTGTAATACAATACAGTGCAACACAATGTAGTACAGTGCAATACAATGCAGTGCAATACAATACATTGCAGTTCAATACAGTGCAATACAATGTAGTGCAATGCAGTGCAATAAAATGCAATACAGTTACAATGTAGTTCATTTCAATACAATGTAGTTCATTTCAATACAATGCAGTGCAATACAATGTGGTACAGTGCAATACAATGCAGTACAATACAATACATCGCAGTTCAATACAGTGCAGTGCAATACAATACAGTGCAATACAATACATCGCAGTTCAGTGCAGTGCAATACAATACAGTGCAATACAATACATCGCAGTTCGATACAGTGCAATACAATGTAGTGCAATGCAGTGCAATAAAATACAATACAGTGCAATTCAATACAATGCAATACAATACAGTGCAATACAAAACAATACTGTGCAATAGAATACAGTACACTGCAGTACAATACAATGCAGTGCAATAAAATACAATGCAGTGTAATTAAATGCAGTGTAATTCAAGACAATGCAATACAATACTGTGTAATACAATACAGTGCAATATAATACAATGCAGTGCACTGCAATGCAATGCAATACAATATGGTGCAGTGCAATATATTGCAGTGCAATTCAAAACAATGCAGTGTAATACAATGCAGTGCAACACAATGTGGTACAATGCAATACATTATAATGCAGTGCAATACAATACAATGCAGCGCAATACAATGTAGTACACTGCAGTACAATACAATGCAGTGCAATAAAGTACAATGCAGTGCAATATAATATAATACAGTGCAATACAGTACAATATAATGCAATAGAATACAATGCAGTGCAATAGAATACAATGCAGTGCAATACAATAAAATGCAGTACAATACAATACAATGATGTGCTATACAATACAATACAATGCAATGAAATGCAATTCAATGCTATGAATGTACACCTTCTACAGTCAAATAAACACAGATAAAATTGTAATAGTATGTTAGTGTATGGAGTTTGAAGTGGGTGGGGGATACAATTACCAGTCTGCTGATTGATGACTTAATAACTTAGAAAAGATCTGCTAGCTTTTAACAGGTGGCACTTATGTCTACCTTATGTTCTTGAACAATCTCGTCTAAGAATACAGACCCGTATCCTGGATTAACCTGGGGGAGTGGTTTTACCAAGGGGGAGATTTTGCCAAGAGGGGGAGCTTTTTGACATGGCAAAAAAATCATGCGAAAAGTGCTAAGAATGGTGAAAAACTGCATGATTTTGAACGAATATTTGGCAAGGGGGAGGGGGGTGAGGCCCCCTGGCTACGGCCATGGAATACATATAGGAACTTTCCTTCTCCCAGAAGAAATGGTATACAGGTGTTACATTCTGGTATTTTGTATACGAATGTCTGTAGTACACTTTATTGAAAGATGGCAGTGTACACTGTGTAGGCCTACTACCATTTTGAGGTCAGTTTGACTTTATAATTCTGCGCACTATAATCTGTAATTCTCATAGATATCCTCTCTAGAGGCATCACTGTGATCCAAAATTACAATTTCGCAGGTCAAGTCTGCAGTCTTTCGAAAAAAGTTGAATTCGTTGTGCTACCCTTTCTTGTTGGGCATTAATTAACAGAAAACTATATTTACATCGCGCCAGCATATACAAGCTTCAGCGCGATATTTTGAGTATGTTAATAAATAAAGTGCGCAGAAATTGATCTTATTGGGCCGCGGTGTGCGATATCACTCATAAACAATTTTTAATTGCGCACTGAATGAATTACAGGGGGCGCGTTGTGCAAAGTGAATTAAATAAATAAAGTGCGCAGAAATATATCTGACTGGGCCGCGGTGTGTGATATCACTCCCATGTTAAAACTCCATTGAATTTTAAATTCTGCAGTATATCCCCTTTCGCTTTCCATACTGGTGCGATGTAAATATAGTTTTCTGTTAATAAATGCCCAACAAGAAAGGGTAGCACAACGAATTCAACTTTTTTCGAAAGACTGCAGACTTGACCCGCGAAATTGTAATTTTGGATCACAGTGATGCCTCTAGAGAGGATATCTATGAGAATTACAGATTATAGTACGCAGAATTATGGTAGTACACAGTGTACACTGCCATCTTTCAATAAAGTGTGTACTACACACCTTCGTATACAAAATACCAGAATGATTGATGTAATACCCGTATACCATTTCTTCTGGGAGAAGGAAAGTTCCGATTTGTATTCCAGGACCGTAGCCAGGGGGCCTCACCCCCCATCCCCTTGCCAAATATTCGTTCAAAATCATGCAGTTTTTCACCATTCTTAGCACTTTTCGCATGATTTTTTTGCCAAAACTGTCAAAAAGCTCCCCCCCCCTCTTGGCAAAATCTCCCCCTTGGTAAAACCACTCCCCCAGATTAATCCAGGATACGGACCTGTATTCTTAGACGTGATTGTTTAAGAACGTAAGGTAGACATAAGTGCCACCTGTTAAAAGCTAGGAGATCTTTTCTAAGTTATTAAGTCATCAATCAGCAGACTGGTAATTGTATCCCCCACCCACTATGGCATTGTTTTTGCTTCTTTATTCATTAAATTCAAATATATTCGATATATGAAATATTTATATTCGCTAAATCATTTTTCCATTCGGTAAAAACGTTTATTTGTATGTTACAGCAAATTAAGTTTTCAAAATAGCCAATCACTTAATACTATGTGCATTAAATTACATATTTCATTCGTTAAATGATATTTTTTGCGTAAATTGTTATGGTATTCTTTAAGAGTAACACATTATATGCACAATATTGAATTTCTATTTGAACCCTACCGAAATAAGTTTGCCTATATTTACCAAATGGTTTATTTTTCTATGACATAGTTAATGCATTTTAGCGAAAGCTAATTTGCTATTTACCGAATGCAATAAAGTAATATTCGATAACTTACGTTGTTGATCGACATTTTGTCACGTGACTTCGAGATTTGCAAAATGGCCGCGCAGCTATTCTACATAGTACAAATATATCACGTGACCGTAAGTCTCGCAAATTATCGAAATATAACGAAATTTATCGAATGTGGCATTCGGTATTTACCGAATATAAATAATTTAAATACCGAATGTACAAATAATTAATTGAATTATACGTGCCTTAAGGAAAACAAATTGATTCGCTGCATCACACAAATACATGTATTAATATCAAATGTGAATGTCAATATAAAGAACAAGTGAAACTATTTAGCGAATATAAATTGTATAGATTATTACATTTGATAAAATAAAAAACATTCGATAGATTGGGTAAAGGTTTGGTAAATTGTTTGTTTTATTTGGTATTTATGGAATATTAATGTACCGAATAAAGAATCAGTTTAAACACCATAACCCACTTCAAACTCCAAACACTAACATACTATTACAATTTAAAATCAATTATATTTGTGTTTATTTGTCTGTAGAAGGTGTACATTAATAGCACTGAATTGAATAACATTGCATTGTATTGTATTGTATATCACATCATTGTATTGTATTGTACTGCATTTTATTGTATTGCACTGCATTGTATTTTATTGCCGTATATTGTACTGTATTGCATTGTATTATATTATATTGCACTGCATTGTACTTTATTGCACTGCATTGTATTGTACTGTAGTGTTCTACATTGTATTGCGTTACAATGTATTGTATTGCACTGCATTGTATTGTATTGCACTGCACCACATTGTGTTACACTGAATTGTATTACACTGCATTGTATTGTATTGCACTGCAATATATTGCACTGCACCATATTGTATTGCACTGCATTGTGCACTGCATTGTATTGTATTGCACTGTATTGAACTGCGATGTATTGTATTGCATTATATTGCACTGTATTGTATTGCATCGTATTGCACTGCATTTTATTGTATTATATTGCACTACATTGTATTGTATCATATTGCACTGCATTTTTTGCATCATATTACACTGCTTTGTATTGCATCATATTACACTACATTGTATTGCATCATATTGCACTGCATTGTATTGCATCATATTGCTCTACATTGTATTGCATCATATTGCACCGCATTGTATTTCATCATATTGCACCACATTGTATTGCATCATATTGCACTGCATTGTATTATATCATATTGCACTGCATTGTATTGCATCATATTGCTCTGCATTGTGTTGTATCATATTGCACCGCATTGTATTACATCATATTGCACCACATCGTATTGCATCATATTGCACTGCATTGTATTATATCATATTGCACTGCATTGTATTGCATCATATTTCGTATTAACCATTTCAGTTACAGTTTTATTACATAAAATGTTATTTATAAGATTATAATTTTCAAATATTGAAAATGTTTTATACAATATCACTTAAAAGATATGAAATGGCCCAAAATAATATATTTCAATGGAACCCTTTGCAAGGGTCACTTCAACATAACGCCACGTGTAATCTGTATGCATACGCCCTCTTTTAATGAACATTATATTTGAAACCATATTAGAATCGAATCTGATAAAAGTGCGCATCATGGTCCTGGATGTGCTGCGCGCTAGAATCGGGAAATCTCAAAGTTCTCCTCCGCAGTCCTTCTCCGCAGTCTTTCGAAAAAAATCAAATTCGTGGTGCCACGAATTTTTATTCGTTATTTATTCACAGATAATCATTTTTTCATCGCGCACTGAATGCCGGAATTTCTGCGCACTTTATTTTAACTGGAGAGGTTAAGCTTTGCATATATAATCGAAACTGAACCTGTACGTATCACTCGACCATATACAAATTCATGTAGCCTTCTCATATAAATAGCCGTTCAAATCCAGTGTTTGTTTAGACTACACCATAGCGTGTAATGATTCTATAGTATGTCATTGATGCGGTTTTAGCTGGTTTTCTAATATATATTTTAAACGAGCTCGTTTCGTAAGATTTTTGGCGCTAAATCATGCATGACATACATCATCGTGTTCAGCAAGAATTCAACTGTACATCGAAATCAAAATTGACAGCATAGTGTTCAATAGACACGAGTAAAATGGTTCCCGTTGACCCAACGTCAAATATTCAAATCTCCCGTTCTAAACCCGAAACTCTGAAGCTGAAAGAGTATCTGAAGTAGACTAAGCGCGCATAAAACTATGAGCGCTCGATACATTCCTTTGTTAATTTTTGTACTTTGCGTTCACGGTTACGTTGTGAAAAACATCGTTAGCTTAACCTCTCCATTAACTTTGTACAACGCGGCCCCTGTAATTCATTCAGTGCGCGATGAAATCTATCTGACTGGGCCGCGGTGTGTGATATCACTCCCATGTTAAAACTCCATTCGATTTTGAATTATGCGCAGGTCCCCTATAGCTTTCCGTACGAAACAGAATAAAACGACAACTTCAGTTTAAAATACTTCATGGTATCTGCACTACAAATGCCTTTTTAGCGCAGATAGGCATTAAAAATGACTCTAAATGTAACTATTGTGCCTTTAGAGATACGTTAAAACACAAATCCTGGGAGTGCAAAAGGATTCAAATATTTCTGAAAGCAATCAAAGCGAATTTAAAGCGTTTATTTAAAGTTGATATCGATTTTAACGCCCATGACATGGTTTTTGGAAGGCAAGCTAACAAGAAAAATATCTTACCAAATAGACTTACCCTTGCAATTAAGTACTATATTTTTATCAAAGAGTTCGACGAAGTGAATCCCAATCTGTATGAGGCGCAATTTGAAAAAAATATGTTTTATTATGTTCCTGAACTTAAAAGTATGACTGCTGCAAATGTCTGAATGAATGGAGGTGGTGTGAAAAATATCTGAACTGTTCTAATTATTGTACTTGTACTGTTTGAATAGAGAAATAAAAAAAATAAATAAAAAATAAATAAAAAAATGTTACCGTCACAGAAAAAACGTCATAGCAACTCAATGCTTTCCATTGATTTATATTTGATCTGACAGGCAACATCAGATTTATCAGTTTTCTTCTCAAACATTATTAGACTCCAGATGAAATCTGGAGTCTATTGTTTTTGCCATTATTGTTTATTCTTATTCTTATTATTCTTATACTGATCACGTTTTCTCAACAACTATAAGGTATCTTTTCAAGACAATTATATGGTCAATTAAGGTTCAGTATCTAGTTGGTGGGAAATGGGGTCAAATTTTTATCTAGGTCAAAGGTCAAGAACTAGGTCAAATCCAGTACTTTGTCACTTTTTTCGATTTTCTCGGTCGTCCTTCAATATTTCTGATCCGGTTTTTTTTCATTGTGTTCCTTATAAAAAAGTAGGTAAGCTAGGGTCGATTTAGTTTTTTGATATCTCAAACCGATTTCGAGATATCAGTGTCCGAAAACGAGGTCCAAAAAAAAGTTCTCCGAATCAAATGTCCAGGATATTAGTCTTATAGAGAATTTTCTCAGGATTCCGAATCTGAAATCCAAATTCTAATCAGACTTCCGGTTCGGAAGTTATGGCGTTTTGAAAGCTCAAAAATCGCTAAATTTGGTGCCCATGTTAAGTCAATGGGAAAAAAGATTTTTTTGAAGTGAAAAATACGAAATATAGACTGAGTTCAGCTAAATATAATGAAAGGTTTAAAAAGAATGGGACCTCAAAAGCCATCTAGCTTCAAAATTTGGACACCAAAATGCCTAGGTCAAAATCTAGGTCAAATTCAAAGTTTTTCCTTATTTTTGCTATTCTGACACTACAGATTAATTATATTCTTCGAAATTTTGTATACATGTAGCCAAGAGTGTGCTCATAGTGTTAGTCTTTTGCCGTCAGAAGGTATTTTGCCCCCCTTTTGAGATATGGTGTCCGAAAAGTAGGTCAAAATAAAAAATTCTCCAAATATGACGTTTGAGTTATGAATTAAGTATAGAATTCTCCTAGGAATCCGAATCTGCAAATCAAATTTCAATCTGACTTCTGGTTCGGAAGTTATGACATTTTGAAAGCTCAAAAATTGCTAAATTTGGAGTCCCATGTTATGTCAATGGAAAAAAGATTTTTTGAAGTGTAAAATACAAGATATAAACTAATTACAGCTAAAAATAATGAAAGCCTATGAAAGAAGGGGACCTCGAAGGCTACTTAACTTCAAAATTTGGACACCAAAATCCCTAGGTCAAAATCTAGGTCAAATTCAAGGTTTTTCCTTATTTTTGCGATTCTGACACTACAGATTAATTATATTCTTCGAAATTTTGTATACATGTAGCCAAGAGTGTGCTAATAGTGTTAGCCTTTTGCCGTCAGAAAGTATTTTGCCCCACTTTTGAGATATGGTGTCCGAAAAGTAGGTCAAAATAAAAATTCGCCAAATGTAACGTATGAGTTATGAATTAGGGGTAGAATTTTGTCAGGAATCCGAATCTTTAAATCATATTTCGATTCGACTCCTGGTTCGGGAGTTATGGCGTTTTGAAATTTCGGAAAATCGATCTGATGGTATCCTGATAGAAAGTCAAGAGTAGAGAAGAAAATATTGAAAAATTCATCCATCCTTCCTATCTGATCTTACCCTATCCTATCCTTCCTATCTATCCTTCCTTCGTATCATTTCCTTCCTATCCTTCCTATCCTCTCCTATCATATCCTTTCTTCCTATTCTGTTCTATCCTATCCTTCTTTCTTATTCTATCCTATCGTTCCTTCCTATTCTATCCTATCCTACCTTCCTATTTTATCCATCCATCTTTTTCTGGATGACTCAGCTTATTTTGGATGACTCGGCTTATTCTGGATGACTCGACTAAAAAAAAGTCTAGATCTGGAGTCTGAAATTGAACTCGTTCAATTTCCAAAATCTAGTTATATATATTATATATTGTTAATATAAATAATTGAAATTTCCCGAAGAATTACCAGAATTCCATGCAGGTGTTTCTATTTTTGTAGATCGCTTTCGAAATGTTGTTTTACGTTATCCTGCTCGTCGTAGCCTTGATGTTACCATCAAGTGAGGGAGTAAATATCAAACAACTCAGAGAAGCCGATGAGGATATTGTAATATATTTTCCATCTGATACGCTAGAAAAGATGCAAAGTCATGATAAAAAAGATTCTCTAAAAGGTACACGAGTGCCTACGGGCGGAGGGAGAAGCGGCCACAATATCCGAATACCAGAAGGTTATTTTGAGCAACAGTGCATTGATGAGAGCGAACCATCTCAGGGTAAGATCAAACGTGTCATGAATTTTCATTATTACTTTTTCATACAGCAATCAGTTCAATTTTCCAATCATGAATCAGCGACAATTAAACCTCAAACGTGTGCAAAACCATCTCAAATATAATACCTCAAAATTTCATGAAATTATAAGATGAGAAATGTGTTATTTCATAAATTGTGATATAAATATCTTTTCTGTTTTTTTTATTACAAAGTTCAAAATACCTAAACATTTATATAAAAGTGTACAGCCCTTCATTGATCAGTTGGATATACAATTACAAGTGTTACGCATGTATATTTGTTGCTTTTAACTTTATAACTATAGATACGATTAACCCTAATGTTTTTCGATTTCTTCTAGAGAACTTTTTTGCAACTTTTTTACGCCTCCGTTATTTTTTAGTTTGAACCACAGATATAAGACATTTTTGGCGTAAAAACCACTTGGTTTGGGGTAGAGGGGCAAAGCCATGATAGTTGGAACTTGATGCCAATTGAATTGAACTTTATAAAATATTGATTGTTACTTTGTTTCTAATGCTCTAGAAAATACAAAATAGAAACTACATTGCTCTGTTTGATGGATAAAAGTTTATTTTGAAAATATTGAATTTTCTTTCCAATATGCTTTATGTCATGAAAATCTAGCCATTATTGACTGTGATATGAATTTTTGAAGGTAAAAACAGTCAATCACCAAGTAGTCGCGTATCGCGTAATCTTCCCAAATTTTAGAGAAAAACTGAATTGATAAATGCTTTAGATTTTTTTGCATATTCCTAAATGTTCACTGCACACTGTGGTACCAGAATTATGATGAAACCTTCTTCCAAATTTTAGATATGATTTTTTATTCTCCCCTACCCACGATTTTTCAATTTCACTATTTCGATATTTGTGCTGTTGCTAGGTGGTTGCTAGGCAACATCATGAACCGAAATCATATTGGAACAATACCGAGTCCTACATTTATACATCAGCATACTAAATCATTAATTGGCATTTGTTGTACAACTTGAAATATGAATGCTAAAGACAAAAACAAGTTGAACTTGAAATTTCGCGATAACTGCTTTCTTTGGACCGAAATTATATTGGAACAGTACTTAGTTAAACATTCATACATCTTCATACTAAATCACTGATTGGCATTTGTTGTACATCTTGAAATATGAATGCTAAAGACAAAAACAAGTTGAACTTGAAATTCCCGACCATTCAATTTCATGTTACATTGATTTCAATGGGATTTCGCGATACCTGCTATCTTTGAAAGTGTGTAACTTTAGTTCTACAAAAGCTTTTACCATGATTTTAGTTTTATTTGAAAGATAATAGATTATTCTTTAAGGCAGCGAAGCATTTTTGGCACAAAAATTGTTTTGAAAGAAAATTGACAATTTATCACAAAATGTCAAAAAAGTACACCCCTAAGTAACCCTACATGAACTGCTTATTTATTTATGCCAAACTGATTAATCAGACTGAATTTATATCATTGGTTATTAATCATGTATAAATTTTTACCAGGGACATTTTTTGTCTCTGTCTTTATGAGTGTTGACCCAAGCTGCCCATTGGGGGTAGTAATGGGTGACACTCAGATATAATGTATACTGTGTCTCATAAGTCGGCACCGGCTGGTGATGTTACAAAATGTTGTTTTTATTATGTATTTTATATGTATATTGTAATGTCAGTGACACAAAAATAAACTATTTTAAACTAAAACTAAACTAGTAACATTAACCTCGATTTGACCTATGTTGACCTACTTTAAAAAAAACCTTTCTGAAGAGTTAATTGAATAAGGTTTACAACAACACTAACAATAATGAAATCAGACAAGTAATGAAAAATCGCAGAGGGTGAGGGGGAGGGTCCAAATGACTCCCCTCTTGCGACTTAGTGTCATAAAAAAATCCATGCTTTTCAAAACTACCCTACAACTTGATAGAGATCAAAATGGAGGACACTCCAATGAAAGAATCCACTACTTCCGAATCCTCCCAATTATCAATAACAATTATCCTTCTTGTATTTCAGCCTGCGCAGATATATGTTTCATTGTTCAGACATCGTGTATGGAAAATGCAGAAGATGTCATGGATAGCATTAAGAGAGATATCAATACGATTATGGGTAAATTGAGTGACCAATCAAGATTCACAATTGTTACATATAGCTCAAATGCAAACTCTGAAGAAGGATGGTTGAGGAAAGGTGGAGAAATCCAATCGAGAAAAATCTTCAAGTCTGGAAAAAAATGTAATGATTGCCAGGCACAAACTCACAAAGCCTTAGAAATATGTCGAAAAAAGATTAAGGACCTGCAAAAAAATGACATCGACAAGGAAAAGTTTTTCCCAAAAAATATTGTAATATTCACTGACGGGATATCCTCAAGTACCAAGCGTAACCCGGGAAAACCAAGATTTGATACAATAGATGAAGCTCTGCGCATACAGAGGAAAACAGATATTAACATACAGGTAAACATTTGCTAAAACCAAGGTACAGCATCCCCCCGGTATCTCCTAAAAGTGTGGAACTACCTTTTTTGCTTTCATGAAGAATTCTTTTCTTTCTATTTCGAGGTAGGAGGTAACATTTGGTGACATATGTATTATATATGTTATTTTATCCCATACTTAGTAGCGTTAGCGGGAATATAATTGATATTTGAGATGAGCAATCCCCGGGAATGTCGTTTTATGTTAAAAGCTGTTAAAAACAATAAATGATAAGAACTTTACATTTGAGTCACTCTGGATAGCTTTCATAAATATCAATTAATTAATAAATTTAGTAGGTCGTCTCGATGGAAGAAATCCATTTTGAGAACCGAACTGACTTCCATTCATATAAACATGTAACTTATGGACATTATGTTATCTGCTACTTAAAATTAGTCTAGCTACAAGACTCTGCGATCCTCCCCCCCCCCTCTACTTGACTAAACACCTTCTTACACAGTGTGCAATAATGTTGGTCACGTCTCGGGTGATTATTCTTAGTAGTTACCCAAAATAACAACATCTTTCTTTTTATTCAACAAAACATATACTGTAGTATGTCATCTTTGTGATTTTACATGCAGGTTGTAAAGATTGAGACAGAAAAAGCAGGTGACGAAATTACCGGGGCTAATGAATGGATGGTATTTATATTAACCCATATCCAAAATTCACGTTAATCAATACCTACCTTAAACACGTTTATACATTCAATACACGTGGTTTCAAGTTAGTCAGAAGAAAATAATAATTTTCCTGCTGTTTAGGTTTTAGACAACTATCCAGGGGGCTCAGGTGTGGACTTCATAAATGTGGACGGACTTGGATTAGGTGTTGATCAAGATGTTGACATTGTGTTACAATCGTGTGGAATAAAAACAGGTATCACGAGGTCATAGATATCATATTAGTATTTGAAATTCTACTTTATTGCAATTGATCTTGATCAAACAAATAGATCCTCTAAAGGGCGAACTATTTTTAACTATATTTGTTTTATCCGATCCTGTTAATTCCTGTTTGAGCCCATTGAGTGAAAACAAGGGTGTTATAACTTAGATTTTTCAGGAAAGCTTCCTTGTTCTTTGGAAAATATGATTCTGAGAAGTTGGCCTCAGTAAATACCACTGTTTAAGCACACATTGATACTGCTTGAGGTATGGTTACCCGGGTATAGTTATATACACCCATGTCTTCATATTTCATCTCTTAACCAGAAAATAACATAGCCAGTATCTTCTAAAAACTACGTGCTATTGCTCATTTTGCCTTTTCTTAAAGAGAGAATCAGATCTAGCGAGCAGCCTGACAAAAAATTGTTTCAATTTTAGAATATTTTTTGTGTCATTCCTTTTCATTTTTATTTTCTAAAAATCCCATAAGTGCACACTTTATTTCAGGAAAACTAAAGATTTTTACAATAATGTATCATTTTTCTATAAGAATGGTTACCATTCTCATTATTTGAGAGAATTTAAACATTTTTCACCCATTTTTGCACGTTGAATCCATCATACTTAAGTAACTTCACCAATTTATAACATATCGTGAATCTTCTGAGAGATATTGTATATGAGATTGTAAGGAATAGATTGGTACACTCCCCTCCATAAGTTTGGCAACCTTAGCTCCCTCATTGAACTACGTGTTAAAGCCTCTTACCTTTGATTTTTTATTTACTTAACCTGCTATGAAAATACATAAAATATTAATGGAAACGTAACCTGACTTAATTTCCAATACCTCCAAATTTTCTCAATTTTTCCTCAATTACGATAGGTCAAAAATTGATGATAAAGATTTTTTGAAAATCCACATTCCCATGTTAACTAATGGGAAATGGTAGGTTTGCCGCAAGTCATTTGACAGAATATCCATCACCTCGAGTCATTGCAAAAAACAAGTTAAGTAGGCAATTGAATTTGCTATCTTTATTTAACAAAAAATTGATACGTTTCTTCAGGTTCGACAAAGTTATAGGTCTTTAAAGTTAAAGTTTTTTTCAAAAGACCTCTCCCATTGAAATAACACAGGAGGCGAAAAATGATTTTCAAAAATGACTTTGAAGCTCTGTAACTTTAGTATCCATCAAGTAAACTAAATACTTAGTGTGCAAAAAAGTTAGACGATTCAATTTTCTATATAAAAATATTTACTGAATAGATATCCTGATTTTTAATTTGCACCGAACCCACCATTCCCCATTGGTTTACATAGGAATGACGATTTTCAACAATTCATCAAATTTATCATCAATTTTCGACCTTTTGTAATTGCGGAAAAATTTGGAGGTATTGGAAATAAAGACAAGTAACGTTTCATCAATATTACAAGTAATTTCATCGCAGGGTAAGTAAACTCAAACGTAAAGATGCTTTAACACGTAGTTCAATGGGGAGCATAGGTTGCCAAACTTATGGAGGGGAGTGTAGGTCAATTGTACATGTTGCTTGTAATTTTGTCAACCCCATAGGCTAGATCTGATTCTGCCTTTAATGATGAAATGCGCTTCAGGACGTTTATATATTATAGTTACCATAGATAATTTATTTGATATATTTTATCATGCATTTTTATTGCATCGCTTAGGACGAAATTTGAAATAAACAGGGATGCAATGCACAGAATGAGTCAATCTGACGTCCCCTTGCTACAACAATATCTCGTATTACATTAGGAGTAAAATCCTCAATTGTTAATCCAATGGATTTACACAGTGGCGAAATAATTATATTTTCGTATTCAGATAACCCAGAGTGTTGTTGCACGGCTGATGTTGTATTAATCGTTGACCGCTCCAATAGTATCAAAAAGAAAGATGTCAATATTACACTAGAATTCTTTGACGATTTCATCAAAGTTCAAAAGAAAATTCTTGAACCCACTGATATTGATAGGACTTAC
Source organism: Owenia fusiformis (assembly GCA_903813345.2). NCBI lineage: Eukaryota > Metazoa > Annelida > Polychaeta > Sabellida > Oweniidae > Owenia > Owenia fusiformis. The sequence goes on from CAIIXF020000004.1 coordinate 19,952,001, forward strand.
TGTGGAGGATTACAGGTATATACTGTATGGTTACTAAAGTGTGTTATCAACAAATATTTCATATGTTTTGTTGATTAATCGAGATGTTGCAATATGTAATCAAGGGTTGGGATCGGAGGATTTGACTGCCATGGGGACCAAGCTGCTTTTCTTTAAAAAATACTAAAGGATATACCCATTGCATAGAGTAGGTTATTTACTCCGATTGAATGAAACGCTACGATATGTTTTTTAGTTTTTTCACTAAAAATAACTCGATAAACTATAACGGACAAACCTTCCTATCCACTCCGTTGTAGTTTTATCAACATATTGAAGTCGTCTGAACAGACTAGGTCGAATTAATTGGTTATACAGTATTTGTGATACTTTACAATCACTTTCATTTTCGCTAAAAAACAAGCTGCCTATTAGAAAATTGGTCTGAATGAATTATGTTTTCAACCTTCGTGGTAAACCTTGTAAAAGCATGATGTTTTCTAAGCTCAAGTTTGATAAGTCATTCATAAAACCTATTTTTATTTAGATTGCCGTGATATCGTATGGGCTTGACGTTGAAATACACGCTCACTTGGGTCAATATGGTAAGACTGGCCTTATAAGCGTAATAGGCAATATAGCAAGGGCAACAGAAAAATTTACACACACTCACAAAGCATTGGGTATGTACGCCTAGCTTCACTTTTATGGAATATTTCGCTTACATTTCAAAAAATATTATATTACTACTCTCAACCTTATCTAAAATACTTTACAACTCTTTTTGTAATATATCAAATCTTAGTAAGCAGTATTAAACTATCTATATAAGGGTGTCCCGAAAGTATGCCCCCCAGGCAGACATATACCAATGTCCTCATAGTACAGGTATGTGTCATACATCATTTTAAACCTTATCCAAAGTTACATTGATTTGTCATGTATCATGGTTCAACTCACAAATGGTAAAATGTTACAGGCATTTATAAACATCTTTTTATTTGATCTGAAAGATAAAATTCAAGTAATTGTTTTGACAGATGCAGCTTTGAATGAGTTAAAGACAAATGGACGGAACCAAAGCCATGTGCGGAAAATTGTTGTGATATTTACTGATGGAAGAACTTGGAAGAAAGGTGACAGAAAAGCATACGAAGGGAATGATACAATAAACGCAGCACAAAGGATAAAAGACATTGGTGGGGAAATGTATGTAACTGGTAAGATTTCAGATTACTTGCGCAAAAGTGTAGATTTTGTGAAAAATGTAAGATTGTAGTCAAAAGCTACAAAATCTGTCTTCTAATATTTTGACAAATGAGTTGTTGAATATGGAAATACTTAGTCAATGTTATGAATTTTGCAGGTAACTTGTCGAAATTTAAATATAAAGGTCATTAGTACTGTTGATTCTGTTGGACATCTGGTTTGTATTGTTTCTCTTGTCTTATTGTCTAAATGACTTATTCGTTGGAAGCTGAAAGTCATTTGATACTTGTCATCCCGTGTTTTGACCATTGAATGGATTTTTGAGACTTATGGGAAATTGGGCAGATCGGGGTCATTTACCTATCAGAGACATGTTCATAAGTGACAGCTGAGTGAAACCCGTCAGACTTATTTATTTGGGTACTCTGTTTAGTCAACATGTATTGTTAGTGATGGTTTCTTTGGACTTAAACGTCCATATGACTATGTGTAGTTCAGTGTTTTGGAATGATTGGCGTTTGTTTCCTTTTTAGTGTTTCGTTAATTGTATTTGTAATACTTTAACATATATTACAGGTTTTACATAATACCGCCATTGCATAATATGATATATTTAAAGGACTGCCGAATCACAAGAACATAAGCGATGGCTATGAAAGAGAGTGGAAATTCATTGCATCTCCCCCAATAGAGTGTACCATTGTGAACATGCAAGTAGAAGACGCACTCGATGGACCGTTCACAGAACTTGAATATGCTGGTCGTCACCTAACAATGGAAATATGTAAAACTGGTAAAGACAACTTGAAAATTAAAATGAGAGTTTGGTCACAACTTTAAATATTCAGAATAGTTATACTAAAACATCATCCAAGATGTACATGTATAGTAATTATTCGATTTCTAATTTAAGGAAATGTGACTTGTCCCTGGGAGAAGCCATAGACAACAGATACAACTGGAACTAAAACTGGACATCAGAATGAATCTGGCGAAATAAATCTGGACATTACCGAACTGAAACTGGACACGGGAAAGGGAAACATATTACTCTATAATCGACATGCTATCCAGAAATCGGGAAAACAGAAAATTAAATCTTCAGAGACAGGCGTATATTGGTATCTAAATTAATTTTTAGCAATCAATATGGACCCATTTGGCTTATATAAATTTGGATTGTTGAATTCTAAATCTCCTTGGCAATTACTGGTCAACACTCTTAGAAAGTGAAAACGTTGGAAAGTCAAGACAACACAAAGTCATATAACACACATTGGATCTTATGTAAAATAAGTTAATAAAATAAATATTCGAGCATTGCAATTCGTTTCTCTTGTTGGTGAACATTATGCGATATTATGCCATTTGACCCCATATTGATATTTTACCAGTCCCATATTTTAAAGAAATTGCTAATAAAGAAATGATGTAAAAGTTATGGAAGTCGGTGTAGAAGTAATGGAAGTCCCAAAGAAGCATGGATCGTGGGTCACTGGATCCTAAGATTACTGTCTCAATATTAATCCTACCTTACATTAATTAGACTCTGGAATACTACAGGGTGTTCAAAAAAGCAATCCAAAGAAATCGCTTAAAAAAATCTTGAAAAATACTAATTCAATTATGTTCATTTTTTCAGGAAAGAAAGAAGAGACTGTGTATGTATAGCTCCCTCGATGCCTTGGACACCTGCTCAAAAGACATTTGTACTAGAAAATATGAAAACCCCAGTCAGGGGTGACTGCAACCGCAAAAAACTAAATAACTTCCTAACCATACTGTTTTGACTCTTCAAATTTGGCACAAATCATCTTCATTCAATGTATGATAAATCTGTAGATTGAAATCAATATTTGTGCCAAATCTGAAGTGCCAGAACACTGTGGTTAGAAAGTTATTAGGTTTTATTGCTGTTGAGTTTTTCGTATTTTTCTAATACTAATGTCAACTTTTGAGCAGGTGTCCAAGGCATCATGATTTACAACTAACAAACTACAGGAGCTATACGTACACAGTCTCTTCTTTCTTTCCTGAAAAACTAAACAGAATTGGGTTAATATTTTCCAGGATATAGCGATTTCTTTAGATTGCGTTTTTTGAACACCCTGTATTATAACGTATTTTTATTCCTCTTATACTGGTGACACAATAAAACGTACCGGAATTTTACACGCGTAAATAATAAATATTTTAAATAATAACAATACGCGCTTTAATATGTTTAAAATGATGATTTGGTAAATTGCAATTACAGGGTGAGCAAAAATATGACCCAAAGTCGCAGGGATTAATTTTCATTTAATACATGTTCATCGTTCCCCAAGGTATATTTACCTTGCCCGAACAAGTATTCACCTCAACAGAATGGAATATTTGGTAGGCCTATATATCAATATTTTATATCAATTGTAACAATAAGTGCAACAACATGCTACATACACATGGGGACTTGCGGGCTTTCTTTCCAAATGTTACAATAGTCATTGTTAACAGTGAAGAGTTGACATATTAAAACGTACCCTGATGTCTGGATGTTCCTTCAGCAATAAGAACCATTGAGATGTGTACACACATCCCAAAGCTCTACCCACATAATGAATGATACAAATAATTGACAGTGAAGATGTACACACACCCCAAAGCTCTACTCACAAAATGAATGATACAAATAATTGACAGTGAAGATGTACACACACCCCAAAGCTCTACCCACAAAATGAATGATACAAATAATTGACAGTGAAGATGTACACACACCCCAAAGCTCTACCCACATAATGAATGATACAAATAATTGACAGTGAAGATGTACACACATCCCAAAGCTTTACCCACAAAATGAATGATACAAATAATTGACAGTGAAGATGCACACATCCCAAAGCTCTACCCACAAAATGAATGATACAAATAATTGACAGGTGAAGATGTACACACATCCCAAAGCTCTACCCACATAATGAATGATACAAATAATTGACAGTGAAGATAACACACATCCCAAAGCTTTACCCACAAAATGAATGATACAAATAATTGACAGTGAAGATGCACACATCCCAAAGCTCTACCCACAAAATGAATGATACAAATAATTGACAGTGAAAATGCACACACATCCCAAAGCTACCCACAAAATGAATGATACTAATAATTGACAGGTGAAGATGTACACACATCCCAAAGCTCTACCCACAAAATGAATGATACTAATAATTGACAGGTGAAGATGTACACACATCCCAAAGCTTTACCCACAAAATGAATGATACAAATAATTGACAGTGAAGATGCACACATCCCAAAGCTCTACCAACAAAATGAATGATACAAATAATTGACAGTGAAGATGCACACATCCCAAAGCTCTACCCACAAAATAAATGATACTAATAATTGACAGTGAAAATGCACACACGACGAACTGGAATGTCTGCCAGATTTCAGAAATTTAACAATCTCTAAGAAATCAGATACACTTTTGTATGGGGATACCAACCTTAGTGATGTGATGAATAGCAAAATTATTGAAATCGTGGCTCACTATGTCTCAACAGCAATCACAGTTTTAAACAGCCAGTGAAACATTCTAAATTCCTTTGGGAACCTTATGGGTGGGATGGGGAGCAAGCATACATATAGACTGAACATACTACGTGGTTTTTGTATTTTGTATTTCCTGTATTATATTTTTAATATTTACTATGCCGATAATGTTATTAAGTTAACAAAGGCATACTTTTGTATATCAATATCAAGGAAATTGAAATAAATAAACTGAAAAAAAAAAAATGTACACACATCCCAAAGCTCTACTCACAAAATGAATGATACAAATAATTGACAGTGAAGATGTACACACATCCCAAAGCTCTACCCGCAAAATGAATGATACAAATAATTGACAGTGAAGATGTACACACATCCCAAAGCTTTACCCACAAAATGAATGATACAAATAATTGACAGTGAAGATGCACACATCCCAAAGCTCTACCCACAAAATGAATGATACAAATAATTGACAGTGAAGATGTACACACACCCCAAAGCTCTACCTACAAAATGAATGATACAAATAATTGACAGTGACGATGTACACAGTACATCCCAAAGCTGTACCCACAAAATGAATGATACAAATAATTGACAGTGAAGATGTACACACATCCCAAAGCTCTACCAACAAAATGAATGATAAAAATAATTGACAGTGAAGATGTACACACATCCCAAAGCTTTACCCACAAAATGAATGATACAAATAATTGACAGTGAAGATGCACATATCCCAAAGCTCTACCAACAAAATGAATGATACAAATAATTGACAGTGAAGATGCACACATCCCAAAGCTCTACCCACAAAATGAATGATACAAATAATTGACAGTGAAAATGCACACACATCCCAAAGCTCTACTCACAAAATGAATGATACTAATAATTGACAGTGAAGATGTACACACACCCCAAAGCTCTACTCACAAAATGAATGATACTAATAATTGACAGTGAAGATGTACACACACCCCAAAGCTCTACCCACAAAATGAATGATACAAATAATTGACAGTAAAGATGTACACACATCCCAAAGCTCTACCCACAAAATGAATGATACAAATAATTGACAGTGAAGATGTACACACACCCCAAAGCTCTACTCACAAAATGAATGATACAAATAATTGACAGTGAAGATGTACACACACCCCAAAGCTCTACCCACAAAATGAATGATACAAATAATTGACAGTGAAGATGTACACACACCCCAAAGCTCTACCCACAAAATGAATGATACAAATAATTGACAGTGAAGATGTACACACACCCCAAAGCTCTACACACAAAATGAATGATACAAATAATTGACAGTGAAGATGCACACACACCCCAAAGCTCTACCCACAAAATGAGTGATACTAATAATTGACAGTGAAGATGTACACACATCCCAAAGCTCTACCCACAAAATGAATGATACTAATAATTGACAGGTGAAGATGTACACACATCCCAAAGCTCTACCCACAAAATGAATGATACTAATAATTGACAGGTGAAGATGTACACACATCCCAAAGCTCTACTCACAAAATGAATGATACAAATAATTGACAGTGAAGATGTACACACACCCAATAGCTCTACCAACAAAATGAATGATACTAATAATTGACAGTGAAGATGTACACACATCCCAAAGATCTACCCACAAAATGAATGTTACAAATAATTGACAGTGAAGATGTACACACATTCCAAAGCTCCACCCTCCAATGAATGATACAAATAATTGACAGGTAAGATGTACACACATCCTAAAGCTCTACCCACAAAATGAGTGATACAAATAATTGACAGTGAAGATGTACACACACCCCAAAGCTCTACTCACAAAATGAATGATACTAATAATTGACAGTGAAGATGTACACACATTCCAAAGCTCTACCCTCCAATGAATGATACAAATAATTGATAGGTGAAGATGTACACACACCCCAAAGCTCTACCCACAAAATGAGTGATACAAATAATTGACAGTGAAGATGTACACACATCCCAAAGCTCTACCCTCAAATGAATGATACAAATAATTGACAGGTGAAGATGTACACACACCCCAAAGCTCTACCCACAAAATGAGTGATACAAATAATTGACAGTGAAGATGTACACACATCCCAAAGCTCTACCCACAAAATGAATGATACAAATAATTGACAGTGAAGATGTACACACATCCCAAAGCTCTACCCACAAAATGAATGATACAAATAATTGACAGTGAAGATGTACACACACCCCAAAGCTCTACCCACAAAATGAATGATACAAATAATTGACAGGGAAGATGTACACACATCCCAAAGCTACCCACAAAATGAATGATACAAATAATTGACAGTGAAGATGTACACACACCCCAAAGCTCTACCCACAAAATGAATGATACTAATAATTGACAGTGAAAATGCACACACATCCCAAAGCTCTACTCACAAAATGAATGATACAAATAATTGACAGTGAAGATGTACACACACCCCAAAGCTCTACTCACAAAATGAATGATACTAATAATTGACAGTGAAGATGTACATACATCCCAAAGCTCTACCCACATAATGAATGATCCAAATAATTGACAGTGAAGATGAACACACATCCAAAAGCTCTACCCACAAAATGAATGATACAAATAATTGACAGTGAAGATGTACATACATCCCAAAGCTCTACCAACAAAATGAATGATACAAATAATTGACAGTGAAGATGTACACACATTCCAAAGCTCTACCCACAAAATGAATGATACAAATAATTGACAGTGAAGATGCACACATCCCAAATCTCTACTCACAAAATGAATGATACAAATAATTGACAGTGAAGATGCAAACATCCCAAAGCTCTACTCACAAAATGAATGATACAAATAATTGACAGTGAAGATGCACACATCCTAAAGCTCTACTCACAAAATGAATGATACAAATAATTGACAGTGAAGATGCACACATCCCAAAGCTACCCACAAAATGAATGATACAAATAATTGACAGTGAAGATGTACACACATTCCAAAGCTCTACCCACAAAATGAATGATACAAATAATTGACAGTGAAGATGCACACATCCCCAAGCTCTACTCACAAAATGAATGATACAAATAATTGACAGTGAAGATGCACACATCCTAAACCTACCCACAAAATGAATGATACAAATAATTGACAGTGAAGATGTACACACATCCCAAAGCTACCCACAAAATGAATGATACAAATAATTGACAGTGAAGATGTACACACATCCCAAAGCTACCCACAAAATGAATGATCCAAATAATTGACAGTGAAGATGTACACACATCCCAAAACTACCCACAAAATGAATGATACAAATAATTGACAGTGAAGATGTACACACATCCCAAAGCTCTACTCACAAAATGAATGATACAAATACTTGACAGTGAAGATGCACACATCCTAAAGCTACCCACAAAATGAATGATACAAATTATTCACAGTGAAGATGTAGACACATCCCGAAGCTACCCACAAAATGAATGATACAAATAATTGACAGTGAAGATGTACATACATCCCAAAGCTCTACCCACAAAATGAATGATACAAATAATTGACAGTGAAGATGTACATACATCCCAAAGCTCTACCCACAAAATGAATGATACAAATAATTGACAGTGAAGATGTACATACATCCCAAAGCTCTACCCACAAAATGAATGACACAAATAATTGACAGTGAAGATGTACACACACCCCAAAGCTCTACCCACATAATGAATGATCCAAATAATTGACAGTGAAGATGTACACACATCCCAAAGCTACCCACAAAATGAATGATACAAATAATTGACAGTGAAGATGTACATACATCCCAAAGCTCTACCCACATAATGAATGATCCAAATAATTGACAGTGAAGATGTACACACATCTCAAGGCTCTACCCACAAAATGAATGATACAAATAATTAACAGTAAAGATGTACACACATCCCAAAGCTCTACCCACAAAATGAATGATACAAATAATTGACAGTGAAGATGTACACACATCCTAAAGCTCTATTCACAAAATGAATGATACAAATAATTCACAGTGAAGATGTACACACATCCTAAAGTTCTATTCACAAAATGAATGATACAAATAATTCACAGTGAAGATGTACACACATCCCGAAGCTCTACCCACAAAATGAATGACACAAATAATTGACAGGTGAAGATGTACACACATCCCAAAGCTCTACCCAAAAAATGAATGATACTAATAATTGACAGGTGAAGATGTACACACATCCCAAAGCTCTACTCACAAAATGAATGATACAAATAATTGACAGTGAAGATGTACACACACCCCAAAGCTCTACCCACAAAATGAATGATACTAATAATTGACAGTGAAGATGTACACATATCCCAAAGCTCTACCCACAAAACAGGTGAAGATGCACACACACCCTAAAGCTCTACTCACAAAATGAATGATACAAATAATTCACAGTGAAGATGTACACACATCCCGAAGCTCTACCCACAAAATGAATGATACTAATAATTGACAGGTGAAGATGTACACACATCCCAAAGCTCTATCCACAAAATGAATGATACTAATAATTGACAGGTGAAGATGTACACACATCCCAAAGCTCTACTCACAAAATGAATGATACAAATAATTGACAGTGAAGATGTACACACACCCCAAAGCTCTACCCACAAAATGAATGATACTAATAATTGACAGTGAAGATGTACACACATCCCAAAGCTCTACCCACAAAATGAATGATACAAATTATTGACAGTGAAGATGTACACACATTCCAAAGCTCCACCCTCCAATGAATGATACAAATAATTGACAGGTGAAGATGTACACACATCCTAAAGCTCTACCCACAAAATGAGTGATACAAATAATTGACAGTGAAGATGTACACACATTCCAAAGCTCTACCCTCCAATGAATGATACAAATAATTGACAGGTGAAGATGTACACACACCCCAAAGCTCTACCCACAAAATGAGTGATACAAATAATTGACAGTGAAGATGTACACACATCCCAAAGCTCTACCCACAAAATGAATGATACAAATAATTGACAGTGAAGATGTACACACATCCCAAAGCTCTACCCACAAAATGAATGATACAAATAATTGACAGTGAAGATGTACACACACCCCAAAGCTCTACCTACAAAATGAATGATACAAATAATTGACAGTGAAGATGTACACACATTCCAAAGCTACCTACAAAATGAATGATACAAATAATTGACAGTGAAGATGTACACATACCCCAAAGCTCTACCCACAAAATGAATGATACTAATAATTGACAGTGAAAATGCACACACATTACAAAGCTCTACTCACAAAATGAATGATACAAATAATTGACAGTGAAGATGTACACACACCCCAAAGCTCTACTCACAAAATGAATGATACTAATAATTGACAGTGAAGATGTACATACATCCCAAAGCTCTACCAACATAATGAATGATCCAAATAATTGACAGTGAAGATGTACACACATCCAAAAGCTCTACCCACAAAATGAATGATACAAATAATTGACAGTGAAGATGTACATACATCCCAAAGCTCTACCAACAAAATGAATGATACAAATAATTGACAGTGAAGATGTACACACATTCCAAAGCTCTACCCACAAAATGAATGATACAAATAATTGACAGTGAAGATGCACACATCCCAAAGCTCTACTCACAAAATGAATGATACAAATAATTGACAGTGAAGATGCACACATCCCAAAGCTCTACCCACAAAATGAATGATACAAATAATTGACAGTGAAGATGCACACATCCCAAAGCTCTACTCACAAAATGAATGATACAAATAATTGACAGTGAAGATGCACACATCCTAAAGCTACCCACAAAATGAATGATACAAATAATTGACAGTGAAGATGTACACACATTCCAAAGCTCTACCCACAAAATGAATGATACAAATAATTGACAGTGAAGATGCACACATCCCAAAGCTCTACTCACAAAATAAATGATACAAATAATTGACAGTGAAGATGTACATACATCCCAAAGCTCTACCCACATAATGAATGATCCAAATAATTGACAGTGAAGATGTACACACATCCCAAAGCTCTACCCACAAAATGAATGATACAAATAATTGACAGTGAAGATGTACATACATCCCAAAGCTCTACTCACAAAATGAACGATACAAATAATTGACAGTGAAGATGTACACACATCCCAAAGCTACCCACAAAATGAATGATACAAATAATTGACAGTGAAGATGTAGACACATCCCGAAGCTACCCACAAAATGAATGATACAAATAATTGAGAGTGAAAATGCACATACATCCCAAAGCACTACCCACAAAATGAATGATCCAAATAATTGACAGTGAAGATGTACACACATCCCAAAGCTACCCACAAAATGAATGATACAAATAATTGACAGTGAAGATGTACATACATCCCAAAGCTCTACCCACATAATGAATGATCCAAATAATTGACAGTGAAGATGTACACACATCTCAAGGCTTTACCCACAAAATGAATGATACAAATAATTGACAGTAAAGATGTACACACATCCCAAAGCTCTACCCACAAAATGAATGATACAAATAATTGACAGTGAAGATGTACACACATCCTAAAGCTCTATTCACAAAATGAATGATACAAATAATTGACAGTGAAGATGTACACACATCCCAAAGCTCTACCCAGAAAATGAGTGATACAAATAATTGACAGTGAAGATGTACACACATCCCAAAGCTCTACCCACAAAATGATACAAATAATTGACAGTGAAGATGTACACACACCCCAAAGCTCTACCCACAAAATGAGTGATACTAATAATTGACAGTGAAGATGTACACACATCCCAAAGCTCTACCCACAAAATGAATGATACAAATAATTGACAGTGAAGATGTACACACATCCCAAAGCACTACCCCCAAAATGAATGATACAAATAATTGACAGTGAAGATGTACACACATTCCAAATATCTACCCACAAAATGAATGATATAAATAATTGACAGTGAAGATGTACACACATCCTAAAGCTCTACTCACAAAATGAATGATACAAATAATTGACAGTGAAGATGTACACACATCCCAAAGCTCTACTCACAAAATGAATGATACAAATAATTAACAGTGAAGATGTACACACATCCCAAAGCTCTACCCACAAAATGAATGATACAAATAATTGACAGTGAAGATGTACACACATCCCAAAGCTCTACTCACAAAATGAATGATACAAATACTTGACAGTGAAGATGTACACACATCCCAAAGCTCTACCCACAAAATGAATGATACAAATAATAGACAGTGAAGATGTACACACATCCCAAAGCTCTACCCACAAAATGAATGATACAAATAATTGACAGTGAAGATGTACACACATCCCAAAGCTCTACTCACAAAATGAATGATACAAATAATTGACAGTGAAGATGTACACACATCCCAAAGCTACTCACAAAATGAATGATACAAATAATTGACAGTGTAGATGTACACACATCCCAAAGCTACCCACAAAATGAATGATACAAATAATTGACAGTGAAGATGTACACACATCCCAAAGCACTACCCACAAAATGAATGATACAAATAATTGACAGTGAAGATGTACACACATCCCAAAACTCTACCCACAAAATGAATGATACAAATAATTGACCGTGAAGATGCACACATCCCAAAGCTCTACTCACAAAATGAATGATACAAATAATTGACAGTGAAGATGTACACACATCCCAAAGCTATACTCACAAAATGAATGATACAAATAATTGACAGTGAAGATGTACACACATCCCAAAGCTACCCACAAAATGAATGATACAAATAATTGACAGTGAAGATGTACACACATCCCAAAGCTCTACCCACAAAATGAATGACACAAATAATTGACAGTGAAGATGTACACACATCCCAAATCTCTACCCACAAAATGAATGATTCAAATAATTGACAGTGAAGATGTACACAGTACATCCCAAAGCTGTACCCACAAAATGAATGATACAAATAATTGACAGTGAAGATGTACACACATCCCAAAGCTCTACCCACAAAATGAATGATACAAATAATTGAAAGTGAAGATGCACACATCCCAAAGTTCTACTCACAAAATGAATGATACAAATAATTGACAGTGAAGATGTACACACATCCCAAAGCTATAATCACAAAATGAATGATACAAATAATTGACAGTGAAGATGTACACACATCCCAAAGCTCTACCCACAAAATGAATGATACAAATAATTGACAGTGAAGATGTACACAGTACATCCCAAAGCTGTACCCACAAAATGAATGATACAAATAATTGACAGTGAAGATGCACACATCCCAAAGCTTTACCCACAAAATGAATGATACAAATAATTGACAGTGAAGATGCACACATCCGAAAGCTTTACCCACAAAATGAATGATACAAATAATTGACAGTTAAGATGTACACACATCCCAAAGCTACCCACAAAATGAATGATACAAATAATTGACAGTGAAGATGTACACACACCCCAAAGCTCTACCCACAAAATGAATGATACAAATAATTGACAGTGAAGATGTACACACATCCCAAAGCTCTACCCACATAATGAATGATACAAATAATTGACAGTGAAGATGTACACACATCCCAAAGCTACCCACAAAATGAATGATACAAATAATTGACAGTGAAGATGCACACATCCCAAAGCTTTACCCACAAAATGAATGATACAAATAACTGACAGTGAAGATGTACACACATCCCAAAGCTCTACTCACAAAATGAATGATACAAATAACTGACAGTGAAGATGTACACACATCCCAAAGCTTTACCCACAAAATGAATGATACAAATAATTGACAGTTAAGATGTACACACATCCCAAAGCTACCCACAAAATGAATGATACAAATAATTGACAGTGAAGATGTACACACACCCCAAAGCTCTACCCACAAAATGAATGATACAAATAATTGACAGTGAAGATGTACACACATCCCAAAGCTCTACCCACATAATGAATGATACAAATAATTGACAGTGAAGATGTACACACATCCCAAAGCTACCCACAAAATGAATGATACAAATAATTGACAGTGAAGATGCACACATCCCAAAGCTTTACCCACAAAATGAATGATACAAATAACTGACAGTGAAGATGTACACACATCCCAAAGCTCTACTCACAAAATGAATGATACAAATAACTGACAGTGAAGATGTACACACATCCCAAAGCTTTACCCACAAAATGAAGGATACAAATAATTGACAGTGAAGATGTACACAGTACATCCCAAAGCACTACCCACAAAATGAATGATACAAATAACTGACAGTGAAGATGTACACACATCCCAAAGCTTTACCCACAAAATGAATGATACAAATAATTGACAGTGAAGATGCACACATCCCAAAGCTTTACCCACAAAATGAATGATACAAATAATTGACAGTAAAGATGCACACATCCCAAAGCTTTACCCACAAAATGAATGATACAAATAATTGACAGTGAAGATGTACACATATCCCAAAGCTCTACCCACAAAATGAATGATACAAATAATTGACAGTGAAGATGCACACATCCCAAAGCTTTACCCACAAAATGAATGATACAAATAATTGACAGTGAAGATGTACACAGTACATCCCAAAGCACTACCCACAAAATGAATGATACAAATAATTGACAGTGAAGATGTACACACATCCCAAAGCTACCCACAAAATGAACGATACAAATAGTTGACAGTGAAGATGTACACACATCCTAAAGCTCTACCCACAAAATGAATGATACAAATAATTGACAGTGAAGATGTACACACATCCCAAAGCTCTACTCACAAAATGAATGATACAAATAATTGACAGTGAAGATGCACACATCCCAAAGCTCTACCCTCCAATGAATGATACAAATAATTGACAATGAAGATGTTTTGTTTCTTTTCTGATCTAAATAAAATAATCAAGAGGTAAAATTGGAAAAAGAATATTATATTGCAGTAAAATTCTAAAACCATAATTTACAAATACAAATACCACTTGATCAAATACTCATGACCATTATACTTTTATTTTTGTTTATCATGTATACTTTTTATGTGATTCATTGTATTGTTTTTATGCATATCA
Source organism: Owenia fusiformis (assembly GCA_903813345.2). Lineage (NCBI taxonomy): Eukaryota > Metazoa > Annelida > Polychaeta > Sabellida > Oweniidae > Owenia > Owenia fusiformis. Next base: position 19,967,029 of record CAIIXF020000004.1, read on the forward strand.
TCTGGTATTGGCCATACAAAGGATTGTGACCCAATCATTCATTTGCAATAATATTCTGTCAAAAACATCAAAAAAATATTTTTTCTATTATACCATGAAAGTTCTTACCATTTAAAATACTGTAAGTACTAGACTATTTACTCCAATTTCGTTGTATATGCACATTATATTAAAACGTTATGTGTACTTTTATTCATAACCAGCTAAATACACATCAGGCCGGTGATTTCCGATTAATCTCACATAAAAAACATGTTTCAAATGCAATGAAGTTCTAGGAAAGCCTTGCAATGAATATGATTTCACAACGTAATTTAGAACAGAGAAAGTGTTTCTATGCGTTTACTCCTATAAAAATGATGAGATCATCAGACTTTATTTCATGTTTTCATTCAAAACCAAAATAGACTTGAAAGGTGGAAATGCCAAATTTTGGTAAAGAGCAGATCATATTTTACCAAATGACATTTTAGGTGAATGTCTTATTTTCAGGTATTTCCTTCGATTCAGTTATTTTTCAATTTACATCTAACTCACGATCTTATTCACAATTAGTATTCAACATGTTTTATTGTGCATATACGAAATGCATGTAATGTGGTGAAAATAACAACTAATGAACTAGAAATAATTGTTGTTTATTCAGCCATTGAATGTACACTAAATGCCCTGTACAAAATATTCTCTAGATCTTCGATCATAAACATGTCTTAACTCAAGAATGGTTGCAATGTCTATGCTTCATCCCATGACTGGACCAGTAGCAGTGCTCATATTACTCTACTAGGTAGTAGTAGCCCAAGAAAGAAGAGCTAGATTTTTGAAATCTATTTCTTTTCAAATAAATGTAGATGTGTTTCTAAATTGATACATTTCAACAATAAATAGATATGCTCAATGCTTATCCTTTGAAATAGTTCAGTTTCAATGGAATTCCATTGAATGTCCATAAATACGCCTAGCTTCAATTCAAAAGCAAGTCTGTTGCTATACTGTATACAGTGTCTTTATAATGTAAAGAAAATAGTTCAATTTTGTTAGAAGAATAATCCGCGCATTCTACGTCCCATGCCTTGTCTGTCATATAAAACATTGAACTTGTTTACAAACTGAAACAAAACACAACAAATATATACAGGGTGTTTCATATGTATAGAGGGGGTACATACATATGAAACACCCTGTAGTATTAAAATGCTCTGCTTACATGTATATGTGTTAACTGCAATAGAGTTTCATCTCAATCTCATTACCACATTTCCAGTTATTATACCACATAACAAAAAATGATTATACAAAAGAACATTGTGCAATACAACAGCGTGCAATATAATTGAATTCTGCTGCCATCTTTTAAATAAGTGAATAACTATTTTACATGGTAAATGGTAAAATGCGTTTGAAAGCATTGCCAGATTAGAGATCCGTGTCTTGGAGATCAATATGAAACCAACCTGGTTGATGCTGTTTGAACTGTTGGTGATTGCTCCAAGGTAAGCCATCAAACTAACATCATTGCATTGCTGAAATAAACAAAAAGAGGTGATGAATGTCCACATACGTAGAATGTAAATTACTACATTATTTTGCAACCATTTACATTTCAACATTGACGTAGCAATTAAAGTACAACAGAAATATATTAAATTATGCTATTCCTGAGTATAGTTCATTGAATTCATCATTTGTTTTCATGTAAATTGTAAGCTTTTTTTCAAATGTATGACATCACAGAACCTATGCAACCTGAACATTGTTTTTGATTTCAACATTTTCATTCAATTTCAAAAACCAATGGCATTACTTGGAATCTGAAAAATTACATACAAAAGCCAATGAACCCTAACCCTACTATCACACCAAACTAGTTCTCACTACGTTCTCGAAAACGGGCTTCAACTGTGTACGAACGGACTGGACCTACTAAGAACCGTTTGGGATCTATTTACAAACTTCATCGAACGTACTCGAACGGGTAGGTCCTCTAGAACTTAGACAATGCTCAAAATGTTCTCGTGGTCGTCACGTTCTACAATTAGAACGAGTGACAACGTACTAACGACGAGTTGGACGTACTACGAACAGAACCGTCGTACTTCAATCCTACTATGGACGTTTTAACAACGAGTTGAACTGTCTGAGGACGTGTTGAGAACGAGGTAGAACTAATTACCCAAATGCGAGTAGGTAGTTACCAGTTTCACCACCAGGTGGCTGATTCGGGTCAATTAACATGGCAGGTATATAAGAAAGTTCCCTTAAACTTGAATATTATCAATTTAAGTGGCTTAATTTTAATATAACCCTTATGTGTCTGATACTTATACTAATGAAAATATGTCCAGTAAAGCAAAATATTATCTGTCCACTAAAAGAAAAGATATTTCATTTTTTGTGATTTTATAGCATGGGGTATATGGGGAATCTCCCCGAGCTAGAAGTCACATTTTCAAAGAAAATTAATTTTTCAAAGTTGATAAACACTTTTTAAAACCACGTTTCTAGATGTAATTTTACATGTAGATTTTAAATATGATATTACTTTGACTGAGTTTTGAATTTTTAATGACGTAAATCAAGATTATTTCTACTCGCATCTGGGTTATTGCAAACGGGTTTTTACTGATTTAGAACGTATTTAACACTGCTTATGAACGAGTTAGCAAAAATATAGCTATCACACCAAACAAGTTGCCACTGCCTTCTTTAAAACTGATTTTAAACTGTGTGCGAACGGAATGAACGTAGCTGCAACTTTCTAAGGTCTATTTACGAACTTTATGAACGTTCTCAGACGGGAATGTGATTTTAGAATTTTGAATCGATTCAAAATTCGATGGCGACCATACCGTTCTGTAATCAGGTCATGTTGACCTTCTAGACTAAGGGACACATTCTACGACGTTGCACACCGACGTGGTGCGACCTGAACGAACTGCGAACGAGATGGACGTATTGAAGACTGTTTAAGAACGAAGAAGCTAATTATTTCAGACATATTTCCCGACCACAGCCAGATTGAGCACGTTTTACGACGTTTTTGTAGGACTGGCAAGAGCGGGTAAGAACTAGTTTGGTGTGATAGGGGGGTTAGGAATGAACATCTTTTGGAATAATGTGAACAGAACATATAGCTTACATTATAAAATTCTTCTTTAAAACTGTTTGTTTCTATGACAGGTAGTCTGTGGCATAAGCTGTGTGCTTCTCTGATTATATCATGTTTCTTTTCTACCTCACCTGTAAATAATAAGAAATGACATCCAACATGTGTTTCCTTTTATAACATACTTTATTAAACACACTAATTCTCCAGTGGCAGATCCAGAAGTGAGTGGCAGGGGTACAAACAGCCATAAAATACTACATTTTTGATCTCTCTACTATTTTCTGAGCCTCTTTCAGGCCCATTTTGGAGCCATATTCTAAATTGTTAGAACCAATTACCCAGAATGTCTATTATATAGTGAGAAAGATATTCTAATTACAGAAAATGCAAAATGTGCCTTAAAATTAGTAGAAGTGCTAGAATATATGATTTATTCATGACAAACACCAGTTTTTGCATAAAGGAAGGCAATAAGTAAGGAGCCCCAGGCAATAAGTAAGGAGGCCCAGGCAATAAGTAAGGAGGCCCAGGCAATAAGTAAGGAGGCCCAGGCAATAAGTAAGGAGGCCCAGGCAATAAGTAAGGAGGCCCAGGCAATAAGTAAGGAGGCCCAAGCCCAAATGCCTCATTACCAGATCTGTCAGCTTTATTTGTTCTTTGTCAGATCAGATATTTGGCTTTGAACAGGCTGAGTGAATGTGCTAGAATATACATTGTCCTCAGAGAAAACTATGTTTGATATTCTAATATCAAATGATTCTCGAAATCGTTGTCCCCTCTTCAAAAAAGGAGACGCAAAAATCTTTCCTTATAAGGCCAAAATATTTCCCATGATGTAGTTCGCGGAGGAACAAATTTATACTTCCTTGTTTTCCCTCATAGGTTTAACATGGGGATTTTCACACCTATTTTTCAATGATATATTCGTTCATATTCCCGTACGAGAGTACAGAAAAAATTATGAGAAACGATTGATCTCTTATCAATCTTAATATAACAGCTATTTTTTTTTCATTGTATTGATTCATGGCGTGGTGAAAACGATGATTGAAAAGTGAAAAAATATTCCGGAAGAGAAGGTCACGTGATCAGTTGACTAGTCGGCATATTGGTAAAAACAATTACATTCGACTTTCAATACTTTCATGCCAATCTTACCGCACTACAAACTGCAACATCGATGCAACAACTGAATAAAAGTATTCATCTTCAAATTACATTATAGAGTTACATTGAAAACCCACAAACAACTGAGCAGTAGACCAAAGAAGACGTGTCGCTATTATCTAGGTCAATCTGTTCAGTGGTCCGAAAGCAAATCTATAGTACTCGTTTCCGAATTTTGTTGTTCATTGTACAATTTTTTATTGATTAAACTCGGTATACTGACTATTAAAGAATGACAAAGAAGAACACTTCCGATGGTGACATTGTTTTATTTAGCGTGCGGGTGTAAACACAAAATTGCGTAATTAGTTTGATTTAGAACTATGGGTCAGGCAAATAGCTACGCGAAATGCATAGTGGGAAAATATTGACCAATCAAATTTTGTCCTTTTTGAGTGCTTTTTCAGTGCATATATGCGAACGTTCTGATTCAAAGGGCGAACCGCGAAAGGGAGAATTGTAAGTTGGTACTCATACATTCTATATATTCATTACAGTTTGCTGTAACAACAGTCAAGGCAAATGTTCTCAATGGAAAAGGATGAATTCTAAAGGAGGAAGTGAAGAACCTAAGGAGTCAGTTCTGAAAGTTTGTGTCTAAAGGTAAAATTGGAGAATTCACACAATAGCTCTGTTGCTAGCATCCCTTTAATGCAGCATTTCTCACCTGCCTGGACTGCTTTCATGTAGTCTAGTATAAGCTTCACTCTACTGTGTAACATTTTAATAGCACTGTGTTGGGCTGTTAGGTGGACTGCAACTATAACACAAAATGTTACGTTTTAACACTTGCTGGGCTATATTGATTGCATTTTAACCCTTGGTTGGCTATATTGATTGCATTTTAACCCTTGGTTGGCTATATTGATTGCATTTTAACTCTTGCTTTGATACATTGATTGCATTTTAACACTTTCTAGGCTGCATTGATTGCATTTTAACCCTTGCTGGCATACATTGATTGCATTTTAACACTTGGTGGGATGCATTGATCGCATTTTAACCCTTGCTGTGCTATATTGATTACATTTTAACCCTTGGTTGGCTATATTGATTGCATTTTAACTCTTGCTTTGATACATTGATTGCATTTTAACACTTTCTAGGCTGCATTGATTGCATTTTAACCCTTGACAGAAATAAACAGTAGATAGCACATGGAAGATGATGATTCTAAAATTGCTCTATCTGATTTTCCTTTGAAGTTCTTCCCCATATAATAATTTTAAAGTGTCTTTCATTCAATACAACCATTGTGTTGGTCCATACCTGTAGATGTATCTGATACATCAGAGGATGACATCCTAGCCACATGGTCAACACCAATCCTTTCTGCTTCCTCCGTTGCCAGTGTGTATGTCAACTCCACAAATAACATTGTGGCCTCTCCATTTACTAAATCTATTACAGACTCATAGATGCTAACTGGGAGCTAGAACAAAAATAAAATATTAGTAGATAATTACCACATGTTTATGTGTAGTACTGCAAAGGCTAACTTATTACTGTAGATTGGGTTAATTTGCGCCCTCTTTAATTTGGCGAAATTGAAAAATTCGCCAATATTAATCTTCGCCAAAATTTAGAATGAATTCCCGGGAATTATCAAGGGTATTTCTTCCAGTGTATTTAGTTCACTTCCGGTCTAGTTTTTTTAAAAAATATGAAAAATGTCTCATGAATTGGCTCAGAACTGGTCAGTCACTCATTAATACTCAGGGAAAAACTAGGAAGGAAAGGGCGGTATAGTAGCAGCATCGATCGTGGTGCAAAATGTAATGGATGATCTCACAAAAATGTACAAAAATGCGGTTAATATCACCAGTGGTCCTCAAAAGAAAAAATGAACATAGCCAAACATGGCCATGCAAACAGCGAGTAAGTTCAACTTCTTTTTTTGCATATCCGCCAAATTAAATAGCCGCCAATATGCCAAAAATGGCAAAATCGCCAAATTAAGTAGCGCCAAATTAACCCAATCTACAGTATTAGAGGACAGGGAGGCAATGCCATTCTATGTAAATAATAATTGTGGGACAAAGGAAGGCCTGCATTGAGTGTCTACATGGACGACATTACCTCCCTGTACTCTATTCTCAGGAATAGGAGTCTCTACAATTTCAATGGAGTTACTCTACAAATATTGAAGTGATTGATGCAGTCATCTTACTTTTGGAATATCCCTCGTATATATGAGATTAAACATTTTATTTAGTTTTAGTCATCTTACTTTTGGAATATCCCTCGTATATATGAGATTAAACATTTTATTTAGTTTTAGTCATCTTACTTTTGGAATATCCCTCGTATATATGAGATTAAACATTTTATTTAGTTTTAGTCATCTTACTTTTGGATTACCCCTCGTATATATGAGATTAAACATTTTATTTAGTTTGTGTTGCATGTGTCAACTTTGCCATATAACAAAGCCTAATATCCTACATATAGTTCTTCTAGAATCCGCCCAAGTATCCAATAGGTATGAATAGTTCATATTCTATCTGATTCTGTAGCAACTTTACAAGTGTACCATATAAAACTGAAGTTGGTAGGTATTAGTTATTTTACTTTAACTGCATTTATAATTTGGAATTAGGAATAAGAGAGAAATAAAGCCTATACTCACATCTGCTTGTCTTGCCAGAGGGTTCAACTTCAATAAAATTGGGCTCTCATTTATATCAGACACCTACAAGTTAACAATGGTATATTGGCTAAGTAAAAAAAGTAGCAAGGAATAAGTGATCAGGGGTAAATTGTTAGAAGTTTTAATAAAGTTCAGAATTCTTTATTGTTGTATCCATTATAGCAATGATGCCATGGTAAGAGAGTATTTAAAATAGATTTATTAAGAATTCTTAACTCTACAAAAGTAAATGCACCTGTGAGATCAAACAAATAAATAGCATACCTGTCTATGCACTTTGATATCAGATTCTGTTGGAGCATTACCAGTTGTGTACCATCCCAAGAAGTCCAATTCACTAAACACTTGCTTGACTTAAATAAGAATCAAATAAGAATATCCAAAAGATGAGAGAAAAAAGTACATGGTGCTGAATGTACCACCCTGATGACCATATTACACCGACTTGCACTAGTGTTTTCTAACAGCTGTTTGACATAGCAGTATTATGTGCATTAATCATTTATTTATATTTAAGGAATAAATAATGATAGGCCATTCAATATGGTGAAATTCAGCACGAGTTGGACAGAATGTTGTACAAAGCACGAACCGAAGGTGAGTGCATTTGTACTAACATTCTGTTCAACGAGTGCTGAATGTCACCATATTGAATGGCCTATCATTATTTATTCCGATTCAAACATAAAAATTAGTAAAAGCCGTGTCTGTGGAACGGGCATGAAGGAAGAATACGCATGCTGTCAAGATCTGAAGTCGGCCTGAAAAATTTTAGAATTTGTTTGGGCTGTTCTATTTTACTCCCCGTTTTAGATTTTATACGGTGTATGCAAACATGGGGTGTTGATAAAATAAAAATAAATAGGGAGTAAAAAAGAACAGCTATCCCCGGACAGAGCCCCAGATGTGCAGCTGAGATGTGACGTCACTCAAAACAATGCAAATTGCAGATTGAATAGAGCATGGTCGTGCATCTATGGAGAATTAGAGAACGTTCTATATTGGCTATGCTGCATTCTGATTGGTTGAGAAATTCGAATAGAGCACGGTCATGTTTGAATACGTTATAAAGTCTACATTGCAATAAATATAGGGTAGTACACATCAGGCCTCTTTACATTCCAATGGAAGTGTATAAGTCATGCTATAATTCTGTAATTTTCACCACTTAGGCTATAGAAAAGTCAGAGAGGACCCAGCCCTCTGGGTTTGGGTAAGAGAATAGTCAGTTAATATGTATTTTGTATTCTGAGTAATGTTTAAATTTAATAAAGTAAAAGAACGTACACTGTTCCTCTTTAGTCTTGTAGTATTCTCTGTCTATAATGACTGTATCCTCAACCTTGTCCCACAGCAATTCAAATGAGTTCATTACCTCAAGGTTGCGACCTTGTTGTTTGCCAATCAAAGCTCCAAACACTGAAAACAGAGATCAAGTTGGATTAGGTGAGGATTGTAACTGTAACAATCAACCCAACTTGGTATTGCTTGTCAGAGTCCAAATCTTTTGAAGGATAATAGGCACAATATAGGAGAGAAGATAAATCGAGTGTCAAACTAAATTTTCCTGGTTCTGGAAGTCTCAATACAAAAAATCACCAAACACATTGCAAAATTCTTGGTTTGTTGATTTTACATTTTGTAGTTCAGTGATTCTTCATTATTTTGGTCTCAATATAATATAGAGAATCAGCAACAGGTCTAACTAATACAGCAGACGACTCATTCATATTAAAAGGTACTAAATAACACTCCAAATCATTAGCTAAATCTTATTTTTCGAATTCTAGGAACACAGTAAAGCCATCCTGAAAAAAGTAGTAAATGATTTTACTTTCAGTGAATGAAATGACCAGTTAAACTGATAAAAAAATTAGGGATACTTTCAGATGTACATTTCCACGCGGTATTAACTTTGACCGGTTATCAAAATTATTGACCTACCAGATGCTCGAAAATCAAGGATTGCGAGTCTCATACTGCAACATTTTTCTTCAAACTTATACCATTGAAAGCAAAACAAAATTACCTTTCTGTCAGTGCATTACTTTATTGTAAAGAGTCCCTTGTTCTAGCAGCGTTTTGGTCCCCAGCTGTTAGAAGGCCTTCTTACAGCTGGGGACCAAAATGCCGCTGGAAGTAGGGACTATGTTTAAGAGAATAATGTACCAACAGAAAGGTATTTTTTTTATGCTTTGAATGGAACAAGTCTGAAGAAAAACGGTGCAGTATGAGACTCTTGATTTTCAAACATCCGGTAGGTCAAAAATTCAAATTAATGGTCGAAGTTAGTACCGCGTGATTTCATAAGCTTACTCTAGGCTAGCTCAACAACGTTAAACCTAGTCTGGGGCATTCATTTCTTATCTGACTTGTCTTATGGCCCTGACTAGGTTAAACCTCCGTGGGCATTCTGCATACTACCATTTGGAAGGCACGTGAAGGTCCCATTCATCAGGTAACACTCATATGTAGAAGTTAAGTTCCTGCCTTTTTAACACGTAACAAGCAGTAAGTTTTTTTGCAATTTACCACTGACAATGAGTTGTATTTCAGTTATATTCCCCGGGGATGGATAAAAGAACAATCGGACCGAAGATTGGACCATAATTTGATGAATATTTTTACCTCAATCTCTCTGACTGACATTATGTCAATCCTGGTCACCCAGAGCAAAAGTAGTCGGATTTGTTCCATTGTCCGATGCATAAGGAGAGCACTGCAGTGTAGCATATTATTGAGGAATATTGGTTTCAATCAAGAATCCAAAAGTTGCAGCCTTTGAAAAAATACGACAGACTTTAAAATCAATCCCGCCTTGCACAACCAGAAAAAAGTAAATATGCCAGATTTAGTTTAAACTTGATGAACTAGTCTAACGGTAAATCCTATACGGCATATGGTATATTATTGATGTTTGACCAATCAGATTTCAGCATTTGGTGAGCCCTTGTCAGAGAAACATTTTGTGATTGGTCAAACATCAATAATATACCATATGCCGTATAGGATTTACCCTTCACCCTAGTCTAACTCGAGGCCTACCTTGAACCGCGGTGCTGCCCTCTTGTGCACGGGTCCGGGTCCAATGCTCAGATATATTCATGATCACCAAGGGGTGTAGTGATACTGAAACACTCCCGGTGGTTCCTGCACCTGCCATAACACCTTTATCACCTCCATCAACCTCCATTTGAGTTGCCATTGTGAAAACCGGAGGTTTTTCAGAATATTTTCTTTTTTTTCAGAATGTTTCTACTGAGCTAATACCGAAGCACTATTATTTTCGTATCTAAAACTGTTAGAACATCTAGCTTTTTAATCTCATATAGTAGAGTATCAATGTCATTATTTACATAAACAATAGCTATTTGTAAAGATAAAGGTATATTTTCAATGACATTTGATTTTATACATATGTTTTTGATTACGAAACTTGTTTCAGCTTTCAAAGCTAGCATACCTTTCAGGAAGTTGGTTCGATCTGCGTTCGGCTCTCTCTAGAATCAGCACTATAAGATAACCAAAACTAAGGTAATTATAATTTAATTTGGTTTTCCCTATCATATATCATTCTAACAATCATCTTGTCACTGTCACTATTTCAATATAGTGCTGATACCAAACGAATCGAACGAATGTTTTCATGGATCGCCATGTTTGTGATCCAAGGTGGATTGACTCCCAGAATTCAACATCAGTTAAACTTATTTACTCGTGACAGGTTTCAAAATGGCGGAACAGCATTTTGAAAGCTGGCACTTGTCATTAGGGGTACCACGAGCGCTCGAGCAATTCACCTCCGATACTAGCTGTATCGATACATAAAATGAATATCGGTCGTATCGGTTTTTTACCGGAAGTCCCTTCTTACTTACCCAGAAGGGAGGGAAAAACTCAGAGCTTAGAGATGACAGACAGTCATAGTTACGTATCTTGCTTGCCGCCTTCGTTTGCCCCGATAGTTCCCGACACACGTCGTTCCACACATCGTTAAGATGTTTTAATCAATGTTAGCATATTTTACACCTTTCTTTGTCGTGATGTGAAATAAACGTAATCTGACTGAAGTACTTTCGGCTTTACAAGTTTGAAAAATTTGAATAAAGTTAAGTTTTACTTCAATTTACGCTGTATCATTGTATTGTATCACGAGGTCAGTATCGTAGATACGTATCGATATTAATATTACCTCAACATTTGAAGAGTCGGCATTAACATGTGAATATCACTTCAAATTTTTAAGTTCCTATTTGTCACTTTGGACACAAATTCCAATATATTTGTCTGTTCGGGCATGGCCCATGGTTCGGGGATGGAGAAAATAGAGCACTCAATTCAAAGGTAGAGTCTATTTCATGGCCTGACTGGGTCGGTTCAACTTGAAAAATAAGATTTACCTGAAGATTAGGAGTCTTACTTACCCTCTAGAGTTTGAACACACATTTCAATGAAACCCTATCACCTCTGTTGCGTCAACTATAGAGCATTTAGCATAATATCCAAGAGGTAAATTATGGACCGTGAAAATGAATGATTTCCTAGTAAGTTCCGGAAGTTTCAGTATGACAAATTACCGAACATTTGTGAAAAATTAATGTTTGCTCATTGATTTTATAATTTACATGTGCATCTGTTCTTCTATACTTTTGTCAAAATTATAAAGCATCACAAACAGGTTCTACTGTATTAATAGACTAATACAGCAGACGACCCATTCATACTTTCCACGCAGCCTTTCATTCAGTCCAATAGTTCAACTGTAGATCATGCAGTTTCTTCCATCTTAGAACAGGCCATCCTCCTCTGCCCTGTCCTAAACTCGTAAGACCGCAAAACATTATTTTCTAATATTTTAATTATTTTTACATCAGACATGGTTGGATGACATGTCACAAAATTAAAGTTCAAGGTCAATACATTATTTCGTGATAGGGCCAACACGTCCCGATAGTAAACATGAGGAAAATGGAAAAGTTCAAAAAGCATTAACACAAATTTCAATCAAGTACTGTGCTTACGCTTCATCATGAACAAAACAAAGCTGATATGGTTTCATTAAAATGTTTGTCCTAACCTCTAGAGGATATGTAAGACTCCTAATCTTCAGGTAAATCTTATTTTTCAAGTTCTACCGACGCAGTCGGGCCACGAAATAGACTCTAAGAATTTATGACATATTTGACAGAATGTCTTTTCATAGTGTTCATAATTATCCCAACGAACGAAGTTATGTAGGGATAATATAGTGAAGCCCTCCATCCATCCGTCAGTCAGTCCATCCATCCGGAAGATAACTCGAATACTTGTCGACAGATTTTCTTCATATTTGGTGGAAAGATGTATACTGGTGGATTGTCTTAGGCAAGAACATTTTTTTTCAAGATGGCCACCAGTTTAAAAATGGCGGGAATTTTTCGCAAAAATCTTATGTTTTTCATTTTAAATCAAAATAATAAATATTATTATTTGAAATTTTTGTAGTATTTTGGTAGTATATTAAAAACATCAATCTATTTCACATATATCCCAGGTTTTTCACCCTGACCCCCAGGGGGCCATACATGGGGGACTGGGAAAACAGGAATTTGCATTAATTTTGAGATGTTTTTAGAGTTCGTATAGCTTTATTATACTCAAATGAAAGGCAATTTCGAGTAGATTGCAAATATTGTTACGTTTTTCTATTATACTCAAATTGAAGGAATTTCAGAGTAGATCACAATTATGGCATTGTTTTTCTGATTTGCGCCTCTGAAAATTCAAAATGGCTGACTATAGCAGAAATTCGCCATTACTTAGAGTTATCTTAAAAGTATGGTTACATGATACTACAATGATTTAAAATATTTATTGAAGGTAAATATTACAATGAGACTGTACAGATTGATGATTTATATAGTTCGTTGGGATTTGCTACTCTGTGGAGTTGTCATTTTCTAGTTATTTATGTTCACCACCGTAACATGAAAACTGTGAAGTGAGATTAATTTTTGAAAACTTCAAGGAGTAGGGGTGCTTCGGTGTCACATTTTTACTTTGTAAGACTTCAAAATTTCCACAAATCATCTTACCTTACCAAGGAACATCAAAGGAGCATGGAAATATGTACGTCTTGCATTTGTTAGAGTATAATAAAGCTCTTGTGAATTCTAAATATTTCATGTTCACCATTCTGTTTGCTGGGACTTTTTTAGTCCAGAGTAATCCTTACTCATGTATCCTGTTTATCGTTCATAAAGCCTCAATCATGTATCTATCATGATAATTATACTGTAATAGATAGAATAATATACTAGTTATAATCCATGCCACTTGGCGAAGTCACAAAATTTGTATGAGGATTGATTAATCAGGAAGTCTAGAAGGCAAACAAAACGGTGGTCGTGAAATATTTATAAGAAACTATGGTTTGAGCTTTATTATACTCTAATAATGCAAGAAGTGCACATTTTCATGCTCCTTCGTTGTTCATAAGTAAGGTAAGATGATTTGTGGAAATTTGGGATTCTTGCAAATGTGTAATTGTTGCAATTTTACTCCTTGAAACTTTAAAAAATTAGCCTTACTTCACGGTCTTTATGCTAGCTTTAGGGACTCATGCACCTCCAATTTATAGTTATGAAAAATGCATTTAAATGTGAAGTTTTCTTTGACATGTCTCTTAAGTCAGTAAATGCATTCACATATAAGGAAAACAGATACAAAATCTTGTTACTTTATCAAAAAAATATGGCTGCCACTTTTTGTACTTTTGATTAACTTTAATGTTACCTTAAAAAAATCTGCTTTTTATAAAACGCCGATACAGTAGAACGCTGGAAAAAGCGAATGCATTCCGTTCAGATTTTTCACGCGAATTCCGTATATGTCACGCTTTTGGTTCGAAAATTGTTGTGCCACGCATTCGATTCGAAACTTTTCATACCTACAGTTTCACTACTTTGCAGGTCAGTGTCAATATCATTGTCAGTCAGTGTCATTAGCATTGCCAGTTTTATTACTACATATTCAGTTTCATTACTACATATCATTTAATCATTGCAGGTCAGTGTCTAGACTAGTCTATATCCTATTTAGTCTGAATACATTCAGACTATAAGCAACCTATGTTAAAATTTGGTAATACAAAATATTTGTTTACAAAGGAAGTGCTATTCAAAATGGCCAATTGAGTAAATTAATTTGCACATTTGTTACTTCAACTAGCTCTATTTCCACTTGACAATATGCTGTATTATAAGTTATTGAATGATTTGAAGTGCAATACAGGATATATTTTGCTCGAGAAATTCCGTATTGGAACGAGACAAAGTCGAGTGCCAATACAGAATATCGAGACAGAATATATCCTGTATTGCACTTCAAATCATTCAATAACGTTTTTATCGTGTGATCCTCTGTATTGCTACTGAGATTGTCCCCTCCGTACCAATATTTTCTGTATTGCGACGGAGATGATCAACGGGGACAATCTCAGTAGCAATACAGATTGGTACAGCACAAGAACTGACCAATCAGAGGGCTTCATTTTACAGATCATACGATAATACTTTTTATTGCATTTGATTGTACCTTACTACTTAATTGAATTTTTGTATTGTTTATTTTATTGAAGAAATGGTTCCTCTAATTGATAATTTTGTGCAAAAATTTCACTGCAATTTCCACAGTACAGTAGTACATCATAACAGACTTACTTCTAGTCAATCTGTTGGATACGTCATTATCATTGCAGGTCACTGCCATTATCATTGTGTGTCAGTGTCACTATCATTGCAGGTCAATGTCATTGACATTGCAGGTCATTGTCATTATCATTGCAGGTGTTAATATCATTGCAGGTCACTGCCGTTATCATTGCATATCAGTATCACTATTCTTGCAGGTAAGTGTCAATATCATTGCAAGTCACTGTCATTATCATTGTGTGTCAGTGTCACTATCATTGTGTGTCAGTGTCACTATCATTGTAGATCAATGTCATTGTCATTGCAGGTCATTGTCATTATCATTGCAGGTAAGTGTTAATATCATTGCAGGTCAAGTGAGTGCCGTTATCATTGCATATCAGTATCAATATTCTTGCAGGTAAGTGTCAATATCATTGCAAGTCATTGTCATTATCATTGTGTGTCAGTGTCACTATCATTGCAGGTCAATGTAATTGTCATTGCAGGTCATTGTCACTATCATTGTGTGTCAGTGTCATTATCATTGCAGGTAAGTGTCATTATAATTGCAGGTCAATGTCATTATCATTGCAGGTCAGTGTCACTATCATTGTGTGTCAGTGTCATTATCATTGCAGGTAAGTGTTAATATCATTGCAGGTCATTGTCACTATCATTGTGTGTCAGTGTCATTATCATTGCAGGTAAGTGTTAATATCATTGCAGGTCATTGTCACTGTCATTGTGTGTCAGTGTCACTATCAGCAGCAGTTCATTATCATTACAGGTTGGTGTTTCAAAGTTTTTTGATGTGCTGGTCGACAGTCTGAATAATTTTTAATATCTTGAATGCAAAATGTTTGCAGACTCTTAGATTGGTTTTGGTTTGGCTGATAAAATATGTGGCCTCTTTTATTTTGATGACTCTCTGACACATTAGATTTACGTGGCTGAAACTCCGTTGATTAAAAAACAATCAGTGGATGGGGGTTGCATCTAGTTAAGTTAAATCCCCCTTCCCTCACTGTGGTATTTTTTTTTTTTTTTAACATTTTGTTACTCATTTTTATAAAAACAGCGACATAAATTTTGTGATGATTATTTATTTCAGGCTGTGTAGAGCCCCACTGTTTGATACATAGCAAAAAGGTTGATTTTTTGCACGCCAGTGATGTTGCGCCTTTTAAAATAATCTCATACCTTAGAAGCGTATCACTTAAAAAATCATAGAAGAACCAACAAATTTTACCATACTGTGGACCTCTACATTTAGCTATTTATTTTACTTTCTCGTGAAAAAATAAATTCTGCAGATTAGTTGAATTTTCTAGCAGAAATCCTATAATCCCCCTCCACACATTGTGTTCATTTTACAGTGTGTCAGTGTCACTATCATTGACACATTATAACAATACTCACAAAAAGAGGAATATTTGTTGGACACAATTGAATCTAGGTTTACAATTGCAAAGGTCAGAATGTTATCTGTAGGCCCTGGGAACCTTACTGCTGTTCATAACTTTTCACAGTAAAACTTGTTAATGTGAGAGTCCCCTTTTGTGTGATCCTACCCTTTAATTGTGGACATCTCTCAATATGAGTCAGTCATCTCCCTTGATTTTTTTTCAGGTGGGTGCAAAATTCTCATTTTCACAATTGAGACTAAAATTGGTTAAAATACGCCAATTTTTCTCATTTTCAAGTGGGTGCAAATGGATTTTCATGTGGGTGCAAGCCTATTTTCAAAATGTCAAGTTTGTGCTGTGCCCACTTGCTTAAATGCTGGGGAGATCACTGTGAGTACATGTACTTGAGTACCAGTATGCAGTGTGAGTGTGAAAATTCAATGATTTCCAAGAAATAAGATTCCAAATACATGTGTACTTCACACATCTATTTACGGCATACATGTATCATAACATATATAGGTTTTACTGTATCACTTTGTTTTAATACAAACAATTTAAGTCATTAAATACCCAAATTATCAATAAATTTTGATAAAAACCTTCTGTTCTAAAATATTAAAGCTTGTGTAAGCAGCTTGACAAGCTCATTTTAAAAGGATGATGAATTCACTAAATTAGCAATCTTACAGAAGCAACATCCCAAGTCTGTTGTTGTTGTGTAGGTTATTACTATTAAAGGAAGAATATTGTGAATACCCTATTAACACAATTGAATATGCTGAGGGGTCATTCAACGATCATGGACCAGTGTCAAAATATATTTAAGTTTGGATATTTCATCAAGACTAACATCTATTTTTATTATCTACAAAGAAACCCGCTAGATAAAGATTATTTTAGCTGATATTCCTCTTGAAACATGGAGGATCTTAAAAATATAAAAGTGGAAGTCCCCTTTTGAAGCTTTGAACTGAATTTACACTTCTTAATGCTGAAATTGATAATTTATCCATACATTTTAAGAAAATAGGTATGTCAAAGAAGATGTTAAACCAAATGTTGCCTTGATAGCTCAGAAAAAATGAAAAAACGTTCCTATTTTCTCTACAGTCCTTATTGCCCCTTTAACTCAATAAACTTATGATGGGTGGTGATGTGTCTAAAGGTAAGGTAACAATTTATTTACCAGATGGCATGGTTAAAAAGAGGTCAAAAGCCCTCTATTGAGTGCAAATTTCAAAATTGAAAGTTCTTTCGTTAATATTGAGGTGAGTGATTTTTTCAGGCTCTGGTATTTTGACAAAAGTAGGTAGGGGTCATGGGCATTCTTCAGGGCAGGTTTGAGGCATCAACAATTTATTTTGGAGTTTCTCTACCTCAGGTTATCGCTATTCCACCTTAGATTATAAATCTATAAAAATGGCCACCTCATTTGGGATTTCACAATAATTTTCTGATCCCTTCAAAGTATAGCTATATTATACTCAAATTGAAGGAATTTTAGAGAAGAACACAATTAGGTTGTTATTTTTCTGATTCTTGCCACAGAAAATTCAAAATCGCTGGCTAGAGCAGAATTTTGCTATTACTTAGAGATATTTTATATGCTATATTAGATCTCAAATGCTTTTATGATTTATGCCTTTGACATTCCTAAATGGAATATCTATATCCAATTTATCTAGAGCCAATTTAATCAAGGGTACAGTAGACAGTAAATGTTACATTTTGACATATATATATTGTGAATATTTTGTTTGTTGGGATTTGCTACTTGATGGAGTTGCCGATTTTTAGTATAAATGATACATTTTTGCTAGACTCGATCACTTTAAGTACTGATATATAGACAGACAGGAGTAATTACCTGCAAGCTGCTCACAGTTTTTATTGAATAATTGCTAAACAAACTCTAATATTGTAAAGTAATTTATTCCTGAATATAATTCAACATGTTTTTGCATTTGAAATGAGAAAATGAGACAGATCATGAACATAGTTATGTTTTCACATTGAATGACAACTGAAAGAAGCAATGGTAAGCTTATAGCTAATGGATTTATGTTAAAGGTTTAATAAATGCCTAATTTATAAAGGTGGGTCATAGGCTTTCAAGAGCCTACTTGTGGAATGACTTTTGGACATATTTAGGATACCTGTATTTGCATGCACATCTGAGATGCCATATGTAATGTGCAAGTCTGCATTGTAAAGTTTCAAGTAATGAAATTGAATTGAATCAGAAAACCTTGAGACAAAGAGCAATATAACATTAATGACATGTCTATTTTAGCCAGAAATCACAAACTGACCATATTCTCTCCAAACAACATGCCTGATATTGAAATGGGTTACATACCTAAGGAAGTATCCCATGTATTAGAAAAATGTGAGTACAATTATATTGTCTAACAATTAGACAATATATGACCACAAACAAAAGGGGAAGAGAATCTGTTGGTTTTCCCTTTTTAATCTGAGTTATGATTTTTGTATTTCCAGATCTGTGATGCCAAAAGAATATGAATGTTGGTTACCAAAGTTCCAAAGCTAACATTTACCAAAAAATGGCACGATTGGGTATTTTTCGCAAACTGTTGTATGTCGCAGTTTTCCTGCTTTTACTTCGATTATTTTGGGTGAATAGACATTGGTTACTCACCACACAAGTGAATCCAAATGGAAATGCAAGATCCCTGTTACATGGCCTTGCTAAACATAATCAGGCCCAAAACATGGATAACAATGATAAACCTAAAGCAGAGCCAATGATGTCTGCTGGAATCCAACAAAGTGGAATGAGAACTGGGCTTGTAGCTGAGGGAAAACACTTCTACATGGATGGACAACCCATTAGAATTTTAAGTGGATCGTTTCATTATTTTAGAACACCTCCGGCCTATTGGAAAGACAGACTGTATAAGATGAAAGCAGCTGGACTAAACACAATTACCACCTATATCCCATGGAATTTACATGAGAAAACCCAAGGAAATATAATACTTGATGGCAAGTGGAATAACATAGGTAAATTCATACAAGAAGTTGAAGAAGTTGGATTGTATCTTATCATTCGTCCTGGACCATTCATATGTGCTGAATGGGAATTTGGTGGCTTGCCATATTGGCTGCTCAGGGATCCAAATATGAGAGTACGAACAAGTTATCAACCATATTTAAATGCTGTTGAGCGATATTTCAACAAATTGTTACCTCTACTTGGGAATTATCTCTACACAAAAGAAAAGGGCCCCATAGTTGCACTACAAATTGAGAATGAATATGGCAGCTATTCAGATGATAAAGAATATTTGTTATTTCTGCAGAAATTATATCAGAAATTTGATCTATATGTCCTACATTTCACATCAGACGGTTCATTTGGTCTCATCCCAGGATCTGTTCCAAGTGCTTTGAAAACTATAAACTTTGTGAAAAATCCTGAAAAGAATCTTCGAAATTTAACTATTATTCAGCCAAATAAACCATTATTTGTAGCTGAATTTTGGTCAGGCTGGTTTGACCACTGGACTGAGAAACACCACGCCTATGGTGCTGGGGATTTAAAGGAATCAGTGAAGACAATTCTCAGTATGGGAAGCTCAATCAACTTTTATATGTTTGTTGGTGGTTCTAATTGGGGATTTTGGAGTGGAGCAAATGCTAAAATGAATTCCCCTCAGTATATGCCAACAGTCACGAGTTATGATTATGATGCTCCCATTTCCGAGGCAGGTGACCTTACAGCTAAATATTCAGCTCTGCGGTACTTATTCCACGAGTTGAAACTAGTCGGAGATCTCCCTGAAATTCCACTGGAAACCCCTAAAGCCTCTTATGGGGTCATTAAAATGACTCATTGTTTAGGTTTGGAGGATCTGGTGGGAATTTTGGATCCAAGTGATATAAAGAATCTATCTTATGTTAGCCCAATGGAAAAACTGGATATAAATAACAATAATGGTCAAGGTTATGGTTGGATCATGTATGAAACTAAAATTAAAAAAGGTCAAAAGCTAACATTCAATGGTGAAATCCGTGACCGTGCTCAGATTTTCCTGAATGGAAAAGAGGTTGCCGTGCTGAATTGGACTGAATCAAATGCTCATGTTTTGTTGGACTCTTCTACTATGGGAGAAACAAACACTTTAGCAGTTTTGGTTGAAAATATGGGACGTGCAAATTTCCGTCCACCTGTTATGAAGACACTTGTTTTTGAGAAACAATTTAAGGGAATTCTGGGAGATGTATCATTTGATGGAAAAAAGATAGCTCACTGGCAGCACATTCCTCTCGAATTTTGTGATGTTTTTCGTAAAAATTTACTTAAAACAAAAATTTGGAAAAATATTGTGGAAATTCAAGGCCCAGCCATATACAGAGGTAACCTCAAAATAACAGGTCCCCCTAAAGATACATTTATTTCAACTGAGGGGTGGAGCAAGGGAATTGTAATGATAAATTCAGTAAATTTAGGACGTTATTGGAGTGTTGGACCACAGGGGACGATTTATGTCCCTGCTCCCCTGCTAAAGGAAGGGGATAACTCCGTGATGTTATTTGAACTACATTCTGCAAATGGTGACAAGAGTGTGGCGTTTTTGGATCACCCAATACTTCAAATTGCTCAGAAAATATAGTCAAATGAAAGAAGTCTGTTCCAAATTTTTGCTCACTGTTCAGATTTTTTTATGTATTTTTAAAAGTAAAGTTATTGGGCATGTACATGTATTTAGGATGTTAAAAAGATATCAGTGATTCAAAACCGTCCAAAGTTGCCATTTCAAATCAAAAGTAACAAAAGTAATCAACTCTAGAACTAAGCATCATTGTGTTTATGCCACAGGTGCTGTGATCAAGAGTCAATATTTTTTGTCTGAGAAATCATTGTTTAGATTCAGGCTCTTTAAGCCATTTAAATTGCTATAGTGGTCTAGTCATGTATAAATATAGCATTATAACATGATGGAGAGTGTGATATATGGAAATATCACCTCGAGGAATAAAGTATCACACGAGGCAGAGCCTATATATTACACTCCCCATCATGTAATTTGCGTTTATCACACAAAAATATAAAAATATGTTTTTTTAATTCTGAAGAGCATGGGACTTTTCTGTTCATATTCAACAAAACAACGCAGCAAACTCCACATTTATTTAAAAAAAAAATCCTAGTCCAGGCTCTTATTATCATGCCCAATGAATTAGATTTTGATTGCACAAATTGTTTCATAAATTCTGATCTACTGTAAATCAAATAATACCCGAAGCTAGAGCTAGCCGAAAAATGGCAGAAAAACCACATGCATGATTATTTGCTGCTAAAGAAATGTGTCTGTGACGTCTTGAACTCAGTGAGGTCTAGTCATTTGTTTGTTTAGTTGTCACTGGGGTGATACAGTGATACATGTGTGATGTCACAAATGATCGCATCATATTCCGCAAATTCATTAGAAATATTGCTATATGACACCATGATAACGAAAATGAACGCATCATCTATAAAATCTCACATAGCTCATCCAGGCACCTAGATATTATCACATGGTTCATCCGGGAATTTCAACAATATCACATGGGACATCGGGGACTTTCAATTTGTTAGACCGAATTATCAAATGGTCATGTGATGTGAACTGACCAATTACAGTCCATCATTCTAGTTTGAGATGTGATAAATGTATTTAATAGATGTAGACTTAATCCTTTTGAGATCTATCAATATTTTCTATTAACATTAAGGGAGGGAGATTCTCATCATGGTTGGCCATAACATGTCATGAAAAACTGCCATTTACGAGTTGTACAATTAGTTGCAACTAATAATAGTTTGAATTAAATACTATATGAACACTGATTTGTAATCTCATATATTAACCCTTTCACGACGTGAATATAAAAGGAAAATGTTGGCCCTGGTGACGGATAAGTAAGAGCGGTTTTTAGGGGAAACTGCAAATAACCTATGCCCCAGGACCTATACCTTGAATTTTATCACTGAAATACAATTTTGTAGTAAGAACAACTTGTCAAGAATTGATGTAAAAATACTGCATAGAACTGGAGATATTGTCATTTCATTGATGTATATGAATAAAAATAATGGTGCCAAAAGGAGCCTATCGTCCTGAAAGGTATTACATAATAGGGCTCCATATGGAGCCTATCGTCGTGAAAGGGTTAAAAATGTGATACCTTGAATTGTCATGGCTTGCTCAGTTGACAGGGTCATAAATTAATATGCAGTTGGCTTAGTTATCAAGATTTTAAAGAAATCATTTTTGTAAAATGAGCTCAATCTTTTAGCCAGCAATGTGCATCTTATTCATCAAATTGTTTCATTGGATTCTTACTAGTGTTACTAATAATAGTACTGTTATGCAGCATTGTATAGGGAGTTTAGAGAGCCAGCCTTAATGATTCTGCTGTAATATTAGATCTAGAAGGCCAGATGTTGTACATACTGTAAATAGGGGTTTACTTCTTTTGGATTTGTATTCTATTTTATAATTTACATGTAAGTACCCACGGTTGGGTCAAACTAGAGAAGGTATCTGATATTTTGTAACCATGTAAATATATATGATAGAGAAAACCTGTCAGGGTTCAGTGTAGACATGATTGTCCTATACTCTACCCTTCCTTAAACTGTAGCCTGTATTTCTTTAAAAGGGATACAGGCTACAGTGAAGTTGGAGGATGTTTGTTTATTTTCATATTTCTGAAGGTTAAATATGTTTTACATATATTCCAAGTGTTCTACTTCTAGCAGTTTACATAGTACATATTATTACCAGAAAAGCCCTTTACACAAAGATAGAGAATACCCTCTTCATTTGCAACGTCACTGTAGCCTGTATCCTTTTTAAGTGTGGTCACTTGGCAGGGTAGAGTGATACATCATACATCATATGGAGATTATGTACTATATTATGAGAGAAAACTGGCTAAGGTGAAAATAAAAATGCAAAACCAAATACAGGAATATTGTGTTTTAACATTTATTGCATTAATGTTTTCAGATGCAGCTTTCAGAAAAAAGCTAATCAATAAATAACAAAGACAACTGTATTGGCCATGAAATTAATTCATTGGGTATCTGAAACATTGTCAGGCAGTCATCCAGAACAGTCACGTTTCTGGGGGCTTGTGGAAAAATCCTGTTACGGCATTAACATTTTCAATCATTGAACAAAAGGGTCAATTGTTATTTGTGTTCACTATTGTAAAATGTAACACTGTTGCCACATGGTGAACCTTTGGAATTGTTTCTTAACAGAGGAATGGCTTTATGATGCGAGTTTGCCAGGTGTATACCATTCAGATTCACTACTATCATAGCAAAATCCAGTACAAATACATCCAATTCTCAGATTAAAAATTTTGTTGTCAAAATTATCTGAAAACATATTTTTCATTTTCTTTTCCTGAAACCCCAACCATTAAGATAGTGTTCCAATGCTGGAAAGTGTGCAATATAAAATTTCCTCTTTGGCAAATCTACTCCAAAGTCTGTACATGTCCATTGTGACATCATATTACCCTGAGCTTGTAATCATTACAGCAATGTTCAGTATGTAAGGATGACTTTCCAGTTGAGATATCTCTAATATATCAGCCTTCTATATCATCCACCAATGATTGCACTAGCCCACTGGTTGTTAAGCTTTCTCCTAGCATAGCTGAAAATGCAGTAAATATGTGTAAATAGTCTTGCAGTGGAGTTTAAATCTTGCATTAAGGTCTCTGTTCTCCTACACCCTAGGTACAATTTAAAAAGTCACATAATACTAATAGAAATAAACATCACTTTGACAATACACACACACAAATTCATTAAGAACACATCGCCATGTGAGTTTCCATTGACATCAAAAGTTTCCTTTCTAATTCCTCAGTACATTCCTCAAACAAGTAAATTCCATGAGTAGACTGCAACAGAGTTCTTACCTTCTATCAAATCCTGTGGGGGCTTTCCTCCTCCATGTGACAACATCTCTCTTCTATATCTCTCACCAGAAGCCCTGAACAATGAATGATACATCAAATACAGTACAAGGCATAAAACATGCTATTGTCACCATTTGGCCATTTTAATAGTATTTTAAATGGCAGGTTATGCATGACAAAGGTTAATGTATAGTGTTAATGTTTAAAGCAATCTTGTCAAAAAGCATATCAATGTTTTCCTTTAAATCTGAAATTTTATTTTCTAATTGTTTTCTGATCAGATATAGAATAACATGTACTTTACTCTAAACAGTCTTTAATTACCTGCAAAATGGGTCTTCCTTAAAATATTGCTGCCAAATTTTAGCTGCCACTGAACGGGACATCAGGTACGAATAATACTTAGCTCCATAGCCTACTAGATGACTGAATCTCAATTGCCATCCCTGAAAATACATATGATGTGTCATATATGTACATGTTTCATACTAGCTGGCTTGCTTATTCTTCGTTTTTGAACATTTAATGCAATAAATAACCAGGCAATTTTAGTGTTTCGTTTATACGCTTAAAAATAATAATACTCTAGAGAGGAGTAAATCTCAATGAACAAAATATGATTTTTCTTGATCATTTTCCATTTACAATGTCACACCATTCCTGATGCCTTCAAAAATTCCTTGATTTGTACATCTTATACAGATTGATAATGAAGGCATACATTGTTGATAATTTCAAATTTCTGCAAAGTGTCATATTTAGGTGACCATAATGTTGATCATTTTGAGAGATATCACTTTTATCAACAAGTTGATATCAAATATCATGAGGAGATAAAATGACATCACAGAAATGGTCTGATATTGGTATCCATTACAATCAACAATTTTAAAAAATTCATATTTGTTTATCATACAGATGTGGCTAAAAAACAAACTCACAGTTCCCGGGACATATGGAAGTCCATAAAACTGGTTCTGTGTGTCTGCTAAAATATCAGTTGTTGATCTTCCAAGTGGATGTTTCCCATGGTACAACTGGTCAGTTATTGAGTAGAACACTTGGAGGCTTGTATCCTAAAATGGTAATAAAATACTATTGAGTAGAACACTTGGAGGCTTGTATCCTAAAATGGTAATAAAATACTATTGAGTAAAACACTTGGAGGCTTGTATCCTAAAATGGTAATAAAATACTATTGAGTAGAACACTTGGAGGCTTGTATCCTAAAATGGTAATTAAGTACTATTGAGTAGAACACTTGGAGGCTTGTATCCTAAAATGGTAATAAAATACTATTGAGTAGAACACTTGGAGGCTTGTATCCTAAAATGGTAATTAAGTACTATTGAGTAAAACACTTGGAGGCTTGTATCCTAAAATGGTAATAAAATACTATTGAGTAGAACACTTGGAGGCTTGTATCCTAAAATGGTAATAAAATACTACTGAGTAAAACACTTGGAGGCTTGTATCCTAAAATGGTAATAACATACTAAATGGTTCAAAATTAAAAAAGAAATGTAGAAAAACAGAGACCATCTATTTAAATAAAAGTTGATACATTACATCATTTTCAAAAACTTTAGGGCTTCTTCACTGAAATAACTTAACTGATTTCACTGAAATAACTTAACTGATTTCACTCCAATTCTATAATTCTCATTATGATGTTACTTACTGAAGCTTGAAACATCTTCCGTGATGCACATATATTGTCTAGAACATTTTCAGGAAGAGATTCCCCAGTTTTGTAATGCCTGGCAAAACTGGACAAAACCTACACAAAAAAATGAATAAATATATAATAATTATGACCTCACAAAAGGACACAATACACTGACTCTTTTGTCAAGCGGGAATTTATAAAATCTCAGAGATCATGATCCTTTCAGCTGAATCTCCTGTTTAAACAAAACATCGCCAAAGCTAAATAATAATCAAAAATGTATTAAGTAACCATTGTTATGCTCCTATATTCAGAGAATGCTATCATTACATTGCCAAATACAGATTAAAAAAGAGTTAACTGTATGACAACAAAATTGAACAAATATATGAATCGAAACATATAAAAATCTTACTCGTTTATCAGAGACAAAATATTCCATGAGAACAGAAGGCACTTCAGCAAAGTCAGTTGAGCAGCGGGTACCTAGTTTAAAGAAATGCATATTTTAAGAAAGGTGGCTTGAACAACTGCGATTCATGATAGGATATTCTAATACAGTGACTGCTTGGATTAGTTAGTATTCCTAAACATTTTAAAATGTTTACATTAAGAAGTTTACCATGGGAGTCCATTGGATATCCAAAATACAGATCATCAGGTCTAATAACATTTAGAGTGTTTACATTACAGACCTTTTCACATTATTTAGAGGTGTCACTGTGGTTGTATTTCTTATTATAACATGCTGTATTTTAAAATCTAAACCATATATCAGTTATGGTTAAAAAGTAATAAAACCTGAAGTTGATAAAATCATTTTTCCAAGATATACCTGTAACATGCTGGTACTTGGTGCGTCCAAGCATGGAATGCATTGCATGTCCAAACTCATGGAACAGGTTGTCCAGGGTGCCTGGGGTCAGCAGTGATGGCACACGGCCTTGGGGTGGGGGAAGATTCAACATTAGCACAACTGCAGGGGTCTGAAATAAAAAGCAAATGAGGCCTGCTTAAAGCTTCAAAATTAACACCTTTGATGAAAGATACAGATCTCAAAAATTAGGCTAAATATAAAAAGCAACAGCAATTGTAGTTCAAGCAAAAATGATGTTAGAAATACTTTGCCCCCAATAAAAATTAGGGCATTAGCATAACAAAAAATGTCATTTTATATTATGAAATCATATCAATTGTTCAGAGAAACTCATACAAATGATGTGATGGAAAATAATCTCAATACATGACTGCTATAACATTATTTCTTGATGTGACATAACAAACAGGTGCATCAATAGACTAGATGCGAGTAGAAAAATCTTGATTTACGTCATTAAATATTCAAAATTCAGTCAAAGTGATATCATATTTGAAATCTACATGTAAAAGTACATCTACAAATATGATTTCGAAAATTGTTTATTAACTTTGAAAATTTAATTTTTTTGAAAATGTGACTTCTAGCTCGGGTTGATTCCCCATAGACCCCATGTTACAAAATCACAAAAAGAGAAATATCTTTTCTTGTATTGGACAGATAAAAATTTCTTTTACTGGACATATTTTAATTCACATAACAATTAGATACATAAGGGTTATATGAAAATTGAACCACTAAAACAGATGTAATTTAAGTTAAAGGGAACATTCTACTATACTCGCCATGCTATCTTACCCGAACGAGCCACCTGGTGGTGAAACTGGTAACTACTTACTCACATCTGCGTTATTATAATGCAAGAAATGTTAAAGATAACAGTCATATGTATAATTCATATTTTAGTCCATTCTGAATGCCGAAAACTTATACAAGGGGCGTCAGCATACCTGGTATGATCCATCAGAGTTTTCCCTGCCACCCCTAATAGTAAAATGGCAATCTTGGTTGGGTTTGTCCACTCTTTCAAAGAAGTCACAATAAATATGACCAAGGACACCATCAGTTTCATGTGTTACTGCCTGAAAGACATAAACATAAAAAGGATATTTCTGTAATATGTCTTGTGTCATAAAAATTTTCCATGTGTATTAGGAATCTGATGATAAATATAATTGTTTTACAAAATACCATGAGTAATGTGCAACTAACTAAATCCTGTCTTAGTACACATTTCTAAACAATTAAGATTGCTACCCAATACGTTTTGGCGTTCCTTCGCTGAAACAACTACAATCTATTGTACTCCTCACTACATATATTTTGCATTTCAAAATGAGATTTCTATGACAGATATACTTACAAGTTTGTAGATATCACTATGCCAGAGCTCTCCGGGAGATGGGTCGACATTTTCTAACGTCACACCAAATATGGACTTGAATAGATTATTTAACCCTTCCATGCAAGCTCCTAATGAGAAAAATGGCGCTAATTTTGAGCTTTTAACATTACATTTCTCATGTCTCGCGATTCCGCTGTAATATGAGACATCCCATGGATAAACATTCTGAAAAAAAAGTCAATTATCTACACAGATGAATTGATCTGTTGATTCTTCAGTTGGATTATAAAAATGATTTGTTGCCTCTTAGTGGTTTTCTTAGGCTTCCCTCTAAGTATCAAATAATTTTACAATCATGAAAGGTGTTGATACTTAGCATTCACTGTAAATGTGAGCATGATCTCGCTGAATTCCTGATTCCCAAACCCATTGTTGATTAAGATAGACAATACTTGAAAAGTATAATTACATTTTTATCAACTGTTACTCACTATATCTTGAGCCCCTTGCTTGTGTTTGTAGCGACTCATCATTTTGAAATCTTCATTAGATTTATCTTTTAGTCTTCCAGCTAAAGTTGTTAGAAACTCCATTACATTTTCTGAAAGAAAATATCTAAAAACATGTATCTTCTCGTGCTGATTATTTTTTATATTATTATTTTAGTTTCATCATTAGTTCTTGAATGTTTAACTTGTACCTCATATTTTCATCAATTATTTTTCATAATTTTTAGTTTTAGTTTTTCAATATTTTTTCCCCTTTTACTTGACTTTAAGCCAAAATTTTAGTGAAGGTGTTTTGAAATATTTCGACTTTTAACCTAGAGTTTTGGCTACAGCGCCCCCTTAAACCCTCTTCCCATATATGGAGAAGTCCACAAGGTTTTTACCTGGAGTTTTGGCTACAGTGCCCCCTAGTGCCCTATGGGCATACGTGGGGAAGCCTACTAAGTTTGCCAGTTCATTCCTTTGAGAGAGCAAGCTGTGTAGAATGTTTAGCTGGTTTTCATGTGGGTAGAGGTAGATTTTGTATGCTGCTTCTCGGACCTTGAAAAATAACATTTTTTCACAAACTGGAGCAAAATTTATTGTGTTGTGGAAAACATTTTGATGTATGACAATTAGGATAGTTTGGAAAATGGAAAAATAATAGAAAAGCTTTAACTTTATAATTTAAAGTTTGAACAGACTGGACCCTATTTGTTATCTAAAATCTATATCCATATGAAAAAAGGCACACCATTTTTTATTTCAAAATTTAAAATCTAAATCGATGCAAACAACTTATGGTCTGTGCACATAGTTTTTCTACTAAAACAGAGAATCTCAAATGATATACATGTACATACCAAATCACTATAGTGATCTGAGAAAAGTCCAGTCACATATATATTGTCACCATCTAAGGCAAACCTGAAAGCAGAATCAAGAAAATTGGATTTTTGTACAACCAAAGTTGTCGAGTGTTGGCCAAGAGGGCTTGAGCGTGTGCCGGCACATTCAAGCTGGGCGTATGGGTGCTGTAACCACAAGGTTGCAAGGTAGAGATGTGTGTGTTCCTTGTGTTCATTCAGTAAATACATGTAGACTACTGTTTGTCATTTATTATTGAAACATTCTACCATTAATTCATTCATCTAATCTTTAAAAATCAATACCAAATGATTCACTAAGAAAAAAACCCCTAGAAATAGCATACTTACACATGTCTAAGGTTTTGTGGAAGACTAGCTTTTGGCACATGTATAGGACGCTGTGCACCCTGTACAAAATAAGAGCTAAGGGCAAGGATGCTTTCATTTAGTTCAACAAATTTCTGCCTCTGTAACATACAATTAAAACAGTGCATAAAACAAAATTAGTAGCAGTATCATATTCAATTATGTATTTTAAATTTAGATATATCATAGTCAATTCTGTATTTTAAATCTTTTATGCCCCGAATACCATCGAATACCTCCCCATCTACTTGACACTACTTTGAGATTGCATTTATTTCACTGAGATTGATACACAGTAGGAAATCCATTGAAATCCATTAATATTTTACGAGGGTAAGTTACCTTTGATTCCTCTAGATGTATTCCACTCTGTTCAAAGTCAAACATGAACAGCTCTGCCACTCGTTTATCTATAACATCTATGCCATCCACATGGTCGCCATTCTCAATGACATGTTTCAAAGCACTGTGTATTGAAACATTTGTGTTCAATCTAAAAATATACACATGTTACAAGGTACTGTGTATTGAAACATTTGTGTTCAATCTAAAAGTATGCATATGTTACAAGGCACTGTGTATTGAAACATTTGTGTTCAATCTAAAAGTATACACATGTTTCAAGGCACTGTGTATTGAAACATTTGTGTTCAATCTAAAAATATACACATGTTACAAGGCACTGTGTATTGAAACATTTGTGTTCAATCTAAAAGTATGCATATGTTACAAGGCACTGTGTATTGAAACATTTGTGTTCAATCTAAAAAGTATGCATATGTTGCAAGGCACTGTGTATTGAAACATTTGTGTTCAATCTAAAAAGTATGCATATGTTACAAGGCACTGTGTATTGAACCATTTGTGTTCAATCTAAAAAGTATGCATATGTTACAAGGCACTGTGTATTGAAACATTTGTGTTCAATCTAAAAAGTATGCATATGTTACAAGGCACTGTGTATTGAAACATTTGTGTTCAATCTAAAAAGTATGCATATGTTACAAGGCACTGTGTATTGAAACATTTGTGTTCAATCTAAAAAGTATGCATATGTTACAAGGCACTGTGTATTGAAACATTTGTGTTCAATCTAAAAAGTATGCATATGTTACAAGACACTGTGTATTGAAAAGTATGCATATGTTTCAAGGCACTGTGTATTGAAACATTTGTGTTCAATCTAAAAAGTATGCATATGTTTCAAGGCACTGTGTATTGAAACATTTGTGTTCAATCTAAAAAGTATGCATATGTTACAAGGCACTGTGTATTGAAACATTTGTGTTCAATCTAAAAAGTATGCATATGTTTCAAGGCACTGTGTATTGAAACATTTGTGTTCAATCTAAAAGTATACACATGTTACAAGGCACTGTGTATTGAAACATTTGTGTTCAATCTAAAAAGTATGCATATGTTTCTAATGAGTTAATAATAGGATAGTTTCCTATAAAATCAAATCTAGTGCTGCCATCTATTATTCAGCTTTTAAATTGGGCTAGACTGCCATTCACTTACATGTTAAAATCTTGATATAGTTGCTTAATTTCATGATTTATCAAAAGTGTTAGTTGAATCTGTGTAAAACTTGAATAATATACCATATGATGACCCTGATAATGTACATGTTGTGATTAAACATGCAAGTGTTGGTTGACATACAAATAATCCAAGGTTTTAAAGAATTTTAGCATTGCATCAATGGAGATTTGGCCCAAGTTTTTTTTAAATGTCATGGAAAATGATTCAATTGACATAACTGTGTAAATCAAAGCTATTATAGGACAAAACATTTCACTGAATTCAAATGCCATTTAAAAGAACGAAAGGTGTGTTATTAGAGGTCTAATATGCAAATCTCTTAAAATCAAAGGTCAATCTAAAATTTACTTTTCTACAAGGACTCCTATTTCTGAGCATGTATCTTCTGCTGCATCTGCATAACGTTTGTCCGGGTGAGCAACTCGTACAAAGTCCGCCTAAAAAATAAATATGCTATCATAAATAAACTCAGGGGTTTCATTTATGCAGAGGGTTCAGGTAATTTCATTTGAATGTAAAGATAACTTCCAATAATTTTGCATATTGTTATCTTTTAAAATCACTGATACTGGAATAATATGACTGGTCAATGAGGTGACTGTAAAGTTTAATAAAAAGGACATGGTGTCATTCCTTGGCTGTATTCGTATATTGTTTCAAAATAAAAACTAAATAATAATTAAATGAGAATGAAATACAATTACCATATCAGCTACTTTGCAGAGACTGTCTGACAGGTCATCAAACACTTGTACTATTTTGCGTTGTCTATGAGGATCAACAGTTTCATTGCAAAGGGTTTCTGTTACTTCCCTCACTCCTTCTTGAAGGAGGTAAAACCCCGAGTGATCCTTTAACTCGGGAATTTGGAATAATCCCTGAAATCACAGAGTAACAGACAATAAGCTCAAAAGGTTGGCACCCTTTATTCTGTATCGCTGGTACTAAAATGATCCTTTACATTTACTTGGATGTTCAGTGTTCACATGGCACATTTAGCAGCTAAAAAATTAAAAAAGAGGTTTTCACATTGGTTGCTATTGTAATACATGTAAACAATTTGAAAAATTCTGATTAAGATTTTAAATAATGTAATTCAATTACAGTGTGTTATTGTTGTAAAAAAATCTATAAGAATCTTTTATAGATAACTAAATCTGTCCTTGAGACACTCATCTAACTACAAGCTGCTAAAGACTGCATGATTCTTTTGTACAATGTATATCTGGGCTATTATATGAGCCTGTGTTACCATATTTTGTTGTTTTGTTTCTTTTATTACTGATCCTACTTTTTTGCATTAAATTAATGAAGCATTAACATGTAAAATGTCACCACCTGCCATTTGTTACAGATGCCGAATGCTGTTACAGATGCCATCTGACGAACACTCACGGTCACAAAAAGGTTGAAGATTATAACAATACAGTATGCCAAAAATTAAAAATAGGAATAAAAAATTAAACTGACCACATTTTCATTCTTCCAGTTAATTTTGCGTCCAGGTTTTGTATTGAATGCTCCAGCTAATGGTGTCCATGTTGTAACACGTCTATGGCCTCCTAATGGCCCTTGTCCTTTTGGCCCATATATGAAGCTAGAACATGACCTTGGGATATGTTGTCCAATACGATGACAAAACATGTTAAACTTTGTTAAGCAATGTTGTTCATATGAAACTATTCATATTGCATTTTCCATTGGTTCAATCCACCAAGACAGCCATCTGATTTGTGACCAAAACACGCCTACAAAGAATTTTAAGCACATGTACATAATACATATATACATGATTATAGTGAGGATCATCAGGCCCGTAGCCAGCAAACCCCTGCCCCTCCCCCCATAGTATAAGTAAGAGTTGAAAAATGGCTTCAAAATGGCTCATTTTTTCAAAAACTGTCCATGGTATAACATAGTGAGGAATAAGGGAATAAGATGAAGTATGCTTACAGTCTGTAACCTGTTTTCTTATTTTTCAGTTTCAACTGCTTGCCTTTGAAGCAGTGTAACAGACTGTAGGTTGACAGGCCTGAGAATGCCTCAAAGTTTCGAAGAACGATGACTCCAGTCCGTGGTATATTGAGTCCCCTGGCTATGATATGTATATTTTGTGACTTGATTATTTCATCAACTTCTTTGCAATCAAAAAAATTGAGAAAACCGAAATAAAATGCAGTTTACTGATGTTTACTGACAGAATGTGAAAATAATTCTTCCTTAATGAAGGAAACATATCCTTGCCCAGTAGTGGAAATGTATGGAATAGTCTTACCTCTACGATATATCAAGTAATCAGAGAGAAAACATGCAAAAATTTCAAGAAGTATGAAACTTAACGACTTTCAACCTTATTCACTTACGGCACTAGAAATGAGCGAATCATTTTACATTAGATAAACGAAAACATTGAAATAAAACTAGATTATATACTAGCCAAAAAGATAATACTGTTCATAAAATGATACTTACACAATAATAGTTTTGTCCAAATTTATGTGAATAATATTATTTCCAATACAAATTGTAAGAATATTGATAAAGGCTTCGTTTCGTTTTCCATTTAGTTGTAGTTATAGTGCGGGTTGACCATATGTCAACATACATTATGCAGAAAACTTGTTGATCAAAATATGAGAAAATCGCCCAGAAGAGACGTCAAATGTTGGAATTTTAGTAGCTAGTGATATACCTGGATACCTAAAGATATGGGAAAGCGAAAGAATGGCGAGGAAACGGCAGAGGGAGACCAAACAATCCCTCTCCCAATCCAGACATTCCTATGGAGGCAGTCGAGGTAAAGCAGAATTAATTTATAGAATCGTCTATTTTTATTCCGTTTCATTTCCATATCCCTGACAAATGAATTATCAAGCATCAAAGCATAATCCCCATGATAGATTTAAGTTTCTATTTTTTGTAATTTTTCAGTGCTTTTATTCGACCAAAGCTAGGAAAGATGACTGAAGCTTCATGCATGGTAAGTGTTACATGTAAATCATTATTCCACTTGTAATTAGATTCACAGCTTAATTATCCAATTAGTACAGGTGGACTGCTAGGGCATATATCTTTATCAAATGTTTACAGTTACTGAAGGCTCTTATTGTACTCCTGGAAATAGAGAAATCCAGGAGGTATCAGTTGAGAATGATTGATTTGTTACGTGAACACTCATCAACCCTACTTGTCAAAATGGTGAAACATGATGTCTTTACCCAAACTTTCATCAGTTATCTATTCTTGATCTAAATAAGACCAACAATTCATCTCAAATTCTTCAATATAATGTATGCATGAATGTAAAATGAACATGTAAATTAGTAAAGTGAATACTTATCAGACCCTTATCAACATGTAAATAAACAAATTAAATGCTTAAGGTCAGACTGCACTTTCTACCATTTTGATGACCAAATGCTTTTTTCAGATGAAAATAACTCATTCCAAACAAAGTCTAAATCTTTCATTTTTGCACAAAAGTTACTTTAGTGTACCAAGCAGATTAATAGTTTAGTGTCATTTTTTCTTTAGAATGTATAAATAACTATAAAATTGAGCAGTCTTCTTTTCAAAATTGCAAAAAATCTCACCATGCAGATCTACCTTAACTGCTGTATCTCCTGATTTATTATTTCCTGATTTATTTTAGTCTTAGGTCCAGAATAAATGTTGATTCTTGTCAGCTCAAGAGATTTAATCAGAGTTCTTGAAATCCAGGGCTCCAATAATTGAGTGAGGAACCCCTCGCTTAAGTAACCAGGATGCTCAGACAACACATTCAAGACTTTATGATATTCACCAGATAACATCCTGGTTGCTGAAATGAGGAAATTTTTATTTGATTATTGGAGTTGCAAGATATATTTGCTTGTGACTGGCTGCTGGGTACTGAAAAGTTGATACTCATACATATTTTACCCTTACAAATATAGCCGGAAGGGTATGACGAATTATTTTCAATGATTAACACTGAAATTTATTCAGATTGATATATCTTCATATTTTTTGTTTTTTATAGTCATTTGAGAGGGTCCTTGTACAGAACATCCACCATGGGCTATCCCCAAGTCTTTGTGAAGCCATACAGAGTATTTCACGCTGGAAATTAATCCAAGGAGCCTTCCCCCATGTCATGCATTGCTGCGGGTCCCTTTTACATGCTAGGAAACAATCTGATCCCCATGGTAAATTTACCACTGCCCAGACAAAGTTGCTATACACCCTACATTGGATTCTCTTAGACTCAGCATCAGAATGTGAAGATTCAGATGCTGAGAAACCTACCAATAACAATAAAGCTCCGTTATCTTACATGCATAGCATAGACACAGTCCAGCTATTTGTCTATCTATTTGCTCCCCTTGTCTCCAGTCTCCGTGAATCAGATTTTCAGAGTTTGAAACTTGAGAGTGGATTAAGGCTGTGGCAGGCAATATGGGAGTTCCGCCAACCAGATATACTGTGTTTTTCAACCCCTGTGAAGCCCAAAAGAACTCTTTTGAAAGCACAGAGACAAACAGTAAAAATTGACAACACAAATGCTGCCAACATTTTTATGGGACAGAACGGAGGTGCAGATGATGGTGGCATATTTTTAGGATTTGATAGCCCAGAATTAGCTGCAGAGACTCATTCTCCAACTGAGGTCTCGCCATCTCATTCAGTCAATCACATGGCTCCGATTGCACGCATGAGTGATATCTGCGACTCATCATCTATATCCGACTCAAGGTCAATTATGGAGGTGATATGTGAGATCTGCAATGGGATACTGCATAGCAAGCAAGGTGAGCCTGTGAATTGTATTTGTAAAACCCCCAGGAATAGCGTTGTCTCATTCTCAGACCCGACACCCACACAGAAAAGTCAAACAACAGGTGAACTACCGAATGTAGGAACAGTTCCAGATGCAAATGAACCAGTTGATAAGGATTACATCCAACAAAGCTTAAGAGATGCATCAAGGGGGGCCATACAACAAGATGTCTTAATGGCAAGTTACTTTGACGTAGCTGTGCTGAGATGTTTATTCTGTTCAAATTGGTGTGAAGATGGAGTCTACTGGGCCTTGAGGTATATCCACAATCGACTCCTTGATATTTGTGATGAGATAAAACATAGTGATCAGACCAGAGAACGGAGCAAATCATTACCAATTCCTGATATTAAAGTGTCTGTTTATGCGTCACCTCAGCTCCAAAGGCAGACTAGCAGAAGTGCCAACTTCAGTATAGCTGGTAGAATTGAACCTGCACCAAAGAAATTCAAAGTATCAGAACTCAAGAGTTTCTTTGAACCAAGAATTCCCCATGTTAGGAAGCTTGATGAGAATTCACCAGTCCCACCTGTGAAACTTGTTTCACCAGCGACAGACAACCCAAACATAGATGTCACTGCTGTAGATTCTGATTCAAGGTCAAATTCTCCACTTGGCAAGGTCAATGAGGAAGAAAATGAATTATCAAGCAGTACAATGTCAGATTCAATGACAGATTTAGTGCGTCAACAAAGCATGCCGACACTTGTTTCAACAAGTGATAATGTTAACCTTCCAGTACGCAACTCCTCATCCCCAAATATTCTTCGTCACAAAATAGACCAAAATATGACCTTGAAGCCTGAGCTCCTGAATAGACCAATCATAACAATAACACAAGACACACCAAGCTCTCCAACAGTCTCTGAATGGTCAAAAACAGAAAATGGAAAACGAGGCGACACCCCAGGGGGCACACTGACCAGGTCATTGACTGATTCAAATATCAGCTACAAGAAAGAGCCCGAAGTGACTGAAGTATCTGGATCTGTGCATTACATACAACAGAATGGACAGCTGAATTATAAGGTGAGAGAAGATGTCATACTTCACTCACATTCTTACAATATTGAAAGACATTTTGAATTTCTGCATTATATGTTTGATATTTAGATTAAAGTTGAGTGCCAATACAAAATGTTTATCTTACTGGAGAGTTGAGTGCCATGGTCTGTGCAGTTGTACTTAACATAATTTTTTTCAGGTTATTCTCAAGTCTCTCCATGCAGTCTCTAGTGGAGAGTTGAGTGCCAGGGTCTGTGCAGTTGTACTCAACATACTCAACTGCCTCATGGACTTGGAGGTCATCGAGAAAAAGGTAAAAATATTGGTAATATTGAAATTTTACAGCCTCAAGAAAGATTTGATTACTTTAACACTGCCCAGTTGCAAAGACTTTCATGATTAAAAAACAACTTATGAATTGATTTACTAACAGTACTTTCTTATTGCAAATTCACTTTACATATTCCAACCTATCCATTATTTACATGATGTTTGTTGCTAAAGGTCTAAAATATATTTGGCAACAGAGTGGAGGTGAAATTCAGTCAAGTGTGTTATTATAATCAGACAGCTGACAAAAGATGTTTTCACATTTCAGGAGAAGAAAGCCAAGAAGGCTGGATCTAAGGAAGAGAAACAAGAAGAATTGTTGAAGAAGCCAAGGAAGAAAACTAATGAGATGGGACCACATAATCTCGCTATGGATACCCTTATAAGGTAATGTTGAAAATAACAGAGAGATTTCACAACTCACTTATAGGATGTTTATGTAACAACCCTGGCCTATATGTAACAGTGGAGTGATCAATAAAACTGTTATTAAAGGAAGGAATACCTCTTGTGTTATGCCTAATTAATGAAAATACATAATAAGTAAGGTAAAGTTAAAATAATATATTTTATTTCACATGATTATTATTATATTAAAAGGTGTTAGCAATAATTGTATTTATTAATGTAAACAAGTGGTTATCCTTTATGGATACCACCTGATGAAAAATAGTCCCTGTTATAAATGGCAAGTATCAAATGAATAAAAGTACAAAATAAGTCATCCTTTATGGATAAACTTATAAGGAAATGAATGGATCCAAGTTGAAATGATATCCTTTATGGATTTACATAACATAATCAAGTAGTTATAATTCGTAATAGATGTACGTAACTAGGTCAAGTAATTGTCATCACTAATGGATGAACACAAATGAATGAAGTAGTTGTCATCCTTAATGGATGAATATAAAAAGGGCTAAGTTCATGTCATCCTTAATGGATGAACAAAAGTGGACTAGGATTAAGTGTTTCTCGTCCTTGAAGGATGATTGTAAAATGACTAAGTAGTTATCATCCTTAATGGATGAATGTAAAAGGGTAAGTGCATGTCATCCTTAATGGATGAATGTAAAAGGGCTAAGTGCATGTCATCCTTAATGGATGAATGTAAAATTACTAAGTACATGTTACTCCTAATGGATGAGCATAAGTGGACTATGTACATGTCATCCTTAATGGATGATCATAAGTGGACTATGTACATGTCATCCTTAATGGATGATCTCTAATGAATGAACATAAGTACATGTGAAATGAACGAACATAAGTACATGTGAAATGAACGAAGTAAAATAATCACTAGTGATAATAGCGGTTTAAAATATGTGTGTTCTACAGTATGATATGATCATATTGAACTAAATATGTACAGAAATTGTTATGTTTGAGTAGAAACTAAACCATTTATATTGAAGTTTCTTAAAAGTAAAAGTTTTCTCAAAATGTGTCCAATAAGAAATTGTGGTAAAGGAGTGATATTAATTTTCCCAATAGATGTCCAGTAAAAATGGCGGGGATTTGAAATTATACCAAATATTTCCCTTGTTAAAGAGCTTATAGAAATGGCGGTAATTTGAAATGACACCAGAATTTACTCAATAGGTGGCTAATAAAAGTGGCTGGAGTTTGAAATGTTACAAAATTTCCCTTATAAAATGACTAACAAATATGGCGGGAACTTGAAATGGTCCCAGACTTTACCCAATAGATGGCTAATAAAAATGGCGGGAACTTGAAATTGTACCAAATTTCCAAAGAATTATAAATGCCATGATAATTGAGTAACCATAAAACGTGGCTGATGAAAGTGGTCAATAACACCTTAGGAATATGACAAATTACCATCCCTGTTTACTCAATAACAATTGTAAATGTTAGATGAACATTTTCCCTTTCCAAAAATATGAGTAATTTTCCATCCCAAAACAGTGAATTTCCATGTCTAATGTGAAAGGATTTCCAACCAAAACATGAGGTTTTATCTATAAAATGTACCCATAATGAAGGAATTTATCCACGAAAACACAACTCAACTCACTGCAAGGAATTT
The DNA here is from genome assembly GCA_903813345.2 of Owenia fusiformis. NCBI lineage: Eukaryota > Metazoa > Annelida > Polychaeta > Sabellida > Oweniidae > Owenia > Owenia fusiformis. The sequence goes on from CAIIXF020000004.1 coordinate 20,006,356, forward strand.
CTCCCCAAAAATTATAAGGCTTTTACCCATAAGCTTTTGAAATAATATGTCCATAAAACAGTAAAGATTTGTACCCTCAAACATGATTGACAAAGCAGGTAAAGTTTTCCCGCCAAAAAGGTGTAATTGCCCGCCAAAGGGTAGTATTTTCCCGCCAAAAACCATAATTACCCGCCAAAAGGCATAATTACCCGCCAGAAGGCATAATAAAACATAGGCTTGAAATATAACCTGGAAACCTCTCGATAAAATGGTTTATTTATAATGACTAAACATTGCCTAAACACCTAAACACTGCAGCCGAAAATGTATTCAAAGTTATAAATGACCTCCTATATAAGGAATACGAGTATAAATAGAAGGGGAAGTATACTTGCAACGTGGTATAATGAATTAAATAAAATACTGGGTTATAAAATTGTATGCAATTTGAAATGGTAGACTCCAAACGCTAGAAATTCCAATGATTCTCTAAATGAAGTTCACATTATGTAGATGACCATAAATAAATGAAGTAACTATGAAGCCACAGAATGTATGAAAGAATGTAATTATTTAGGCCTACCCAAGTGTCAGCTGTTGAAGTTGAAGCCATGATGGGAGCACGTCCGTCCCTCAGCACGTTGCAAATATACTACCTCGAACTATGTTCGCGGGCTAATGATCATGTGATCTTCAGTCTCGAATCTCACGAGATTTGAAACGAGATTTTAAAGAAAACCGGAAGTATTTTAACCAGGAATTTGTAAAAACATCATTTTCAGTAAGTAAAATATAATGAAGTACAATATCGACCAGGTCCCTTTGCCATACTGGCGATAAATTACAAATGTCGGGCCCCTGGTCGCTACATTTAGTTATCTCTCTAATATTGATATGGATACCCTTATAAGGTAACGTTGAACACATTAGAGAGATTTCACAACTCACTTATAGGATGTTTAGTTATGTCTCTTATATTAATATGGATACCTTTATAAGGTAATGTTGAACACATTAGAGAGATTTCACAACTCACTTATAGCATGTTTAGTTATGTCTCTTATATTGATATGGATACCCTTATAAGGTAACGTTGAACACATTAGAGAGATTTCACAACTCACTTATAGGATGTTTAGTTATGTCTCTTATATTGATATGGATACCCTTATAAGGTAATGTTGAACACATTAGAGAGATTTCACAACTCACTTATAGGATGTTTAGTTATCTCTCTAATATTGATATGGATACCTTTATAAGGTAATGTTGAACACATTAGAGAGATTTCACAACTCACTTATAGGATGTTTAGTTATGTCTCTTATATTGATATGGATACCTTTATAAGGTAATGTTGAACACATTAGAGAGATTTCACAACTCACTTATAGGATGTTTAGTTATGTCTCTTATATTAATATGGATACCCTTATAAGGTAATGTTGAACACATTAGAGAGATTTCACAACTCACTTATAGGATGTTTAGTTATGTCTCTTATATTGATATGGATACCTTTATAAGGTAATGTTGAACACATTAGAGAGATTTCACAACTCACTTATAGGATGTTTAGTTATGTCTCTTATATTAATATGGATACCTTTATAAGGTAATGTTGAACACATTAGAGAGATTTCGCAACTCACTTATAGCATGTTTAGTTATGTCTCTTATATTGATATGGATACCTTTATAAGGTAATGTTGAACACATTAGAGAGATTTCACAACTCACTTATAGGATGTTTAGTTATGTCTCTTATATTGATATGGATACCCTTATAAGGTAACATTGAACACATTAGAGAGATTTCACAACTCACTTATAGGATGTTTAGTTATGTCTCTTATATTGATATGGATACCTTTATAAGGTAATGTTGAACACATTAGAGAGATTTCACAACTCACTTATAGGATGTTTAGTTATCTCTCTTATATTGATATGGATACCTTTATAAGGTAATGTTGAACACATTAGAGAGATTTCACAACTCACTTATAGGATGTTTAGTTATCTCTCTAATATTGATATGGATACCTTTATAAGGTAATGTTGAACACATTAGAGAGATTTCACAACTCACTTATAGGATGTTTAGTTATCTCTCTTATATTGATATGGATACCTTTATAAGGTAATGTTGAACACATTAGAGAGATTTCACAACTCACTTATAGGATGTTTAGTTATCTCTCTAATATTGATATGGATACCTTTATAAGGTAATGTTGAACACATTAGAGAGATTTCACAACTCACTTATAGCATGTTTAGTTATGTCTCTTATATTGATATGGATACCTTTATAAGGTAATGTTGAACACATTAGAGAGATTTCACAACTCACTTATAGGATGTTTAGTTATGTCTCTTATATTAATATGGATACCCTTATAAGGTAATGTTGAACACATTAGAGAGATTTCACAACTCACTTATAGGATGTTTAGTTATGTCTCTTATATTGATATGGATACCTTTATAAGGTAATGTTGAACACATTAGAGAGATTTCACAACTCACTTATAGGATGTTTAGTTATGTCTCTTATATTAATATGGATACCTTTATAAGGTAATGTTGAACACATTAGAGAGATTTCACAACTCACTTATAGCATGTTTAGTTATGTCTCTTATATTGATATGGATACCTTTATAAGGTAATGTTGAACACATTAGAGAGATTTCACAACTCACTTATAGGATGTTTAGTTATGTCTCTTATATTGATATGGATACCCTTATAAGGTAACGTTGAACACATTAGAGAGATTTCACAACTCACTTATAGGATGTTTAGTTATGTCTCTTATATTGATATGGATACCTTTATAAGGTAATGTTGAACACATTAGAGAGATTTCACAACTCACTTATAGGATGTTTAGTTATCTCTCTTATATTGATATGGATACCTTTATAAGGTAATGTTGAACACATTAGAGAGATTTCACAACTCACTTATAGGATGTTTAGTTATCTCTCTAATATTGATATGGATACCTTTATAAGGTAATGTTGAACACATTAGAGAGATTTTACAACTCACTTATAGGATGTTTAGTTATCTCTCTTATATTGATATGGATACCTTTATAAGGTAATGTTGAACACATTAGAGAGATTTCACAACTCACTTATAGGATGTTTAGTTATCTCTCTAATATTGATATGGATACCTTTATAAGGTAATATTGAGAGATTTCGCAACTCACATATAGCATGTTTAGTTATCTCTCTTATATTGATATGGATACCTTTATAAGGTAATATTGAGAGATTTCGCAACTCACTTATAGCATGTTTAGTTATCTCTCTTATATTGATATGGATACCTTTATAAGGTAATGTTGAACCAATTACACTACACTTCAATATTTTGTTGCTAGATACTATCTGCATTAAATTGCAAATTAAACAGTTCATTTAAAGTCAGGAAATACATGTACATATCTAACATGACCAGGTTTTCAAAGGTTTAAATGTATTGTATTCATTTAACACCCTGTAGTTATGTATATTTGCTTGTAGGGTATTCAAGTCTATAGGGTGTCCACATGGTTGTGGGGATGGATACAGAGGTAAAACATTTTGTTATTTTCATTGGGTTTTTGCTTGGACTCATTTTACAAATGATTCAAACTCAAACTCACTGTTTACATTCTAAAATATAAATCATACATCATTATTTTATTTTATTCTTTACGTTCAGGCCCATAGTCACTGAGCCAAAATTTATTTTGAAATCAAGCAGTTTTTACCATTCTGAGCACCTTTCAAGTGATTTTGGATCAAAGTTGTCAAATGTGAACCCCCCTGGACTTTTTTGAAAAGTGAACCCCCTTGTCAAAAGCTGGCTACAGTCAGACCTGACTCAACATTCAATACATCTTTACTCCTGAGTTCCCAACTTTCATTTCCTTAGTTCCCCATCTTTAAAGATTTAATCAGTATAAGATCAATAGCCACTTATATTTCTCAGATGTTCTCTTTAATCAAGGATAACTAGCCAATTAAAAAGTTCACACATTTATTAATGTTATTGTTTCAGACTATAATTAGTGAGATCTGAGATTAAGATGACTAATGAAGAAATGTTAATTTACATAAGATAAAAGATAAAAGTTCACTTTGCTGGATTTTAGCAATATACATTTTCTCTTTTAGAAATTAAAGAGGCAACTTTAGAGTTCAGAAGAAATACCTAGAATGCATAAAATGTAAACACCAAAATATGAATAAATGATTTATTAAGAGAAAATCAAGAATTAAAGTAAACAAGAGTGGATCACCGATCATATGAACTCAGATGATCAATAAATCAGACAGAGATAGGGTTGTTGTGGCATTTGGTGGCATACATGTATTGTGAATGCTATTTGCCATTTGGCAGTCAGCATTCACATCTGTAACAACATTCTTACAGCTTTCAATAACTGGTGGTGACATTTTGTCATGTGCCCTGAACTGGCTTTGTCAACCTAACTGAGAGACTTCTAAAACAACATCATCCAAATCCATTTCTATTTTAGTTAAGATGAATACATACAAAATGCATATTTGCAGGTGCATCAGGTGAACACTTAAGATCCCAGGGCCAGGATTGCCTCAGTCGACTCCAACGCTTAAATCCTGTGGAGTTCCGCAGATACATGCAGGACGTTGTACAGAGACAGCCGTTACAGGACATTATTGATTTCTTGCATGCATTTCTTGGCTTTTGCGTTGATCCATCCACTTCGGTATATTCACCCCAAGGTATGTATGAGTTTTTATACTATTTACTCTAGAAAATGTATTTTACAGATGTAAAAGATCTAAAAGATCATATAAAAATGTAGGAAAGGAAAAGCAAACTCAGCTAGTGCAGTCCTGGTACTTCAATTGATGATTTTAAAAGAAGAAAATAAAACTTTGATTAATATTGACAAAGCTGTGAAGGAGTTATCTCATACTTTATATATAATTATCATTTGGTTTTCATTGTTACATTTTGAAATAGTATTTGCAAGAAAAAAAGTTCTCACATATTCATAGAAATCTCGGGTTGTTCACATTCATGTTAAGAATATTTATTGATTCAGTGCATTATTATATTATTATAATAATATGTAAAAATTAATTTATGAATAATCATTTGGTATTATTTTCAAAAAGGAGAAGATGGAATAAAAAGAAAAAGTGCGTAGCTATTGTTCTGAATAAATGTTATAGATGTGTAGTTTTGTACACATTAGTTCATTTATGGTGTTGGGTTTTCAAACTATTTACACATTTGTTAATTTATGGTTTTGCGGGTTTTCAAACTATTTACGCATTTGTTAATTTATGGTTTTGCGGGTTTTCAAACTATTTACGCATTTTTAACATTTTTAATTTATGGTTTTGCGGGTTTTCAAACTATTTACGCATTTTTAATTTATGGTTTTGCGGGTTTTCAAACTATTTACACATTTGTTAATTTATGGTTTTGCGGGTTTTCAAACTATTTACGCATTTGTTAATTTATTTTAAAATTTTTTTATTTAACCCCAATATATTATTTTGTATATGGGCAAGAAAAGGGTTTTCTAATAGATACTACTATTGACCTGGAAACCAAACATGGTCAGACCTGGAGCGACCATAAAAACCAATCATGTTAACATATCAATGGTAGCCAATATGGAGTTCTGGTCATGCTCTTTAAAGTTGCCCAGTTGGGGAAAATAAATGGTTTGATAAGAAGTTCTTACACTTCATTCATATTTAAAAAAGTGTAAAATCAACATCACTATTTTGTGAAAGTGACTTTGGTCTTCTTTTTCTGTCTACTACCCCCTTTTCTTTTCTTTGTACTTGGAACTTGAATTACTGGATGATGGGAAGTTTGTGATTTCTAAGTAGCATAGGACACTTATATTCTCTTTATTCACATTTTATTAGATATATTTAAATTTGTTGTGAAGTATTTATAAGGTAATATGCTTTTAGCGATAGACTGGTTGGATTGCACTTCATCTTTACAAATGGTAGTTAGAGGTTTATGAAAATTGTAAAACTGTTTTTGAAAATGACCTGATATGAAAAAATACAATTTGGGTGATTTTCAAAAATGTTTTTTATTTCTACTAGCTAGAAGCATGCTTTAAGTTTTGGTATATAAAGGGTCTAGGATATAAATATTTTCGAAATTGATGGTTATTTTTGCACTTCGCCTGTGGTACTTTCTCAATCAACGTATTTTGAAAAGTTTTAATATTAAGTTTTTAAAATTGCAGTGCCTTGAAGTGCAATTAATTAATGTAAAACACCCTTTTGAAGATTGCTTTTTATAGGATGTTTTATTAATCAACATTGGTTTAGTCTTGCAATGAAAAACAACAACAATAGCTTTATGATTGGAAATGCCTGAACTTCATGTTTCCTATAATCTTTTTTAACATAAGACAAAAAAAATTCTCATACTTCCATATTTTATATTTCTGATATCACCTTTCTCCCTTAACTGCTCATGTACACCCCCCCCCCTCTCACTGCCCATTTTTATCACCCTTTTAACTTCCCATCTATATGACCTCATCCATCTAACTGCCCAACTTTATCACCTCACCCTTCTATCGGACCATCAATATCACCCTCCCCTCTAAGCACCCCTCTCTTTTACTTCCCATTTATACCATACCATCCATTTGATTAGCCATTTAGTTCTTGTATTTCATTAATTGTGTCACTCACTGAACATTCCTATTTTAGTTCAAAAGCGTACCCTTTCCCAAGAGGGAATGGTCATCAGGAGTGGATATGCGACAAACTTTGGACAGAGCATCGGTGGTGTTGGAATGCGAGGTGTAGAAGGGGTCTTAATTGCCAACATATTGAAAAGTCTTGTGACAAGATTTATGGATTCTTATAATGAACTGCACAGTCACGAGAACTTGGTAAGTTTTGGAAATATCTGACACTTAAATGGCATTGGAAAGGAAGGAAGTTTTAAAAGGTTTGACTAACAAGAAAGGAATAGGCATGAAAACAGAATTTTGAATGCAATAGTTTCAATTCCTGTTTGTTTGTAACATTGTTTAGTCCCCATAGACCTAAATTAGAAGAATTTGAAGCAATTGAATTGATTTAAGCCAAATTACAATAGCTCAGCATTTTAACCCCTCCCTCAATTGTTGCATGAACCTAAATGAATTCAGCACCCTTGGATGATTAAGCTGCATGCATGATCAGGAAAATAATGCATGGATCTGTCTGCTATTAAACCCATCTTATAAAGGCTCTGTGAAGTGAAATGTCATGGTCATTTATTTTTGGTATTGATTTTTGTGCAAAAAGTTAGGATTTGATATGCTTTTTCACACAAAATTTCCAATTATTCAAAATTCTATTTAGATAGCAGTTTTTCATTCCTCATTGCCTTTAAATAACAGTATTTATATTTTTGCAATCATAGAAACATTGTGATGTTAGCCTAATTTGCAAAAATGTATGATATTCAAATGATTCATTTACTGAATTTGTGGTAATTGTGCCAAAATGTTATTTTACCAGTTGTCAAAATAAGGTAAAATTACTTTATAGGTAAAATTACTTACTTATTTTTCAGTATACCTGTACTCGTACATCTAGTATAGAGTATTATGATTGATTTGGAAGATTTCTGTATATGTCCCTCCATTCAGTTCAATTAATTAACCCATTTCTGTCTATATTTTAAAAAGCCAGTTGAAGATCTGGAACAGGTAATAACTGTTAAATGTCACAGCCTTTCAAGGGTTAATGTTGTATTTTGTTTGTTCTGTAAAGCAAATGTCATGGTGCTCATGTTTTGAAGTGTAAATGGCAAGAAATGGCAAGAAATGAATAAAATAGGCATTTTATGAACACTCTAAATTGTATTGAAACAGGCATGGAATACATGATCAAAATGCTGGTCAATGTTTTAAACATTCACTGACTTTGTTCTGTAAGTACACGCAATAGTGCTGTACAATGATTTACAATGATTATGTTTAAACAGAAAATACAGCCCTGTCCCATAATTAGGGCTCTTTCCCATAACCTCTTTTTAGTATCCTTCCAGCTTGTAGGATATCCTCATTCCTCACAGAAAGACTCATAGCTTTACTAATAGCTTCTCTGTATTAAAGTGCTTGTATAAGATTAAATTACATTTACATATGCTAGTATTTGGACATATGCATGTATGACGACTAGTTGTCCATGTCTTTAGACTTTTGTACTTTCCAAAGGTCTATTAACCAAAGGGAGACATTTCTTACATGTAGCTACACTACATAGCCAAATACAGTATATATGATAATGGTCACCTTAGCTCACGACTTTTCCTTTATTAGCTTCAGAGTAAATGTCTTCTGTGCATGTAGCTTATAGATATGATCTTACCATATTCTCCCTGTTAGTTACACATTGGCACATAATTGAATACTTGTACAAGACAAGATGTAACAAGTAATGCCATGTTATGTATAAGGCTTTACATTCAGATTGCCTAAGTCAATGCCACAGTAACATTATGGGAAAATATGGATATGGGATTCCTTGCATGTTGTAATAATCCAATTTAGATATGCTCATATTATTGTGCTTTAGTATTATTTGCTATTATATTTATATGTAAATGGTGTTTATACTTAGATATTACTTCAAAGGTGACTGCTTAATTCTCATAAAATATCTCTCAGGTATTTTATATTTTGATTTTTGGTCTTAGCTTAGTTACGAGAGCCAGTATGTCTTATTGGACCAAAGTATTACATTTAATGAAAAAAAAGAAAAGGATATTATTAAAAAGTTGAACCAATCTTGATAATCCACTACAGATTTTGAAAAACAAAATACAGTTTTTTACATGAATTGTTTTCTTCAAATGTTGTATTTTGAAAATAAATGAGACTGAAATATTAAGCATATAGACAAGCAGCATGACTCTCAATGGCAATGTTTAAATGAGAATCATTCCCATGAGGTTAACTCAAAGAAATAATTCAAACTTCTACTTTCAGTCAATGTATTGCGATGTGAAGCAACTTATATGTTACATAAAAGAAGCTCATGGAGGGACGTTCCGTAGAGTTGCTCTTAGTGGACTCCTCGATTCAATTGTGCGTGATCGTAAACCAGAACCCCAGAAAGAGGCTTCGCCAGAAACTCCTCAGCCAGTAATCAAAGAGATGATAACAAAACCAGTGAGGTATGTACTGTTGCAATTCTTATTATTTATAAGAAATTGTTTGTGTATTAAGTTAATCAAAATATTAGAACCCCTTCATCTTCAAAATATTAGGGCCCCTTCTTAATTGAAAATAGACATAATTTTAATTTCTTAATTAAATTTGAAAACACAAACCTGATGCATTTCCCTGGTTATTATCTATATAGACGTACCCAGAGTGCAGTGTCAGACTTTGGAGGCGAGGATCGGTCATCTTCCCCCCACATGGAAGGGGGAGACACTGTGCCCAGGAAGAGCCGCAGATCAATATTCCAAAAAAGGAACAAAAAAGTAAGTTAAACAACATGTGAGAAGTAAATGGACTTCACTCAATATTAAAATGATGTTATAATTGTACTTACTATGAAAAAAACATGAATATTAATTTTCACTTCAAAATAATAGACCATTTAGACATTTCAGAAACATAATGGCTTAAATATATGATTATTGTTCCCCAGGCTAGATATGGATTTATGATTTACCTGAAAAATTAGCCTGAAATATTTCACAAGAGTATTAATTAAACTTTGAATGGCAATAGAGATAATTAAGGACGTGTTTTTATGTGCTTTGCCTTAAATACATAAAAGAAAGTACATTACTTTGCATGCTTCAGTTTTGTTCTAATTAATATATTAATTAATATTAATTAATTAATATGAAAATCATGATGTTACAAAGCTGATAAACATCATTTAATGTATAATTATATTACGGTCTTTATTTTTCAAGCACTTTGCATCAAACACGATAGCAGTCAGTGACACAGAGATTCTTGATGAATATCGTATTCATGGCAGACTGAGTCCTCGTACGAGTATATCTGCTACAGAGGATGACTACACAGGCTCGTCAAATCCTACAACTCCCAAGCGCAAGTTCAGCAAGTTCCAACTTAGCAGAAGTAAGATAAAGTTTTTCATTTGTTTTATCAAAATGATTTGTACAATTCAAAGTTTCCATAATGTTTTCTTCCTTAATATCAAACTTGTTAGAATTGTCCTCCTGCCATAATACTAATGTAAAATCAATGAGCAATTAGGCAGAAAACAAAATGTGATTAATTAATGTAATACAAACAATAGATCTCTATTATTCACATTATGTTGATGCATCAGTGCTCCACTTGGGGAATTCCACTTATAGAGGTTTATTTATCATTCAGTCAGTTAGTCTTGAGACTCTGAAAAATGTTCCACTAACAGAGGTGCTCCATTTCTAGAGTCTCCCCACTTAGACATGTTTTACTCTACTGTTCAATTTTGATCTTTGACTATATAATTTCAGCATGGAAAAAATCATCAAAATCTGATCATGAGGATGATTCCGCAAATGAGTCAATGACCCCTGACCTTCAGCGACAAAACAGAAATGGCATTGACTTTCATAATCGTAAAGGACGCATGTCATTTAAAACTGCTGGTCATGCAACATTGAGCTTTCTCAGTGCCAGAAGGAGGCTGGAAGACGGCATTAAGAATTTTGGTCGCAGATTAAGTAAGCGGGGCAGTATTGAAGATGGTGAGACACTATTATCAGTTTTAAACACCTCTGATTTCAACATGATTTTCGGTGCCCTACAGATTTTTGTAGATTAAGAATTGAGGAACATTTCAAAAACTTTGATTGCAATACACAAAATAATAATTATAGTCATAATCAATATATTTAGGGCAACAGAGTTGTTTAGGTATTAGACTGAAGTAAAAGAGGTTGAAATGCCTCATCAACTTAGCTTGGTGAGCACCATCATGGACATTATCATAGATTGGCAATCTGCACTGTGAAAGTGACTTTTTCCATGGCAAACATTTGCACATCACATTATGCGCACACATTTTTGAAAATATAGTTCCATATGTTCTGATATTACTAAGATGTAAATAAGGTTGGGTAAGTCATAATTTTCTTCTACCCCTCCCTCAAATGGACATTGAAGATCATAAGGGTTGATGGGCTAGCTCAGCCAACCTAAATACTCAATCCTTACATGGGCTGTTATATTAAAAGAGCTACATAATATTTTCAGATATGGCCCATCGTGTTGGTGGAGATCTGATTAACTCACTTGGTACAGAGGCATCTATTATCAAAGAGAGGAAACTGGTCAATAGTTATGCTGTGAAATCGGGAATGTTCAGGTTCAACTTCCTGTTGGACTGCTGCACCCCTGGGTCTGTGCCTGACCCTCCCCTGATAGCAGCCATGTTGGATTTGGTGAGTAGCCTCCCCCCTTTAATTTTGAAGTGTTGTAAAGAATTGTACTTATGTTTCACAAAGTAAAGTGCACAAGAATTGGATTAGTAATGAATATGTAGACAGATAGAACAATACATCACAAGATTTGTGTAAAAAACTATAAGACTGACAAAATGACATAATATTATGTGAAATATTCTATATAGAGTTATTCCATTAATGAACATTTTACAACAGGAGGCCCCTATAGTTGCCAGAGCAGCTCTACTGCTGGAATGTGCACATTTTGTACATAGATGCAATAAAGGAGACTGGCCGCAATGGATGCGACTGAACTTGCCAAGCTTTCGTCAAACTGCACAGCTCCACAGTCGTGGCCAGACGTCAGCCTATAAACGTAATCTTGCTGCTCAGAGACAGGCAGCCAGGATGTTCCACATGTGGGGAGAGGTAAGTGTTTCCCATAATGCAAATATTTTAAAGCAGATGTGAGCTGGTCAAATAAAGTACAGTGCTTTAGTAGATATGAGCAGCAAGATTGTTCCTCATGCCATAATACTTGATACTTAGACTAACAGATATAATGTGTTTCCCATCATGCAGTTCTCTAAAAAGACATCAGCATATTCAGGTAGTCATGAATGCACTAAAGCCACTCAAGTACATGTTGCAAGGATGAGCCACACATGTGGAGAGGTGTTTCCCATAATGCAACTGTTTAAGCAGACGTAAGAGAAGTTACATATCATTCCATGTAATTTGCTTCTCACATAGAGGCATCTAATTGTAGAGGAAGTAGATGTAATAATGTAGCACACTCTGTTCTAGGCAATTGGGACAAGATTGGAAGAGATTCTGAAGATTGAGAAAATGGACATATTCACTCTACTTTCCCAGATACGAGATGACAGTAAAAAACGAGAACTAAGAAATGAAGATGATGAAGAAGATTTTCTTGATGAAGGTACAGTAACAATGGTCTGGACATAATGTTTTAGAAAATGGTCTTTTATTGGTATGATTTAAAATACCATCAGGGTTGAAATCAAGTGGAAAAAGTTAAAAAATGTTTATGACACATGAACAAAGGAACTAGAAAGCATTGACATTGGTACTCATTACCAGCTAATGCCCACAGCATGTTGAGGTCCATTTTAAATGCACACATATCATGTACTGTGTATGTGAAAATTCAATGTTGACATTTTTCAGCCACTGTTAACCATTCAGGATCTGACTGTCCATACGCCCTTAAGATGATTGCATGTCAAGTACTGCTAGAAATTACAACATTTTTACGGGAAACCTATCAATATCTGCCTAAGTCGAAATTGCCAAAACAGGAACGTTGGGACAAACCAGTGTCTCGCAGATACAGCACAGCCCAAATGAGTAGCCCTGGGCACTCTGACAAGAGTATTACATCACCAACAGGAGACCCCCCTCAAGGTTAGTACAGCCTCATTCTGGATTTATTCAAAGAGAGGCATTGTCTCCATGTGACAGTGATAGATTGATGTGAAGTTGAAGCATGTTTTATTCGTTCAGTAAATACTTTTGATTGATCCAGTTTGAATGATTAGATATTATATTTTGACATTTGCTTCTGTGTACTAGTTGCTACTGTACTATGAGTATTGCTGTATTAAATATTGTGAACATTGCATAATTCCAAATATTAATTTTATGTTGATTAGAAAATGATTCAAAGTTGAATTAATTCGTTTATTGTATTGTTCTAAATGAAAATGTGTTTTAATTGTGTAATTCATTATTATTATTGTTATTAATTTGTTAAAGAACCTTGCATGGTATGGCAGATGGGTTGAGCCATCTCAGTTTCCTTTTCTGTACATCTCCAGACAAAAAAATCAGGGTTTGAAGGATTTAGAATTTTCAGTTTAAAAATAAATCAATTTTCATTTTAATATTACATGCAAAGATTGTATTTCAAGAGACTTCTTCAAAGGTGGAATGGTGCTTGCAACATCCACACCGGAATAGCCTGATAACGGACCATTAATTGTCACAAATGGCAGACATAACCTTCATTTCAATTTGATTTTCATGAACTGTATGTTTAATAGAGCACCTAGACTAAATTCCTTTGGAACAACAATCAATCAAAGTGTCTTAATACTCACTGTACAGTTATTAATGTTCTACCATCAAAATAAAGTATTTAATTTAACCGAAGAAAATGAGATACGGGGCAACGGACACGGTATTACCATATGTCATTGTCTTTTAAATTATTTCAAATTTAAATTATGTTATCATTGACGATATCGAAGACGCTATATTTTGGAGATTCACAACCCAATTTGATTAAAATTAGGATTTCATATGATACATCATCGCAAGAGCTTAATACATGCACAGAATTAGCGACAATAAAATCCCATGAAATGAGGACCGAGTGATTAAAGAGTTGAAGCGATGATTATGTCCGCCATTTGTGACAACAGTATCTGACTTTACCGTTGTCAGGCTATTCCGGTGTGATATCAGAAAAGTACATTTTTAATGAAGAATGTAATTATGGTCAAATATATGACTGTTAAAGATCACTCACCAAACCATACATGGCTCTTTGTTTTATTTAGCATCAAATACTGTTTTACATAACAAAAGCTTCGAGTCGGAAGATTAATCTATTTGAATGTTAGTTGTCTCCATTTGTACATAGGATGTGCATTGTATTATTATACTTTGTTGGATGTTGTTTTGCATGAGATGCATTCAGTTTACAGTTTAAATGAACCTTCCTCTAGTAGCAGTATATAACATTACAACATATGAAACTATGATTTTGAAGAACTACAGTAAACTAACTACAGTATACAATATATTTTTTTCTGTTTGCAATATATCTGAGTGTTCCACACATTTTCTTCCTAGTTGCATATCAATATGAGATTAATAAGTAAACAGAAAATAAAGCCTACAAAATGTCAAAGGGTTTCATCTGAACTGTCATGTAGTACTGTACTATTGATTCAAGGTTTGGTTTCATTATGCATTTGATGATTATTGTAATGTGTAAGCCTCACATATTATAACCTAATGTCATTTCAACAACCCATTTTATATACACATGTATGTACAATGTACCTTCATATTGTTCTATATTATTCAGAAACTGTTACATCCATTTTTCAGTCGATTGCAAATTGAATGCTAATTTGTTCTTAGATAAGAATGTTCAGTGTTTCAAATGTTCCCCTCCAAAATGTGTCCAAAATGTGCATTTTGCATTTTGTTTGATGTATAAATTAAGACTACATGTGTTTAAAAATGCATGGAAAATAAAAACCTACAATCTCAGTGTTGATTTGGGAGAAATTGTGCCCAGTGTATTTTCATTGAAAACTAATACTGTTTTGTCAATTTATATTATATCATTTTTAAAATGTCAATCAAAATATTTTGTCTCTAGTTATGTGAAGGCTGAGATAAAAGAATCGACTAAAAATAATTAATGAGTAAATATATTAATTAATTAATTCTATAAATATGAAGGCTTATGCAGTAGTTTAAATATTGTGCATGTATTGTTTTCACAGTTTTGCACATATCACTTGAAACCGCACAAATCTGCACACTCTTAAATTAATACTTCTTTGTACCATTTCCATGTGTAAGAAATACATGGAAATTGTACATATTTGTACAATTTAAGATCTACAATTTTCATTATCAAAACTTCTCATTTTGTGATTCATTTGGAATTAGGAGATGTGTCTTTCATGATGATAAAATGTAAAACCCCTGAAATACGAGAACTTTTGGCCAGTTCCAGTGCTATTTCATCAGATAGGTTTAAAGTATATACCATGGCTGAAAACTGAGTTCATAGTGCTGTTTATATGAATTGACACTCCTAATTCCTAAATGGAATACCTCATGTTTAATTGCTCTTTGGTTGATTCTTCCCATTTTAATAAAGTCAAGTCAAGCCAAATTAAGTCAACGCTCTTTTCAAGTCAATTAAAGCCCAAGATACAAAAAACAAATACTTCAATTAACTTATTTAATTTATTTCCTAATTTTATCAATGAACATATAGCATTTAGCAGAAATAATTTCTGATGATTTTACCCATATTCCAACCCCAAGTCAATGACATGGGTTAGAAAACATGAGCTTTATAGACTTATTTAAAATGGGTATGAGTTGACAAATAGTTTACATGAGTTGAAAGTTGATTTTGAGTTGCTTTGACCTAGGATTGAATTGATATTTGACCTCTATAAATGGTGTGCAAAACTGCTGAGCTATATTGTTAATAGTGTTGCTTTTATAAAACTTGTATATAGGCTTTAGAGAGCGCAAAATTAGTTTTGCTGTTTTGGACGATCAAGAATCTGTAATGAGTACACTGGCTCCACCTAGTGGCCAGAAAGCTGCAGACACAATAAGTGAATCAGGTTTGTGCGATGAAGTATTTAACAGACTAGTTAAATGTTAAAATAATTTGAAATACTAGTAATAGATGTCTGTTATTAGTAACAACTATATAGGCTCAGAGAAAAACTATTAAGAGGCATTTACTCAGGGTATTCAAAAATTCACACTTTCATGACACTTTCCTATTTACCCACATCCTTGCTTAGTTTCTTATTAGAAAGTTTTGTTATTTTATCTAAAACTTGCACATTGTTTATGACTATCAAACTTGAATAATATTGTGGTTTCTGATTTGAATTAATGACATTTGCCTCTACCTGGCTTTGTTTTTAATCTTCCTTTTTGCATCTTGATAGGATTTTAGCATTGTCTTTCTTCATGTCCATGATTTTAGAGATAGAACATAATTTACAATATAAGTACATATTGTATTTGGCAATATAAAGGATTCAATGGACTTTCAATGGTTCAATCTTGACATTTATGATTTTGAACAATTAAATTTCAAAATATGCTTTCACTAATCAAGTCAAACACGCTTAAATATATTGAAGTAAATTACATGTAGATCTATTTCTCAAATATTTTTCAATTCCTATAGCAGATTAGTTTTCTTAAATTTTCATATTCTAACAGCATTCTCATAATGCAATTTGTCCCAGCAGACGTCATTTGTTATTTCATCTTGTACACATAGGAAGCATTAGTCCCAGTGAGAGGAAGATCAGTTTTGCTATCATGGGAACAAGTTGTGAAAGGTCTGACTCACTCCACAGTTCAACAACAACTCTTTCAATGCCAGAGGGAGGTGAAGAGAGAAAAGGTACGACACCACTATTTTTCTTAGAATTGGGGCCAGGAATAACATTACATAAATATTAACTTTGTAATGTTGTATGCAAACAGTGTTTAAACTACATACATCTATTAAACATTATAGCAAGACATTCTTTATCCAATAATTCAGACAATTATAATAATCTAGATGTTTGACCATCACCTGATAATTCAGAATTTGATCATTCTAAATATTCATATTCAAGAATGTTGTTTCAGCTGCTAGAAGACTTGCACAAGGACGGAAATTACTGAAAATGCGAAGAGGATCAATAACTGAGAAAATCACTGCCCAACATAATGCCAGCTTAAAGCGACAGAGGAGTCTGAAGTTGAAACAAGAGGGGGGATCTGGTGGTGGAAGTATGTATTGCATCCCTATCTTATATCTAATGAACCCTTCCATTGTAGAATCCAATGTGAATTATGAGTCCAATATTACTTTTGTAGGGGTGATGGGACTAGTGAGGGGACATATTGCTGAATCATACCCCTGCTATGTATATTTATGTCAACCGAACTATATCATGGCAAACATTGAGCTTTTTGGGTTAGTTATTATGTGGAACCATAGTCATGGATCAATGTTACTCTGTTTCTGAAAATGGATAGAGGGCTGGTAGAATAGTACTGTTTGTGTGGGCTTGTGTGGCACAAAATGATGATGATGGTACTACTGAACCCAAAGACCATTTTCTCATGCCTATATCTGTTTAACTGAACTGCTGCGGCCTTTATATAACATCGGACTGTACACGATTTATTTCATACTTCATGTATTTTCTATTTTTTTGCTGAGTACATTGCTTTTTATGTTGAAGATGTATGGACTATGTTTGTATCATCATGCTGAGTTAAGCATCATTAGCTGTTCTGTTATGCATGATGTAGAAATTCACCAGCTTTTAAAAGTATTATTTAGGAGCACTGCACATATTTAAATATATGAATAAGTTTTGCTTTAAAAATGATTAGTTAACTTTAAAATTAGGCAGAAACAGATAATGATAGTATTTTATGCCACTAAACTTATAGAATTATTATATATATATTATATATATATTATAGGGTTGTAGCTTAATAGCAGAACCCAATATTTAAATTCTATTTTAGCATTTTCCCAAATCTTAGATTTAAATAATAATTTAGTCTGTTTGATGTTTCTCATTGATGTAACCCAACATTTTATCATTAATTGATTGGTTCCTATAGGTGTTGAAAATGAAAGTGAGGCTGCCACTGCTGAACCAAAACCTGAGCGCGAAGCGAAACCAGAAAAAACTCCTTTTAGTAGAAAATCCATTAAATTAAAGCGTCCTAAATCCCAAGCAACTCAAGGCTCTGAAAAAGTCCAATCACACCAAGGGCCTCAAGTAGCGCATTTAACAGTTCACCGTACTCACACGGAACCAGACCATTCTCCAGTGGAGAGTACCTCTGATTTATCCCCAGATGAAGCAGTGAGGGAGAATTTATTAGAAGATTATCGCAGACCATCTGCTCCATTCTCACAGGTCCAGAAAATTCAACAAAGCTTGCGGCGCAAATCAGAACATTTGCTAAGCCCCCTCCGTACAGGTGAAGCCACTAGAGGAGTGCACTAACTTTTATGTGGTGGTTCTTGGGTTTTTTGTGGCATCTCATGAAAATGTCATGTTGGTCATGTTTTAAAATGCAAAATATGGTGATTGGATTGCTAATGTGTGAATTAGGATTACGGAACCTCCCCATCCTTTTTGTTAGCTTATGGGTCTTATGATTTTATGGGTCTGATGATCAATCCCAATGTTAATTGCAGTTTTTTACCCCTCACCATACATGAAGTAGTTGTTGATATTTTGACACCATCGCCTAGGGCCAAAAAGCCATGAAACCACACTATAGATATTCCTGAATTCAAGCACTTTTGGGATTGAGAGACCAAAGTGACAATTTTATAGTTGCTTAGACTACTTGGAAGAAAATTCACACCATAGTCATTTTTCCAAATGCAAAATAGTAGGAAAGAGTTGAATCTGCAAAAATGACACTTGGCCTGAGTGTTAAATGGAATAATATTTTGGGATAAGTTTTGTAGTTCTTGTACTATTATTTCTCACGTTTCCATCTGTTTTGCATTTTTAAATATGATCATTGTGACAATAAGGAAGGCATGGGCACCTATATACAGGGTGACCCAAAACACAATCCTCTTATCTTAGAGTTAGAGGGTTCTATCTTTGGGGTCACCCTATACTTTCACCTAATTCACTTTACTAATATCTACTAAAACATTTCTTTTCAGAAAACATTATGTGAAAATGTCATTTATGTAATTTTCTTCCCAAAACTTGGAAATCGATCTACGTATGTGAAGAATTTTTGAGATGAAATGTTGGAAACAACAATATCTCAAATTGTCAGAAGAAGGTTGACATTAATGACATTTTGATGCAATTTGACACTTTATCTTATGGTGGTTTTGATATAAATGTATCTTACTTTTAAATTTTTCTTTGTCCATGATATCTCTTATGAGGCTCCCTGTCTTGATAATAATGCTAACATCAACTCCTTCTTATTATAGGTTAATGGGGATGTGCTTGTATTTCATTTCATTATAGAAACCCCTTCTATTCTGTGGCGTGTACGTTACAGGTAGTAAAACATGTTCACAACTTGTATAATTTTCATGACTTATAAATTCATTCTGCATGTATTTCTTGTCATGATGAATTTCTTAGAATTTTACCCATTGGTATAAATTGTAAATATATAATTCATGAGATTTTTGCGAATTTAACAAGCAGATGAAATGAACATGTTTTACTGTAATGGACAAATAACATTTTTATTTTTTGTAATTAAGTGTGTTCTCCTATATATGTGTTTTAATACTAATATGATATTAAATGTGTTTTGATACTAATATAATATATTAACGTTTTGAGATATTAATATTAATATTTACATTTTAGATCATTATGCGTACTAACATAATGTAGTTCTCAATAGTTTGTAAATAAAGTCTCACAAAGTTTCCCAAGAAAGCATGCACATTTTTTGGACTGTGTAACAGACTATTATATTACATCTGCTTTCCTGAGAATTAATTGTGTTGTTTCAGGCTCTTAGAATGCCACAATTGTCATGTCTTGAAACATATGAAGTATGTAAACATGTAGAAGAATCAGATTTCAAAGAGAATAGTTAACTTACCTTTGTGATCTTTTTCCAATGAGAGGACTGCTTTGTACTTTTTAGCTTCTTTTGCACAAAATAGTAATTTTTCATGAAGCTTAACATATTTATTATGCACTCTATGGTCCTTGGCAAACATCAAGCAATCATAAGGTTTAACATCATCAAATGTTTCGATTTTTTTTGGATCTTTTCCCCCTACATTTCTCTATTGAGAAGTTTTATTTTAGCATTGTTCTTTGGAAATACATAGTACTATCCAGTAGTTCACCAACAAGAGTGTCATTTCATTATAGTATTTATTGTGAAAGCATTTTGAATATAAATCATTTCAGTTCATCTTTGATTTGAATATACATTTATTTCAATTTATTATAAAATATTCACATCATGCATGCTTTTGTTTCATTTCCCTTAGACTTTTTCTCATCATCATAAAAGTTATTCAAATTGTTCAATATTAGAGAGTTTTTCCCAAAAGTTCCTCATCACATTTTACATATTTTTTCACTTGAATAGTTAGTTGCCCTTTTTGATGTAAACTAAGGAATACTGGTCCAATTTGATATAATATCCTAAATGTTGTACTTAATAAATTGCATATATTCTCTCTAGGTATAAAACGTATGGGGAGTTTGACCAATCGTAAAGTCAGCATACAATCTACAAAATCTGAACGTTCTGATGAGGATCACACATTTGATGACTATACTGAAGCGCCACCTTTAGTGACTACCACTGATGAGCCCCAGGATAGCCCGGAAGTTGAGGAAGAAATAGACTATAGTCAGAATATGCCCTGGATAAAGGTAGAAATGTTGTTATTGTTTTTTTAGTGGGTGATAGTGTTCCATTATCTAAATTGAATATAGATTTTCTATAAGTTTTTCTTTTGTGTACAAGGGAGGGCACAATGTTTAAATTAGTTAACACAATATATTCTAGAATTTAGTGCAAAGCTTTTGATATGGCCCCTAAAATCTAATGTTTTACAGATTGTCGTACGCCTTGCAAACACTTCCAACTTTGTCTGCGATCACCAGAACTATTGTAACCCCAATTGTTACGAGCGCCAGCGTCGCAGCTGCTGTCGGTTGATGGCTGCCGTGAAGCATGTTCACGAGAGTAGAGCTGAAGATGAGGCCCAGGTTAAAGAGAGGGGACACATTGAGAGTAGAAGAGACACATTGAAAGACAAATTTAAGCGAAGGGTTAGTGAATGTTATTTGTCTAAATTTGAGTTTAATTTGAATGGTGCTGATCAAATCTACCATGTTTTCTCAGAAATGTTTTCTATCATTTTTTTTTTCCTTCAAAGTATCATAGATGAAAAGGACCTCCATCTGTTGAAGAAATTATCCACTTTTTTGAAATGTTTTAATTTATTAGGGAATCATATATTTTAGGAGTCCATGTTTCAACCATCATCTCCCACAAGACGCCGTGAAAGCACCCCCCTATTGAATAAAATCTCTGCCGCAGACGTCACTCTCTTGCGAAGCAAGCTGAACTCAATGGAGCGAAAGAAGAACCAAGAACAGCAGGAACCTGTCATTCCTGATACACCAATGCAGACATATTTGAAATCACAGGTAAGTTTGATCTCTTAATTATTTCTATGATGTGTCTCATTTTCTGTCCACTGAGGCCCAGATGCTAGCATTTAATACTAGCTTCTGATGAAGTCAATTTTGATTGAACTAATCTGATTGGGTAAGGCTAAAACAAAGAATTATCTCTAATTCAAGTAGTGCAGATGAATTCCTTCAAACAGGTAGATTTACTAATAACTGTGTATTCATTGTATATTCAAATTACGCATTTCTTTACTCATCACATGTACTCACACTCATACTCATTCTAAAGTGAGTGTTCAAAATAAGATTTTGAACTAATTTTGGGATATTTAGAGTGATTTATTTTAAACTACTGTACATGTAGAATTCTACATTTTATATTACAATGAATCTCAAATTACAAGAATTCTAATCAGCTCTTCTTGTCCCACATCGGTACAGGTGGTCATCTGTATGCCACACAGTGGTACTTTAACTTTATATGGATAAAAAGTTCAATTAATCGCTTTTGTAATTTTAATAAGTTCTGATATACATGCATATATTATTTTCTACTT
This sequence comes from Owenia fusiformis, assembly GCA_903813345.2. Classification (NCBI taxonomy): domain Eukaryota; kingdom Metazoa; phylum Annelida; class Polychaeta; order Sabellida; family Oweniidae; genus Owenia; species Owenia fusiformis. The sequence continues at coordinate 20,028,332 of CAIIXF020000004.1, forward strand.
CTATACATTAAATTCTAATACACTGTTGCTCATAATAACTTTCTTTACCTTTCTATAAAACATTTACATACATGCATTTCTACATGCAGAAGAATGCAGAATAATCTTACAATGAAGTGCCATTGTGAAGTGTATTCTAAGAAACTTATTGTTGAGTGTTTTTGTTCCTTATGGAAAAATATTTCAAAATGCTAATTCCATTCAAATTTCAGAGCATGTTAGTTAATCAGTATTAAATATTCCATAATTATAAGCAACAGTGTATATTACATTACACTACATTATATGTACAATTGCATACTTGTATTATGCAGATATCACATTTTGTTCTTTTCTGGCTCTGTTATTGCATGTATATTGTATATTAATGCCTAGTGTACTGATAAGAACTGAATCTGTCATTAGCAAAACTCTAGGTGAGAATTATTTCTGATGGACAAACATTACCAGCACTAGTAGTTACTCTAAATGGAGACATTGATTCTAATTAAGGTAGAACCTTCCGCCAAGAGGGACATTGTGAATTTAACACACTGTCAGATTAATTTCTTATCAGAGACACCTGTTTTAATTCCTTTACATGCATATGTTCTATACAATATTTACATATAATAGGCTTAGATTACGCAGTCAAACTTCAAGTCAGAAAGTCACACAGCATATGATATTACAATAAAATGTTGTTCATATATGAAGAGCATCTCAGGGCCAAAGCTAAAATTAGGCAAAGGCAAAATGTCAAATTAAGACTTAAGGAACTAAGGAATTACTAACTTTGGACTTGATTACCATAATTTTAGTTAGAAAGGCACTGAAAAATATATTTCTGTAAAATGTTTTGTGAGTCATTTGCATCTTCAGTCCCAATCCATGCCTTGCTACGTCCATCAAAATCACATTTCAAAGTGATGGGAAATGCATTCCAATAATTATCTTTCAACAGTTGAGAGGGGTAATACTTCTGCAAGACTAAGTGGACTTGATGTAAGACTTGTATTCATATGATATTTAAATACACTACTGAAGATGTTTTTACCACTCAGTATTTCATCTTCGATTTCTATTTCCTGCTTTAGTGTTTTTTCAGTGATTACATACTTACACTAATTTGGAATTGTATTTCATAAGATAACATGTAGCATAGTATCCTATATACATGAACTGAACACTAATAAGTAACATATGCTTTATATCTACTCTGTCATTAATGGATACTTTTTCTGTGTCAACTGGAGTATACTCTAATATACATTCAGAACCGGATGTTTAATATTTAAAATTCAAATATGATATGTGACTTCACAATAACTAGAACATTTGGTTCATCGGTATATAGAATCGTAACAAAGATTTATGGTATATATTACGATGGATGCTTGATTTTTGTCTGTTGATTTCTCATTGTTACAACGTTTACTTTTGTGGTTAAGCTATTTCCACTCCCTGAAAAGTTTTGACATTCTCCTGCATTTTGGACTATGGAACTAACATTTGTTATCCTTATTCTGTAATAGTCTGTCTATTTTGATGTTCTAAAACATGGGCATACCATTGAACATACTTTCTAGACAATATATTTGAAGATATGCAAGTGATTCTTCCTGTTGCTTAAGGAATGGCTCTCTCCGACAACTAAATCTCCATTTCTATCGATTGCAACATTTGCGGGGAACAGTATGCCATCTTGTTTGTTAAGGAGGGTTTTAACAAATTGACCATTGTGTGAAAGGAGAACCACTCTGTGATTGTGGTTATCTGCGACAATGATATGATCCTCGGTGACACAGACACCTTTAGGGCCATCCAGCTCATTCTCCTCATCTCCCTGAGTGCCGCCGTATTGAGCTATAATTGTACCTTCTTGATCCATCACATACACTGCATGGTTGTTCACATCAGATACGACGATGTGGTTTTTCGCAGGGTTAAAGGCGACGTGGTTAACACAACTGAGCTTACCATTCCTTACAGTTTTCTTGATTCCACCTTCCTGGGTACATAGATAGATGGCCTCAGGGTAGCGCCCGAGGGCAATAAGCCCAACTTTCTTGTGGTGTGTCAGGCCTTGTGGTTTATTCACTCCATAGCAGATGTCCTTGACAAAGGTGCCATCTTGTTTGAAGAGCTTGATATCATTGGCTTTAGTACTGCAAGTTACCACCAGTTCACCAGAGTCAAGACATGTGATGTCATTGGGTTTTTTCACCTGAAAATACATAGACATTGTATTTAATTTATTTCAATGTGAAAATTAATTAAACAAAATACAAAGGGCAAGATCAGAATATGACCTAAACATACCAGACCTTTATAAGCCATTTAAACAAGTTTGACCTTCTAAACAATGAATAATTTACAATCTTTGCCTGATTGCAATATTATTTTGAAATATCTTTATTTAAAGCAAACAATATTATCCAAACTGACATACAATAACTATGACACCAATATGAGAACATTGTATGTCAGAATTACTACTTTTCAATTCATAACTTATTTATCATATTAAATATTTAAAAATTATTGAAGAAAAATGGACCCTTTAACTTTTCTAAAATTAGAAAGTTCAAGTATACAAGAAAAGGTAGCATTGTATTTATAGCTATTATAATTTTATTTGACATCTGTGGGTTTAAATAGATAATAGAAGAAAGTGGCTGATACTTGAATGCATTCTAAAGATAAAAATTATCTCAAGATTGAAGTCCAAACATTTGAAAATCTCAGTGTTAGGTTGTTCATTGTGGTCAACTGAGATTTACATTTAATTAGTGTTAGTTATATTGTTATTGATTCAAAATTTCATTGTAAAACATTGTAAAAGTCCGTTCTTTCATGTTAGCCATTCAGGTTCTTGGATGTTTATTCTAGATTTTTTTCAGTCTTCAACCAATGTTGATACTCCATCTGTGGTAGAGCACTTGAACTGGGTAAAGGAAGAATTACATGTACAAACTTCATCATTAGTTCTCTGGGATTATGAGCACATGAGCTTTAAGCACAGTATTTATTTCTGGGTTTAGAATAAGTAATGAATGAATAAACAATTCATTTACTTGGAACTTTGACTTCAGCTCTAGCTCTTCATCAAATATCTGCACACCAACATCATTGACTGCAATAGCAAGGTCACCTGCTGGTGTTTTAGCTATGCCCCAACATGCATGGTCCAACTCAACCTGCTTCACTAGTTGAGGTTTAATCACCTGGTGCTCACTTTCTATGGTCACCTGAGCCTATAGAATAAAACAGATTTCAATTTATTTTTATGGATATCTTTATAGATTTTGTAATGTGTACCTTACCTTATTAGGTCATTGAGTCCATATAAGGAATTCAAGTATAACATGTTGTTCAAACATGATCCGGTGCAGACTTGTACTTCTCCTATGGCCACTCTATACATGTACATACTTATAATTTATAATCTAATTACAATAAATAAATCCTTTTCAGTAATACCTTTTAATGTCTAATCAAACTATATTGAAAACATTTGAGGAAAACACAAATATAAAAACAATCCCCAGTAAGCATCAAGCAATAATACCCGATCATTCACTCCTCAATTATTTTTAGAAATATTTTTAACTTTGAAAATGTAACCTTGATAAAACTGAATCAACATACCTGTGATGTCACCTCTACTGCACCAAAGTTCTTATTGATCATCTCTCGTAGATTCCCAGGTGAAAACTTGATTGCAATCTTACTGACGCTGTTAACCAAAGCTGGTCTATTCTTCCAATCATGCAACTGCCTCTTCCGCAGTTCCATATTACCCACAATGCTCACAAGGTTGTTGTCGTTGAATTCATGAACAGCTTTCTCAAAGAGATTGTTAGCAAGTGTTTGTTTTGTGTTGAGTGTCTCGCAAAGGTCTTCAAGGCCTTGTAAGTTGCTATCTACCTGGCTCTTTAGATGTTCCTTGCACACCTCAGCTTGCCTAGAATTACATTCACATTTTTAAAACAAAATTTTTAATAATTAATTCTTACCAACTATTGGTTTCAATGGTAATGCTTTTGTTTATAATTTGTCTTTGTACACAAATATTTGTCTTTTTTCGATTATATTAAATATTTGTGTCTGTCTCATTTTCTCTCATTTCTCTACAATTTAGAATTACACACTTGTCAACTTTATTCCTTGTACATTCAATTAATTTCCATTCTATTTTACATTTAAAATGTGACCGCCACAATATATCCTCTCAGTACTAGTTTGTTGATACCATAAAAGTGCTCACCATTGAACATTCTTGATGATCTCTTCAGCATGTTCATCAATAACATTAACTGCTTTGGAGTGTTCTTTCATAAGGAGTGTCTTGCTATCAAGTACCATGTCTTTGGTCTCTTGTATGTGCTCCACACGTTTCCTTGTGGCAACTGCAAGCTGTTCCAGCATATCTCTGCCTTGTCCTGCCTTCTCCTTGATCTCAATGCAGTGGTGCATGTGGTGTTTGCTGTTGCGACACTTCATACATATGCAAATCTGGAACAATAGATGTATTTGTCTGATGATGAAATGATTATGTGCTAATAAAATCCAACAATGACCATCCAGCCAGTGGCCATGGCCATTCTATAGTCTACTGCACTCTTTCCTTATCATATTTGTATTTAGTAGACTTTTTACTCCATCTTCTATTCTCTTCTTTTCATTTTAACACTACAACTGCCACACTAACAGAATTATTTCAAATGTTTAGTCTTCTCTCTTTTGTTTTTAGCTCCAATGATATCCAACTTCTTCAATATTTGAGCCACAATGCTTAATAATTTTGTCTGCATTGGTCTCTCATAATCAATGAATAGTTTTATTACTTACTGAGAACTCTTTATTTCTAAGTACCTACCTTGCAGTCATCGTTCTGACAGAAGTACTCCTGTTTCTGGTCTGGATGCACTGCACAATACACAGGAAACTTGCTGTAAATCTGACGTGGGTCTCCACTCAGATACTCACTCAGGGGGAGGATCTCATGGTCTTGGGTAGCGCGGGAAAATTGATGCGGCTTTGTGCAATCTTCACAATATCGCTCATTGCATATCAAACAGATATTAACAGCTTCCTGATCGGGTTTTCCAATTCGATGACATAAAATACAGTTGTAGGTTATGGAGTGTTTGACACGTCGTTGTTCATAGTATTCTAATGTCTGGATAACATATTCATTTGTTTTCTCGCCATCTTTTTTCGGATGTATGGTGGTTTCACATTCAGGGCAAGGGAAGCTTCCTACTGGTCCCTTTCTGGTTTTGATTTTCTGTTGGAAACATCCACTACACATAGAATGGCCACAATCCATCAACAATGGATGCTTCTCATTAGGGACATATCTAGAATGACAGATAACATAGAGAAACATCCACTACACATAGAATGACCGCAGTCCATCAACAATGGATGCTTCTCATTAGGGACATATCTAGAATGACAGATAACATAGAGAAACATCCACTACACATAGAATGGCCACAATCCATCAACAATGGATGCTTCTCATTAGGGACATATCTAGAATGACAGATAACATAGAGAAACATCCACTACACATAGAATGACCACAATCCATCAACAATGGATGCTTCTCATTAGGGACATATCTAGAATGACAGATAACATAGAGAAACATCCACTACACATAGAATGACCACAATCCATCAACAATGGATGCTTCTCATTAGGGACATATCTAGAATGACAGATAACATAGAGAAACATCCACTACACATAGAATGGCCGCAGTCCATCAACAATGGATGCTTCTCATTAGGGACATATCTAGAATGACAGATCACATAGAGAAACATCCACTACACATAGAATGGCCACAATCCATCAACAATGGGTGCTTCTCATTAGGGACATATCTAGAATGACAGGTAACATAGAGAAACATCCACTACACATAGAATGACCGCAGTCCATCAACAATGGATGCTTCTCATTAGGGACATATCTAGAATGACAGGTAACATAGAGAAACATCCACTACACATAGAATGGCCACAATCCATCAACAATGGATGCTTCTCATTAGGGACATATCTAGAATGACAGATAACATAGAGAAACATCCACTACACATAGAATGACCACAGTCCATCAACAATGGATGCTTCTCATTAGGGACATATCTAGAATGACAGGTAACATAGAGAAACATCCACTACACATAGAATGACCGCAGTCCATCAACAATGGATGCTTCTCATTAGGGACATATCTAGAATGACAGATAACATATAGAAACATCCACTACACATAGAATGACCACAATCCATCAACAATGGATGCTTCTCATTAGGGACATATCTAGAATGACAGATAACATAGAGAAACATCCACTACACATAGAATGACCGCAGTCCATCAACAATGGATGCTTCTCATTAGGGACATATCTAGAATGACAGATAACATAGAGAAACATCCACTACACATAGAATGACCACAATCCATCAACAATGGATGCTTCTCATTAGGGACATATCTAGAATGACAGGTAACATAGAGAAACATCCACTACACATAGAATGGCCGCAGTCCATCAACAATGGATGCTTCTCATTAGGGACATATCTAGAATGACAGGTAACATAGAGAAACATCCACTACACATAGAATGACCGCAGTCCATCAACAATGGATGCTTCTCATTAGGGACATATCTAGAATGACAGATAACATAGAGAAACATCCACTACACATAGAATGACCGCAGTCCATCAACAATGGATGCTTCTCATTAGGGACATATCTAGAATGACAGATAACATAGAGAAACATCCACTACACATAGAATGACCACAATCCATCAACAATGGATGCTTCTCATTAGGGACATATCTAGAATGACAGATAACATAGAGAAACATCCACTACACATAGAATGGCCGCAGTCCATCAACAATGGATGCTTCTCATTAGGGACATATCTAGAATGACAGGTAACATAGAGAAACATCCACTACACATAGAATGGCCACAATCCATCAACAATGGATGCTTCTCATTAGGGACATATCTAGAATGACAGATAACATATAGAAACATCCACTACACATAGAATGACCACAATCCATCAACAATGGATGCTTCTCATTAGGGACATATCTAGAATGACAGATAACATAGAGAAACATCCACTACACATAGAATGGCCACAGTCCATCAACAATGGATGCTTCTCATTAGGGACATATCTAGAATGACAGGTAACATAGAGAAACATCCACTACACATAGAATGACCACAATCCATCAACAATGGATGCTTCTCATTAGGGACATATCTAGAATGACAGATAACATAGAGAAACATCCACTACACATAGAATGGCCGCAGTCCATCAACAATGGATGCTTCTCATTAGGGACATATCTAGAATGACAGATAACATAGAGAAACATCCACTACACATAGAATGACCGCAGTCCATCAACAATGGATGCTTCTCATTAGGGACATATCTAGAATGACAGATCACATAGAGAAACATCCACTACACATAGAATGGCCACAATCCATCAACAATGGGTGCTTCTCATTAGGGACATATCTAGAATGACAGGTAACATAGAGAAACATCCACTACACATAGAATGACCGCAGTCCATCAACAATGGATGCTTCTCATTAGGGACATATCTAGAATGACAGATAACATAGAGAAAGGTAATTAAAATAACAACTTCAACACCTAAAAGGAGCCAACTATTAGATCAATTAAAACACTTCCAGAATTATTTCTGGAGATGATATCTTAAAAAGCAGTTTTGAAACTGGGTTTGTAAAACAGTATCTTGACTATTTATTTTGATGTATTAAAACTCAGGTGCCAAATTAAATGAATTTACAGTAACTAATGTGAATGGACTATTTATCAGATTAATAACCTTATTCAAATGATATTCTCAACAGTTAGAGTTTGACTTTGTGCCCCAACTCCTGTTTACCACTCATGAAAATTATACTTTGATGATGTGATATTATCTAAAGGCTATTTATATTCTCTTGATTAATTGCATTTAGAATGGACTTAGAAGATATTTGTGTTTTAACATGGGTAGTCAGGTCATGTAATATGCTAACAAGCATTTTAATGGTTCATACTGATTTAAAGAAGATTGCTTGTTTTCCCTCCCAGTCTTGAAATATTGCCCCATCTTTTGAATGTGTTTTGAAATAACTATGAGGCCTTATTTCGACACCCAGGGCATTTATGCAACAAAATCTAATATAACAATCAGAAATGAGAATGCCCATATGTTTGAACATACAAAATTACAAACAAATGCTAGATATATCCATGTATAGACATATTAGAGTCAGAGTTTTAAAGCTTCAAAGGAGGTTTAAGTACCAATTGACTTGTTAGTCTTTAATCGTCTTGAAATAAATTCAGATTATTTGAATCAACTTTATATAAAAACATTTAGCAAAGATCAAGTCTGCCTTCTGGAGATTTACAAAACAGTGATTGGAGACTTTTCCTTCTATATGATCTTTATTTTCAATACATTTTTGGTCATCAGGGGTAGTTGATGATCAATGGTAGGTTTCTATATCAAAAATCTTAAGAAATGATATTACAGTATGATCTTTAATTTGGATTTTTTAGACATATAAAGCTAAATCACCTCTCTAAGCAAACTGGGCAGAAACAGCACATTGGTTCTTCATCTTCTGAACCATATGAACTTGTCCTGGATATAGATCTATCCAACTCTAGTTTTCCATTCACCTTCAGGCTCCCATTGCTGATTGTACTCAATGGGCGATTTCTTTTCAAACTCCCAGTGCTGCCCTCTATTCCACCATTTGGCAATTTCAGACTGTTACTCGACTGGCGTAGAAATGTTGGACCTGTGCTGCTGTAGTTGCTTGGGCTACTCGATTGTCGGTTTAAGCTTAATGTTTTATTGTTGTTACTGTTGCCATTGATACCGGGGTTGCTTGTTTGCCGTAGCAAGCTTGTGCTGCCATTCACGCTTCCTGTAGTGCTGCTCAGTTGACGATTCATGTTTGAAGGTTTTGTTATTGTTATTTGTTAGTGTTTCTGGTTTAAACCTGAAAGCATATTCCTAAGGTGATAAATTGACAGTGTATGTATTTTAGTATATATATTTTAGTATTTTAATGTATTTTAAGTTAGGAATTTCATGTTTATAACTGATTCACTTTCCAGTAACTGGATGTTACTATTAACATACATGAAAAATATATGGATACAAATCCCGGGGTACAAATCAACCGTTGTTTTGGCGAAAATGAATAAAATGAACATTTCTTCCAACAGAAATTCATTGATTTTGTTATAAAGCCGTAACATGTTAATAACCAGGTGGGGACCAGTGATAATAGGATTATGATTACAGATGAATAATTGAATTAACACTATGGCTCTATAATACATCATAGTATTTAAAGAATTATTTCAATTTGTCTCATGTACACCTATATATAATCTATAAACAATCAATCTTTGCATGGTCATTAACTGTTTCCTCATTGATCTATTAGGGAAGTGTAACAATTTTTACAGGGTCATTAACTGTTTGTTCATTGATCTATGAAGGCAAGTGTAAGAATGATACATCAAGGCCAGGGTTCACATGAACAAAGCATGGTACCAAATCATGCTTATTTCACTCAATTTTTCTCTTGAAGGAGCTGATTTTCTTGCATTTCTATGCAATTTAGAGTGTTACCTTCATGTCAGTTTCATTTATTTCTTTTTTCTTCAAGTTTATTTTGTAATTTATAATTTAACATTATATTTTGTATCTAGGAGATAAGTAGTTAATAATGATTCTACTGGTCAGAGTTCACTTGAGTTCCCATGAAAGAGATAATAAATCATGTTTTAAAATACAAAACAGGGTAGAAAGGAATGGAATCATAAAGTACATCGAGTAAGCATGAACTGAAAACAACAGAAATGCTAGAAAATCAAGCAGTTCTTTCTTTTAGAGAGATAAGGTCGTGAATATGTATGAGTAGAGAAACTCTTTTTGCACAGGGTTCCCCAATACTTTTCCATTTAATTCTCTGATTATTGACGATTATGTCGATGGGATTATTAATGATGATGAAGGATCTATCATTTGATGACATTGTCTGAAATTATATGTATGAACATAGCATTTGTACATGTAGTAGCGCCAGGAACCAGTTCTAATTGCCATCTGCTTGGCCAGTGATCAGTAAATCAATTGTTTGTATGAATAAACATGTATCCACTTCAAACAGTCAAGGCTATGGCCAAGGGAACATTCCAATTCTGAGGAAATTGAACAGAAATGAAATTTCATTCAGACTAGTTTGATTTAGTTTTCATGTGATGCTATGTGTGAAAATATTCAATATGTATTTTCATTTATTTGAAGTATTCTATGTCCAAATCCACTTTAATAACTTTAAGTTGAATATGAGTAAAAATAAAAAATACAAACTTTTTCAAATTATATTTAAATGTTGAATAACTTACCATTCTTTTGTACTTTCACTCTAATGTATCTAGATATCCTTAAGTAAAGTATGAGCAAATATGATCAATTAAATCCCCATTATTTCTAAGACTTGCTCTCCTACTGCTTCTCATCCTAACTTACAGCTGTGATGAGCAAAGTGGCTTATGATAATCAATTGAGAATATCGAGAGTCACCCTTGCTTAACATTTCTCTCTCTGTTCCAAAGTATTTCTCTTGAATCTTGATATTTCTCTGATTATGTTGTCTTATTATCAAACATACACTATGACAACTTGTGTTTTCCTCATGCCTGTAAACATAAACTGCAATCCATTGCTTTACATCTATAGTTCATATTGCAAGATATAGAGATACCATTTTAAGCAAAGGCATAATAGATTGTAAAGACTTCATATTGGCTTAAACGGACACATGATCTTCAGTTCAATTTTAATTGGTCAGATTAGGTCACATGACCATTATGCTCATTCCCTCATCGAAATCATCAAACATCATATTCCTAACATAGAGAGATTAAAAACATTTTGATTTTCTCTACTTAGCATTGTGGGATCCACAGCCTTTACTATCCTTTTGGAATAGTTCTCAAAAGCGTTAGGTAAAGAGGGACTCTGATAAATCAGAATGCTTAGGTCTTAATGAATTGTCGGATCTGTATGAAATCTTCCATGCAGATTCCTCATATCGCTGTCTTACATTTTAAATGTGATCGTAATTTTAAATGTTCATCATAATGTTTTATCACAAGAGGTTCATTATATGTCTGATTAAATGTGGTATTTAAGTGGACTTTCACATCATAGTTTATCAAAGTATATTATCAGCACTTGAACAATGTTAGCCACCATCCTACTGAAAATTGAGTAGGAATTCATCAAAGACATAAAGTTTAGGTCAAGGAGCTTTACTTAGGGGAGGTCTATTTATTTTTATTTTTTTATGACATCCCCTGTATCAGGTATTAGCCCACACCAAAAATATTTTGATTATCCATGATACGCCAACAATAGTTCACTGTAAAACACAAGTTCCCCAGCCTCAAATATGCTGTAGTTTGGCAATGACGGCTTATTTAGACATTGAATAAAGTGTGAAATCTTCCAATGTCCATGTTGATCTTCATGTTGATCTCAAATGGATTATTTCCAATAACATGTACATGTTTGACAACTATTATACCTAAAGTGAGATCACTGCATTCAACTGCTATAATTGAATAGTTGTATAAACGGGAAATTACCATTGATTGACATTGATTTTAATTTATTACATCAATATATCTGCTAGTTATATTGTATTACATAATCTAATTATCAAAATGATGTCATTGATGAATTGCCCTAATGTGATTTAATTTGTTCTATCAGAATACTAGTTGGTTATATAACTAAAATGTCTATATTTTTACAGCAGCTAGCGCTCTAAAGTCATTGCATCAGAATATCGATCTGTGATAAAAAAAAACACATGTAATTATTACATGAGGTGTTAAAGGATCACTTTTGCTTGTTTGGCCTGAAGCAATTTCACCAAATTTCAGGGAGTTTATTTTTGATAAATTACACTTATTGTCACTCCTTTAGAGGGTAGGAGGAGATTAACCCAAAATGGAATTACTTTTATTTTCATATCTATTGATTAACTGATATTCCCCAAAGGTTCTAATTCAGTATAAATTCAACCCCTATAAACCATAAAATAATATAATATAAGGGCTTTGAGCAAAACATTCTCTACAAAATCCAAAATAGTTCAAGCAAACAAATACTAATCAAGTACATTGTTTAAGGTTAAAATACCATTTCTAAAATATTTCCACTCAAGACTATGAATGAATTGCTAGATTTTCTCATATTTCTAATACTGTATATTGTTGAATAAATGCCTGTTATTCGAATCCATGCAACTCTATTTCTGTTTAAAGGGTGACGCATATCGTTTAGCAAATCGAACGCTCGTTTCTGGTGTTGCTCACCGTTTAGTATAAAAGGCACGATCCCGGAATAATACTCAAGGGTTCACAGGCTCGAGGTCGTTGTGTCAACACCTCTAACTGTTATATAGCATAAGTATATTATAGATCGTCACATATTTATAAAACGGTGATTTTTATTTTGACAAATCAATTCCACATTTATGGGTGAAGTTTCAGGATCTTCTATTTGTGTATAATAAGGAAAAATTGACATCTAAATTTCCCCATAACGTAATAGCACACAGCTTGGTATATGAAATATCCTACAAATGAAACAAAGCAGATCTAATACAAGGATTTATATTGGCTGTTGTACATATTCTTTGAACGCAATCACTCTATGGATAATGTTTTCAAAATCATTATAAACGGATTACTTTATCTCAAAGACAATTTCAATAAACTGGATTTTACAGAACTCCCCTTATTTCTTAAAAATGGACTGATCCAGTCGATTCGCCTGGAGCCGCCATATTGTTTTTATACGGGATGCTTATCGGAACCCTTTAAAGAAACTTTCACAAATAATTTAAATGGTTTGATTTTTGCACTTAAAATATTGATTGTAAATTGTAGAAGCTAAAATAAATGATTTGCTACTTGTTAATCTATTTTTACCTGTGTCAGCCCATTGAGTGATTCCCTTTGAAATATGATGTTAGAATACGCATCTTTTCCATGCAGTCTCATAATAAGTAATCAGGATTTGAAATCTTCATACGGAAATTAGATTCACTTTGACCCCTGTTTATGAAAAAATGAAATAAAAAAACATTTTTCAAGTGTTTATTCCATTGGTGCTAAAATTATCAAACAAAATATTTCTGTATCTGTTTTTGAGAAGGACGGCCACAAATTCATGACGTAGATCAAGTTATTAATAGACTTGAAATTCACAAATAGAGATAAATTATAAAAATAATCATTGAAAGTACTTGAGATCCTGGCTTTGGTCATGTCACCTATAAAGCTATAATGCAAGTGCATATCATATGAGATTAACAGACTTCATACATGATCATAGTATATAGATACGAGATATGTGTGGAATCAGCAATGAATAAAGTGAACAGGCATGAAGTCAACACACTGAGGTCCAGGGCATGTTTGATGAACAACTTTGAGATGCTCTCTTTAGTTGTAGACTTTACTGAAGTTAAAATGAACTGTTAAAATTAGTGTCTGAACTGTTCAAAGTACCTTTGGAAAACTTGAATTTTTCATTTTGTAAATCCTTTTTAACATCTTTCCAGTGGAACATGTAAAATATTTTTGATGCATGTACTTTTGATATTGGGAAAACTTACTGTATTTTACATATTTTGCATGTTGGAAATCATCAACCTTTAGACTCAGGCTAAAATATCCTTCCAGGCTCAGAACTTTGGCTGCGCAATTGAATAGAATCTAATTGGCTGCACATATATATTTTTACTTTTATTCTTTGTTGCTGGGGAACTAAAATGTCCGAAAATGATATGTTCCAAGTATTAATAACTCTCAGTATCAACAAATATGTTGTACATTGCAGGTTCAGAACCTGACACAGAACCCCATGTCTATATTCATTAAGGCTGCTCCCATACTACCTGAGGATGTATTTGCCAACATACTACCTGTGGCCTTTAATGATTCTAATACACATATAATTTAATATAATGTACATTGCAGGTTCAGAACCTGACACAGAACCCCATGTCTATATTCATCAAGGCTGCTCCCATACTACCTGCGGAAGTATTTGCCAACATACTACCTGTGGCCTTTAATGATTCTAATACATATGTAATTTAATATGTTGTACATTGCAGTACAGAACCTGACACAGAACCCCATGTCTATATTCATCAAGGCTGCTCCCATACTACCTGCGGAAGTATTTGCCAACATACTACCTGTGGTCTTTAATGATTCTAATACACATGTAATTTAATACATTGTACATTGCAGGTACAGAACCTGACACAGAACCCCATGTCTATATTCATCAAGGCTGCTCCCATACTACCAGAGGATGTATTTGCCAACATACTACCTGTGGCCTTTAATGATTCTAATACACATGTAATTTAATATGTTGTACATTGCAGGTACAGAACCTGACACAGAACCCCATGTCTATATTCATCAAGGCTGCTCCCATACTACCTGAGGATGTATTTGCCAACATACTACCTGTGGCTTGGGAGTTACTGCTGGAGAATGACCAAGAGTTGGCTGCTGCCAGTGCTTCTGTCTTCCTCATATCAGCAGTTAAAGCTCCAGAACAGGTAAGTGGCGTGGATAGTATTATTATTGTCTCTTTTGAGGGGTTTTAACATTATTGTTGGCATCAGGTGTCATATTTGTGGGTTTTAATGTTTGTGTCATTTGGCTTGCTTTTGATGCAATTTTATTTATCTCTTTAGTTATGACGTTCAGGGATATATATGCTACACTTGATGCCAAGTGTATGTATTTTTATCTTATATGTTGTTTTTTTCTTAAATATTGCCTCCATCATTATTTCACTGGTAATTAAACTGTTCTTTATTTTTAGGTGCAAGATATCATGACAAAGGAACTGGCACATGAAGACACAACTCAGCGTATTAATGCCCTGCTTAGGTATGAGGCATTATGGAGATATAGATACCAAGTATGGCCAAGAATGGAAGATGGAGCAAACCTAATGTTCAAGGTAGAACACTGAAAATATTCTACAATTATTTTGTTAAAATGTTCTTGAATTTTGCAATGGTTAAACATTTTACATGCACAAATTATTTTAAGAGTTATTTAAATAGTCTATTTGTTAAATTTTTTCATTTTATCTCTCCTGACATTTAATGTTGTTCCACAATCAAACAACATATAAGATTCTGGAATAACAGAATAAGATATCAGAACTTAGTCCAAAAATGAACGATTGGAATGAAAGTGTTCCTAATGCAGCTGTTCTATGTTTGCAGCTCCCACCACCAAGTATTGACTTTGTGCTCCCCTCTCCCACCATTGGGTTACCATCTCTGCCTATTGTGGACCCCCCATGGACCCCTCATTTCAAAACTAAGGTCGAGGAGGTCACTGTGACCCAAGATGAATCAGTAAGTTGGGAACTTTACAATATGTGATAAAATATAAAATTGTTTTGATTGAAATGAAAAAGCAATATTCAGTCTTATACTATTTTATATGTGTATGGAAGGGAATATTACCACCACCCCCAAAATGCAATCTAATTTTCGACACCGTTTCGGTGCCAAATTTCGGTGCCGTTTCGGCACGAAACGGACTGACTAGTCCGGTAGCAAATTTTTGTGTCGAAAGGTTTCGGTGCCGGAACGGTGTCGAAACGGTGCCGGAACGGTGTCGAATTTTTTCGATGCCGAAACGGCGTCGAATTATATTGGCTGTGTAGATGTAGATTTCTATATTTGTTTTATAAGAAAGAATTAATAAAATATGTGGATTTTCTAGAAATCATTTGTGACAGCAACAACCACTCGTCGCAAACAACAAATTGAAATGATCCACAAAGCATTATTGGCGGAAGAGGATCGGAAACGTGAGGCCAGGGAAAATTTCCCATTAACAACAGTTGCGATAGCACAACAGGCAGCTTATGAGCCTGCACTCCATCACGTCACAGAAGAACATGAAGAAGGTATTTATGAGCATGCATTATTTCATTTTTACTTTCACCATTTTATATTTAAAGTGTAGCAATTTTTGATTTTCCTAACATGTGTTTTATCCAACTCCCAAGAGAAGATGTCATTGTGGTCATGTATTAAAGTGAACACTTTAATTTGAAGTGAACACTTTAATTTGAAGTGAACACTTTAATTTGTATAGAAATGTCAGAAAATCAGGCACTATATTCAATTTTAAGGAGAAAAGCATGATGACAATTTCATCTTTCTCTCATGGTGTTGTATTGTATTCAAGTAATGTAATGTGGAGGAATAACAGAACAAATAAAACAAAGATACTTGATTTAAGACCTATTCAGATGCCAAGTCTGGTATTGCAGAATGGGACATAATATAGTAAATCACTTCTGATATAACATTTGGAGGTAGCCACATTACAGTACATACACCTACCTGGCTTTATGGCTGATTTTGCTCATGCAAAAAATGTCACAGTGGATATGCTCAAAATAATGACTAAAAATTGACTTGATGCTTTGGAATATTAAAAAATCAAACTCACTTGGATTAGACTTGAAAAAAGAAAGCTAAATGTGTGTGATTGGAAAGACATTTTTTGCCAGGGCTAGAATTTCATAGGACCTTTACCTGTAATATCATGTCACATTTTGTTAAGATTTAGTTAACCTTGCATGCTCTTCAGTATTATCCTGCTAATATTGTTTCAAATGCATGGTCTTATCTGCATGATGCATGGGTTTTTGTTTGCAATGCATGATGCATGTTTCTCATCTTTTGCATGATGCCTCGTTTTCATCTTCTGCAACTTTATTATGTTTATATGAATAATTTTTTATTATATCGGTGGTTTCATTGATATACTGGATAATTTGCATGGGTTTTTGCATTACTTGTGGAACATTTAGCAAAGAATGCATGGGCATTTTGCAAGAATTTAATCCTAAGGCCATAAGCATTTCAGTGTATGATAATGCATTGCATGGGCATTATAATGCATGGCATTGCATTGCATGGGTGTGCATGTGCATGCAGCAACTGAATGTTAATGTTCTATGTGCTTGAAGCATTGGTCTTTTCAAGCATGTACAGTAAATATTATGCAGTCACCTGCTCAGCCACAGAAAATAGGTTTAAAGCCTATATAGATGAATGGATGACTTGCCTGAATGTATTGGGGCTGCATGTTAGACTGTGCCACTGTAGAATGTATTACTCTTTTCATGTTTATATACCGATCTTTCTGAAATATACATTTTACATTAATTGTTGTGAAAACTGCAGTTGTGATTGATACCAATTTTATCAAGAAATTCTTGTGATTTTTCTTCAAATTATGGGATCAATCACAAAATTTTATCCCAAAGGCTGGTGGGATAGCTTGACCCTCCTCTGCTCTATGTACCTCCTGTGTCGATGTTGTAGATTAGCAAGTGTTAAACCCTCTAAATATTGTCAGCAAAATGTTTTTGAAAATAAATAATTTCTTAATTTGTCATAATACTGTACACTTACTAATGTTACACTTATTAATAAAAAGGGGGTCTATCTTTGGAATGCAGCAATTTATATGAAACCAATGATAAGTAATCATAGAGCCATCAGGTAGACCCCCAACCAAATAAAACACATAATATCCATTTCAACGTAGACATGGAACTTTGAACAAGCTTTCATTGATATTTTTAATTTTGTATATTATGTGTTTTGCATACATGATTATTATGAACGATGCTGTATCATAAGTCTAAAAAATGCCCTATTTTAGTTTTGTATGTTCAAGAAATACAAGTCCTATAACTATGGTTTAAATATATTCTAATATACAGAACTTCAATATATAGTGACAGAGTTTAGAAATAATGCATGCATGTAATAATTTATCTGTCGATACTTGAGTCAGGGCAATATTTGGACTTTTGATTTCATCAATTCAGGAGAGGTCATCAACTCCCATGGAACTATTATACTATTTATCAGTAGTTGCATTAGTATATTCATCATGCAATTGAAAATTGACTCATGGGTAATGACACCTTCTGTGCAAATGTATGGTATCAGTTTTGAAGCTCCTGTGTAGATTTTGATAATGAATCCCATTTATGAAATATTATTTTTGAATCTTTGAAAATGATTGAAAAAGAGAGCAATTAGTCAGTAATAAAGCACACAAATATAATAAGATTGTCATCCAAAATTTTACAAAGACTTCATTCAATTCAATTTTTGAAGGAATTAAGAGCAAAATATATATGAGCAAACACTGATTTTTGATAACATCATAAATCTTAACAATACTTCAATCACATTTCACCAACATCATATCACTTGCGTCATTCAAATCTATTTTTGGATTTAATTGACATTCCTATAAAATCTTGATGATATTTTCAATTGTCATACGCATGAGCTTCAAAACCTGACATTGATTAAGAGAGTGGTTTGATTTTTCACTGACTAATAGTAAATCACACTCTAGTTTTGCACTTACAAACTTTTTCAGTATCATTAATCTTAGATTTTTGTTCAGTATTGAGAAATTGTGAAGTGGTACTGCAAAGGTTGAAACAATCAGGCATATTTATTAAAACATGCATTGAAAATCACTTTTATATTTGGATAGTGGATTTTTATTAAAGTTAAAATCAGAGATAGAGGGATGGCAAAATTGCAATGATTCCCTACGCTTGAATCAATGTATCGTTTCCATTGAAAATATAAGACCTCAAATCAGATCTTTCATATCTTATTTATTGATTAAGATATGTTTAATCACATATGCTGATGTGACAATTCACATTGTGTTCAAAAAAATTCTAGAAACTCTGATTCTACCTTTGATTAAAAAGCTAATGCATGTGTATTAATAATTAGGTCTGGTTATGCACTATTCTTTGTAGAATATAATTGCACCATAGACTAGCACCATAGACGTCTTCATTATCATCTTGCTCATTTTCTCTGTCTTTTCTCAAGTTTACATCATTTTCATTAAATCTTTTGTCATCATCCACATAGATGGTTGTCATCTTTCATTGTATATCTTTCTTCCCAGATTGTAATATATTTTCATCTCACAACACATAATCATCTATCATTGTCATTATCTACCCTCCTAGACTATAACACATAATCATCTATCATTGTCATTATCTACCCTCCTAGACTATAACACATTGTCATCTGCCATTCTCAATTATCTGGCCTCCTAGACTATAACACATTGTCATCTGCCATTCTCATTATCTGGCCTCCTAGACTATAACACATTGTCATCTGTCATAGTCATTATCTGACCTCCTAGACTATTACACATTGTCATCTGCCATTCTCATTATCTGGCCTCCTAGACTATAACACATTGTCATCTGCCATTCTCATTATCTGGCCTCCTAGACTATAACACATTGTCATCTGCCATTCTCATTATCTGGCCTCCTAGACTATAACACATTGTCATCTGTCATAGTCATTATCTGGCCTCTTAGACTATAACACATTGTCATCTGTCATTGTCATTATCTGGCCTGCTAGACTATAACATATTGTCATCTGTCATTGTCATTATCTGGCCTGCTAGACTATAACATATTGTCATCTGTCATTGTCATTATCTACCCTCATAGATAGTAACACATTGTCATCTGTCTTTGTCATTATCTACCCTCATAGATAGTAACACATTGTCATCTGTCTTTGTCATTATCTACCCTCATAGACAGAAACACTTTGTCATCTGTCTTTGTTATTATCTGGCCTCCTAGACTATAACACTTTGTCATCTGTCACTCTCTTTATCTACCCTCATAGATAGTAACACATTGTCATCTGTCTTTGTTATTATCTAGCCTCCTAGACAGTAACACATTGTCATCAGTCTTTGTCATTATCTACCCTCATAGACAGTACCATATTGTCATCTGTCTTTGTCATTATCTACCCTCATAGACAGTAACACATTGTCATCTGTCATTGTCATTATCTTCCCTCATAGACAGTAACACATTGTCATCTGTCATTGTCATTATCTGGCCTCCTAGACTATAACAAATTGTTGTCTCTTATTGTCTCACATGTGTTTCGATGTGTGTCACATTCACTTATAAAGAATCATACATCTTGTATACTTCATAACTAATCAGAGTGATAAATAATGAAAACAGGGTGAATACTAAGATAGATGATAATGAAAAGTCTAGGAGGTTTTGAGGTGTTCCACAAGTTTAAAGATGTCTGTACACAAAATGTTATTGTTGTCATGGTTTCAATAACAGAACTTTGTGGAAAAGAGAGAAAATAATTAGCAAGGAATGAAGTGAACAGGCATGATCCCAGCTCACTTTAATCAAACTGAAACAAGGTGGAAATAACATGAAGAAACAGACATTTTAGCACAAGTGGTTTATTTGTTAATATGCAGAATCACAGATTATTTCAAATGTGCACCAACTAATAATTGTTTCTATTTAATGACCTACCCGGACACACTGGTATAAAACTGCTCATCACTGCTAATAAAATACCTAAGTGACATAATCATTACATTTGGATCATGATTATGTATAAATGTTGGATTTTGACATTGTCATAATATATTCCAAGTCAATATTCCATAACAATAATTGAAAATGCATTGCTGGGCAGTTGCACTCTATATATAATATTTAATATATCGTATCTCGTAGATTTTTGAAACTGTATGATGTTTTTGTATCAAGTGCATGTCAGAGACATCTTTCAACAAGCTCCCCTGGTCTCAATTTGAAATGTGGAGAATATTATGTGTTAAAATCCCTGATTTCTTGCCTACTAAAGTTAGTTGCATCTATGCCAAAATTAGCATGGCAATAATCAAAGGGATGGAGTACCATATTTACATGTATTGAAATAGGAGGGTCAAAATTCTGTTAAATTTGGAATATTTTATCAATTCTTTGTCAACAAAACAGCATTTATTCAAAAATGATCTTCCAGGTAATTCCTGTATTCTGGTAAATGGCTCGTGTTATTTGAGGAAAAGTAATTTGCATCATGCCTCTGAATGTCAGTAAAAAGTGTCCTCTCTGCCATGCACTGTGTACACTTTGTATTTGCTTTATAGTGTATTAACCTTTGAGTTGACATCTTTTGACTGAGTTAGATATTATAAATCAAAATAAAGTTAATCAAAGGAAGATAATAATTTTGTACTTTGGGTTATTCTTTAATTTTCAATTTCAATACAATCAAAAGAAAAAATTCACTTAAAAGATGTCACTGTTAACCTGCATGTGTAACGTGCTTTTTGATTGGTCAATTTGTGCCCGTAGTGCTGCAAGAAGAGATTAACCTTGCCGCTAGACGACTGTCAGTAGCGCCATTCAATCGTGTGTGCACGTTGCAAAATCGCATGTCCCGAGGAGGGAGCATGTTTTGGTCTCGTCCCCTACTGGAAGGTATAGCAAATATACATGCTCCTAGAGTTGAAATACAAATGGTTATTTTGGGATTACTACCAGTGATTATTTGGAAGATTCAGGGATGTATTTGTCCATTTCCAATAGTCAATGTAATTGTTTAGTGTATTTTAAAAGTATTTTTAGATAATCCTTCCTGTAATATTTTTTACCTTGGCACCAATGACGAAATAATTTTGAAAGAAATATTTTAGGTTAAAAAACAGTGGAGTTGTGTTTGACTTTGTTGTTTGAATTCTTTAATAAAACAAACTTGTAATGCCTCCTTCCCTCCCAGGTTTACAGCCAACTCATGCTTTTGAATGATATTATCTAATTATTTAAACGGTAACATTTTAGTTCAAGGGCTTTTACTTGATATTCAATGGATTTTCATCAATCAAGATTATAATGTAAAAATAATCCCTAATGGACAAAGCTGTATCCAAAACATGTTTTCAAATGTTGACTGTATGCAATTTTCAGGAAAAAAGATCTTAAAAAGAGGGATCAATCATAATCTTTATAACATTCACACAATGGAATGTTTTGTTCATGTACTTATGTTAGATAGAATAAACACCTAACCTTATACATTAATTTTAATCAAATCAAATTTAAATATTTTTATCCCACCGAGCAAAGTCAGGTGGGGATAAAGAGAAGTTGTCTGTCTGTCCGTTTGTCCATCCATTCGTCTATGTGTCCAAGCGACAACTCAAATACCTGTTGAGGGATTTGGTTCAAATTCTATAGGCGTATGCCTTATGAGCGCAGGACTTCTGTTCAAGAAGGAATTTCCAATATGGCCACTCAATTCAAAATGGCTGCCATTTTTTGTGAAAAATATAATTCTTGATAATTCATATACATGTACTATTTGACAGATTTTGTTCAAATTTTATATGCTGATGGTCATAAAAACTCTGCTTAAAGGGTTACGATAAGCTTCCTGTATAAAAACAATATGGTGGCTCCAGGCGAGTCTTCTGGATCAGTTTATTTTTAAGAAATAAGGGGAGTTTTGAAAATTCCAGTTTATTGAAATGGTCTTGAAGATAAAATAATTCATTTACAATGATTCTGTAAACATCGGGAGAGTGAAATATATCCAAAGGATGCATGTGCATCAGCCAATATAAATCTTGTACAATTTTTCAATTTTTCTATTGAACACAAATAGAAGATCTTGAAACTTTACTCATAATATGTAAAATTGATTTGTCAAGATGAAAATCCCCCTTTTATAAATGTGTGACGATCTTTACTATACTATTCCTACATAAACAGGCAGAGGTGTTTACGCAATGACTTTATTCAACCTGTGAACCCTTGAGTATTTTTCCGGGATCACGCCTTTTACACTTAACAGTGAGCAATACCAAAAATGAGCATTTGTTTGCTAAACGATATGCGTTACCCTTTAAGAAGAAATTTTCAAAATTGCTGCCTAATTTCAAATTGCAGTCATTTTTCATAAAAATGTAGTTTTGATAGCTTGAATACCATTTATGGAATATTTTAGGTTAATGCCTTATGAGCAAAAGACCTCTGTTTCAAGAGATATTTTCAGTATTGCCAATCATTTCAAAATGGCTACATCTGTACCATTTTTAATAAAAATGTAATCTTTGATAATCCAAATACCAGTTGATGGATTCGGTTCAAAGGATCTAGTGCACCCGCCATTATGATCTCCCCATGAACAAAATGAATCATTTTTAGGTGTAACATAAAGAATACAATGTCACATAATACTGTGGAAAATATTTAAGCGTTTGGACCCACATGGGCTGAGGTTGAGGTCATTAAGTTCAGCAAGGGTGTATTGACTTGCCATTGGATGTGCTCCATTGACTTAACATGTGGATATCATCAGATTCCAATGGAGGCCATTGGTTTCTATTGATTTTCACAAAAATACCTAAAATACACTATGACCTGAATCGATTGCAAATTAAATAATTTCACAATATGACACAAATGGTATATCACATCAAATGTGCAAATATAAAGTTTGCAATCGATTCAGGTCATACTTCAAATTAAAGGCTTAGACATTTTTTTCATCATTTTTTTCCTACAAAATGGCTATAGGAAAATGCTTCAAAAGCAACTTTTACACTTATGAAATCCCATACAACTTTGTAAATCCAAAGATTATATACTGTTATGTTTCATCAATTAATAACATATTTGGATAAGATGTAGGGATGTGTAGGATGCAAATGGATTTTGACAGACACAAAAACACTTCCTGGTTTGGCATCTCGACCCCTGTACACTTTATGATTGAATATTGGCCCTAATAAGTGGCCCATTCATCAATACAGTGCTGAATATAGGTCAAAAAGATACTAGCGTACATATAAATGTAATAATAAAAGCAGTATTTTTATTTTGAAAAATCAGATGAATTATTTTTTTCTCATGGGGAGATCCCAATGGAGGGTGTATAAGGTCCTTTTATATGCTGATCCTTTTGGGTCATGGGAATCTGCTCAAGAAGGAATTCTCAAGATGGTTGCCCTTCATAAAAAAATCTTAATTATCGGTAATAGGATTTCGTCCATTAATTTTGAGGCTAATGTCCTATGGGCAAAGGACCTCTGCTTAAGAAGGAGTTTCCAATTTGACCACTCAATTCAAAATGGCCACAATTTTTTGTTAGAAAATGTAATGTTCCAGTTTTGATACAGATTTGGTTCAAATTTCATATGCTGATGCCTTGTGGACATCGGATAAAAGAAAGAATTTTCAAAATGATTGCTGAATTCAAAATGGATGTCGATTTTGCCAAATTTCCTGTAATGTCCAAAGTGACTAGGGATTTAATAAAATATGTTTCATTTGGTGCGATTTTCTACTTTGCGAAGTTGCTGTTTTCTAGTTTGATTTTTCATTTTTATTATGCAACCCTCATGTTAGCTTGGTTTACACTGATTTGTCTTTCTTGACATACAATGAACTTATTGGATAAAGTCTGACAGTGATCTTGACTGTGATGTAGGATTCCTCCTTTTCTTCATTTGTATTTTTTAAAATTCAATAGGGTCCTTTGTAATCTAATATCATTGTGGAAAGATTGAACTGAAAAAATTGTTTTGTGAAATTGACAGTTGAATTCTTGCTTGACACTTCAAACAGTCTAACTCTGCTATTTTGAAGATCATTTCACATGAATGTACATCAGATTACCTGACATTGTATTCCATTTGACTATAAACGGGACTACCAGTGAAAGATGTGCCAGTGTTAACTGAAACTTTTTAGAAAGCTTTATAATAGTAGAATATGAACAAGTAGAAAAAGAAAATGACACAGATAAATACAAGAACAAATAGTACTTCATCATATTTGATTGAATCAGCAGAAACCTATGGCTTGAACCACTTTGAGTTGCTATAAGATTTTAAAAGATATATGAATGAATTTCTCATTCTACTTGCATGCTCCCACTATGTAGTCTAGGAAAAAAGTTTCATATTATAATAAATCAATAAAAGATTTGAAAGATACGATTATTTGAAAAGGATGTATCGATGACTAACCTTATACTAAAGCATGTGAGATGATAAAATAGTGTAATATGGTATGGCAAAATGCATGCTTGATGCATTTGTAGATGATTTTGATTTCTAATTTGGTGATTTTGTGATTCCCACATTCATAGCATTTATATATGCTATCACATTAAGGATGTAGCCCTACCTGCATCACAATTCAATTTTAAATTATCTATCATTGGTCTACATTGAATATAATCAGATATGTTCTATTAATTTCTTTCATGTTGGGTTACATCTTTAATCTGTCAACTAAGAATATAATTCCTGAACATGCATGAAAATTTCATTTCAGAACATTTCAGAAGATTTAAAGAATTAATATATTATAGGAGATGAGGAAAGGACTGAACACACACACTCGCATCATATGCAGATGGCGCAACATTTTTTCCCATCATGCATCAGTATGGCAGTATTACCCATAATCCATCTGTTAGAGGATGTGGAGGTGAACCCTGATGGGATATCTGGTATGCCTTAACTTCAATTTATATACTATCTGCTATATATTGATTGCTCTCACACATCTTAATCATTGCCATTGGAAACTGGTGTTGATTTATGATGCAATTTGACAGTCATAGATTCTATGCAAATGTCAGTCCATTAAAGACAAAAAATATGGATTTTGCAAAGCAAGAATACCTTGGGTTCTATATTTTGACCAATTTATTTGGTGTATTTGCATCCCAAATTCTTGTCATTGTGTTCACAGGCAATTGAGAATTGATTTTAAATTTTTTTCATTCTTCCAGTTACAATATATTGGTTTGTGACATTAAAGGAATGTTTTAATGTTAAAGTATTTACATTTTTGATTGATCTGCTCAAAGCATAAATGATAGATATTGATAGATAT
Organism: Owenia fusiformis; assembly: GCA_903813345.2. Taxonomy (NCBI): domain Eukaryota; kingdom Metazoa; phylum Annelida; class Polychaeta; order Sabellida; family Oweniidae; genus Owenia; species Owenia fusiformis. The sequence continues at coordinate 20,054,329 of CAIIXF020000004.1, forward strand.
TCTGTACAATCACTTTGCATTTCAAAGAAGTATAGAATATTTTTTAACCAGTGAACATTTATTTTAATCAATAAATATATCATAAACATAATTATGTACAAGTATCATTGTATAGTACACTTCCATATTTGGATAAAGTCCCTAATGTATTCAATATTACCTAGCTATGTGTGAATGTCTTCTCAAGGATACCATATTGTTCACTCAAACATGAAATATTGTTTACTCAAGGATGCAATCTATTTTAATCATACATTCAGTAAGAATAGTTCTGTATTGTTTTTTCCAAGGGTCCAATATTGTTTATTATTATATACCTCAAATGTATTCTAGATGCTCATTGGCTTATTCATGGTCACATGACATGGAATAGATGAACTAATTCCCTGGAAAGTCCTAAATCCCTGCTTTCAGGGAAGATGAATTGTACTAATCACCAGTTAGTTCATGTGACCAGTCAATAGTACGTTTTATCTTCCCCCAAATCTGAGATTATAGGAGTTGAAAGGTAAAATGCCTTTAAATGCCAATAAGAACCTGTGAACATTTGATATTGAAATGAAAAGACTTCTCATTTTGTTTTTGTTTACAGAGTACTTATCAGGTATATAATAAAACAAATAGTGACTGCCACATTTTCGGGAAATAGTGTAAAAAATATTTGCACTATTTCCCTCAATGGCAGTCACTATTTGTACACTATTGCATACAATAATGTTAACTATATACATATGTACATCATGTAATAGTTTTCATTTTGTGTCATTTTTCATGATTTTGCGTTTTTGCAGTATGTGAAGTAGCAGAAAAGGTGATTCACCAGTGCTTAGTAGAGGAACCACAATTGTTCTTCAAACACTTCCTTGAGAAACTCACCAACAAGTCAAAACAGGTAAAACCTTCCTTCCATTTAAGATTAAAAAAGCAAATAATAAATTGACTGGGCGATTTAGTTTTTTCAATTTTTTTAATATAATTTGATAATCTCATAAAATTAATAAGAAATATCTTTGTATACTTAATATACATTCTTAGTGAGTTGAGCATAAGCTGAGGAGAATAAAATACTAAAGTCATTTTCAGTGAAACTCATTACATCCAAATACACATTTCCCAATTAATACTTTCATATGTTAATGTTTCCTAACATGCATGCCAACAAACAAACTTCCTGTTTAAAACTAAACTGGCATCTCCCTGTTTTACAACTTGTAGACCCCTTGTATATGTCAGTGACATCACAAACAATGTCAAACAATATGTTATGTTTGGTAAAACAATGGCTGACAGGTGTAATGTTTGAAAAACATTGACCAACAAGTATAAAATCTGAACAGAAACTTGTGAAAATCATTCAACGACCAAGCAAGCAAAGCACACACAACTTGCAAACATCTTGGAACTTGAAATTATCAGTGAACAAAATGGAAACATTAAAACTTATGAGCTACCAAGTGAACTATGTCACAAGAGAGACACCAAGTAATTCAGGATTTGGCGAATTCAACAACTATGGGCCACAAATTACTGAAATAAATGAAAGTGGAAGTAAAGGGAGCGATTTGATTGGCTTTGGGGCAAAAACTCTGCCAAGTGGAATAGCAACATATCAAAATAAGGTAATTATTACATTCTTTGCATTTAATATTACTACATTAAATTAAGAAATACATTTCCTTGTAACATTTTACCATTACAAGTGAAATGAGATAGATTCACTCCAAAACAATAGAATACAATACTACACAAAATGAAGAGTTTTTAAATTGGAATTCTTGTCTTGTAAACAAAAATTACATTTTACAGTAGTAAATATTTTTTATTTAATTTATTTCCAGTCTGCCAATGAGCATCCATACAACCTCCCCACTGTGAACCATGGTCTATTCGGAGCTGACGCATCTACCACATCACCTGTACTCAGCCAATCAGATAGCTTACAACAAAATGGCTGCAATATTCTGCAGATGTCACCCGACCTACGAGAAGTAACCTTGAAGAGTTGCACACCATCTCCATCTATTGGAAGTCTCACATCATCACCAACTCCATCTTTTGAGCAAATTAGTAACCCAAGTAGTCCAGAGACAGATATAAATGATATTGACGCAGTTCTCATATCTCTTGAGAAAACAGCAAAAGGTGGTGCCACTAAACCTGAAAAGCCAAATCACTCATATGTCGCACTTATTGTTGAAGCAATCCTGAGTAAACCAGAGAAGCAAATGATTTTGGGTGACATCTATAAATACATCCAGGAGAATTTTGAATACTACAATAATGAAGAACGAGCATGGAGAAACAGTATCCGACACAACCTATCTCTGAATGAATGCTTCATCAAAGCAGGACGTGCTGACAGCGGGAAAGGCAACTATTGGTCAATCCACCCAGCATGCATTGAGGATTTTTCTAAAGGGGATTATAGGAAACGAAATGCCAGACGTCGTAATAGGGGTGGTTCAAAGGGCCTGAAGACACAACAGCCAAACACACCCTACCCTTACCAACAGTATGTACCCATGTCTTCAGATACCCTCAGCTACCCTCCTCCAATGGCATACCCCTATCAGATTCCCTCAGTTCCCCAGATGTCCCTAGTTCCCCAAATGCCCTCAGTTACCCAGATGCCCTCACAACCGCAACTGCAAACATCTACAATCAGTTGCATGGGTAAATATCAACAGCCAATGCCAATAACTTATGGGCCACAAATTAGCGTAACTGGTTCTCTAACTAACCCTTACAGTTCAAAACCAAGAGCCACCATCCACTATGAGCCTCAGACATCACTTCCAAATATGGACATTTACAGAGCACCATACAACTATCTATCAAGCAACAATGGTTACCATAGCAACATGTCTATGATACATTACCCATCAGTCAACAAAGGAGGCTATTAGTAACCTTTCATTCAACCATTGGACAACCATGAATATTTTGCCAACTCAGAGAGCCTGTTGTCAAATTCTAACTTACACTAATTAACAGTATCTTGTAGCATATCATTGAACAGTCATTAACAGTTTATCCATGATAAGATGTACTATTCTAGTAGAACAGTTTCATGTTTTAAAATTGCCAAGAACAGTAGTTTGCAAGAGGCCACATAGAGCTGTGGTTTGAAGTATGTAGATTTGGTGTGTAGAATAAATATACATGTAGATACAATAACTTTTTGTTACTTTCATATTTACCTATATGTTGTTTGATAATCCAGGTCCTTTAAGTTAATATTTTTCATTTTATTTGAGTTACAATTATCCCACACAGACACCACAAGGCATATATGTTTGGTAGGATAATGTAACTTGATATCTGAAGGTACAAACAAATCCCCATATTAATCTGACAAGAACTGGTATCTTTATCCTGGCTAGGACCACGGACAGTTCAGGCCAGCACATGTAGAACTGTGTATTATTATATTAAACAATGAATGGTTATTGAATTCACATTGTTAGCTTATATGAGCTAGGCCACAGGAAAAGGGGTCTTATCTCAGATTTTTTCAATATTCTGATTTTTTGTTCATCTTATAAAGCACAAAGAGACCTTTCAAATGAGCCATGGCTTATGTCTTAACTATTTTTCCTTGCATATATAGACCAAAAAGTCGGTTTTGAATTTAGCACATTTTCCTCTTAATCTTGGGCACATTTTTGGCTCTAGCACAATTCTAATTTTTGTGATAAGACCAGTTTTCCTATGGCCAGGCTCATATATTAAATGAACTTCATTTTCAGATAAATTGAAACTGTGCAATATTTCAGTGAATCTGTGAACTTCTTCATATGACCTCTTGACAACTAGAAGGGACCAAGTCTAGATTTGAATTTCCAAAATGTAATTAAATAATACATTTCCGATTGACCCCCTCCCTCAAACTCATCTCGAAGATATTGTTTCAGGCACAAATCAATACTACACAAATGTAAACATTGGTCCTAACTGACTGTTATTCAAAGTTCTTTCACTGACTTGTTGCAGGAGGAATTGCTGTATTTATTAAGAAAGCTGCTTCTACATATGCCAGAGTTGCCATCTCAGACTGCTCATATGCTCTTCAATTATCTGGTGAGTTAACATATGGGTCAACCAGAATCAGAAGAAGTGATTCACTTACATTCTTTTCTACTGGTTAATAATTCATGATGATTCCATGCGCATATATTAATTGATGCACCAATCAGTATAAGCTACAAGCCAAACAATTTGCAGGATATGTCACATGAACAAGCACTCCCATATGTTAGATAGATATAGCCTATTTATTTGCAAAGAAACTTAAAATTATGAACATGGCAGGTATCACTGTTTTATTCATTTGAACATACAACATTTACTTGACTGATGGAACCCAAAATTTTGATATGTATTTGTTAAATTCAGTTGTATCTGTGCACTGTCATGCCATCTAGCGGTTGAAAGGTCTTCAAACAGGAAAATAAAACAATTTTGAGATGTAGATACTGTACTTCTATTGAATCCCTCCTCCTTATTTCTTTTAAGCTTGGCTTCATAATGTTCTATGTGAGGTCCCCTACAGAGGGAGGACAGGATGCTATTGGATCAGCCATGTCAGTCATCTGGCTGGTAAGTGAATTTTTTTTCTCCATTACGAATCAGAATTGTAGGAAAATATGCACAATAAAATTTGAGTATTTCATCATTGGTTGAATATTATAATGAATTCATTCCATTATACTTCTCCTGCACTATTTTACTTGTTCTAATTGTCCAGGTTGTCCCTAGTGTACATGGAATATTCTTCAAAGATTTGAAGCAGACACTTAAGAAAGAACAGTGTGATGTAAGTAACAAAATAATAGTAAAATAAAAGGTCCTCTTGTATAAACAATTTGGTCTCTTTGATCAGTTTGCAATTGTTCAAAGTTTGTTGAAAAACTCTCTGTCTGAACAATGTGATAAGGGATCATGATAATTCAATTGGTTATGTTTTGTGCGACTTAGAAAAAATGAGACTGCATTTCAAGAAATGGCAGCCGTGGCTGTTAGATTGGATTTGGCACTTCTTGGCATTACTGTTATCTAGTTTTAGAATGAGAAAGTAACAATAAATGCTGCAAATATGACATATAAAATGTAGATAAGGAACAAAACTATAAAATGTAGATAAGGACTTTCTTGGAATTTATTTTCAGCCGACATTAATGATCACTGCCAATGTTCCAAGCACCAAGAAGGTGATTGTTCATGGCCCAGACCTCTCCAGTATTCCATCACAGTTTCCTGTCAGAGAGGTAAGGTCAAGGTCATAAGCCGTCTGCTGTTTTTGGGGTCATGAGAAAATCTAAATGTAAAACTGTAAAAACGCAACAATAATGAAAATTAAAAGTTCTAATGGCCTTTGCGCTAGCGAATAAAATTGTTAATAGCAAGAGTAACCTGAATATATAATGAATAATTACATGTATATATGTTTTATTCAGAGACTGGGTCAAATCATCATCTTCCATTAAAAAGATGTTTGTATGAAAAATTGTATTGTGATTTCTTGTATTCCTTGGGTTTATATTCAGTATATTCTTCATATACTTCACTGAGGTTCATGTGGCACAAATCAACAGTGAAGGTTTCAGTTTTAGAGGGAGGTTGGTGTGTAAGCCGCGCCTAGCAAATATTAATTACCACATATTTTGATGGTTGGTGATGTGTTGACCCTGATCAATACATGTATCTAATAAATGTATGACTGAGATCCCATCAGAGTATCAATAATAGCTAAAAACTACCATTTAATTGGAAAGATTGGGAACTAAAAGGAAACCAAGAGTATTGGAGATTTACATTCACCTCCTTTATGGGTTTTCTTTGAACAAAATGAATTCAGCTTTTGGCATTATATTTGGCAAATATTGTACTTTGATGTGATTCTGTATATGTGCTATTAGGCATCTTATATAAATATTGTTGTAGCGATGTGCGGTACATGTTGCTTTCCTTGCGATATCATGCAGAATTTCTCGGATTAATATTTGGGATGCTGCTAAACAAAAGGGGGTCACCTAACAAAAATATCCATTTTTATGTATCAAAATCAAGGATTTAAGAATTGAAATTTAGTAATCCAGTAATTTAGTATTTATATAATTGGTATTTAGTAGTTATATGGTCACTGATGAAATGCCATAAATTGTTATTTGACCCCTTCTATGTCTACTCTTATTCATCATTATTGTTGTGTCTGTGATAGCGTGCGCAATATAGCGCATCATATTGGACTTTGAGTAAGAACATTAACATTTCACATATTCTGTCTTATTCACATTTACACACACATTTCTAAATGTTTCACACAAGAACTTTCACATTTTTCTCATTAACATGTACAGTATATGTACATGTACATGAAATTGTCACTTTATAGACCTATTTACATATATTGGCACAATAGCTTTACAATTTACTGAAAGTATTTCAGTTCTCACAGAAAAAATTATTTTCACATTTTTATATTAAAGTCACAGACTCACAGGCACGTTATTGTATTATATTAAACTTATTGCTTTCCACTAAAATGACACAATCACTTTTATTATGTCCCCACCACATAGTGTGGGGCCATATTGTCGGCCTAGGCGCGTCCGTCCGTCCGTCTGTCTGTCCGTCTGTCTGTCCGTCTGTCTGTCCGTACGTCCGGCAGTTTTCTCCAAAACCGCTACAGATATCACCTTCAAATTTTCAGGGATAACTTATGAGTGCATATAGATGTGGATGAAAAAAGCTCGATACCTACTTCCTGTCGGCCATTTTGAAGTCAAATGCTAAAATCCTTGTCTGCAAACTTAAAGAAAACAGCTTCACAGTTGCTTTTAAAACTTTAACATCTTGTTCAGCTCACTTCATTCTAGATCTGATTAGGTTTTGGACCTGTTAGCTCAGTCATGTCAGCCATTTTGAATGTTTTAAGAAAAGTTAGTGCGCGATAATACTTTGTATCATATTGAATGGTGTTTTTCACTTTTCATACTTTAACTATTTAGTAGCTTTATAAATAATTTCAGGTGTAATTTGTTGTAAAAGCCTATGTTATTGTTAACAGTAGTTATATGTGATAATTTTGTAAAAAGAAATCAGCAAAAACTCATAATCACTTTTTTATTGTCGGCCATTTTGGATTTTTCCGTCCTAAAATCTTGTCAGTAAAGTCTTGTCTACTTGTTTTCAGGTGAACCGTTTGGTAGATCAATTTCAAATTTTCAGGGATGATTCCTAGTATGAAAATCTAGATCTGATTAGTTTTTGGGCATTCTGGGTAAATGTCAAGGCAGCCATTTTGGATTTTCCGTCCTAAAATCTTGTCTGTAAAGTCTTGTCTACGCATTTCCAGGTGAACCGTTTGGTAGATTAATTTCAAATTTTCAGGGATGATTGTTAGTTTGAAAATCTAGAACAAATTAGTTTTTTGGCATTCTGGATAAATGTCAAGGCAGCCATTTTGGATTTTCCATCCTCAAATCTTGTCTATAAAGTTTTGTTTACATGTTTTCTGGTTAACTGTGTGACAGATCAATTTCAAATTTTCAGGGGTGGTTCTTAGTATGAAAATCTAGAGCTGACTAATTTTTGGGCATTCTGGGTACATTTTAAGGTGGCCATTTGCATTTTCCATCCCAAAATTGTAATGGTAAAGTCTTGTCTACTCATTTTCAGGATAACCATTTGACGGGATCACCCATTGGTGGGGACATATTGTACACATTTGTGTTCTTGTATTCACCTGTTCTTGTCACACATATTTGGCTTATAACTTCCACTAGGTATTGTACATGCATATAAATGACAGTTTTTTGTTACCATTTTATAAATGGATCAAATCGTCACTGTATTGGAATAAATAGTTAATGAAATCTGAGACTAGGCGATACAACTCAAGTTCACTAGATGCTTCAGTATTTGAAAAAATAATTGAATTGAAGTCATTCCTGCTTTGGTAGATTACAAAATGATACAGTGGTCAAGCTTCAAATGTAAAAGCAAATGTGAAAAAGGAGAGAAACTTTAGCAAGGAATAAAGATGAGAAATTGCATTGAAGTCAAAAATGTAGTAAAGCCAGGTACTTCATGGATGTTCAGTCAAAATGTAATATTATCTTGACCATCGTAACATTTTAACATGATTTGAATTGTTCAATTTTAGCATATTGTCGATATATACACTGTAAGACTTTAATATATTGGCTAGTATTAACTTTAAAGTGTGTGTATTTTGAATCTTATAAAATAACTTTACTCCTTATTTGAATTATTAAGACTAATTGTTTTGGGGTATTTGGAGTTGTTGATTTTGTGTTGCACTCTATTTTACTGAATGCATGTAAAGGTGTGTTCAAAAAGTTTGTAAAAGTTTGTGCTAAGGTAGGCTAAGTAGAAACAATAGTCTACTTGATTCCTTTATAACAATCTTGTATTCTGATATCATCTGTAAATAATTCAAAATCCATTCCACTCTGCCTACCTTCAAATTGGCCATCTTGGTTATAAAAAATTTGTTTCTTTATTTAAATATATTAAACATTTTATATTGTTTTGATAAATTTGTATTTTATTGAGTGCTGTATTTTTTATTTTTTTCAAAAAAATTCCTTGGTCATCATGTTTCTCATATAAACAGTCAAGGATGTCAGCGAAATAATTCACTCAAAATTGTATTTAAATGTTTGCCATGGTAAAATATTGCTAATGGTTTGTCAGATTTAGAATATGAAAAGTTTATCCTGTATTTTGAAAATAAATGAATAATTCATATTTATTTGTGCATAGCACAAAAATATATCATTGACAATGGTATGGGAAATGTCAGGGGAATACTAAGGAATTTCACTATTGGAACCTAGAAATGAACAGACTCTGAGATGTACATAACACTATAAATTGTCTAAAAATACCAGAAAATAGATCATTGAAGAAGGCCAGAATACATAGGCATGGCTACCTTGATGGTTTTCTGTAGTCAATCTGATTTTGGTGACTGCTGTATTGTACCTTTAGTCTTTTATAACATTTTGAAATAACCAAATAGCATGTTGTTTCAATTCTCATTGCATTGAAATGAATTGCTTGAATTTTAAGATTTACATATATTTACATAAGATTAAAATCTTATATGTGCATTCCACATTTAATTTTGCATCATATTTAAGTCATACCTTTTTCAAGTTAAAGTGCAGTGTTTTCATTATTATTTCCTGTCCATTGGGCAATATTATAATACACAAAACAGTCTTGGTGCAATATATTAGTGAGTGTTATAAAATGGGCTTACTTAATCAACCTTAGAACTCAATAAAGAGTAAGAATGACCAGATGACCATATAATATGTATGTTTACAAAAGATGACTACCAGTTGACATATATTGTGGAAGTATCATTTTTATACCATTAATTCATGCTCAGAATAGCCCATTGCGTAAAATAGATCTTTACATGAATGAGGGCTGGTACCCTAGTTGTCTCTAGTCCTGACTCATGTTCAACAATCAACAATTAATACTATGTAAAAGTAATTATTGGCATTCATACACCCCTATGGAGAGTGTCATTGATAAATGATTCACAGAAACAAATAACGGTTATTTGGTGAAGATCAGTCCGATCATTTTATTTTACATGTAATTGGCACAGCTGGATTTGCTATCTGTATGCTATCTGCGATTTTAAGCTGATTCTGCGCATTTCTTGCACAGGTTTATGTGCCTTCTTTATGCTAGCTTGCTTGCGTTTGCAGCGCTCTAGGTTCAAGCTTGTTTTAAACATTGCTATGGTGTTCAGGTTTGAACTGTAAATTAATGGATCAGAGATATAGTGAAAAACTCAGAAGTGAATAGAAATACAGGAGAATATAGTACTATGCACTTACATGTAATCCATTATGAAGAAAAATGATGTTGAGTTTACTTTTTATTATTATCCACTTTCTCTCATATATCAGTATTATATCTCTCATATTGAGATTATTATGAAATTAGACATTGTGCAAACTCGTAAGTAGTAAATAAATTGAAAGATTCAACATAAGAAAATTCTGAAAGAAAATGCAAAAATATAATATAAGAATTGACGTGAAATTTAGAATGAGTTAAGAGTTTTTCTATTTCAGGACACTCAGTTCATTGCTGTGCTTCAAGATAGTCTCGAGTTTTTCAACATCCCAGAGAATGAGCACAATGCTTACTTCCTCATAGACACAAAGTCACGTAAGTATATAACTGAAAATTAAAATATGAATAGCTGACATCTCAAAAGGGGAAATGAAATATTAAAAGGAAATATACAGGGTGTTTCATATGTATGCACCCTTGAAAAATATAAAATATAAAATTCCCCTCGAAATGAACCCTTACCTACATACTTTGATACATTCTTTTTTTCGGGTACACCACTGGATTCTGAAACTTTTATGTAACTTTCTATTAGACACAAGATGATAAATAACATGATAGGGTGGCAGTACTACATGTATGAGTTTATGGGGGGGGGGTGCATACATATGAAACACCCTGTAGTTGCTGAAACATAATTTGCATTTTTACCTGTGTTGCCAAATTAAGAATATATTTCTCACGTTGCCAATTTTGGAATATCTTTATACATTTTGTTCACCCTGTCTGTATTTGTGGCATACTCTGTATATTATGTACCAGCCTGTTTTTGTTGTGTATCCCATATCCTGTTTATAATTGTCCACCCTGCATATACCTAGCATTTATGTTTTCTTTGTGTGTTTCAGACCAGATGCACAATTTGGACAGCTACGTCAGAGACTTTTATTTCTTCCGACGTAACTTCTACCCTCAGCTGACCATGATTCATATGAACCCAGAGGAGGCCTTTAAAACACTGCAGAAACAGGTGAGTGGCCGTATATTATGGTAACAGTGGACAGTGGTCATGGGTTGAAACAAAGAATAGAGTGGACATGAAAAAGTCTCATTATTTCAGCTTTTCAAAACACTGGACAACATGTGCAGAATATTAGGAGGATTATGTTTTGAAACTGAGAATAGGATGGAAAGGAGTAGAAACAGAGAAGATATAAGAAAGTTGTAGTTTAGAAAGAAAATTATGTACATGTACTCAATTTAAAAATGTGAGGTTTACAAATTGATTGAAGCAAAATACATTCTGTTTGAATTATACATGTTTATTCTGTTCTAGGCGCTTACTTTGAAGACAGTTGAGATCGGAAAAGTGCTATTCTCAAAGGCGATCCTTGATGGAACACCAGCCAATCAGCTGTCTACACACGTCTCATTCATTCATGAAGAGTTGACAAAACTACCATCATTTCCTCGCAAGGCTCTGGAAGCTGATTTTGGTCTGTACAAGGGGTCTCTTCACAAGGAGGTTGGAGGAGTGGATATGATTCACAAGTATGTCTGGACTAAGGTAAGAGGACCCTCTGAGCAATGAACAATTGAATGAATGAACAAATTGACCAAAACAATTACAGTATTTTGGTTCTTTGGTGGGTGTTTTACTTTTACTCCCATGACCATTATTTATCATTTCTACTTTGTTTTTTCAGTTGATCAACACACTGTTTTCAAGTATGTCGTCAACAACGACATGGACATGTGACTTGACTCTGTTCTTGAATGCTGTAAATGGGACTTTGTTGTTACATTGTGAAGATAGTGCCATGGTGAGGCTCTGCCTCTCAGTGTTCATCAATGCATCACGAAGGTTTAAACATGTCTTTGCTACAAATGGGTAAGATTAACTTTGCTGCTACAAGAAAACAGAAACATTTCATCTCTAGATTCTGTGTTCATTTTATTTAAATGTTATGAAAATGATTTGTTATCCCAGTGTGCAAGATGCAATTTATTTCCCATGTTTCAGTCACAATGTTAGACTGTAGCATCAGTGCAATTTGAATAACTCTTCTTGCTACAAATAATAAAGTAAATACTGTGCAAACCCTTTATTTATAAATCAATGTTGCAGGTATCTGTTTATTATGCCCAACATGTTGAGGGTCTATTCCAACTACCAGACCAACCCCCAGCTCTGTAAGGCCATTGAGTTTGCCTGTAAACAGTTCTACATACTGCATAGGAAACCATTCATACTTCAGGTAACTTGCCTCATATATGTAATTGAATAACACATTGTAAACCTCACATTTTACTAAATTGACAGCACCGTAAACATTGGACATGTTCAAGAGGGCATATTAGACAGTTGTGTGTTTGGCCCCTTTCACACTTGTACACACATACTTGCAGATGTTTGGTAGCATTGCACCAATACTAGACATGGATATAGATGCAGAGTTTGGTGATTGTAATAAAGTTTTACCAGAGACCCTTTTTGACCTCCTAGTGGCCCTCTCCAAATCCTCGTGCCCTGATGAACTGGACATTTTGGACCTGATTGAGGGGGAAAAACCTCTGAAAGCGCTTGTAAGTTGCTAGTGTTACTTTCAAGTGTTACATTGCCATTTCAAATTTTTAAAGCTATTAAAAATCTTCCAACAAATATTTAATGGAATATGAATCAATCCTTGTTGCGAATATACTATTTTTAGGACTTCTGCTATGAGGATGAGCCAGATTCATTCAGTATGTCAGATGCCATTGATTTATGTGTCACAGTAGTGGCCTATGCCTCAGACTCTCTATATATTTTCTAATATTTTAGGACTTCTGCTACGAGGATGAGCCAGATTCATTCAGTATGTCAGATGCCATTGATTTATGTGTCACAGTAGTGGCCTATGTCTCAGACTCTCTATATATTTTCTAATATTTTAGGACTTCTGCTACGAGGATGAGCCAGATTCATTCAGCATGTCAGATGCCATTGATTTATGTGTCACAGTAGTGGCCTATGCCTCAGACTCCCTCAGAAGTCAACAAATGCTGGTATGCATTCGTTCACATTTTCAATGATTCACATTTTCTTTTGAAAGCTCTGATTAAAATGTCAAGACAATTGATGGCAATAGCAGTATTAAAAGCAGTAAAAGTCTGATTTGCTCATTATTCCATGTAAAATTTGCAAACAGTTCAGGAAAAATCTGTCTCGGATATTAGTATCATTTTAAGAAAAAAAGAAAACAATATTATCTGCTCTCAAATTTCAAAATGGAAAGGTTACTTCTATTCTCTGTTACTTCTATATTGAATCTGACATATACAATACCTCTAATAGTTATGAACATGTTTATGTTTCACATTTCAGACCATATTAGAGGCTATAGTTCCATACTATCTGAAGCAGTCACAGGCGCTGACATTGAAGCGTGACACTCCAGTGTCTGCACGTTCAGAGATGGATATGATACAAGAGCTCAGCATCTCTATGAGAGCACTGGTGGTCAATTGTGAAGCTCTAACTAGGTAACAAGCTCTTTAAAACAATATACATGTAATGTTAAATTGCTAGCTTTAAATACATGGAAATATTGGGAGTTTTTTCAGAGATTAATTATAACGTTATTCATAGGAATTTCAGACACAGGTACATATTTTGAAGGAAACATATTTTAATTGAAGAAAATGTATTATTAATTCATAGTTTATTTTCTTGAAATTCCAGTATTTCCTCTTGGATCAACCTTTGAGATCAAATTGTGAATTTAAGAGTTGTTTTTGTTTTGTAGAAATGCATAGTTTATTCAAGCATTATGTCTTTGGTATTATTATTAAGATAATTTAGCATACTATAGTTACTATTTATTATAGAATGTTTGGGCATGCAGTTCATTTAATGTAACATTTATCTAGGAATTTGAGTGGACCAAAACATATTGACGTAGCAACCTCAAATCTGAAGCCAACTCATAACCATAGCAACCATTCTCCTTCTGTACCTGGCATGTTTTATGATGACAGAGAAGATTCAACTGTTCATGTGAGGTAGGGATGTTACCATAGCAACAAACTTACAAATAGTAGCAAATAATTATTTTTGTTTTGGAATGTTTAAAGGATTTAACAAATTTCATTTTTAGGACAGTTGGAACTAACATTTTAATCTTGTTTGTCTTTCTGTCAACACCAAGAAGTGCTGACATATTGTTACAGCTTCCATTTATTGTTTGTGTATCTTCTGCTTTGCATTAGTCTGAAATTGTTAGTCAAAAAGCGTATAACATACGTATGTCATGTGAATGAACATGTCTGTACAATATCATTTCATTAGATCCACACTGTACTTCAAGGAGTGCTCATAAGGTCTGGGGAAAACCTTTAAAAAGATATTTAAAATATCAACATATTTTTTATTTTAGATATATGGAGGAAGGAAGGTCAAAATCCACTCATCACCATGACCATGAGGAAGAGATTGCAATGTTGAAAGAATTCAGACGTCCCCGTGATTCACTGCTTTGCGTCATAGCTGAGTTCTACGTGCATTGTTCAGCTCGTGTCAAAGATCTCAGAAAGAGGCTGAATGAGGTCCATGCAAATAAATACCCAGATTTGTTGGATCATAAAGCCCATAATGTAAGTCATTAGGCTCATTGATACCAATGGTACAAGTCATAAGGCCTCTAAAGTAAGTCATTAGGTTCATAGATACAAGTCATGAAGCCCATATTCTAAGTCATTAGGCCCATAGATAAGAGTCATAAGGCCCATAATGTAAGTCATTAGCCTCATAGATAGGAGTCATAAGGCCCATAATGTAATTTATTAGGTACTAGTATATAAATGTAAGTCATGAGGCCCATAGTTCATTAGCATGAGACCTATTACTTTAATTTTTGAGCACAGAATGTGTGCCTCATGTTATGAAGATTTTTTGATATTTGGAATTGAAATGTAATGAATAAGTAATAAAACAATTTGCAGGCATTTATGGCCTAATCTTCATACGTTGCTGTGGAAAATGGCACCTTGTAACACACATAATTAGTTGGCATAGGCTACAACACTAAATCCTTATACAAAGTTACTTCTAGATAGCCTAGTCTATATCCACCGATATTACCCGATTATCCCATTTCATAGCCTGCTTACTTCGTTTATATTAGATTTCTTAAATAACCATGACAACATAATGACATCATATTTCATTTTGATGGAATTCTGCTAGCACACAGATGTGGTTTTATATGTCTCTGCACAAAGTAACCATGAACTATGCCTTAGTTCTTGCCCAAATATAGAGCCTTTCAAGGTCATCCTATATTGGGAGAACTCAGGCATACTTGTTTGACATGACCTCTTAAAATAAAGGAGAATGTGCACTTATGTTGAATAGTCATGATTTCACTTGTCTCTTAGAAACTGGCCGATGTTGCACATACTTTGCTAAAGATGGCACCCTATGACCCACACACCATGAGTTGCCGTGGGCTACAACGCTATATCCTCGAAATACTACCAATGACAGACTGGTCACAGGAAGCTGTTAGACCTGCGCTGAATCTTATACTGAGACGTCTTGAGAGGCTCTTCCATAAAATATACAAGAAAACTACACTTAGGGTAACTTTCATGTTTCTCACATTAAGTTTAAGTTACTAAGCATGAACATTAGTACCATTTCAAGGGTCTGATTTAGAATCTTTAAGTGAGCTGAGCAACATTTATATTTAGGTGATATAGCAAATCTTGAATAGACATGGCCATCATGACCCTTGTATTCTATACATAATCATCAAGACCATTGCATTTGAATATGTGATTTCAGCGCCACCTAGACTGGGATTGTGCTGCCAGTCTATTAAGAGGGGTCTACATGGCACTACACAAATACAACTTCATAGCACATCTACCATACTTGAAGGTAAAATATACATCTCTGAAGTGAACATCCTCAAATGTTAACTTTCTTACCCTTTTCTAGATTTGAAAAAACATTTAAACCAAATTGATAATAGGCAAATCCTTTAAATAGGTGATTTCACAGCTATCCTAAATGGGAGAACATCGCTAGAACACTATACAAGTATGTATGAGTTTGTATGAGTTTTAAAGACTGGTGCATCTTCTTTTGGAAAGCTTTGACATATATGAATTGTGTTCTTTTTCAGAGTCTAATAAACACAACTTTACACATAGTATTAGCTGACGCATCTGGACTAGAACTATCTGGAAGTTCCCATGACGTCCATCATAGATCTTCCCGCGTGGAGACTAATGTTTCCGTGGCAACAGTCCCTACCCCCCAGGCATTCTGCTCTGCAGTTGTCAAACTGACTGCCATGCAGATGCAGGCCCTTGGGGTAAGATTATCTCTCTTGGCTGAGTTAATTTTCACGGGTTCATTTCTCAATGGAGTATTGTATTTGTTAATCTGGAATGGTCTTAGTTAAAACTTATAGATTCACAAGAGAACAATAATTCACAATATTTATTTTGAATTAGTTTGATTATAAAATTTAAAAATGTTCAAATAGTAATATTCTACATTTAGGATCAGTTTTCATTGGAGCACATATGTGGAGGGATGTCTGTCTTCCCTACACAGGACAAAACCCAGAATATGCTTGTAAACCTTGTACTGCCCTTGCTGATAAGGGTTGGATGCGGGCGTAAAGGTTAGAATTTTTAAGAGATGATTCTTCTATTATATTCTTCATCATTGGTGATGTGGCTTTCAACTTATTTGCATGCTATGGATCTTTTGAATAAGGTTTTATTAACACATGAAAAGTTCCTTGTGTTTATGTTTTGGAATTAAATGCAAAATATAGTGGAAAATAGTAGAATTGGCAGGAAATACAAACTGGTTATGACCATCTTGAAGCATTTTTCCTCATTTAGGTTGTTTGTTTTCAGATTCTCCAAGGATGTCCCAGACTGACATTAACTTTGCATTGACAGTAATTCTCCATGCAGTTGTGCCACCCTCCAAACAGAGTTCTAGCCATGGGGGAAAATCAACCAATTATTTGTCAGTGTCCATTGGAGAGATGGGGCGATCTGGGAGTGTTTCACAATCTGATAAACAAAGCCGTACAAGAGACTCGCTCTACCAGATTGCATTCTTAGGTATGATTTGATACGGCAATGGCAATTGGCTCTTAGTATATAAACTTTATACTGTCAGTTCAATATTTCAAAACAATATTTTTGATTTTAATCCTTGTAGGACTTCATTACTGTTTGGGGTAAAATGCTAATTCTTTCTTAACAATATCTTTAATTGATATTTGCGTAGTCTGTAAAAATGTTTGGGACAAATTCTTAATTTTATAATTAGCTAGTATATAGCCACCACAATATGACATTACAAAGAACCAAAAAAGAACTGATGTTCCTTTGATTAGAATTAGATTACAAATGATTCCACTAATGCATGATTTGGGCCTCAATTAATTAGAACATTGAATTTGTTCAAAAATGTTGTGATCATATAAAGAAATTTACTTCAGGTCTGAAGATTCTCCTGGTGTGTTTTGAACGTCAACTAACCCCAGAGTTACACAGAGTTGCCAACTGTATAAAGGAAATGGGGACAAAACTGAATGGTAAGTTATAATGTCTGCAGGTATGATGTCTGCAGGTGTAATGTCTGCAGTTATAATATCGGCAGTTATAATGTCTAGGGTTATAGTGTCTGCAGATAACAGATATGTGCTGTCAAGTTGGTTTGGAACATTTATGTAAACTTATCATGTTTCAACATTTTACCACTTTTTGACATGGAGAGGGGTCAGCACAACTTTTATCAAACGATATATATTGCTGTTGTCTTGTGTACTGCGTGAGGGCAGACAGACAGGCATAAATCTTGTCATTGAAATTGCAGGAAAACAGCTCATCTGTTCAACTTGAAATTTTTACAAATGTAAGAGCAGACTAGTGTCACAATCAGAGTGTTTCTTGTTTCTTGAAAACATGGAACTACTGATGGTTTTTCTTCCCTTGATGGTCTTAATGCTAGTGTACTATACACGATTCCTTGATAAAATATTGATATTCATGTTTGCATGGGCCATGGGTTTGGTTAAAATTAAATTGCATAAAATTTCAGCTCATTAAAAAACAAGCACTCAATATACAGAACTTAAGATAACATACTGAGAAGGGCTCATAATTCTTGACTCTATTCTACTTCTACAGGTGGACTAGCATTATGGAGGTTCCTTGATTTTCTGACGTCCTACCGCCCTTCCCTGTTCATAATTCTGCAGCCATTCATACAGTATAAGATGCTAAGTATGTCTTGTGCCACACAGCAGGAGTATTTCATACAGCATGCCATACATGAGAAGCTTAGAGGCAAGAACATGCCTCCACCCAGATCCATTGGGAATGTTCTTATGGACCTAGCCAGTGAACTTAGATCCATCAGGGATGATATCAATGCTTTGGGTAAGTTGTTGTATGTGGGGGTTACATATTCTAAATCATGGCTAATATACCTTGGTCATCACAAATCAGTCCTGGAGCAGTCAATAATTTATGTTCTTTCTGTAGCTATTATATGTCATAAAAATGTTTGAGTTTACACATCCTATGTCATGGTATTTTAATGGATGGTAAATCTTTAATATACAGGGTGGTCCAAAAAAAGTGGACCCCTGCAACAGGCTACATTTTTATTATCGCACTTTGAAAAAGTGCTATATTGTCGTCGTCTTGTGCTGTTGGGCGGGCGGGCGTGCAGGCGGGCGGCACATAAACCAAATCTTGTCATCAAATTTCCAGGATAACTGCTTACCTGTTCAACTTGAAATTTTTACAGATGCAAGAGCACACTAGTACCAAGATCTGATTAGGTTAAGGGCATGCTGGGTAAACTACGTGGCGGCCATTTTGAATTTTTCAACAAATCTTGTCATCAAAATTCCAGGAAAACCACTTATCCATTCAACTTGAAATTTTTACAGATGCAAGAGCAGACTATTGCCAAGATCTGATTAGGTTTTGGGTATGCTGGCTGAATTACATGGTGGCCATTTTGAATTTTTCAGTTTGGCGTCCATTTTGAATTTTTCAACTTGCTCCAAATTGACCAAATTTTTTTTTTAAAAACATCTTCAAGTTCTCAGAAGTTTAAAATCTGACCTTAGATTTCAGATTTGACCTTTCAATCACCTTCAGGTCAAAAAGTTGATTTTCTAAATTGATATTTTGGATTTAAATTTAGGTCAGCTTAATTACAAAACACCTACTGAGGTCTGAAAAAGTGAAATTTTCAAGGTCGAAGGTCATCAAATTAGGTCACAAACAATGTTATCTAAATTTTCCCAAAGTTCAAGACTACAAATAAATTCTTGTCATCAAAATTGCAGGAAAACCGCTAACCTTGTCAACTTGAAATGTTTACAGATGCAAGAGCAGACTAGTGCCAAGGTCTGATTAGGTTTTGGCCATGCTGGGTAAATTGCATGGTGGCCAGTTTGCTCTTCAAAGTGCGATATTTATCACTGTGTGTCTTGTTCTTAATACATGCATGTATTGGCTCATATTATCACATGTTGAAGAGAAAGGTCTAAAATTTTGGTTGATGCCATAATTAATTCTCAGTCTTAAATTTTGAAGAAATTACAAGCGTTTAACAAACATGCCTGTAAATGAGATATTGTACAAAATTTTACAAATGTTATTCACGGAAATTGTTGAAACACATTGGATGATCTTAAACAGCTGTCAGTTAGAGATACAAGTTTAAAACCCTACCATATGACAAAAGGGACACTATTAAAGCAGAAAGCACATTTCACACTTTCATTGATCATTTTGAAGCATTTTTAACTGTTCAACAGTTCAGGGGTATGTTACCTACACCAACAGTTAGAGGGGGGCCTCTTATGGAAGGAAGTTGCCCCCTGTGACCAGGAATCTGATAACCCATTCATCAAATATCTTTAAAAAATCAAAAGAAAATTCAATTTTCAATGTTTTGAGTCATATATCATTAGAATTGGTCCATGATTTATGAAGATATTGACATTTCAAGATCATACAGGGGTATGTTCATGATTTCACTGGAAAATGTTTTCGTCTGTGGAAGCTTAGCACATCTCTTTGGATCACAATAACTTTGCAACTAACAAATGTAGGATGCTAGTTTTAAGCCATAATGTGCAGGATTTAAAATTGAACAAAGTCAGAAAATATTAGTTCTTTAAACTGCAGCTTAAAAAATTCTCAAGGGAAAGGTGTTAAAGGGTTGAAGAATCGCGGATATTGAAAATCACAATTTGTCCATTTTCAGTAATGTTTGGTTAGGGCTTATAATTTCTGCAAATTTCAAGACTAAGAAAAATGTATGGTACCAACATAAATTTTAGACCTTCCTCTACAACGTGTGAAAATAAAAAAGAATTCCTGCAAGTAATAAGGGAAATATGGCCAGTTGCAGGGGTTCACTTTTTTTGGACCACCCTGTATATAGGTTATTTGATTGGAGGGATAGAATTTGAATTTTATTGAGGGAAAATATGATATTTGCTAAGGAAAATATCATATTGACCAATCACCTGAGTGTCAATATGATATTTTCCGAGGTGAATAATCTATTTATTCCATAATATTTTTTTCTGAAACTTATTTATTTCAAAGTTTTATTTGTAATTACCCTAAGATTGCGACATAAAATTATAGAATTTAATTTGTCATAAAACATTTTCAAATTTTATTGACTTTTTATAACTTTTATTGCCTTTTACTTCTGATATTGGATCTGATACAGGATTTTGGCTGATACTGGATCCAATACGAGATCTGATATGGGGGTTTGGCTGATACAGGATCTAATATGGGATTTTTTTAATACCAATTCTATTTCCTGTTTATTTCCCAGGGAAAACATGTTATTATAAATTCTGTCATTGTTTGATGGTACAGTTTCTACAACAAAAGTCTATACATGAACTAATATTATGGCAATTTCTGCTGTGTTTAGGTGAGATGCGTTCTAGGACTGCTACCATGGCATCAGAGAGGTCACAGCAATCCTATTCAACTGGTAGATACACCAGGCGTAGTGTGGCAGACCTTTACTCTGAGCAGCAGGGCCGCAAATCTACTGTCACCATCCCCCCTCCTTTACTCAAGAAAGCTAGCAAAGGTGATTGCATTTGTGAGCAGTTTCACAATATGGCGAAAATAAAAAGAGTCTACAATTTTTCAATTTAATTTTCAAAGACATTTCTACTATTTAGTAAAGTTATAATTTGATTGTACTTGTATATAGTACTAAGGATGTAATAATAAAAAAGTTAAGAATGAAATGAAATGAATTCTTTTTTTTATTCTTATTTGTAGTGAATGTTATGCCACTGAATGCAGTTGCCACGCCAGGTACCCCTGTTTCTATAGCAACATCACCTGAAGCTATGGTAACTGCCCCAGTTCCAGCACCAGTTGGTCTGAATTCACCTAAACTTACCCGGAAGCAGTCAAGTCGTAGAATCAAAGCGACTGAAGGAAGTAATGAGATTTTGGAAAGATTTAAGAAACAGCAGATTGATGAGGACTCAGTTGGTGAGTATACTTCTTTAATGTATATTGTTTTTTATTCAATTTACAGGGCACGTCAAATGCTAAAGAAAGCAGGCCTCCACTTCAATTCTGTCATTATCATTAATATGAACACCTGTTGTTCATGATTTTCACAATATCTTAACCTAGAAAGAAATTCAAACTTTTTAAAAAAGTTACAAAAACAATTTCATTTTTATCAATCTTTGTCAGGTCCATATCCATCTGAATCGTGATAAATATAAATCTTATAAAGTGGATGTCTGTTCCTTTAACAAGTACAATATATTTTCATTGTAATCTTTCACAACATGTCAAGTCTTCCAGTGACTTTTGTGAGCCTGCTTGTAATCGTGTCAATAAACTGTCATTGGTGGTCATGTTTTAAAATGCAAAATATGGGGAAAAAGAGAGGAATGAACAAGGAATAAAGTAATCAGGCATGTAGCCAACACCCTTAATCGTGTGGAAATGCAAGAAAATGTCTGTTCATTCATACTTTTGAGAGAAATATTGCAAAAAAGCATGACTACTGATATTTTCAATATTTTTCTGACATATTTCAATATGCTCACATGATGCAATATTCTATAATGTGGATTGTAATATTCTATAATGTGGATTGTAATATTCTATAATGTGGATTGTAATATTCTATAATGTGGATTGTAATATTCTATGATTGGCATTGTAATATTCTTTAATGTGGATTGTAAATTGTAAATGTAAGTTTCTATAATGTTGATTGTAATATTGTAATATTCTATAATATAAAATGCAATAATCTATGATGTGCATCGTTTCTGCATAAGTAATGATATTAATAGCTAAATGTATGCATGTACACTGTATATGTCTTCTACTGTAATCTTAAATGCACTTTTTTGGCAAAATATATTTACATGTAATATGATATGTGCATATGGAAAGTGCAAATTATTATTTTTAATTGTTTTATGAGAAAGGGGAAGTTTCATAGTACATTTCATGCTTGTTATATAATGAACATCTGTGCTGAAATTAACATATTCCCAAAAGTGAAATCTACACACATTGTTTGTCTCTAAGTGTTTGTTTGTCCATTTAAATAGATGTTTGCGTAACCTTTCGAAATTAACTCAATTAATAATCTTATTAAAGTCAAGAAGAATATACTAGATGCGAGTAGAAATAATCTTGATTTACATCATTTACTGATGTCATATTTAGAATCTATATGTAAAATTACATCTGGAAATGTGGTCTTGAAAAGAGTTTATCATCTTTGAAGATTTAATTTTCTTTGAAAATCTGACTTCTAGGTCGGGGAGATTCCCCATAGACTCATGTTGTAAAATCACAAAAAGTGAAATATCTTTTCTTGTGTTGGGCAGATAATATTTTCTTTTACTGGACATATTTTAATTTGTATAACTATCAGATACATAATGGTAATATGAAAAGTGAACCACTTAAACTGATGATTATTCACGTTTATGGACACTTTTTAATACCCTGCCATGTTATTTACTCCAAATTAGCCACCTGGTGGCAAAACTTGGAACTACCTTCTCGCATCTGAGTAAATGAATTCACTACAAAATAAAAAATATCATCTTATAGTCGCAACATCCTCTATATATTTTTGATTATCAGATGATGCTTACAATTTTAGTGCATAATAACAGGGAATACTTATGATATTTTAAAATTCTGATCATAATTGTCTCTCCCCTCTTCCAAAAATTGTATTAATCCATTCGTATCTCACAAAAATACATCAAAAGTCCAGCATTCTTACTTTCAATATTATACTAGTATAGCTACTAACTTTAACTTGCTTATTTCAGGACATTCTTGCTCCTCAATTGACTCAGACTCAAAGTCTAGTTTGGACAAGTCCAATCTAGATATTTCTGGTTCTCTCCAGTCTAATCCAGATCTATCTGGTTCTGACCAGTCCAAACTGGCTGATATTGATGCGTTGTTGAGTATGGAGAATATTGATTGTACACCAACTTTGGAGCATCATAACTTGGATAGCTCAGAGGGTCTGTTCAAAACTTTCACCATTGCATGAGTATATATAGAGGAGCTCTTATATCAAGTTGTGCATTCATTTTTGTGTTGAAACATCATTTACTTTGTATATAAAGAAGCATCATAGCGAGAGAACAATTTTAACATCTTCCAAATGTTTCTGGCAGTGTAGCACAGAACATCTTCTTGAAACAATGCAATGTCAAATATGATAGTAGGTTGGCATTGGGTTCTGGTAAATAATGCAGGCCCATTTTTCATCAGAGTTTAATCTTACAGAGGGGCTTATTATTTTTGGAGAATTTTTGAGGATGGGGCTTAATTTATGACTGTATTTGATGACAGGGATTTTATCCTGCTCTACTCAAGATAAAACTGGATGCACATTTAGAGTATTTTAGAAGTTTCTATATTTCAATTATCAAACACAAGTTAGACACATAGAGTTATTTAGATCTTCAAATAGCTTAGATTTGTAAAATAGTATAAACAAACTACAATTTTTTTTGTATTACCACTCTTCTTTAGAAGTGAAATTTGGCTTGTCGTAGTCCACCTCATTTTCTGAATTTTTTTTGTGAGATTTTTTATGACACCATTTTTTAATTGAATTGCCAATTTACATTCTGACGTATGTTCCGTTTTGTGTGAACTTCCAGGTTAAGGGAATAAGAATGAAGAAATGTTGTTTGAAGTAATTTTAACTGAGTTTTAATTTCTTAGTAATACTAGTAGTTTCTTACTTTATATTGGATTAAACACATTAATTTGAAATCTGTGTCAAGAATACATGAACATACAAAATGTAATTGTATCTGTGAATATCTCTGTATCATTATGTGAACAGTCAAAATGATTCCATGTTTTCAAATGGAAAATAAAGCAGAAAATTATGGGGCCAGCAATGGATAAAGTACAGGGTGTCAAAAAATGGAAGGGGGGCACAATGCCATTTGACACCCTGTAAATGGGCATGAAAAGGAGGCTTTAGTTGTTAAGGGTTGGCCAGGGTTACACAATCAGACATTTGTAACATCTAAAGGAAAATGTGTGAAACCGATATGTTGCTATTATACACCCTCATATAAATAGACTAGTGGAATTAAGAGGATCCCAATTCATGAATTATTATGTTATGCTATTTATATATGGTTAACATGATTTAGAACTAAATTCTGTAATGAATATCTTGGCTAATGTTGCCATGGAGACAAAAAAGTAAATGGTTATTTTATCTATATTTCTTGCAATGATATGTATTTTCATAAGTCTTTAGCAAGGATAAATCATTAATTGTAGAGGGACTTCACTGATATCACAATTTTTATAAATGATTAAAACATCAAGTGGAATGCCCAATTCCAAAGTGGAAATTATTAGTTGTTAAAAATGTTCATGTTTTTATCATTCAGTATGCAAGTCTAGGATCCAATATCCCACTTTAAAACTCACACCATTTGAATTTGATGGTATGTAGTTGTGTTGATCGTAAGTCTAATTGTGTGTGTCATATTTATAAATTAGATATCATGTTGATCATGTTTTAAAATGCATTAAAATGAAGGAAAAATCATTAAAATGAAGGAAATGCATTTGAATCAGAGCAACAGATTCCTACACGCCAGGACGCCAGATGCGCCTAACTTTGGCCCCGGGCGCCAAACAAATCACATTTACACGTATTCCTGGCGTACAAGAGTTCCCACTATAGTATACCTGTTATCTTATCATTTCAATCGTGAAAATTGGTGAAAAGACGAAGATTTCACGTGAATTTAATGCTGCTTTTGCTAAATCAGCTGATCAATATTTACAATTTTTCGAAAGTGTGCTTTCTCGGCATCAATTTAGTGGTAAGAATGTAATTGAGATCGTTGATAGGCCCGATTGACGCGCAAAGTATTCTGGGAACTATTCCTTATCTTGTAGTTTTAATATTTTGTCTCCTTTTTGTGTCTCGCGTTTTGATTGGTCTAATTTTCGGCAATGTGAATTATTTGACCAATCATTGTTCAGATAAGTTTTGAATTTGAATTTACCGCCGTTTTGAAGTTCATCATGAATTCTTTGACCAATCAGCTTCATTCCCTCTGACCTTTCACATGTGTGGTCACGTGACCAAAACATGGATTTGGAAAAAATATTTACTATTCTCTAGTTTTGATCGTTTTTAGCTGATCATATCTTCTTAATGAATAGAAATGTGATCAGAGCAGACCAGATTGAAGTTTTCAAGAATATCACGGTGTATAACCCAAACGCTCCTACATGCACGACGGAGCGTTTCATTACTGAAATTAAACAAAGAAACGCTCCGGAGTAGGAAAACTGTCTGGCGGGAATGATGAGCCGTCTGACAATTTCCCCAATAATGGGAATAAGAGGTATGAGTTACATATTTCGAGTATACCATTCGATGGGTGTGATATTCATGTTGTACGTGGCTGACTGTTGACGTTTGAAGCAATTAGGAAGAGCTGTACGAAGCAGTATAGTTATCAAAATTCAAAAACGTATTTGTCATTCTACCGGTCAAAACCCCTTTTGTCGATACATGTGATTAGTTGAGCCAAGATTAGAACACCAACGTATATTTTAGTCAAATCCCAATGCTTCAACGCACCATACATTATCGTAATAGTGATTTGATGACCGAAAATCCAGTCTTAAAAATGATGACATTCTCATATTCAAGAAACGCTCCGATCTGGTTAACACAGTGAATTGGAAACGCTCCGGTAGTCTAGATCAGTTAAGGAAATATATAGCTTGCCTTTCCTTTTCAGGAAGAGAAAGAAAAGATCTATTATACCCCTTGGCATCAATAGAAGAAAGATTAATTCACATATAACTTTTCGTTTTTTCTATAGTTTTATGATTTAGCACATATGTAGGCATGACATCATCTAATGTTTAGGCTTTAATCAGCTAGTTGCACGTTTAGCACTACCAGGTTCAGATGTTTCAATTTGCCTAACAAGTACAACACGTTTTTGAGAGATAGATTCGATTCGGAACTCTTCTCTAATAATCTGAAAATGATATCAAAACAAAATGGTAAGAGCGTTTCTAAAATTGTGGTCTAAATCGACGGAGCGTTTCGAGGAAAACAAGCGATTTCTCGAGAACAAGTAATGGATTTGGACTGGGATTTTAGGAAATGAGAATATACGAGTTTGTGATATACTACTTAAACAGAAAGATTAACGTTTTCATAGAAATACTAGTTTAATTCGTAATTTGTGGTCAAATCGTCATCTTCAGATTCGTTCGATCTACACTACGGAGCTTTGATCAAGCAAATAACAGTTTACCACCAGAAGTTGAATAAATAAGATCTTTGCTCACGGTATTGTTCATCGAATGGTACATAATATTTCACCATGACATATGATATGTAAGAGAAACGAGAGAAACAATACTTACGGTCATAGTAGAATCTTCATTAGCCGCCATTTTATTTCGCTCCGGAGCGTTTCCGCGTAAATGTAACGCTCCGTCGTGCATGTAGGAGCGTTTGGGTTATACACCGTGAATATAGGCTGTGATTATGAGCTCTCTGAGCTTTTGAAAGCCGATAATGGACATTCATATTTCAAAAGATTTTTTTCCAAAAAACGAATCGATTGAAATAAGTTCTGGTCTCTGACTCGAGCCGATGAAGAGTCTTTCCAGGCGTGAGTAGCGGTTTCAGTGGAGTAATCATAGTATATTTATGCACAGTCATGTTTGTCAACACAGAAAAACTGATAGCTGTAGCCAAGAAATGCGTGGAAAACCATAGGCCCCGGGAACATGTATAAAAAAGCGAGTCGACATCTGTACTCGCTATATACATGTTCCTGGGGCCTATGTAGAAAACTCTTAATAAAGAGGCAATTGGGGATTTAATTCGTTTTTTCTTGGCTTGTAACTATTGAGGTTACAAGCCACAATGTTGGCGCCTAACTTTTCTGCTGGCTACCAAGTATTTTCCATTACAAGCCACCATGGCTAGTAAAGAAATTTGGGAATCTGTGCCTCTGATTTGAATGAAGGAAATGCATTTGAATAAATGAAATGCATTTGAATAAAGCATTTGAATAAAGGAAATGCATTTGAATAAAGGAAATGCATTAGAATGATTACATAAGAATAAAGTTGACCGTCTACTTCAGATTGAGAAGGGATTACAAAATCTTTGTCTTTTAGGTAATGAAAGTTCCCCAAAAAGTGCTAGTTTAATTCTAGGTAAATGCAAAGTAAATATGATGTGAAGAAATTCAGAGGAGCCACTGGCTTAATACATTGTATTTCCTTTATTTGAATCCCTCTGATGGTACATATTTTTTGATTTTGATGAATTATGGTCAATGTCAAATCATCTGACATATAGCAAATTCTTTCAGTTCTCCCTCTTAGAAAATATTTTAAAGCAGTATCAACATGATGTTGTACGTGATCAACAGTGACGACCTCCTGAAAAAATTCATAATGTAAAGTCCAATGATGAACATGCATAAAGGAAACATCAAGACAGGAATTTGAATACCATGTTAGAAGAACTTGTACACTATTAAGGTTATTAGGAGTTCACATCACATCTTTGAAAATAAAAATCAAAGTATACATTGCATTATGATTTTTTCTGGTTGCTCTAAATTACATCACACACATTAAGGTTAAGTAATCCCAACACTATAGTGTGTAGATTATCCCAGCACAGTAGTAGTACATAATCTCACATGATATATCGATGATGGAAATTTCCAGACCAAAGACCCCAGAGTCTTCATCAATGGAAAATTCCATGAGCTATGGTACAATTTTTCTATACCAGTAGCAATGGGAATTTATTGGACAAGTTGCTAGAAAAATTCATACTGTACCTCCTGTAGCTTTTTTCAATTAACCTATGGAAGTTTTTAGATGAAGCCGATGGAAAGATTACGTAATATACAAGATTTGTGAAATGTTCCGTGCATTGTGTAGAACCGATGTGTAAAACCAATAACCATATTCTCTCCAATAGATACACATGCATGTAGGTGTATATGTTCAAACATCATACTTTCTTCCATGCAAATCCTTATAGTTAGCTGAAAAACTGTGCAGTGTTTTTATTGATGTTGACACATCTGTGTTTGAATTTAAATCAACTGTAAAAGATTCAGTCAATCAGTTGGGAGTAGAATTATTTTTCCAATTTTATCACCCACTTGTCTTATATCTGTTGTTTGAGATATCTCTTAGGGTACAATAAAGGAAAGGATATAGACAGTGTGTTTAATAGAGAGAATATGGTATCCAAATTATATTAAGTAGGGCACATGTAGATTGTTCAAATATTCTTTTCATGTATTCCATTTGTCCCTTAACAATATGCACCTTCCATGATTCACCCAGTCTCCATTTCCCATGTGGTTCCGACAGCTTTAGTATGTCCTCATCAAATGCTTAAAACTATATCGATAATGCATTAGAGAACATTTTTTCAGCAGAAGATATTTTCCTCACACAGCTTTTAGTGTCACAGGAAAATATATATTCTTTAAATAAACAGCTCTATTTTGTGATTATGGGCACCATAGTCAACAAAGTTATTTGAGACCTTCGTCTTGTCAATAACTGAACAACTATTCACTCAATCACTAACAAATACCATTGATCTAGTTAAGAAAATATTTGAGATAATTAAGGACATATACCATTCTTGGGTTACCTTGTAGATGTATTTCAGAAATTCGTAATAAGCAAATGCATAGTGTTTACTGCTTTACTTGCATTGTTTTAAACTGCATGGCATCATGTTATAAAGGGGAGGGGGTCTTGGACTATGCACATGTTATAGCTTGACCTCCTCCCTCTTATACATTTACAGTTTGAACCATAAATAAATCATAAGTCATGGATTTGCTGAAGTGACTATTTCCCATGTTAAAAATAAAAGAATTTTCAAGAGGTCACAAATCATTGGATGAGTATACAAAATGTAAGATATACAAATCTTAGGTGATATGTATCTAGACAACATTGGAAATGGTGATAGAAAATTAACTACTCATTTATTTATGGTCCAAACTGAAACTGCGAACATAATTTTGCTTTTATGCCTTATTCATTCTTATTGTAGGTATGCAGGTACACAGCACATCACCCATGTTATCTCAGCCATGCTTATCAAGTCTCATTTGCCAAGATATTACACCATTCATATATGATATCACACTATTTATGTATGACATCACACTATTCTAATATGATATCACATTATTTCTATATGATATCACACTATTCACAGCACATCACCCATGTTATCTCAGCCATGCTTATCAAGTCTCATTTGCCAAGATATTACACCATTCATATATGATATCACACTATTTATGTATGACATCACACTATTCTAATATGATATCACATTATTTCTATATGATATCACACTATTCACAGCACATCACCCATGTTATCTCAGCCATGCTTATCAAGCCTCATTTGCCAAGATATTACACCATTCATATATGATATCACACTATATCTTTATGACATTACACTTTTCAAAGCATCAATTCACCCATGTTATCTCATCCATCCTTATCAAGCTTCATCTGCCAAGATATTACACCATTCATATATGAGATCACACTATTCAAATATGATATCACACTATTTCTGTATGACATCACACTGTTCAAATATGATAACACACTATTTATGATATAACACCAAATATGATAACACACTATTAATGATATCACATATTATACCACTCTAAGTCCACTTACAGTTATATAACATGGGTCTATAACAACGATATACAGTGGAGAGTGGTATATCGTCATCGTATACAACTCCTCCGTATACACTCCAGCGTATACCACTGTAGAAGTGCATTCTGGGAACTAATGAATAAAAAAATCATGAAAATTTTCATGATTTCCTAGAATCAAGTGACGTAATAAATGGTTCCGGCATGATTTGCTAGAATCAAGCCACTTCATAAATGGTTAGAGATCAACATCAGCATTATTGAGTTGGCTATGGGATATTTTTATGGATCAACTCGAATCAACTGTAATTGAACTTAGAGTGGCATAATAAGATTATATAATGGTTCATTCTGTATATCTTGCATTTTACACTCTCGTGAGAATATTATATATTCACTCGTTCGCTACGCTCACTTGTGAATATATCATATACTCACTCGAGTATAAACACGATATACAGAAAGAACCATTATATAACCTCATATTATTTTATGATATTTGACCATTTATATTTGATATCACATTATCCCCCTTTGATATCACCTCATTTATTATCTATATCACACCATACATATCATTCACATCATACCATTCATACATAATATAACACTATTACTCTATGATATCCCACCATTCATATATAAAATTTCTCTGTTCTTATATGATATTACACCATTCCTCTATAATATCACACCATTCCTCTATAATATCGAACCATTCCTCTATTATGTCACATCATTTATATTACAACATACTATTATAATAATACACTCTTATTCTATGATATCACATCATTTCTAGCATTGTTTTTGTATCACACCATTACTGTATGAAACACGATTCTTACTTACATTCTTATCATTCATATAAGATATTACATCATTCTATATGATATCACAGTATTCAATAATTCATTTGCAATATCATACCATTCATACATAATATCACACATCCCTTGCTTAATGAGAACCTACAAAGAGGTAGACTCAATAAAAAGCATTAATTTACATTCTCTACAACAGGGACCATTAAGACCAACATCAAATATCAACTCTATGTCTTACATGAAAATACAGGGTGTCCAAAAAAAACAGGACCGTAAGAAAGTTGAATAACTCGGTCAATTTTGCATATTTTGCCTTCAATTTTAGAATTATTTAGTTCATTCAATGTGAATTTAGTTGTGAAAGTTTGATAATAATCCACCAATTGAGTCAAAAACTACAGCTCCTTACAAAACATGCCCCAAATGTGCACCTCTCCACTCTATGCACAATTCAATCCGGCGAACAAAGTTGTTGATGATCCTCCAACACAAATGTCTTTCTGAATGGACAAGTTTGTTCCAAAGACAATGGCTACTGGGGCTTACATCCTCCTGATGAAGTGTTACAGCATCCATTGCATTCTGAACAATGCACTGCCTGGGTGTCAATGAGGAAACATGGAATCATCAGTCCTTTTTGGTTCGAAGGTGACTGGGGACGTGCTATCACCATGAACAAGGACCAGTAAGTTGTTGGAGGTCACTTAAGCACCAGAAGGGACATCTAAGGAGATAAGCAGTGGTTTCAACAAGCAAATACCACCCCAACACTGCAAATGATATGCTGAAATGGTTTAGGCAATGCTTTGGTCAGGTCAGCTCATCACTTGCAGAACGCAAACCATATAGGCAGCTCATTTGCAAGATCTAAATCCCCCAAATTTTTATCTTTGAGGATTTCTCAAAGCCAATGTGTATACTGACAGGCCCCTAACAACCTTAAGAGGGCAATAACTACCCCAATATTTGCCATCCACATTAATGTGTATAGGTCAGGGTCATTAACAACTTTGTTCGCAGGATTCGTTTGTGCATAGAGAGGAGAAGTGCCCACTTTGAGCATGTTTTGTAAAGTACTGTAGTTTTTGACACAATAAACAGATTATCATCAAACTTTCAGAACAAAATTCACATTGAATGACCTAAATAATTCTTAAATTTCAAGGCAAAATATGCAAAATTGACCGAGTTATTCAACTTTCTTACGGTCCTGTTTTTTTTGGACACCCTGTAATACTTTTGAGTATATTTCCAAATTCCTTTATTTTACACAAATTTAAAAAAAGAGAATTCCTAACGGACCTCTTAAAAATGCTATACAAAGTCTTGAAATACTCATAGCATGAGATACAACCCTTTTATGACAGATGATAATTTTATAAAAAAACACAATCCAAAAATCACAATCAGCTCAGTGCACAATCATCTCCAAAACACAATCCATAAATGCACATTGTATTTTCTGCTTCCTATCCTAGTAGCTGCCACAGTCCACTAAAGTTGCTCTGCGATGTTGTTATTGTAACCTTGACCTTTAACCTTTTAGATGCTCCTTTAGCGAACCCTTCGAGGTCAAAGCTCCATCGTCAAGGTAGCGTCTATCAAAAAGGCTACATCACAAAACAAAGAAGTATTTGTCCAATTGGGGAAGAAATGGCTACGGAGATAATCTCTGAAAATATATTAGATGAACATTGTGAAGATGAAGGTAGTGTAGTGTGTAGCCCCCCCCCCCCCACTCTCCTATAGGCTACCCTTTGCAAGAGGGTTGAACTATTGTTGACACTCTAAGCATTACTGAGAAACCCTTGAACTCAACAAACCAATCAGTGGCCATTGTCCTTCTAACATATCATCCTTATATGTTATGTTAGTAGAATGTAATGCTCTTTGATTGGGTGAACATAAACTGTTAAATTATGAGACACACATGTCGTCAGAGGGAAGCTCAGGGTAGCTATAGGTTGTAATTCTATTGAAACATAGATTAACATTAATTAATAAACTGTGTGATTATATGATATTTCTGGAAACATTTATGCTATAATACTTTTGTTAGATATTGTTTCGTGTTTTGACTATTTTAGTTTGATTTAATATATGGAATGTAATTGTATGAACACTTGTTTTATGTCTGCACACATGATATTTCTAACTTATTTTATATTTCTGTTTTTTATATATCATTTTGAACTTGTTTACCAATATTTTAATACTAAAGAAGTTGATACTAATTTTTAGTCTAGAATTAATGGCATCAATTTTAGAAACATGCAATAAGTAGAAATAGCTTTATAACTAAAATTAAAGCCCGTGAAAATATTTTTTAGAACGGAAATCCTGCTTTTACAAAAGATCAATAATAAATAGCATAATATTTTATAGGCTCTGAACTAGGATCTCCTTCATCGCCAACATCAGATGGCGCTAGTGGATCACCAGATTTTACCACCAGGGGGCATCGTTTACAGCGCCAGGATGCCAAAAGTCGTAAAACCTTCAAGATAAAGCGTCAGAAAAGTCGAGACTTGATCAGTATAAGGAGAACTCAAACAGTGGCCAGTAGAAGGTATGTAACATTCCCCAAACAAATAAGTGTCACTAAGAGGCTATTGGCCACTGTAGTCATGCCTTTGACATTTAGCCTGCAATGCTCAGCAGTATAGATATGTCTCTAATATGACCTTATCCTTATCCACATAGTTGTGCCCCTTACATTAAATTACTGTCATGCCTTTAACATAGCCTGCAAGGTCAATATAGTCATGTGATAAACTTATTTTCATAGTTCAAATGGGTCAAATCATGGTTTGTAGTCCAAGGTGACCTATCTTTAAATATGAAGACCTAATATATATTATATATATATTATTGATTATCTTGCTATTGACCAGATATGTCAAGGTATTCCATCCCATACCAGTCAAAATAGCAAACTTCAATCACATATTTCACACATACTGCAAACATACCATATTAGAAACCTATAACTTGTGGCTTCTCTTCAAATAAATAATACAATTTCAGATATGGTATGTCTGGTCCAGCTCCTCTAATTGAAGAAGAGAAAAGCCCTGGTGTTCTTCGTAAAGTGAGCACCGTACAGGAAGAGGGAAACATAGCACCACCTATTGTCGAGAGTGAGCAATCTCATCCTCAAATAACTGAAGGTAATTATCATTCCATCGAATGAAGTTCAAGGGGTACGTCCGTCCACCGTCTGTCTGTTGGGGCAGTAACTCGCAATGCTCACTCGTGCAGATATCATACCCATTCATGGATAAAAATCATATCACTCATAAATCATAGGATATCCTCTATATACATGTTTATAACATACCTATGATGATGTATAGTGCAAAGTGTACACAAGGCAGCGGGCCAATATAAGTTTTGAAAAGCTCGCGCCCGCTAACTTTCTGATTGGTCAAGGCGCTGACGTCATAACCAATCAATCGAAGATAAAACTGCGCGAGCAATTTTTCTAAACTCATTTTAATCATCTTCAAACCATTTGTTTGTCAATTCTATAAGAAAACGTTACTCTCTGACAAGTCTACATCACCATAGGTATGTTATAAATCGTTTATGTCACTATCGTGGCACATATGCCCACGGTTCTCAGAGATCAATGTCCCTCCCAAGGTCGGGCCATATATCACTGAGACCTCGGGCATATATGCCACGATAGTGACATAACCTCTAAATATAGCATATATACAGATTATTTCATGAGAGGGAAAAGTAATATTACTCAATAGGTAAATAAATACTGAGAAACAAATTGTGACTTGAACAATTATTTTGTCATTAATAAGGCATGAGTTTAAAAGCCTCTGGGTGGATTAGTCACAACATTCTTAACATTACCTGTCTCACTTTAATTTAACTCTTGCAAAACTTAAACGATTCAAATCAATAACGCAGATGCGAGTAGGTAGTTACCAGATTCACCACCAGGTGGCTCGTTCGGGTCAGATAGCATGGCGGGTATAGGAGAAAGTTCCCTTAAACTTAAATCACATCTGTTTTAATGATTCAATTTTCATATAACCCTTATGTATCTAATAGTTATGCTAACTGAAATATGTCCAGTAAAAGAAAATGTTATCTATCCAATACAAGAAAAGATATTTCACTTTTTGTGATTTTGTATCATGGGGTTTATGGGGAATCAACCCGAACAAGAAGTCACATTTTCAAAAAAAATTAAATTTTCAAAGTTGATAAACAATTTTCGAAACCATATTTCTAGATGTACTTTTACATGCAGATTTCAAATATGACATCACTTTGACTGAATTTTGAATATTTAATGACGTAAATCAAGATTATTTCTACTCGCACCTAGTCTATTGCAATTGCTAAATGAAAGAGAAAATAAATAAAAGTATGAGTAATTTAAGAGAGCACATTAAAGTATTTTGATAATGTTATAAATCCCATTTGTGTAATCACATCAGTACTTTAAATTGTCTATGAATGCCAACATTTCAGATATTTTATTTAACTTTTACAAAATCACTTGTCATATATGGATTGTCTCATGGTGACATTTAGTGATGGTTGATTTTATTTTTTAAACTCAGTCATGTCAGCCTCATGATGCGTATTGCAAAAGGGTTCCCCTTATAGAAAAAGAATTAACACTACAACTAGAATTTTCTCAAGTGCCCCAGCATTATCACAGCTATCCATTGCTGAACAGTAATTTGCATTTTGAAACAAAACACTTTGTTGTTTTACTCATGGGTTTGACAGGCCTGTCACATATTAAGTACACTAACATACATATCTGTCACACTGATATACATTGACATATTAGGACATATAAGAGATCTTCATGTAAATCACAATGTTGACAAAGATTTTCTCAGGTAAATTAAACATTTTAATTATTTCTAATTTAATAGGTTTGAGAGTTAAAATTTCATTCGCATTCTAAAGAAGATAATCCATGAATAGAATAAAAATTAAGGATTTTGTTAACATTCTGTAAATATGTATAATGATATATCTCATGTGTTACACAATGTGTTTTAAGACCATGGTCTTATATGAGGGGTTATGCAACTTTTGTATAGCATGTCATTTTAACTGAGGAGTGTTGATTGATATAGCCAACAATTGAATAAATATTTAGGCAGAAAAAGATATATGTCATACATGTAGATGTATTCATATTCATATGGGACAATTCAAATCCTTTTCTCATCTGACAAACAGTTCATATATCATAAATATCTGAGAGTTTCGTTGGTACTTCTATTAAGTTTTAGAGAAAAACTTGTTTAAGCACCATCACCCATTTTTATGTCACCACCAAAAATTATGACATTGATATGGTCTCCATTTTTTGACAGTGGTTGGTTATTGGCAGTCGATGGTTGGCGATCGGCATCTGTAACAAATTCTTACAACTTTCAATAACTTCACAAATACTGTTTAGACTGACTTCAATTTTTTCAAAATCATCTACAAGTTTTCAGAAGTTCAAATCTGACTTTAGATTTAATAGTTGACCTTCAATGACCTTCTTAAAAATCAATTTCTATCTGCTTATTTAAATCATCTTTCTGTAGACAAAACAATCTGTAGAAAAGTTCAATGTGAAATTGATTTGTCAAAATAAAAATTTCCCTTTTTTTAATGCATGGCGATCTACACTATATAAATGGGCAGAGCTCTTTCCATGTTGACATCAAACTGTGCACCCTTGAGTATTTTTCCGGGATTGCACCTTTTATATTAAACGATGAGCACCAAAAACTTGGGCAATTTGCTAAATGATATGCGTTACCCTTTAAATAGGGGCAGTAATTTTTCTATTGCTTGTATAGTTCAGAGAAATCAGTTATCTTACTAAAACTTGTTTTAATACTTTTATATATTGTTTGTATTACAGATAAATCCGGTAACTCTCCTAATAGGGGTAGTAATTCTTCCATTGACCTGGGTAGTCCATCCGATACTGAAGTGAAGGTGAATATATCCAGCTATTTGTATCAATAGATCTTTAAATGTATTAAGATCTCAATGATTACTGTGTATATGCTATAGTCTATAGACTATACTTGTGTATATTGATTGCTGATTGTCTTATGTCTAATTTTATTAATACAAATGAAATTAATGCATTATTGTAAGAGAAATTGAGAAATAAATAAAAACCAATTCATCCAAAATCATTAGCCTTAAAGTGAAGTATTTTTACAAAACAGACAACCAATGATTAAACATTTTGAATCTTTTAAGAATAGAGGCCTAAAGTTACATGTTTAAAAAATTAGGCAAATGATTCTCATATATTTTTTCAGCAAAGCATGAGAGCCCGTTACATCTCAAAATCACAAGAAGACATCTTGAAATCAGCAGCTCCCCCTGGAACAGTCCGCGGCCGAATTGCCCGCCAGGGGGCCAGGATTGTGCGTTCCCGGTCACCCTCAACAAGCCCAGTGCGTCACAGTGGTACCCCCTCTCCCACTCACTCCATTGGAGCACAGTCTGCTCCTGGGGGGACATACATGCGAAAGGGTGACTCAACAGACTCAGTCAACAGTGAGAATGCAGCGTTGCTGAAATCTGAAGATCGACTCACACAGAGTCCAATCATTGGCTGATAATAATAGTAGTAATATTTTGACAAAACAAAATGATTGATTTGCACTTTAGTGCCATGACAATGATCAGACTAAGTTGCCATGACAACCCACATATATATTAGCATGCAGTGAATATAATCTAGCCATTGATTTGAAAATAATTACCCATAACAGACCACAATGTTTTTAAAAACTGTTAATCAAAAAATTATACCATGACATACCATGAACAAATTAAATAGTGATGGTTTACTTTGAAGTAATGTCATCAGACTTGCCAAAAGCTAATTGCAAATGAAACTATTCAGCCATCGCTTCTAGAGTTTAACCATAATTAAATTAAACATTGACAGGACATATATATTGCCAATTTTGTACAGAGGAATGACATAATTAATACATGTATAACAACATTGTAGGACAATTTTAGAGTTTGTTTCACTGAATCTCAATGTTTTAATGATAACATCTATTCTAGAATACTTGTATATGGTATGCTAAAGCTTTACGATGTATGTTATAGAGGAAGAAATGGTCTCGAAAATATGTTAATTTCTACAATATATTAGAGACCATTGAAAAATGGTCAAGAAAATATGTTAGTCTTTACTATTTAATTGTATAGCGTATAAAAATAAAAATGGTGTAGAATGTTAATCTTTACAAATACATACTCTAGGAAAAATGGTCTTGCATACATGTTTATACTTGTAGTACGATGTATATTTAATCTTTAGAAATAAGAACATCTATAGCATAGGGAGATATGGTACGGATATACATTGTATGTCAGTTACAATATGGAGGAAAAATGATCTGAAATACATGTAAATCTTTACATATGCCATAATCTTTACAATGTTCAAACCATATTAGTAGTTAAATAATGGTCAAGAGTATAAACTGAATATTTACAATGTACTACTGGAAAAAATCTCATTTGTGAGAAATCGTAATGTTGGTCTAGTCAGCATGGATTGAAGTAAATGAAGTGAAACAGTGTAAACTGTCAATGAAAGCAAATCAAGAAATACATGTAATGCATTAAAATTTTAGAGGCAGGAAGGATGGAATAAGCATTTAGTAGAGAGAACATTTTGCCAATTATCTTGGGTGCTATGATAGATGAGTTTAGCAAGTAGTATAATATAATATATGTCATATATCTGTGATTTGTTTATATAGTCTATATGAAGGAATTGAAGTTTATTTTATAACAATCATTTAATCAGTTTTTGCATTGGATTGGGTCCCAATGGATTAGAAGCTTCACTGTTGTAATTAAAGAAATCATTAATTCAATTTAGAACAATGGTCTGTGAAAATGCACCCATGGTGCTTGGGTATGTTGATGTTTCATATATTCTAAAATGTGTCTAGGATTAATTAACTTTGTATATGCATAAACATGGAGCATGTTTTTGAACACCCTCTCTGATATTGTAAAATGCATAAAGGCAGATCCAGACAAATATACAGTACAATGAGAAAGTCATAGAATTGATGCCTAAGTAATGGTGGTCATATCAAGATGTGAAAACAGTGAAAATGTGCAATTGCCAGAATGATGTGAAAATGTGCAATTGCCAGAATGATGTGAAAATGTGCAATTGCCAGCAGAATGATGTGAAAATGTGCAATTGCCAGAATGATGTGAAAATGTGCAATTGCCAGAATGATGTGAAAATGTGCAATTGCCAGAATGATGTGAAAATGTGCATTTGCCAGAATGATGTGAAAATGTGCAATTGCCAGAATGATGTGAAAATGTGCAATTGCCAGCAGAATGATGTGAAAATGTGCAATTGCCAGAATGATGTGAAAATGTGCAATTGCCAGAATGATGTGAAAATGTGCAATTGCCAGAATGATGTGAAAATGTGCATTTGCCAGAATGATGTGAAAATGTGCAATTGCCAGCAGAATGATGTGAAAATGTGCAATTGCCAGAATGATGTGAAAATGTGCAATTGCCAGAATGATGTGAAAATGTGCAATTGCCAGCAGAATGATGTGAAAATGTGCAATTGCCAGCAGAATGATGTGAAAATGTGCAATTGCCAGCAGAATGATGTGAAAATGTGCAATTGCCAGAATGATGTGAAAATGTGCAATTGCCAGAATGATGTGAAAATGTGCAATTGCCAGAATGATGTGA
Organism: Owenia fusiformis; assembly: GCA_903813345.2. Lineage (NCBI taxonomy): Eukaryota > Metazoa > Annelida > Polychaeta > Sabellida > Oweniidae > Owenia > Owenia fusiformis. The sequence goes on from CAIIXF020000004.1 coordinate 20,094,106, forward strand.
AAATGTGCAATTGCCAGAATAATGTTAAAATGTGCAATCAGCAGATGGTAAAACAAGAAAGGTTGTTCAGATTGTTTGAAAACAACATTTCTCATGGCTATCTGTATCTAAGTATATGTGCCAAATGTAAAATGTTATCATATTTATTACTGTTTGCATGTTAAATTAAATATAAATATATTATCTATGTATGAATATATATAACATGAAATATATGTAGAAGAAATATCTGTTATTCTGTAATTTATAATGTAAGAGACAGATGATGAAATCATATTGGCGACCAATCTGGTTGAAAACATCAAATTGATCGAGTTGAATTGTTCATTTATTTTTGTTTAAAAGTGAACTTGGGAATATATATATATATTAGGCTCATACTAAGTTGAGGCAATGTATCTGAAGAAATTGTAAGATGTCACCAGAAGATAAACAAGAAGGCAAACTAAACAACAATTTATCTTACAAACTGCTCAATGTATTTCCAATGATCAGAGTTCAAGTACATCATATATACTATTCAGAAATAACTTCATTCATATAATCAATGTAGGCTAGAGTAAACTATCAATAGGCCTGTTCTCAATAAAATCAATTACTATTTCCTTGTCATGAATTTAAAATCCTCTCATTTTCGCAATGCAAAGACACATATCATAAAAAAGTATTATGAAGTAGTTCTATGTAAGTTCATCTCTCTGGTTTACTTGAGAGAAATCAATTTATTTTATCAAGACTACAAATATACACTGTAATATAGATGTATGCTGTTCGTTTATATTTTTAAAAATTCATATCTTGAAAAAGACTTATGGATTCAGGTTGAGTCTCGAAATAAATTGGTTTCTCTGAAGAACAGAATAAACATTATTTCATTTTTATATTTTAGATCGTTCATACAATACAAAGCATTTTGAGACTGAAATTGAAATTGTTTCAATAAAGAGAGAAAGATAAAAATTTATTATTCCAAGCTTTATACTAAAATAAACCTGCATGATTGATATATGCATGACGATTGTGATTATCGCCATGATGAATTTTATTCAATCCTTTTTAACGTCTGGAGTTTATAGAGTCCATTGTGATGTCAAATTATATAACAATTTGATGTCACAAAAACAATTGAAAAAGTTTATTTCTTTCCTCGTCCTCTCCCACGGCCTCGTGCACGTCCTCTGGGAGTTCGTTTAGCCGCGGTAGGCTTCTTAACAGGGACCACCTCTGGCTCAACTTCAACGGCATCTTCATCTGTCCCAAGATCATCACTCGCCTCTGCAAGCAGGATTTCCTCAGCCTCAGCGGCTGCCTCCTTTTCTTCATCCACCTTGGCTGTCTCCTCTTCTGTATCACCTCCCTCCTGAAGTTGAGATAAATATTTTACAAAATACCTGGTGTTAGCAAAATAATGTTTACTGCTGCTTTTTAACAAATCAAACAACATGGATACAACTGAATTGTCTTTTCTGATAATGCTTTAGAAGTATCACCAAAAAGCACATTCTTGTTCAAAATTATGAGATGATGATTGCAACTTAAATATTCCATAACACCAAAAAGGAACATAACAATATGTGACACTAGCTGCAATTACAACATGTTCAATAGTATGATCACAGATGCAGAACAGTTAGAACATTGCGCCAATTACGGTCACACAAATCATATGACTACAACAATATTTCACCACAAAAGAAATGCCTTAAAGGTTTGCATTTTTATTGTGATATTATATATCGTGATTAAAGATTTTATAGTGATATACCTCCTCTGCCTCATCTTCAATTGCCATTGTGATAACATTCTCTTCCATCTTCTCTTCTTCCTCCCTATGATCCTCAACTTGCTCTTCCATGGATTCATCCTCCCCATTTTGTACGGCTTCGTCAATTTCGTCATCAATAACCTACAAATAAATGTTTTTCAATTAATACATGTTTAACATATCTAGTACCCTACATACATGCTGAATCAATTTCCGAGGAGTAAATGAATACTAAGACTTTGTATTTCATCAAATTACTACTATCAATTTTAATTTTTTGCCATCCCCTTGTTGGAACAATAGCAAAATCATTCCCTTTTGGTTATTGCTAAATAAATCAAAGTGTATTCTTAAACAACACGTAAAACATACTTCATCTTTGGTCTCCTCTTTGACTTCTTCCTTAACCTCCTCTTTGACCTCGTCTTTCACTTCAACTGGTTCAGGTGTTTTCTCCACTGCCTCAGCTTTTGCCTTAGCTGCGGCAGAAGCCTTAGCAGCACGGACACGCAGGAAAGAATCTCTCTTCTTGATTGCTTCCTGGAATACAATTGTATCCTATATGTTATATGCCAATCCAAATCATAATATATGAAACATGCTAAAATAATATTTATAGATTGCATGAATTTTATTTTTGTCATGGCTGGCATAATAACAGTAGATGACATTTTATGGCACCGTACCCACATAAAAGGGCACATGAGCACAAATATATCAAAAATATTACCTTGACTTTCTCATAGTGAGGCAGAGAAGTACAATGGGTGACCTTGGCTGCAGTTTGATTGTTGTAGAACTTGTGGCACAACTTACAGAAAAATCCAGATACAGGAACCACATACTCTTGACCTAAAATTAAAACTTCAATTATATTCTCATCCTCTGAAGAGTCAAAAAATATCTAAGTGATCTCTCGCTCTCCAGAAATAAAACAAGTGTATTTTTTTAAAATAACCCAGAATTTGGATGAACATGCTCATTAAGTGAGATTGAATGAATATGTTTATGTTATATTTTCAAAATCTGCCTGTTTCAGCAAAATGAGATAACTTGCCTAAATTCAAGTACAGATACTTGATGAACTTCATGAACAACTTGATAACTCCACTAGACATTCAGATTTTTTTTATCATACTATACTGCACTTTTTAATGATTCTTAAGTAATTCATATAACCTAGGGTTCATGAGCAGGAACCTCTTAAGTTAGGACTTCCTGAATCAATTGGTGTAACCAACAATATAATGGTGGCATAGACAGCAATGGTCTCTAGCAATCTAAAACTTTACAAAATTTCTGTTAATGACCCTCTTCTTACGAGGCTATAATTGAGGCTATAATTGAAGTATAGTGTAAAGTGCATTTTCTTAATGTGTATTCATTCAACATATAATCTTGTAATCATACAGATTTAGGTGAATAAAATGAAGTTGTTCTCACCAACAGCGAGTTCAGGGCTGTATTCATCAGGTACACTGACAGTAATCTTCTCCTTCAACTTCTCCTTTTTCTCCTCTTCTGCTTTTGCCTTCTCAGTTTTCTCCTTCTGAAAGAGACAGTGAAAGTATATGAATTATACAAGACATTAACATGCAAAATGTAACCACATGCCATTTGTTACAGATGCCGACCGCCGGATGCCAACTGCCAGATACCATCACTTTTGGTGGTGCCATAAAAATCTGATATTTTAGAACCAGAGCCTTTTACAGCCTACTACACAAAGAGCAATTTTTCGTTTAGTATCAACCTTGGACTTTTTCTTTTCACATTAATCCAGATTACCGTGAAATTCAAAATCAATTCAGAAACAGAATATTTTCATTTAAGATCCCTAGTTGTAAGTTACCTTTTCTCGTTCCTCGCGTTCTTTGTGCCTTTGTTCTCTTTTCTCCCTTCTTTCTTTCTCTTCTTCTTCTTTCTGTGCCTTCAACTTGACCTGCAGCTCTGCCTTGTTCTAAAAAACATTTAATATTCATTCATCATAGAATGTCTGTTCTAATTGTAGTAAATTAGGGTGTTTGAAATCCCTATCCCTCAACTAAATCTTGAATTCAGTCTTGAAGTACAAATACATCAAATACAGACGTATGCCCTAATTGCTGTGAATTAAATGTGTACACTAATTATTTATTTGTCGTCTTATTTGTGCATTTACCAATTATCTATCCTTTGGCCTTGATAAATAAAAGGATATGTATAAACAGAAACAAGGCATTAACATGACAAAATGTCACCACCTAGTTGCTCACAATATTATGAGTTCAAACTTAAGTCAGATTTGAATTTCTGAGAACTTGTAAAGTCAAATTTGAACTTCTGAAAAGATGTAGATGATTTGAAATTTTTTTTTAGTCAATTTGAAGCAAGTTGAAAACAGACCTTTTTGACCTTTTTGACCTTGAGAAGGTCATTAAAGGTCAAATGTCAAATCTAAAGTCAGATTTGAATTTCTGAGAACATGTAGATGATTTTGAAAAAAAAATTAGTCAATTTGAAGCAAGTTGAAAAAAGACCTTTTTGACCTTTTTTGACCTTGAGAAGGTCATTGAAGGTCAAATGTCAAATCTAAAGTCATATTTGAATTTCTGAGAACATGTAGATGATTTTGAAAAAAAATTTAGTCAATTTGAAGCAAGATGAAAAAATACCTTTTTGACCTTTTCTGACATTGAGAAGGTCATTGAAGGTCAAATGTCAAATCTAAAGTCAGATTTGAATTTCTGAGAACATGTAGATGATTTTGAAAAAAAAATTTAGTCAATTTGAAGCAAGTTGAAAAAAGACCTTTTTGACCTTTTTTGACTTTGAGAAGGTCATTGAAGGTCAAATGTCAAATCTTAAGTCAAATCTAAAGTCAGATTTGAATTTCTGAGAACACGTAGATGATTTTGAAAAATTTTTTTAGTCAATTTGAAGCAAGTTGAAAACAGACCTTTTTGACCTTTTATGACCTTGAGAAGGTCATTGAAGGTCAAATGTCAAATCTTAAGTCAAATCTTAAGTCAGATATGAATTTCTGAGAACACGTAGATGATTTTGAAAAAAAAATTTAGTCAATTTGAAGCAAGTTGAAAACAGACCTTTTTGACCTTTTTTGACCTTGAGAAGGTCATTGAAGGTCAAATGTCAAATCTAAAGTCAGATTTGAATTTCTGAGAACATGTAGATGATTTTGAAAAAAAAATTTAGTCAATTTGAAGAAGTTGAAAAAAGACCTTTTTGACCTTTTTTGACTTTGAGAAGGTCATTGAAGGTCAAATGTCAAATCTTAAGTCAAATCTAAAGTCAGATTTGAATTTCTGAGAACACGTTGATGATTTTGAAAAAAAATTTTGTCAATTTGAAGCAAGTTGAAAACAGACCTTTTTGACCTTTTTTGACCTTGAGAAGGTCATTGAAGGTCAAATGTCAAATCTTAAGTCAGATTTGAATTTCTGAGAACACGTAGATGATTTTGAAAAAAAATTTTAGTCAATTTGAAGCAAGTTGAAAACAGACCTTTTTGACCTTTTTTGACCTTGAGAAGGTCATTGAAGGTCAAATGTCAAATCTAAAGTCAGATTTGAAGGTCAAATGTCAAATCTAAAGTCAGATTTGAATTTCTGAGAACATGTAGATGATTTTGAAAAAAAATTTAGTCAATGTGAAGCAAGTTGAAAAAAGACCTTTTTGACCTTGAGAAGGTCATTGAAGGTCAAATGTCAAATCTAAAGTCAGATTTGAACTTCTGAGAACATGTAGATGATTTAGAAAAAAATTGAAGTCAGTCTAAACAGTATTTGTTAAGTTATAGGAAGTTGTAAGAAATTGTTACAGACGCCAACCGCCAGACGCCGGACGCCAACCGCCGGACGCCAACCGCCGGACGCCAACCGCCGGACGCCAACCGCCGTCGCAAAAAAACGGAGACCATAACAATATGTCACCACTTTTGGTGGTGACATAATAACAGACACCTAGGTTGTCGAAAGAGAACCTATCATCAAGTCTCTTTACTCTCTTATCTCTCCTTACTTATTTCATGACAGAGAAAACTGTGTTAGAATCTGGGTAGACAGGATATGATGCGTTCCTTTACATTCAACTGCAAATGTCAATGGAGTAAGCCACAAGTTAAAATTAGATTCAGTAACACTAAACTGAAACTGAGTATTTATCATTCAAAAGAGTAAAATAAATTATCTACTGTTTTGTTTGTAATGTTATATTACAATGAATGGTGGTACAAAGTTCAATGGTCCTTGCAAAACAGTTCTTTTTCTCAAGACTGGGTCAGAATGCAAAAATATGAAAAGAGCATATTTTGTTCATCATGTTGACAGGCAAATGTATTTTGCAAACCCTCACAAGGGGTTTCAGCAACTGAATGTCAAATTCATATTAAAATATGAAATAAGAGGAGGAAAAAATCAATCTAATTGCACAGATTTATATTATCAACAATGAGTCTGAAATCTTTGAGAAAAGTGTCATAAAATAGATTTTAAGGACAATTACAGTGTTGTTTTAAGCACTTGGTGTTTGCCTACACAATCTCAACAGTAAAGCCTACATGTTAATCTTTTTAATATCTTATTTCACAACCTAGGGCAACAATTGTAAATATAAATGTAGAATGTTTAGCATTCTCAACTTATAAATTAACTCCACGTATATAATAATGAACAGAAGTCCAATGCAGCATTTACGAAATAAACCATTATCCTATCATATTGCATCAGTTCAGACAGAAAATAATGAAAATCCTCAACCTTCTAAAAATCTGATGCTAAACATAGAACCTAATTATGGTAACCTAAGACACAAGATATTGTATTACAGTTAGCCTTAAGATGACCTCAATAAGTGTAACAACATAAACAAACAGACATTAAACAATGCTGATATGCACAGAGGATAAACAGGATAATGTGAAACACTAACATAGTGTAATCAAGTTTAAACAAACAAACATCATTTTAGTAGATCAGAAGAACATTTGCCTGTTCAGGGGGCTTTATTAGGATCAGAACAAATTTCCCAACAACTAGTGTTTTAAGTTTCAGTAAAGTTTCAAGTTACCTTTTAGGACCAAGATGCCTTTCTTAGAGACATTCAATCTTTAAGAAGGTGAAAGGTAAAATGGAGTTTCAAGATTAGCACAAGCAGTTGCAGTAGAGAGGAAGTTACACATACAAATAATTCTGTTGAAAATTAAAAGGGAATAAAGGAAACTTTGATCAATAAATCAAAGATGTGGGATTTTACAAATTTTCCCCTTCAGCTTACATTACTTACATTTGTCTCCATGGCAACACTGAAACACATATCAACACAGAACTGCCCAAAACATTGCCAATGTTACCATGCAACAGTTGCTTGCACTGGAGTGCCATCTATACCAATATTACCAGATGGGACTGAAAAACTCCTCATGTTTGACTGCACAATAAGGACAGTAAACAACGAAACATTTCAAGGTCTTCCAAGAAATATAACAAGTGTTATATTGAAGAATCTTAATGCACCAGACCATGAAGGAACTGTATTTATAGAATACAGGGCATTTACAGGCTTGGAAAACATCCAGGAATTAGAGATGTCACAAATGAGTCTCCAGTTGTATGAGGCACATGAAGCCTTCTACCCATTGGTGAGTTTCAACCAAGAGATTTTACACCACCTTTTCACATATCCAGGAGATGCTAATATTGCTGATACATTGCTTCTTCTTTATTTTTTATTTTTAATATGCTATTATTATTCAACAAATGTCTTTTTACACTGATCCAGTGTATACAAAGATGTGTCTGCTGTTGGAATTTGTCAATAAATCAATTGTGACATAAAGAAATAAATAAAACAGATATTTGGATTTTTAGATACATATAAATTAATTCTGTATGTACCTGTATAACCAACAGTTCCTTGCTTACTTATTTTCTTCTTCAAAACATGACAACCATTTGTCCCAATTCTATTTAACTGAGATTTGGCTGAGGCATCCTTAAACCTTGCTTTAGCCTTAATAAGTTTTATATATCAAACATTTTCACCTCAGCATATTGTCAATCCTGCATCTCTGGCAACCCCCAGCAATTGCAGAAGGGACACTAACAATTGGACTATTTTCCAGTGGAATCTACACCTGTTGAACATGAGTGACAACAACCTTGTGAACAAAGATGTCTTCCCCATGCTTTACAACATCTCACATTTAGAGACACTTGACTTGAGCCACAACTGGATCACAAGCCTACAACCAAACATAGCAACAAAACTGCTCCAATTGAGGCATCTGAATCTAAATGGGAACCAATTTAAATCCCTAGAGGCCATCACACAGGGCGTTTACTTAGCAACAAAATTGCAGTTTTTGGATATTGGATCTGCATTGAATATGCAACACCAAGTTATCTTCAAACTCAATGCACTCAAATACTTCACTCAACTTGAAACGTTGATACTCAACGGGAATTATCTCAATTATCTTGAAAATGATTTTTTCGAAAATTGCAGCCAATCATTATCAAGAATTTATTTTCGAGGTTGTTATATTTTAAGAATTGACACAAATGTGTTTGAGAAAATATCCCCCATTGAATTGCTAGACTTTAGTGAATCTTTGGTTCCCATTGAAATTGTACTTAATTCTCTGAAGAACGTGAATATTTCAGAATTGATATTTCAAAATTACTTTAATTACCATGAAATGGAAATAACACTCGAGTTAATGGCATTACTAGAGAAGTCAGGAGTGAGGAAGATTGATTTCTCAGGTGGGGCGGTTAAAACCATTGGGCAACTTGCATTCTCACCACTAGTACATCTAACAGAGTTACATATGCAAAGAAACAGCATCCACTTTATAGGGAAAGATGCATTTAAAGGACTGATAAAATTAAAGATCTTATACTTGCAAAATAACCATCTTAGTGTATTACCAGAAGGTATATTTTCAGATTTATATTCTTTGACGTTACTTAAATTGAACAGCAACAATTTACTAGGAGTTGATGAAAATCTATTTCTTCATTCAACATTGTTGGAAGAATTAGATTTGTCTGACAACAGCATTGCAGATATGCCAGATAATTTGCTCTCTGGGTTGTTGAACATGAATATTTTAAGCCTCGCAAAATCATTAAAATCAATGAAACAAACAAAATGGAGAGATCAATTGCTTGGAATGAGGAAGCTACAAAAATTGAATTTACGAGGTAACGGAATTACAACGCTTGATGTTGACAGTTTTCAGAACTTAGAATCATTGAGTTATTTGGATATTTCTGGAAATAGACTACAAACTATACCAGTTGGTATATTTGATACTGCAAGGACAGAATTAAGGGTTATATATGCCCAGAACAATCTTATTACAACTCTAGATGCTAGGCTTTTCAAACAACTTCATCTTACCAATTTGGATATCTCAGTAAATCCTTTCAACTGTGAATGCAAACTTGCAGGTCTTGCAGAATGGATTTTCAACAACAGTATTATCCTGAATTCAACCCATACAAAGTGCTTCACTCCACAATCTTTAAGAAACACTCCTCTGTACCGTTATGCAAATCAAACAGCAAATTGTAATATTCCACACGGTTACACATTACCAGCAGGATACATTGTACTATTTGTTCTTTTGATACTGGTTGCTATGGTAACAACAGGGGCTACATACTTGAAGTGTAAAAGACGTCAATCAGAAGCAAGGATTGAATATGGAGCCATTAATACTGATGAATAGTAACCTCATAACTTACAAAACTAATTTGTTTGTATATAGTTGTAATTTTGACACTTTTGTGATTTTACATAATAGTTTTTTCAATTCATGGATCGAATATTATACATAGTACTATATATGAATATTATGTATTATAACATTATTATATTATATATTTTATTTATTCTTCAAGTACATTCACACCCCTTGGGGTCAAGTACATGTACAAACAAAAAATTATAACAATTATAAAGGAAGGAAAAAGAAGACATTTACATGTAAAAAAACGACTTAACTATTAGTATTACTATTAATGATGATGATGCATTGGAGCACTAGAGATATAGCTATTGGTATATTATATATTTTATATATAAATCAGATCAGAAATTGTAAGATTTGAAACAAAATTACAAATTGTTGAGAAACCTTAAAAGAGTTAACAACCCATCAAAATATGTTTTTCATATAAAATATTGTCAATTTTTTAAAAATATAAACAGCAAATGTAGCACAACAAACCCAGTGATCATTTTTCTGTTGAGTAAAACTTCCTGTAGCCTACTGTCATTTTCACAGAACAAACATAATATTGCATTCCAAGCTATATAAATCAAAATCATTCACAACCACTTTTGAAGCGACTATAAATGTACCCAAGTAACATATCAGCTGGTTATTGAATAAATGTGTTTGTAACTTACATCTTTGTGGCTCTTGGTGTTGAGATGGTCGCAGTAGACAGAGTAGTTGGCAAACTTGCCAGTCTTACACAGAATACAACCCTTATCACATAGTCTCTGTCTTCGCTGCAACACAAAATGGTCATAAACTGTTAAACAAATCATGGCTTAGCTAAGGATTTGGAAGAAAGTGGTTGAAATGACATTATGGACTAGTTACCTATATGTATTTAACAAAACTTTGTTATAAACCGATGAGCAACTGTACATCCAAACAACCCTCAAATTCAGACACCTCTCAACAATGTAAACTCCTTTTCTTGGTCCAAAATATGTTTTCTCTCATTGACATATAAAACCTTGAAATGTGAACACCTGCTAATCCGAACAATTAGTTTCACTGCACGTGCAACTGCCTGAAAACCAATTTACAAGGAAAAATCATCCAAACTGACATATCCTGGGGAAAACAACGTAAAGATCTGAGAATGTCTCACCTTATGTTCAGAGTCTCTGTAGTGTTGCTGGAGGCCTCGGACACCAAAGTGTTTCTGGCAAATTGCACATTCACCAGGAGAAGGTCTGCAAGTAAAATATAAAAATAATGAAATATCCTGCATGTGTAAACTGTCCTAGAGGCTAGATTTTTTGCATTTCTGTTGACATTTTTAAAAGTATAGTACAGTGGAAACTATTGAGAACATTTGAAAAGAAACTCAAAGAAATCTACTCAATTTCTACTCATCAATTATACTGTTTTAAAAAGTTTTTGAGCCTCTTGGTTAAAATTGAAGCAAGTTATTTTCTATCTGCTTGAAAATCTGCTATATCCATGTTTGACTATTGGCTGGCACTTATACCTCTATCCTCTAAAACTTACTTCTTGGCATATTTCTTCTCGACTTCTCTCAGATGCTCAGCAACTTTTTTCTTCTGCTCTTCTGCAGACAAGTTATCGCTGCTCTGATCTTTGCCTCCTGCAAGTGACGCCATCTTTTCAGCATGACGTCGGCCACTCATGTGGCGTTTGAAGCTCTAAAATCAAGTATAATCAAGAATAAGAAGCATGACCTTTCAATAATAGTATTAGGTTTTACTTTGTGGATGCTGACTGAAAGTGCTGTTAGTAAAGAGTGGAGAATACATAGAGAATAATATGGAACTAATCTTTAGAGAGCAAACAATACCAAGACTGTAGCTTAAAAGTGGTGAAACTATGATAAATAGACTTTTTAAAATGCCACTGCGAACAGCTTTGAGACACTTGGGAATAATAATAACACTCCCTGTAATGACATAATATGACATGACATTTGTTATACTTACACTCTCATCACACTTGACATTGCAGGCATGACATAACATGACATGACATTTTTTATACTTACACTCTCAGCACACTTGACATTACAGGCATGACATGACATTTGTTATACTTACACTCTCATCACACTTGACATTGCAGGCATGACATAACATGACATGACATTTATTATACTTACACTCTCATCACACTTGACATTGCAGGCATGACATAACATGACATGACATTTGTTATACTTACACTCTCATCACACTTGACATTGCAGGCATGACATAACATGACATGACATTTGTTATACTTACACTCTCATCACACTTAACATTGCAGGCATGACATAACATGACATGACATTTGTTATACTTACACTCTCATCACACTTGACATTGCAGGCATGACATAACATGACATGACATTTGTTATACTTACACCCTCATCACACTTGACATTGCAGGCATGACATAACATGACATGACATTTGTTATACTTACACCCTCATCACACTTGACATTGCAGGCATGACATTCCATCATCAGCTTGGGTGGCTCACTCTCCTTAAACAAAAAAATGAAAGCATAAGCTGCAGTGAAGGTCATCTTTCTCTGTTTAACTAAAATGGAATCATGTGTTTTGAAAAGGGACCACTGACTACAAAACCTTAATCAACTACTGAACAGCTATTTTTGTGTGAGCCCTTGTCACTCTGTAAATAAATATTACTGTTAAACATCATCTAATTTTTGGAATCTTATCATAATTTTGTATATTTCTTTCATTTTTTTTCATTTTTTTAATTAAAAATATTCATTCTCTAAATTTAAATCAAATACATAATAACACTTGACACTTTTAATAAGTATATCAGCGTGAAAACATTTAAATAGTAATCTGAGTCACATGGAATTGAGAAAAAAAGAACGTAACAGTTAAAAATATATACTCAGTCAAATGAGAATATTGAATTTGAATTTCTACATAAACATGCTAGAGCAAAGTACTTTTGAAAAGCAAAATTCTGGTGAGAGGTGCTGCCTTCAGTTTGAAACTGCATATTTCATTAACAAATAAAATCATATAATATATTAAGGCTCTGCTACCTTTTCTTCCTTAGCCTTAGATTTGTCACCAGTATCTTTCTTGTCTTTTTCATCATCCTTCAACTTTTCCTCCTTCTTCTCTGAAGATTTCTCCTCTTTAGGTTTTGTCTCGACAGAGCGTTCCTTGTAATTCTTCTTTACAGTGACTTTGATGTCTTCTGGTTTGGCCTCAGATGTCTCCATAGGGGCATCCTATTAAATAGTTTGAAATAAATTAATGGAGACGTAGAAGACAGTATTAAACTTTAGCAATCAATCACAATACACTTGGCATTCATCGCGTTTCACATGGACATGATGAATACATTTTGATGCCGACATAATTTGAATAACTTATAAATTTAATAATGCTTAAAAGGTTATACATGTATATGTGAAGAACCAGTGAGAGAATGTTCTAATACATTAGGTAAAGATTTCATTTTGAACATTTTAAGGTTTATACTATAGTTAGAATACAGTAAATTACAAGTACTACAGAAAAATGCCATGGGCAATGTCAAAGCCTAGCAACAGGCTTGTATCTTAATTCCTTTATATTTTGAATACATTCTGCTGAACATACCTCAACATCATCAGTTGGCTCTTCAGGGTCATACTCCTTCTCTTCTGAAATATAAAACAAATTTCTTTTATTAACATGTTTGTCTGCACAGTCTAGAATACAGACACAAGAACACCTGAGATAGTTCAAATGTTGGATTATTGCTAGTTTGTTGGGACTGCATATTAGACTGTAATACTGTATTTCATAATATAAAAGAGTATCCCATATGTACAATAATAAGTTATACATATTTTATTACTCAGTTTTAGAGGTGCCAATGCACTAACATCCAAATAACCTCAGTCTATATCTTAAGACATCATGAATGTTTATGTAATGCCTCAGTCACATTTGATCTACGGCAACCATACAGCAGCCATAGCTTCCTACAATTGAGAGAAATATGCAGTATAAAGTAAAGAGATAAACAGTACAATGTTGATTTTCAATATCGATTCTGTGAAGCTACGGCCGCCATATGCACGCTTTGGAGTAAATGTGACTGAGGCTTAATTCTTGCAATAATAATTATATACTTGAGCCTATAAAATCATGAAGGATTTGGTAGCTGAAAAAGAATATGTGAATACAGTGTGTGTCAATATCAACTGAATGGAGTCTAAGAAACAGTGTGACTCTAGACAAGGGAAACATGTTCTCATATGACTAACTAAGGTACATGGTCCAGCTGTCCACCATCAGAAGAAGATACAGGAGAAGACTTCCAGCTTTATTGTAGAATAGAAATGTTAATTCATATCATCAGCTAGGTGTGTGTGGGGGCATTCAGTTGGATACAATACTAGCAGTATAATGCATCACCATAAAAGGGACAAACCACATCATTGTTGATTACCATTGCATTGGTCTATTATATGGACGAGACCAAAGAGAATTGCATCACATTTCAGCATCATTAAAACAAACCTTAGTTAGTCATATGAGAACAACTCATTGGAGACTCATTTGCCAAATAATTTGGAATACACACATCTTTCAGATAATCACTTAATTTCATCATGCATTTTTGACATCTGACTTAGTGACTTTTATTATTTGGACATTGGAAACCAACGCACTTGTTTCTCAATATTTTACCAAGAGGATAATAATCTAAAGAAGCCAAGCCATTGACACTACTGTAAATGTTAACCACATATCTAAAGAAAATGAATTGATCCGAACCTCAAAAATTTGGAACCAGAAGAAATATTTACCCATGATGCAACTTAATTGCATTTGAGAAGAAATATCTAACCCATAATGCAACCAGTCCTGCTGAAATTTGTAGATGAGAACTAAATATATCCCACAATGCAATCCGCTGACATTTGTGAAAGAGTGCTTATACTTTTGGGATGAGATTAAAATCCCTCAAGTTAATATAACGATGCAATAAACTTTGACTGTTTACCTTTATCTGTATTTGTGAGAAATTTAGACATGCAACATATACAAATCAACCAGATTATACACGTAAATGCAGAAAAAGACATCAGTTGTCGAGAAGACATGTATTCTTAGCAGCAGGTTTTGTTACTATGGGAACCATTTTTATGGTGATTGATACTATGGTGATTGTTGAGAAGATTTGACATAATACTAAACCTTTAACTGGTGTTGTCTTTTCTTTCTTGGAAGGAGTTTCCTTCTTGGGATCAGCACTCCGGTTGCGACTTGGACGTCGATCACGATCATTTCTTCGACTCTGTGGAAAATATGATGAATAAATGGACTCTTCCATTCATAATGAAGATATAGGTGAGGTCATATTGTAACAGAGGGGTCCATGGCAAGGCAAGGTGTCGTCTGCACCAAAGATGTCAAGGCTTACATCACAAGGAAACAACAAAAAGCTGACACCCCTTGAGGGACCATATGGATATATCCATTTTGAAAAAGGGGGGTTAAAATGTCATCTATGTATGAGATTGGCCCAAGTATCAAATGGGACTTTGGGGTTATGATTCCCATCTATTTTTCACAAGCTGAGTATGAATAGGGGCTTAACATGTGAGCTTGAGAGATTCATCAAATCTAAAAATA
Organism: Owenia fusiformis; assembly: GCA_903813345.2. Lineage (NCBI taxonomy): Eukaryota > Metazoa > Annelida > Polychaeta > Sabellida > Oweniidae > Owenia > Owenia fusiformis. The sequence continues at coordinate 20,109,279 of CAIIXF020000004.1, forward strand.
AATGTAAACATGCCATCTGCAAATCAGGTTTGGCTATTATAAGGGGAAGAGTTATTTTTTATTCCGAGCACTTTGGTTAATGCAGTCAGGCTTCAGATATCTTTCATTTTGAAAGAATTCAGAATTTCAAAATATTGCAGTTTTGTTCCCTTTTCCAGCTAATATCCAGCTAATTGTCAAATGGCACAGCCCCAAGAATGTAATGGCAGCTGGTAGTCCAAATAAGTTTCGGAGATAAAAATCCATCTTCAAAAGATAATCCATCTTTCAAAGATGTAATGCAATTGAAATGATCATATGAGGGACAGCATGTTGTGGAGCAATACAAACAAGGGAACGGTTTAATTTCATCCAATGTAAAAATGGATTGGAGGAAAATGAGTGATGCATAACAGGGAAAGGTCATCACTTCAATCATATAAGACAAATAATATATTGATTTCCTAAATCTTCAACAGATTTGGTATCACTTTGGTATCACATCCAATCACAATATTTGTAAGGAAGTTCCACATACATTCAGAAATGCTGCAATTCTGTAAGAAAAAGTGGGAAAATATTAACGAAATAATGATCATTGAATTTCATTTCATAGGAAAGGATATTTGTGTTACAAAACTTCAATGGGGATCTCTAGAATAAAGTTAACTACATTCTGTTTGTTACGAGTCCCATCATGCAACATAACAGTTGCAGATGGAATCCCATAATGCAATAGACAACAGATGAGTTCTCATAATGAAACATAGCTTTCAGAAATTCAAACAGAGTGGTTTAAACACAGAAACACTAAAGTGAGTTCAACATTTATAGAAACATTGTGCTGCTTACAAGATTATGTGACAATTTTATAACAAAGTGCAAGTGTTGAACAATGAGTAGAATTCCTACGAATAGACCAATGACAAGCAAAGCACAGCAATATGAGCAAGTTGTATTTGAACTTTAAACTCAACTCTTTTAAACACCGAAAACTGTTAAAGTAAATGTGAAATATAATAGGAAAGAAAGTTCATGTCATGACGAGTAAAAGTCAACAATATTAGAGAAAATAACATTTTAAGGATTATTGTGGAGCTAGCATGGGATACACGATACATTTGGTTGTTTTGCATGTACAGTACATGTATTTTTGTAATCCATGAAATTTTACAGCTTTTCTACAGCAGAAGCAGGCAGAGTAGAAAGTGTGTCCCATGATCCAAGACAACAGAGAAGACGATATGAAGTCCCATGAATCCAATTTCATTGATGCTGAATTTATTGGTTCAGTCATCTCAGGGGAAAAATGTTAATGATTGTACAAATGTTTACACATGAAAAACATTAAAGTGTAATGTAAAAACTACACCTTTCAAATATAAGCATTTAGAATGAGAGAAAATATACATGTACATACGATGATAGATGGGAAAACTAACTAGGAGCCCTTCCCTGTGGAATTGATGAAGCTGGAAAATGTAATGTAAATTATTATGACAATGAATTTCATACCTCACTGCTACGACGCTGTCTCTTATTTGAATCATGATCTCGAGAATGTGGACGCTTTCCACGATCCCGATCTCTATCTCTACGATCATTATCGCGTCCTCTGGATCTGTTATCACGCCCAGGGCTACGAATAATGTTGCCATGACGGTCACGCTCACGTTTGTCAGCCTGGCGACTACGTATCACTGCCCGTGCACGCTCCGCCTCCAATGGGGAAAATAGGGGTTTTGCTCCCAGAATGCCAGGCCCACCTACAAGAGATTGAGTTGCATTACACAGGAACATGAGTTGCATTTCACAGGAACATGAGTTGCATTACACAGGAACATGAGTTGCACTACACAGGAACATGAGTTGCATTACACAGGAACATGAGTTGCATTACACAGGAACATGAGTTGCATTACACAGGAACATGAGTTGCATTACACAGGAACATGGAAGTGTCTTTTGTAGAATCACACTGTTTTATTTTAATACTGACGAGCTACATTATATACATTGGATATCTTATGTACAGTTAATTTTGTTACTTAAAAATTCCATTAAAACAGCGATTCAAATATTCTAAACAAAATGTAACCAAGATTATTCTTAAAAGATACATAAAGTGTCCAATGAGTACTTTAATTTTTAATGATTTCGATCTAATATTACATCACCATAAAGACAGTGTTCCTTACCCATATTAGGCTGCATGTTTCTTGCCATGTTTTGCTGCATGTTGCCTTGGAAACCCTGCATGTTTTGCTGCAGTTGCAGTTGCTGTTGCATTCTTTGTTGTTGCAGCATCTGCTCTTGTTGTTGCTGTAGCATTTGCTGTTGTTGCTTTATCTTCATTTGCTGTTGCATCTCCTGTTGACGTAATGCTGCCTCTTGCTGTTGTTGTCTCAGAGCCTCCTGGAAATAGTCTCAGAGAATAAACTTGTAGTTTGTATTGTATTTTGTTTAACATCAATGAAGGTGAGCAATACCTCTTGGGTATGTCCCGTATATGTACAGGGTCGTAATTGACGCAAATAATCCTGAAAGACAGACCCAGAAACCCCTCATTGGAGGAGTCCTGTGTTCTTTTAAGTGCACCCATACATAGGCATACAAGTACACACCACAGCCTTTTTAGAAGTCGTGGACCACTCAAAACAGTCTCAAAACAAAATGTTGAATCTTTCATAATATGTGTACTTTAGGGACCAGTAAACTGAGATGATAACAATAATCCATTAAAAAGTATCAAACATTTTCCAAGCTGAAGACCGAGCAATTGACTTGCAAACTTGTATGGAAGGAATTAACTATTTAATACGCAAAACACCATAAAAAATCTTGGTAATTCACAAATTCAATATAAATGCAGTTTACAACACTGCTCCAAGTACCTGTTGTTGTTGCCTTAGCAAGTCTTGTTGTTGTTGTTGCTGAAGTCGCTGTTTTTCTTGCATGAGCTTCTGCTGGTGGCGCACTTCAACCTGCATGTCCTGTTGTTGTTCTCCTACGATCTTGTTCTGTGTGACAGTGATGGCATCCTTAAGAAGGTTGGCAGCATATTCCAACTGAGTTGTTGATAAAGGTCCTGCAGACTGATCTGAACAACAAAAGGTTGAAGAAATAAGCCATATATTAGTTAAACTTATCTCCACTATTGGCAGTCTGATAATGAAAAAACATGAGGCTACAATGGCCAAAAAACATGTTATTAAAAAATGGCAAATTTCAAAGGTACAAGTACACATAGTTCCAACGGATGTTTGAAGATTAACATTTAACATTGGCAGTTATCATTTTGATGATTCATATTTCCACAACTATGTGCTGACTCAACTAGATAACACAAACAGTAAGCCCAAGGTGCAGCAAATCCCACTGAACAGTGTAGACAACACTGAAATCATGTCTCAAAATGGCCATCATAGATGTATAGCCAAGAGATACAGCGTCATTCTTGCATGTTTATACATAGGCATATAATTTATCAACAAATTCAATCCACCACCATTTTTTCAAATACCTACCCTTTAAACAAGTTGACAAAAAAACTCCAGTTAAAGTAGAAACTGTCGAAGGACCTTCATAGAAAATGGCTGACATTTGAACCCTTTATTAGCCAGTCTGGGCAATAATTCAAATACCCAATATTGTTTCTGTACTACTAGTGTACACATGCCAATTGCATGTTCTGCTGGAAAGCCAATTTTGAAAATAACCACTGGTTAAATATGATTGCCATTTTAGTGCAAATCTTAGAGTAGTATTTTAGTTACAACTATAAAACTGTAATATTAATGTTTTTAATTCCAAAAATTAGTTCAAAATCTAATTAAATAAAAAATATAGTGAACTTCTTGAAAAATGGCAGTTTTAAACACGCTATATTATGAGTTTTGCTATAACTGGAAAATAGTGTAGTGATATACAGATATTTTACTTACTTGATCTTGAAGACGGAGTGTTGTAGGATGAATCAAATTTGCTCTCATTTGAACCATTGAAATTCCTGGAATACATACAGGCAAAGTAAATATATCAGGGCTTTTAATAACAGAGATCATTTCAGTATGCATATTATTTTGCAGTTTGGCAGATTGCTCCATCAATATAAATATTTGCCAAAACCAGTTCAGCCTTGACGAGTATAATATTGAAAATTCTTTACATAGTAATAATATGATCACAACCAAGTCTGTTTTGTTTTGTTAGGTAGTGAATCAATTTAAGGTCTGAATGGGGTGGGTGACTTCAAGGGCCATTGCTGCAACAAGATCAACATTTATACAGCTGATTCATTCATATTAATAAACTATAGCAGGCAATGTGTTTCAATGATCTCCAATATTAAAGATGTTGTGAATTACATGCCATCCTATGAAGTTTAAAACCATGTTGAAAACTTAAGAAATTGTGACATATTGAGATGTTATGGGCACGAATAAAATAAAATGCTTTGCAGGATTGTACCTAATTTTTAGCCAGGGGGAACGTTTTCACAACAATACCAAGAGAATATTGAGGTCATGGCTACCTGGTGATGGTGAAATAAAACTTACCCAAGAATACTTGAATTGCCCATGGGTGCCTTAGAACCTCCAGAATTCTGTAAGTAACAATAATGAATTTCGTAAATAACATACAATACTAAAATATTTTACAATGAAGAAAAAAAAATTATACTGTTCGATATTTGGCACATTCATGCCTACTAATATGGGCAATCTTTTGGTCAATAATGCCAACCTCCTTCTTGATGAAAATTCAAGATGGTTACCAAAATTGTTGATACCCTGAACAGCCTTCTTCAAGAAAATCATTCTTTCTCAAACTAAAATCAAATATGCAATTCCTACCCCTCTTATATTAGATCCACCATATTGATCCTGTGCAGGGCCATCTCCAAGGAGACCAAATGAGCCAAGGTTCTGCTGCTGCATCTGATTCATCATACGCTGTTGCTGTGGAGTGTCACCTAGCAACCCTGGGTTTCCACCTTGATGACCCATTCCCGAAGGACTCCCAAGAATGCTACGTGTGGCTGCTGCGGCATTGCTCATAATCGTGTTCTGGCTCATACCACCCATTGACATACGATTTGCGCTACTTGTTTGTCCACCCATCATGCCTCTGTTATTTCCCATCATGCCTCGATCCTGAGTATCACGATCCAGCCTTGTGCGATCTTCCCGACCTCCCATTCTTCTGTGATCCTGAGACATTGGGGGTGCCATTGCACGGTCTCTATCACGACCCATGATACCTCTATCACGTGATCCCCCTTGATTGCGATACATAGACATAACTAAAGCTGATCAGTATCTGCAACTAGAAATATATGCCATAGGTTACAAGGAGAGTTATCTTAGCCCTGAGCAAACTTCGATGTATGGGGTTTGTTACTTCGTCATGGGATTATTTTGACCATGGCTAATAATTCAGTCATCTTGGATGAAGATCTCACCCATGGATTGGAGATTTTGATATATCTTTGAAAATTTCTGAAAAAAATCATGGTGGACTGTGTAAATTGAAAATATAAGCCAATGTCGATATAATAGCCTTATGGTCAACACAGCCCAGGAACAAATTAACCCCATCCGTCGATGTTCGACGGAGGACCCAGCTTATATCAAAATGAATAATTGTCTTCCAAAAATTATCTATAATTGACAAAAATGAGTTTCATTGATATTAATTTTTGATTACAAAGCATTTTAAGGAATTGGAACTGTAAATAAGTTAGGTCTTAGGGTCAAGTTGAAGTTTCAATGTTGAACCTAAAATATTTTCAATCCATGTTTGTTTTTTGAAACTTAAATAATAAAGTGAAATCTCCAACAGGCAAGGTCATAAACCAAGACAGCAGACTGCGGAAATTTGAATTATTTTCGGAAAAAATAAAATCTCATTATACCCTTTGCCTCCTAGTTCACTCCCAAATAATTTGGGTAGGTATATATGTGCAGCATGGCCAATTTTGGCTTTGAGCATATAATATGCAAATTGGCCAATTTGAGAGGAAAAGACATGGAAAAATTGTCTAAGAAAGTACCCCTTTTCAGTCACAATTCAGCTTTTCTTCAAAAATTGTATTAAATTTGTTAAATCAGTTGCTGAGACCTGGGACAAATCACTAGAAAAGTTGATTTTTAGTCAATTTTTGATATTTTAGGAAATTTAGTCCCAGCTCGACATATCTATGAAGTTGCAAGGAATAAAATGGACATTTATAAGGCTCCAGAGGAATTAACATGGAAACCTTCAATCTTGTAAGGAAATATACATGGAAGAAATGGGGTCTTTAGCACGGCACATAGGTATTAAGAAGTATATTGAAACCCCCGGGCCTTCGCCCTACATACAATGCAAACAATCAATTTGTTTGAAATTTAGAAAGTCATGAGCATAAGACAAGAGCCATTCACTCATAATTTTATGTCCCAATTCCTACAGTGTAAGCTGAGACTAAGATTATAAGATTTGCCCATCGCAGTGTTTGTTGAAGACTTGGCTAGCAGCACTGCCACAAAAAACTTTTAAAAATCAAAAAAGTAGACTACAGATCTACAGAATGATTAACATTTCGTAAAGTTCCAAGAGATAAGTTGCAATCTGAAAACATGGAACAATTGCAAATCATCTTTTTCACTATACAGACACATAATTTTATAATTATTTATTATATGCTAAATTAGACGAAAAATTATCAAATTATAGTGAAATTAAAACTCACACTTTTCCAGGTACGAGATGGCGCCACAAACGAGCTAGTCTCAAAGCGTTTTAGAAAATTTGTAAATAAATACTTGAATATTTGTAAATGAACATAATTTTATTTACTTAGTATAACTATATAGTAATACTTCGTCCTCTCAAATGTCAGAATTTCATAAGAACTATCAAATTAGTTGAACAAAGTAAAAAACTTTTTTCGAGGCTTTATGCAGTTTATGGTATCTAGAAACCTTTTTTACAATAGCCAATCAAGGGCTCTAAAAACTAGGTCAATTTAGAAACTCCCTAATTGAATTTTTCAAAACTTTGATGGAGGATTAAAACTTTTTAGAGGATTACTTCATCAAAATGATGACTATTCAGCCTAAATCGACTTTGGATAGTTTACCCAAACAGTTTGTTACAAGCTTAAGGACACTTTTTGATATTTTAGACGACAAAAATCTAGGTTTTGTGAACATAAGCGACATTGAAAGTAGATGGTCCCAACAGGACGATGGGATAGTTGGATTACCTAAGGGTATTATAGAAGCTTTACATAAAGTGACACCACCAAATGGACAGTTATCATTTGAAAGATTTGTTGGCGGACTCAAAATTGCGATATTACGTTCCAAGAATGAACCACCTATGAGTCGAAGTTCAGTTGGAAGCCACGACCGAGTCCAGGATGGACCATATACTCAGCAACATAGGAGACATCTTATCTCAGATCAGGAAATGCCTCCCCCTCCTCCACCAAGATACCAACAACCTCCACCTTACACAAATCGCAGTGATAATCCACCTGAACAACCCCGCCCATTCCAATCTTATAGACAGCCAGCGACGCTTTCTGTGCGCCCTCAAAAGGTTGCCCCTCAGCAACGCACAATGAGCATGCCACAACTGAACAAAAACAATGATTACCAGCCTCATTCAGTTCAACATAGACCCCAGAATGCCAACATTTACCAATCCGCAAGGTCTAGTTCACAATTGCCTTCCAATTCTGTTCCTTCAATGAATAATGTAAACCCAATACCAAATAAGGATAGTCAACCTCGGGAACGATTGGGTAGCGTACCAGCAAGGAGAGATGAACAGCCCTATGACATTCCAGCAAGTAGTAGAGATTCAAGATCTGTTTTTAATGGTACTAATACAGTTTTCAATTAAAGAATCAACATTTTGTGAATGACCAATTTGATATAATTACAGAGTAACTGTATAATTGAGACCTGCGACCCTCATCCTTTAGGTACAAACCTTTTTCTGAAATGTTTCAAAGAATTGCTTACTAACTGAATAAGCAGCATGGCAAGTTCTAAAATAAAGTACTCCCATATTTTTCATTTCAAATTCAATATTTTAAGTCCAGTTTTGATACTAGTATCAGAAAAGAAAGTCTGCTATCTGGCTATGCACTAATCATGCAAGGTACATTATCCCGCCCACTTTGTTGAATTTTCTATCAAAAATGGGCTGATCCCCCCTCCGTTCATTTTGTACAATCACTGGCCCTGATTATATGAATGAATTTTAAATCTTTTTGGTGTTTTAGGGTCAAAGTTACAGATACTGGCTGTTTGTTCATAAATTTCTTAAATAAATAATTATATTTTACAGAGCATGTAAATATGGCACTACCAAATAAAACTGGAAGATCTGCTGAAGAGCCAATAGGTGGGGCTGTCGCAGTCCGAAGACGAGATTCTGTGAAGAAACGTGAGGCAAGACGTCATACCTTGTCAAGTGGGGTTGATTACAATATGGTACATAATTACTAAAAATAAATGAAAGTTTGTTCAGCAAATGAAAGCAAATAGGCTTAGCCAGTGCTGCCACATGGGAATGCTTGTTTATCCTTGCATCCCGAGTAAAAAAAAACAGCTTGCCATACCACTGGTACTGTTAGTGGTGATTTTTGTAAACAGACTACTTTTTACCATTGACTTAACAGATGGTTTATTAGTTGAAAAAATTACCATGCAAATGAGATGAAAATTATTGACCAATCAGAGAGCATGTAATACACTACTAATAGATCACTAATACACCACTTATACATCACTCCTGAAGTCTCAGATATTACTAATAGACCACTAATACATCACTCACTGAAGTCTTATACACCACTAATACACCATTACTAGTCTAAATGACTACTAACAAATCACTCCTGAAATCTCAGAATTTTATACATCCATAAGGTGCAAAATCCCTATAGTGCTAAATGCAGTGAGAAATCTGAATAAGATTCAACATGTACATCTTCTACCTTTATGATTATGTTGAGCAAGATTCAATTAAGTCCAGTCACCCTTCTGGTTGTAATGCTACATTTCATTGTAGAATTAATTCCCTCACATTTTAACAATTTCCACCAGTTAAAAGGGGTTTCTTATTCTAAGAGATCAGTTTTAATACACTGCTAATAGACCATTCCAGAAAAAATTGATTTAATACACAACTTACAAACCACTCCACCTAAAAAAAACTTACAGTGGTGCATTAGTTGAGTATTGCCAGTTTAAATACATAACTTACAATCCATTTGACTAAATAACTTTTCATGGTGTATTGGTGATCTATTTGTGATGTATTAGTGGTATATTAGATTTATTTTTATATGGATGGTTAATATATAGTCTAAAGATACATCCAGCTATGGAATTTTACATAGCAGGGGCTTGGTGTATATGTGACAACCAAAGAATGACAGACTCGTGATGAATATTTGTGTTGCAGATAAAACGTATAAAGCAGTTAGAACAGGAAAGAGACATTCTAATGCAAGGTCTACAATGTGCAGAAAAGGCCAAGGACTGGTACCACGAACAATTAAATATAGTAACTGAAAAGCAAAAATATATTGGAAAATCAAACACTGTTGTAAGTAGAGCTGAATGCAAAAGTTATAATTTCTTGTATTTAGTATTTATTGTGTTGACATCACTCATAGTATAATCATTTCCTGGGATGATAATGCATTAATAAAAGTGACTGAAAATGCTATTAGCAAATCCACAACCTGCGTTTGTTTTAACTCTTTTGTATGCATCCAATTTGGCAAATTTGGGTGCAAAAATTGTTCTAAAAACAGGACGGAAAAAAAGTTGACTTTTGATATGATTTGATATGACCTCTTTCTCTTATCATTCATTAAACATCCATGATGCTTTGCTACGTGGATGTTTAATGAATGACAAGAGAAAGAGGTCATATCAAACATAGATTTTTTATGTCAATTCTATGAATATAACAAACATTTTTGTTCTAAAAGTCCCAATATAGGTATCAAAAAGAGAATACAATTACAAACAGATGAAAACAGACTTGTTTTCTGAATGTTTGACAACACTAGAACAATATAAATGACTGCTCATATTTTCACTTTCAATCAATTCTATTTGTTCCACTTAAATTATTGACAATAAGTCTAGAAGGTAATATTAGACATAAAGATTCCATCCCTTGGCCTAGAAGAAATGTACACCTGTTTCTAGATTGGTCTTACACAGCTGGACAGCAAGGCCCCCAGTTTCAATTGTCTGCGATGTTATGTTTGGCATTAAAATCTTTACAGTATTTCTAAAATTGGATCCCTCAAAAATGGCAGCATGATTCAAACTAAGAAATAACTTTAAATGTTTATTGATCCAATTGTTTCCAGGACAATTCTGTTGAAGCGGCACAAGAAAGACTAAACTTCCAAACATCTCGAATATTTGAAGTTAACCAACAGCTACAAGCTTTGATAGACAGTTCTGAAAAGGTATGTAATAAGGTGTTAAATTGATGTATATTGCAAAGGTATTTCACTTGCTAGGTATTGTACTTACAAAGGTATTTCACTTGCTAGATATTGTACTTACAAAAGTGTTTCACTTGCTAGGTATTGTACTTACAATGGTATTTCACTTGCTAGGTATTGTACTTACAAAGGTATTTCACTTGCTAGATATTGTACTTACAAAAGTGTTTCACTTGCTAGGTATTGTACTTACAATGGTATTTCACTTGCTAGGTATTGTACTTACAAAAGTGTTTCACTTGCTAGGTATTGTACTTACAAAGGTGTTTCACTTGCTAGGTATTGTACTTACAAAAGTGTTTCACTTGCTAGGTATTGTACTTACAAAGGTGTTTCACTTGCTATGTATTGTACTTACAAAGGTGTTTCACTTGCTAGGTATTGTACTTACAAAGGTATTTCACTTGCTAGGTATTGTACTTACAAAGGTGTTTTACTTGACAGTTCTTACTGCATGTGTATGTTGAGTCAACCTTGTTATTTAAATTCTGCCAGTGCATTCAAAACATTTTTCTTCAGTTTTTGACACTCCTTATTTCCAAAAGTTCAATTCTCTTCAAGTGCATTGGAAATATGGTGATGTTGACCAAATGGTGGGATGCAAGTGTTTTATTAAACAATGATTTTAAAGTCTAACAAGTTTTAACTGTAATATAAATATTGGATTTAAACACTACATCAATATTATCCTGCATTACCAAATTAAGTGCACTAATTGCACTATCGATTACACCACTGTGCAGCATTTACACTAAATGATTCAAACAATTCGGAGTCTGCATTTGGAATACTTTTGTTTGACCCATGGTCATGTGATATAAAGATGAGCTTCTAATTCATTGCTCAACATCAATCACATTTAATTACGTCATCAGCGCATGTATTGATCACATTCCTATTAATGTGGACAATTCACATTCAACATTGCACCCGTGCATAGGTGTAGCCAGGGGTGCGATCACATACCCCGGCCCTGCCATCTGTAGCAATAATACATGTAGATGGTGGAAAACGAGAAACAAGAATTGTCGTGTGGAATAATTATAAGTTCAACTATGAACTTCGGCTTATCTCCTCAATGATGTTCATGTACACTTGAATGGATACTACTAGTTGCTGTAGCAATTCTGATATTTATATTCCAGGGGTTTCCTCTACACATGGGTCTTGCTGTTCCTCACAAAGCAGAAAGTCAAGTGAACTATGACCCCAATGCACTGGAAATGATGAAAGCTCAAAACAGACTTTTGACTCAGGTAGGGGCATCTTATTCCACAATTGCAACATACCATTTGTTGCACCAATGGAATATATAAAGTAGCTACAAGTAATGTTTATTTTTGACCACTTTGCAGCCAGGTTGTGCCTTTCGTCATGTTAATCCCCAAGGTATGATTTTCCACCTGTACGAACAATCACAGAAACAATCACATGTAGTAGATTCTGCAAAGTACAATATGTACCACAATGTGAAATGCTAAGAATTCAACACAATTATTACAATATGCATTATTTATGCAGAAACGTTTTTGATTATTTTCCAGGAAGTTGGCCAGAAAAGTGGAAGAATCTCGATACTGGAACGGGAAAAGGCTCAATTGATCCGTGAGATGTTTGATGCTAGATCCAAATCTAAACCACAAAACTATGAGGACTCAACTTTTATGTGAAAACAATATAAGAATGATTCATGTGAGGATTAATGTTCAAACGAGGACTAAATAAGTGAGGATAATGTTCAAATGACTACTTTGTTGGCGTTATATGAGGATTTAATGTTCAGATCAAATGAGGACATCTGGGACTTTGTGTTATTAATATTATGATAAATGATCGAGGAAGGACATATACATATTAATATGTATATTAAATTAACATATGTACAAGGATCATCCATTTCAATTCAAAGATATTTCATGTGAGGTCTCAACTAAATATGAGTGAATCTATGTTTATCATTTAATTGGCTGCCATTCTTCCAGCTTCTGGCATCTGGCCAAAATACTATGGTGCTTAAATTATAATTTATACTAAAAGGAATATACAGGGTGATTTGGGACCAATACCAAATCAATGGTGTTGACTACTGAATCATTGTTGGGAATATTTATGCTCAAAGGCTTTGTTTTAAGTAGTTCTCGAAGGTTAACATATATTGGTGCCATTCAGCTCTTCAGACACCCTGCAATTTTTTGACAAAAGTAATTTTTAAAAGTTAAAAATGTTGTGAAATGTTTTGAATTGTGAGTTCTGCTTCTGAACTATATGTACATGTATAAAACTGATTTTTATCGTAAAGTTGTTATTTGGATCAATCCAAATATGAATTTTATTGGTAGAAAGGAAGGTGGTTTTATCAAACTGAAATCAATTTTTCCAGAAATGAATTCTTGCACCTCTACCCCTCTCAATCCTAGAAAAGTGGAGGGTATGTAGTATGTACAGGGTTTTGACGCATGCATGACTCTTAATTTTGTATTTCAACCTTGACTGCCAAGACAATGCATAAGTGAGAAACTGCTGAGAATAACTATATATAACCTGATAACCCATAGGGTTACTTAAATAATACATACATAGATACATACATATGTGGTGGTGCCTTTATATTGATATAATGTAATGTAAATATACTGTCTTCACAAACATTATTTAATGAATGTAGGGTAGTTAAACTAATCCACATTATTCATATACGAAATATAGCAAAATTGGCTCTATATTGGCTTTTTTGTACATTGTAATCTATTTTTTATAATAATGTATGTATGCATGTTACAGTTTAGTGGTGCATAATTCCAAACTTCTATGTGGCATTTCAATGTATTTACATTCAAATTTCTTAGATCTTTTTGATATCTATGTTGGGAATCATCAGTTTGCAGAATTTCTCAAAAACTTAAATAGGGTTTATCAGTAGGCCCAATATTTATTATAATATTGTGTTAAGATCAGTTATACTTTGAATTATTTACATTTGCAATAAACCCTTATAAAAAATAATAACTTGTTATTTCATATTGTTTATTCTGGTTGTTTCCATTCCATTTGTGCATTTAGTCTCCCATCATCTGATAACCATTGAAATAACCATTTATCTTTTCACATTGAACAAATGTGAGAGAGTAAAAAACTAAATAGACAATGTCTTCATCAAGTAATTTATTTTTTATTCATAAATAAATTTATACATAGTAGCCGAGACAACACAAGTCCCAAGTCTGTATATTTACTCTCATTTCTTCACTTTTAAGAGTTAATTCACCACATTTTGCATGCACATTCCTTGGATAAATCCTAACATAGAATTTTATTGGTTTTGATAAAATAGGGAAACATTTAATTTTGATTGGTCTATAACCAAAATTTGCCATTTTGTAACAAATGCAACATTTTGACGAAATTAGTAAAAGCATCTACCTTTGGTCTAATAACTCCAAATTGACCAAACGTTTTCTTATTCAGCACAAATGTAACTGTTTTAGGTAGTAGTTAAGACATTTCAGAGAAGAAATGGAATGCAGAAACATGAATTTTAAATAAAACGGGGCCAAAAACGACCCATGAAGATGCCTGCATTATTTGAGATTTTGGCATGTTTCAGTGGCCTGAAAATGGATGGGGTAGGGGAGTGGCATACTTTTTGAGCTTATTCCAGTTACCATTTTAATCAAATGAATGATGACATATTTGGTATTATCTTAAAGCAGCTTGTAATGTGTGCTCAATTTGGTACCCATATTATGACATCAAATCATATATTATGACATCACAGTGGTACCAAAACGACCTTAAATGGAAAAAGAAGCACCAAAATGCAACAAAATAATGTTGCAACTCCAACATTCTTTTGACAATTTACTAGTTGCCACAATCAATGAATGTATTTCTCATTGAGGTACACTTCCAATGCACGATCTGATGACTGGCAAAAAATAATAACTAGTGATAGTTATTGTCAATAAGATTAGAGACACCATATTGTATCTGTCATTTATAACTTGGAGTTTTATTAATAACGTCAAAATGTTGCATTTGTTGTACAAAATGGAAAATTTTGATTATAGACCTATCAAAATCAATTGTTTCGCTTTATTTATCAAATAAATTATAATCAAAACCAATGAAATTCTATGTTAGGATTTCTCCAAGGAATGTGCATGCAAAATGTGGTGACTTAACTCTTAAAAGTGAAGAAATGAGAGTAAATATACAGACTTGGGACTTGTGTTGTCTCGGCTACTATATACCTATTTAAATCATAAATAAATAGAAATAGCACATGTTCAATTGACCAATCAGAGATGGACATGAACAATGATACAAACTCAAATAATCTCCCAGTCTACAGAGCACACATTTATAATGAAGAATTGGAATGTTACTCTCTCATTGGCTATGAACAGATCACCTGATCATTTAAAATCTTTAAACTGGAGGTATACTCATACTAAGGGAAAGATTGACATCCATTCAGCTGACAAATTGACTAGAACTGGTACAGACAAGATAACAATGTTTTGGTAATTACAATAACTTCCATAAGGTGAATGCTACAGTGGCTAGCTATAGTACATTAGTGTTCACTTTATCAATTTTGAATTAATGAACATCCCTAAATATTGTGTTCACATACTTGTGTTCTTCTGTATTGCATTCTGTAAATTGATCATTAACATTTTGTCTAAAATGTGTGCCCGAGTAAGATATTATCAAAATTGAAATGCATATTCCTTTTCAATTATTATAATCTATTCAAAAAATCATTAAATCTTGAGGTTACCAGACAATCATTTTGTGAAATTCAAATATCTGAGAGAAAACATTTTAAGTGATCTCCCCAGCATAAGTGCAACTGGTTGCCACGCCATGTTGAGAACTAAAAATGTCACCATGTTGAAAATATATTAGCAATATCTGTAAAAATATGAAATGTTGAGGTATTTTGACAAAATCAGATAAAGGTTACTCATAATTTAAACTAGATGATGGCAACTCCGAGGAGTACCAAATCCCAACGAACAAAATATCAATTACCGAATTCCAATCAATTATACTCATTACTTTGGTTAAAATTGAAAAATTTAGATTTTAGAATTGCGAATTCCTGCAAAGCGACCATTTTGAATTTTCTGAGGTACAAATCTGAAAAATAATACCATAATTGTGATCTACTCAAAAATTCCTTCAATTTGAGTATTATATAGCCATACGTTGAAGGGATCGAAAAATTATTGCGAAATCGTACATTAGACGGCCATTTTGAATTTTACGAGGCTCGAATCAGAAAAAAGATACAATATTTGCAATCTACTCTTAATTGCCTTTGATTTGAGTATAATAAAGCTATACTTCAGAAAGATCTACAAATTAGCGAAAATTTCTGTTTTCCTGACCCCCCATACACGGCCCCTGGGGGTCAGGATGAACAAGGCACATGACGTGAACGAGATCACACCATCAAATAGGCAGACACTATGAACCAGGAAAACTGTTCTCCTATTATGTTAACAAATTTCAAGAACAAGAAAACAAGATGGCCGCCCAAAAGTTAATCAGCTCTAGTACTTGATATCTTCTATCATTTGTGTAAATTTGAAGGAAATCCGATGAGCGCTTTTCCTGAAATGGCGATGACAAGATTTTTCGAAAAACCTTCAAAATGGCCACCAGAAAACAAGATGGCCGCCCAAAAGTTAATCAGCTCTAGTACTTGATATCCTCTATCATGTGTGTAAATTTGAAGGAAATCCGATGAGCGGATTTTCTGAAATGGCGATGACAAGATTTTTCGAAAAAATCTTCAAAATGGCTGCCAGAAAACAAGATGGCCGCCCAAAAGTTAATCAGCTCTAGTATATGATCCTCAATCATTTGTGTAAATTTGAAGGAAATCCGATGAGCGGTTTTCCTGAAATGGTGATGACAAGATTTTTCGAAAAACCTTCAAAATGGCCACCAGAAAACAAAATGGCCACCCAAAGGTTAATCAGCTCTACTACTTGATATCTTCTATCATTTGTGTAAATTTGAAGGAAATCCGATGAGCGGATTTTCTGAAATGGCGATGACAAGATTTTTCGAAAAATCTTCAAAATGGCTGCCAGAAAACAAGATGGCCACCCAAAAGTTAATCAGCTCTAGTACTTGATATCCTCTATCATTTGTGTAAATTTGAAGGAAATCCTATGAGCGGTTTTCCTGAAATGGCGATGACAAGATTTTTCAAAAAACCTTCAAAATGGCCGCCAGAAAACAAGATGGCCACCCAAAAGTTAATCAGCTCTAGTACTTCATATGCTCTATCATCTCTGCGAATTTGGAGAAAATCTGATGAGCAGTTTTCCTTAAACGGCGATGACAAAAAGCGGGACGATCACGATCACGACCACGATCACGATCACGACCAGTATGACGACTATATCCCACCGATGGTGTGATAAAAACACTGAATATATGTGGAATAGATAGATGTTGCGAATATACTACCAAAATTTCAAACAATAATATTAATTACTTTGGTTTAGAATGAAAAATTTATGATTTTTGCGAAAAAGTCCCGCCATTTTTAAAGCGGCGGCCATCTTGAAGAAATCCATTTTGAATTTTTTGAGGTACAAATCTGAAAAATATTACCATAATTGTGATCTACTCCAAAATTCCTTCAATTTGAGTATTATATAGCCATACTTTGAAGGGATCGAAAAATTATTGCGAAATCGTACATTAGACGGCCATTTTGAATTTTACGAGGCTCGAATCAGAAAAAAGATACAATATTTGCAATCTACTCTTAATTGCCTTTCATTTGAGTATAATAAAGCTATACTTCAGAAAGATCTAAAAATTAGCGAAAATTTCTGTTTTCCTGACCCCCCATACACGGCCCCTGGGGGTCAGGATGAAAAACACGGAATATATGTGAAATACATAGATGTTGCGAATATACTACCAAAATTTCAAACAATAATATTAATTACTTTGGTTTAGAATGAAAAATTTATGATTTTTGCGAAAAAGTCCCGTCATTTTTAAAGCGGCGGCCATCTTGAAAAAATTTTTTTTGCGTAAAACTGTTTATCAATATACATCTTTCCACCAAATATGAAGAAAATCCGTCAACTAATATTTGAGTTATCTTCCGGACGGACAGACGGACGGACGGACGGACGGACGGACGGACGGACGGACGGACGGACGGACGGACTGACGGACGGACGGAGGGCTTCACTATATCCCTACCGAACTTCGTTCGTTGGGATAATTATAGCATAATAACATGTATCAGGCTATTTTCTTAAATTGAGACTTTTTACATTCTCGTGTATTGCCATGGCTTGCTTCTTAGTGTCTATTCTCTGGCCATGGTCACGTAGCACCATGAGGTAGTCAGAATGGAACTGGCCATCTGTGTAATCAAGAAATCTCTTGTAGTCTTCTTGCAGGTTCTGGAAAGAAGCAAATGGTTATAGTGCTACATGTCATCCTACAATTGTTGTTATACAATGGACACATACCATGTTGAATTCCCATAGGAATTTCACATTTACCATTTTACTGGTTTATAATTTTCCTATCTGATTTCTCAAATTGGTGTATAATAATATTGCCAGAATATACTGTACAGTGTACATATAATGGTACAATAATATTATCAAAGCATCTTAAACATCCATCCCAATCATGTGAGACAATATCAATAGGTGAGCCTCAATCTTTCCAATTTTAAGTCTAAATTGGACTTACCTTAAAGTCTCCTTCAATCTTTTGGATATACTGAACATCTTTGAAATATTTCTGCTGCAGACTTTTGTATCTGAAAACCGAGAGGATCCAAGATTTATACAATGTATTTGTTTACTTCAGAGACATAATTGTGCCTGTTGGCTTTTGCAGGTGGATTTTAATACTAGATTTTGTTGCTTCGATGTGATTAATCTCTGAGAACATCAGTCATTTTTGGAAGTGTGCATGAATGACCCAGATGCGAGTAGGTAGTTATCAGTTTCACCACCAGGTGCTTGATTCGGGTTAATTAACATGGCAGGTATATAAGAAAGTTCCCTTTTTGAATATTATCAGTTAAAGTGGATCAATTCTCATAAAATCCTTATGTATCCGATAGTTATACAAATAAAAACATGTCCAGTAAAAGAAATATCTGCCCAATACAAGAAAAGTAATTTCACTTTTTTGTGATTTTGTAACATTTTGAAATTCAGTCATAATTAAGAGAACTTGAATATGACACTTACTACTGATTGAGCATGTCAATTTCAGCTCTGTGTTGTTTTTCTAATATGATACTTACTTCTGATTGAGCATGTCAATTTCAGTTCTGTTTTTTTTCTAATATGACACTTACTTCTGATTGAGCATGTCAATTTCAGTTCTGTGTTGTTTTTCTAATATGATACTTACTTCTGATTGAGCATGTCAAATTCAGTTCTATGTAGTTTTTCTAATATGACACTTACTTCTGATTGAGCATGTCAATTTCAGTTCTGTGTTGTTTTTTTAATATGACACTTACTTCCAATTGAGCATGTCAATTTCAGTTCTGTGTTGTTTTCTGATATGATACTTACTTCCAATTGAGCATGTCAATTTCAGTTCTGTGTTGTTTTTATGACACTTACTTCCAATTGAGCATGTCAATTTCAGTTCTGTGTTGTTTTTCTAATATGATACTTACTTCTGATTGAGCATGTCAATTTCAGTTCTGTGTTTTTTTCTAATATGACACTTACTTCTGATTGAGCATGTCAATTTCAGTTCTGTGTTGTTTTTATGACACTTACTTCTGATTGAGCATGTCAATTTCAGTTCTGTGTGGTTTTTTTAATATGACACTTACTTCCAATTGAGCATGTCAATTTCAGTTCTGTATTGTTTTTCTGATATGACACTTACTTCTGATTGAGCATGTCAATTTCAGTTCTGTGTTGTTTTCTGATATGATACTTACTTCTGATTGAGCATGTCAATTTCAGTTCTGTGTTGTTTTCTGATATGATACTTACTTCTGATTGAGCATGTCAATTTCAGTTCTGTGTTGTTTTTCTAATATGACACTTACTTCTGATTGAGCATGTCAATTTCAGTTCTGTGTTGTTTTCTAATATGACACTTACTTCTGATTGAGCATGTCAATTTCAGTTCTGTGTTGTTTTCTGATATGACACTTACTTCTGATTGAGCATGTCAATTTCAGCTCTGTGTTGTTTCTCTAATATGACACTTCCTTCTGATTGAGCATGTCAATTTCAGTTCTGTGTTGTTTTTTTAATATGACACTTACTTCTGAATGAGCATGTCAATTTCAGTTCTGTGTTGTTTTTTTAATATGACACTTACTTCTGATTGAGCATGTCAATTTCAGTTCTGTGTTGTTTTTTTAATATGACACTTACTTCTGATTGAGCATATCAATTTCAGTTCTGTGTTGTTTTTTTAATATGACACTTACTTCTGATTGAGCATGTCAATTTCAGTTCTGTGTTGTTTCTCTAATATGACACTTACTTCTGATTGAGCATGTCAATTTCAGTTCTGTGTTGTTTCTCTAATATGACACTTACTTCTGATTGAGCATGTCAATTTCAGTTCTGTGTTGTTTTCTGATATGATACTTACTTCCAATTGAGCATGTCAATTTCAGTTCTGTGTTTTTTTTTAATATGACACTTACTTCTGATTGAGCATGTCAATTTCAGTTCTGTGTTGTTTTTCTAATTTGGCACGTTCATCTGCAGCTATTCTATCACATTCTCGTTTGGTGCGTTCTATTGCCTCCCTTTGACGATCTTGGAAATTATCCTGTAACAATCATTAATTGGCTTTATGATTGACCTGTGCCTGACAATACATAAGATATGTCTTTACTTGTGATAGATGTATGAGCTTGTATTTAAAAATGTTATATTGAACATTTTTTAGAAGGAGCACATAAAAGTTTTGGATTTTATTTAAATACTAATTTTAGATTGCTCAATTAAATTATACGAGCATCTAATTAACTGCTAATATCAGATATATCACATGCTATCATATCAATGTTTTAAAAATGACACTGGGGTAATGGGACATTTATCTACTAATCTATATAGGGACGGAGGAAGTTTAAAAAATGAGAGTACACCAAAATAACCATTTGATTAAACATACAGATTACAACAAATACACAAACAGTGACAAATAAAACTTTAAATTCTTAAATCATATTCCTCGTACAGATTGCATGATGCACACAGGGTAATGTAAGTAATGGACAGTAGGAGATAAGAGAAGTTGCCAAAAGAGAATCCACATTATAACAAGAAATCAATTTGCTTAACCTCTTGTAGTTAAAGTTACAAATAGAGCTCATAATTCAAAAGTACATATAAATGATCTACTTTATGTTTTGTAAACAAATAAAATTATGTAATTTATTTTTTAAAATACGACAATAATTTCAACGATCATTAAGAATCAATTTGCATACAGTAGAACCTGTGTAAGTAAAACACATTTGAATTGAGTTCCATTTGGTAGGTTCATTTTGCATCAGGTAATGAGGAACCAGACTTAAAAGTGTTCCACTTAAGAAGATGTTCTAAGGTGTTTCACTCTACAGGTTTTGCTGTATTATAAAGTACAGACAAATACTTAATCTACAGATTCCAATCTTTGTAAAGCATTTAAGCTTAATGTCAAATATTAATTATTCATATATAGTATATGGTAGGTAATAAGAAAATTGTCATGGTGGACTGGGGATAATGTTGAGATTCAAAATGTAATGTATTTTATTGTTTTATCTATCACCCTATGCAGACAGAGCCTGTGGGGAATATTGGGTGCGGCGCAAATGAGCGGAGGGTGCGGAGCTAACGGTCATTTTTGAATTTAAAATTGGGATATTTCTGAAACTAAGCCGTTTTGGGACTTCAAATATACCAAGATATGTGTATTTGACACCAAATATCAATAAAATTGTGAAAATAGTAGTGCAATTCATTTTATATCGACGCAGTATGCCTTAAACATTTCCCAGACCTATATATTTTGAGACTATCATTTTAATACTGCGTCCCCAGCATTCATAAAAAATGGTGTTCAAGATACACTACCCATGCAAATTATTTTTGCATCTTGGAAGCCAGGCAGTATCTGTGTGATTTTATAAAAATTCGGAAATGTTCTTCAGATATGAGCCCCCTCTAAATATTGGGTGCGGAGCTACGTTTATGGAGCTGCTCCGCACCCAATATTTAGAGGGGGCTCATATCTGAAAAAATTTCCGAATTTTTATAAAATCACACAGATACTGCCTGGCTTCCAAGATGCAAAAATAATTTGTATAGATAGTGCACCTTGAACACCATTTTTTATGAATGCTGGGGACTCAGTATTAAAAGGATAATTTCAAAATATATAGGTCTGGGAAAGGTTTAAGGCACACTGCGTCGCTATAGAATGAATTGCGCTACTATTTTCACAATTGTATTGATATTTGGTGTCAAATACACATATCTTGGTATATTTGAAGTCCCAAAACGGTTTAGTTTCAGAAATATCCCAAATTTAAATTCAAAAATAACCGTTAGCTCCGCACCCTCCGCTCATTTGCTCCGCACCCAATATTTCCCACAGGCTCTGTCTGCATAGGGTGTCTATTTTTTATTTCCTTGATGAAATGACAATAATGCTTAGTGCAAATGAATTACAATGGACAGTTTTTGGACACCCTAATTGGATATGATATAAGAAATAAAAACACTTTAAATGTGTATAAAAATGCTAGCAAACTCGTTGCTTCATCAAAGTTTAAGAGTGTAACATGTAGATCTGCATATAGGACCATTAGCCACCATAACAAGTCTCTCATAGACCAACTGAAATACATGTAGTACATACATAAAAATATTAAATGTTTTATAATTCAAATTCTCTACTTACTTTGCCATCCTTAATTGTGTGATATTGTTAGATAAATTAAGAATTTAAAAGGAATAGTTCTCATAGAAAATGTAAGGAGTGAGCTCAAATCCTCAATGTGCATCAAATAATGTCAACATGTTTGGATAGGAGAACATGTGTACAAATATTCAACATGAGCTTTATCCTATATTGCAAATAATGTTTGACAATACATGATAAGAATCAATCAATTTACTTTCTACAATGTTGTCCATCAAAATGAGATGAATTCTATAGATACTTTAGAATTAAATTAAAATTTGAATTTGAATATGTCCCATGAAATCTATTTCTAAGGGCTGATATGAAAAAGTCAGTCCATCCAAGTGGGTTTGATCCCCACTGACTTTTTCACATCAGCCCTTAGCACAGGATTTATTTCTGTGTTTTCATTAATTAGTATATAAAAAGAGATAGCAATAGCAGAACATTGCAGAAAATTATGAGCAAGATGATCATTGTTGTATTGAGCTGACCCCTAAGTGAATACAAGTCAAATGTGTGGCCTTGGCCCCATCCTCGCCTATTTATGATAACATGCTCCAGGCCCGTAGCCAGGGGGGGTTAGCAGGGTTCGGGCGAACCCCCCCCCCTGGCCAAAAATTCTTTCAAAATCATGCAGTTTTTGACCATTTTGAGCTCTTCTCTAGTGATTTTAGCCTAATTTGGGCCAAAATTGTCAAATGTGAACCCCCCCTGGAAATTTTTGAAAATTGAACCCCCCCTTGGCAAATCCTGGCTACGGGCCTGTGCTCAAACTATCTTTAAATACACCCATGTTAATGTTTTGAATACATGCTTCTGGCCTCAGCAAACTTAAGTTTGAAGTAAAAATGTGTCATGCAGTGTCAAACAACATGTGCATGCAGTGTTCTTTTTAAGATATCAAAATAGATAGATGAAGATGGAAGGAAACTATGAAATGGTTACACTGAAGATGCATGGTATTCCTTAACATACATTATTACTTCTTGTGATACATTTAAATGCATAATTACCCTTACCATGCATGGTTTTCTATAAGATGCAGTATATATCTAGCATGCAATTGTTCTAATTTACTACATGTGTATATTATAGCCAGATACCAGTAGCTGACTAGTTCAGGTGTATTTAAATGTATAATTTTAATGTGTGAATACTTACCCTGGCTTGGCCTAATGCTTCTGCTATTGCTGTCTCTTTTTCAAATGCAAATTCATTACGCATTTTGCGAGACAAATTTTCACATGCTTCTGTAACTGCTAACTGTTTGATTCTCTGACATTCCTCCCATTGTTTCCTCATTGACATTTCTTTGTCATGCTGGAGTAGTTTGGTTCTTTCTTTAAGTTTTTCTTCTTCTAAAGCATCCCTTTGTTTTGCCAGTCTATCAGCCATTGTCTCATAATACTGTAAAGCAAAGAGCATGTGTCTTATTTTATACGGTATCTGGGGATTCAAGTTTCTGTTTTCATGTAAGTCCTTAACAAGTTTAAGTCAAATACAAAAAATACAGTAACAAGAGAAGTTAAGCATCATGCAAACAAAAAGTATTGATTAATGTTAAAATACAGTAAAACCTGTATACAGGGTGTCAAATAAGTCCTGTCCCCCCTGCTACAGCTAAAACCTTAATAGATGGTACCTAGTGTGATATACCATTGGAAAGATCATCCAAAGTTATGTTAACTCATCAACTCTCAAGTATTTTGGATGAAATTTACCTATATTTTCATGATGTCCTTTATATTTAGCGTACCCTCGTTTAAGCAGCTTTTTGCATCAAAATTAAAAGGATATGACCTCAGAAATACGTCAAAAAGTTAACCTTTTTCGCATTCTACTTGTTACAAAATGGTTTTCACCACTTTCCTTGAACCTCTATTTTCTACACATCCAACCCAACCCAGAGATTGGTTAAATTCATTGCCATTTAATACATATGTAGTTATCTTCAGGTCCTTTAACTTTTCTTATACCGATTCTTAAAATCACGCAAAACACACCAAATTGGCATGTTTCTGGGCCTATGGTCACCTCAATTGATACAATGTAACAATTTGTGAGATTGATTGACATGTGTATAATATATGCTAATCAACGTAACTTTCGAAGACCTTTCCAATGATGTATCACACTTGGTACCATATATCTTGGTTTTGGCTGTAGAGGGGGGGACGGGACTTATTTGACACCCTGTATAGTGAACATTTTTTTGCCGAAGAAAAATGTTCACTATTGGTAGGTGTTCACTACAGCAAGGATTTGATTTCGCAGCATTTTGCCATGTTATATTTAAGAGACCAGTTATTAAACGAGCCTAAATAATAGAGGAGGGAATAACTGATTTAATTTGTATTTTATACCTATGATAACCCATGACACTTGCAACAAATTTTTGTTTTTTTGTTGTGTTATACAAACTTACTTATTTTAGACTGCCTGAATGGTTCATCCTTTTATTGTCAAATTTTAATCTCTTCATAATTCTTTAAATAGTGGAATTCTTAACACATTTGAGTCAATTAAAGGACTTGATTGAATTAATTAAACTACAAGATGGAGTCAGTTAAGAATGATCTTATAATTTTAACCTTATCTGGTTTTTAAAATGATGGAGATGAGAAAAAGATTTAGTTGGGACTTAGCAGATAGAGATAGAGGTAATAATAGTTAACCAGATTATCTCCAATTAAAGCAATCAATGCTTCTAGACACTGCTAAACACATATCCTGCCTTACAAAAACAAAGCTTACTAAGAATTATAATTAGTCACACCTGATACAAGAGATCAAAATCTCAAATTGACCTTTTAATAATTATTTTTTACAGGTAATATAAACATTAACTGCTTAACTCTGATAAGGCAGTTGCAGAAAATCAGCAAGAAATCTTATGCATCAGATTCAATGTTCACTAGAGACAGGATAATTCAATTAAATTTGCCAAGATTTAATGTTCACTGTTCACAGTAGGTAGGTGTTCACTATAGGATTGTACTTTAACATGGGAGTCAATAGGGGAAAAAGTTTTTGCCGAAAGAAATGTTCACTGTTGAAAGGTGTTCACTAGAGAGATGTGTTCACTAACACAGGTTTTACTGTATCAAGTACATACATGCTTTTGCTTATCCAATGCTCGCCTCTTTTCATCATTCATGTTATGTCTCATTCTGCGTAAAGCTGCATGCATTTCCCTTGCAGCCCTTTCTTCTGCTTCTTGTACAGCTAAGTTGACAGCACATTGTAAACGAGACTGTTGTGTGTCTGTCACATGTTTCTCAACATCATTGCCAATATCTAGAATATATACATTTTTAAGTAGACTATATCTAGTCTCTATGTTCACATTTTAAAAAATTTCAAGGGGTTCACTTTTGACAAATTTGGCTAAATGACTAAAATCACTTGAAAAGTGTTCAGTATGGTGAAAACTGCATAATTTTGCCCTTCCTGACTATGGGCGTACGTACTATGTATCCAACGGAATCTCATTTAGTCTGAATTTGCAGAGATTCAGTCTGACCTGCAGACGGAGAATAGTCTTGCTATGGGTTGCCTAAAAAGTAAAGTCAGTGAACAGCTAGATCTTACTCGAGTCTCTAGCTTACAGCTAGACGAAACTTCATTGATTTCGTATGTAATGTGCTACACGCACCTACACGCACCTAGAACTCATTTTTAATAAATTTTATAAATATTTTTAAGAATATTAATAATATTTAGGATGAAGCGTTGCTTGTCTGGATTTAGATATTTCAAAATTTCATTTCGGAGTTTGACAAATGGTGAAATTTTCTCGCTGTAGCTAAAAATGGCTTCCGGTTCTGGACGTGAATAACATTTGAAATTATTCTCGCTTAAAGAAATCAAATATAACAATAGATTCAGACGGGGATGTGAGCTGATGTTCTTCAAATCTATACATAAAGGTATATTTCATATTATTATGCCATATTTACTGTGCGTTTGACACAATGATTTACAATATTTATAATACTAAGGCAGCTCAATCTTCCTCCTCAAAGCCGGAATATAGAGAAGGCTTTGGACCGAAGTAAGCTAGATCTATCAGTTTTTGAAAAGTAAAGGCATTTGACATGTAAAAAGTAGTCAAGGGATTTGGTAAAGCCTCTAGATTTCTGACAGAGTTCACCTGGTCCTAAAAAATCAGTGACGTGTGTCAACGTTGAAATTTCAAGTTTAGTCAAATTTGAAAATTTTTATTTCATTCTTTCTAGGCTAGGCTAGAGTCTAAATAAAAAACTCACCAATGATATGACCATGTCGAGCCCTCTGAGTAGTGAGTGTAGTTTTGTTTAGAGCTCTCTCTAATAATTCTAAAGGATCTTTTGTCTTCCTAAGCACCACTGTCGACATCTTGTAACCCTTTTATAAACTGTAATTCAGAACATTTTCAGAATTTATTCAGAGCACCTGCAAACCGGATGTTGTCATGTTGCTGTAGTGAATAAGGGGAAACGTCGCCAAAAACTTTTAGACTTTTAAGCAAAATTAGTGAATACGTTCATAAAAACTAATGTAAACATATTTCTTTTCTATTATCTTTTCTTTCATGTTCTATTTTCAGACTTCTACTACTGTATGAATGAGGTATTTAGTTTTACATCACCAGACTTTGACCGCCACAAGCCTCGTTTTGAAAGTAAACATGGCATTCGATTCTGAATTTCCAATATTTGGACTTTTACCGAAGAAAGAAACGAATGCATGGAGTTTCCTGAGTAAATACCCCGAGTACGATGGGAGGGGAACACTTGTCGCAATTATGGACACCGGGGTTGACCCTGGAGCCCCCGGATTGCAGGTAAACAGCTTGTAAACATATGCATTTTTTATTTTTTGAGTTCAGATCTGAGATCAGTCATTTTTTCTCATGATGATGTATTCTGAATCATAAAGTGAATCAGGCATTTGTTAAATAAATCAACCTGAGCCAAACAGATTAAAATGTCATTCATTTTGAACTCTAGATACAGACCTCTTTATTTCAATCAATTATGATGGTAGGTGCATTCATTCACCCTCTGGGTCTTTGAGGATCGTGTTGGCCCCAGGGGTGCATAACGTGCAATGTAAATTTATCAAATTTAAGAAATGCTGAAAAGTCCGGATCTGATGTTTTTGACTTTTCTCCCAAGATCTTACCTCAATCTTGAAAATTCTTTCACCACTGGATAGCGGGACCAAAAATCTTCAAAATGAACCCATAAATGCCTCGCTTTATTACAGTAATTATGTGTAATCGTTGCAGATAAGACGAAATTGCATTTCTGACCGGTCTTCTTGACATTTTCGCTGACCTAATAACAAGTGCGCATGCGTTGCATAAATCAGTGTGATGATCACGTGACGTGACGTAATTTGATGATCACGTGTTGTAATGTCCCTTTCCAATAAACCAGTGGATTCTTGATTCAATATGTTTGTTATCACGTCTTGTAACTGTTCTGGCTTCAAATCAAATCCAAACTTTTGTTTTATGTTATGCGAATAGAGATCATTGATTTCTTCCATCGAATACATGATGGTCGAATGAATGATATAAACTCTGTATAGTTAAATAGATGGCAGCAATATTCAATGGCTACTCTCGTCAAATCTCGTGAGAATAAAAGCCGCCATAAAGATTTTGTGAACAGTAGCGACAAACGGCGATTTTGCTACAAAATTAGCACAATTCAACCTTCTACAACCACAAAGCTATGGTAATTTTTTGTATAAATCATCAATGTATCCATTTTGTTTATATTTCTCTGTAAATGACGCAGAGATTCTAAGCAGAAGATAAAGTGAACCGTCAAAAATAATCAAGAAAAACTTAGATTGGCATGAATTTACAAGGATAAACACTGCCTCTAATGCAAGTCCTTACGACAATCCAACGCATTAGAGGCGGTGTTCACCGTCTATTATGATGGCTGTTTGGTAGACCTGTATTACTATATTTTGCACATAGCCATCTATCTAAAGATGGTTATGTGCAAAATATAGTAATACACTCGAGTAACTTGTGTAAGTGTTCCCACAATTTCTAATATTTCTGTAAAAGACCTTTAACATGGGCTGGGAATATCGAGTTTCTCAGGAGATAACTTTGTGTAAACTAAGTAAGACCTGTAGAGTTATCGCATCCTACGACCCCTTTAGATTGTGGTCGTAGGCGCGTATAATTGGTCAGTCAATGTTTTTACAAAGTCGGAGAAAATACTACGCATTGCACACCTAAATGACCTACCTCGATACATTCCTTAGTGTTTTAGAATTCTTTTTATGTTGTTAGATCGCCAATTGTATGGGTTTATCGGCAGAACGAAGAGATTTTAGTTTTTACATCGGAAATATATCAGCAATTTTCAAAATGTCGGAAGGGGAATTCCCCAGGGATTTCCCTTATGACTGGTGCATGCCGGGAACTGAATGGAGGAATTTGACGGTTGAAATAACTACGTTTTATTTAACGCCGTCCTTACATTAGATGGACCCCAAAAAATAATGTTGGACGGAAAAATAAAAAATCCCGAGTCCCTTGGACACACTTTATTTCAACAGCAATTTCCAAAAATCTTACCTCTTAGAACACTCAAACAGTGAATTCTCCGGCTTTCAGACGAAAATCTCCGGCCTTCAATTTAGTTAAACATATCAAATGAAAGAATATAAATTGGCCTACCTTGTGAAGACAAAATCTAAGTATAATAGCCAGATAATCAGCAGTGTTTTAGAGAAACACTGAGATAATTATCTTACCGTAATTCGGCCGCCATTTTGATTGACCTCTAAAACCAAAACTTCATTGCTTTGAGATTAATGGGTCAGTAGCAAAAAACCTTTATCACTGTCCTGCCAACTTTCAAGGATACTATTATTAACAATTACACATAAACTTGATAACAAGCTGTTTAATTAATACAATTGATCTTTATGGCATTATCTTACATGATAGTGAGGATGCACAAAGGGCAACATTTGAAAAAAAAAAAATATTACAAGTCAAAAATACATATCAAACTAGACTTTTGAATGTTGATCTTTATATTTCATTGAGATTGAAAATGTATCAGAAAGGAATATTGAGTTTATTAATTTACATCAGAGTGAGGAGGAACAAGGGTCAACATTAAAAAACAAAGTAATTAGGAAAACAAAATTTCATTTTTAATTAGTTTCAGGCCTTTAATTTTTCGGACCCACTTTTTTGGGTTTGGACTCCATTTTTTTTTAACGTGGGGTCCATAGGACCCACTTTTTGGTAACATTAAATAAAACGCTGAATAAGTTAAATATTACACGCAAATATTGCTATCAAAAACGTAAACCTCTTCGTTCTGCCGATAAACCCATTACAATTGGCGATTCAACTACATAAAAAGAATTCTAAAATACTAAGGAATGTATCGAGGTAGGTCATTTAGGTGTGCAATGCGTAGTATTTTCTCCAACTTTGTAAAAACATTGACTGCCCAATTATACGCACGTACGACCACAATCTAAAGTGGTCGTAGAATTCGATAACTGTAGAGGTCACACAATTGCCCCAAGTTACTCGAGTCTCTAGCCAATTCTTGGCTAGAAGTAATTTCATCTGGAACACCGTGACCCATTTGAAAAGCCCTGGCCATCGTGTTATAAATTTATTAAATCATGAATTAAAATGGAACTGGCTGGGCTCCTTGATGAGATATTCCATGATTCTGTCAGGATTTTGTCAAGTCATACTATAAAGGAAAAAATTAAAATTATCAAGTTTTGAGCATTTGGGTGCCGTCTTTTCCAGCATAAATTTTAAGAACTCTCTCTGGTAAATGTTTTTGTGGCATTTTGAAACAAAATGTATTTTATCTTCCACTAAACCACATGTTTCACATAGCCTTTTTGCTCGAGGAATAATTGGTCTGGTGTATCTTCCTTTTTCGATCAATAACTTGTGGTTTGAAATTCTAAAGCGAGCTTGTGCTTTTCTTGCCTGTGAACATTTAACATCCAACAGGTAGTTTTCAAAACTAAATAACTTTTTAAATTTTCTATAGGTTGACAATTTGTTAGAAATAGTTGGATCTCTCAAGTCCTTATTAAGTGTTTCTGACCAATATGATTCCCATATCGATTTTAGGGAGAGAGAAAGTCGATTCACATCAAAACATTCATCGTTTGATCTATCAATGTATACTCCCACGTCGAGCTGATCGTCTAAATCATTTACTACAGTTTTGATTCTTGTGAACCATGGAAGGGATCTTTTAACATTAATTTCAAGACATTCCTTTAGTAGCTCGCTCTTTGATTGTTTAATATGGTTTGCGAAATTAATTGTTTTGTGGAAATATCAATCATAATTGTGTATTGGCCTAGCTCCCCTAAGACTGCAAGGCTTCACTCATATTTTCATTTTAATGAATATTTGCCACTCGGTTTGCTCTCATACACAAGGGCCTAAATGTATAAAGTGTTTGTGAGTAAGGGTTCGATGTGAGACTATGTTGTTTGTGAGTGGGCTTGATGTGAGACTGTTCAGCGTTTGTGAATGGGGTACACATGGACTTGTGTCAAGACTACCTTTTTACAGAATGTGTTTATGTTAGTAGAGTGAATAATGGCTATCTAAACTATCTTGTTCAGAATGTATTCGTCAATGGGTACAGAAGGACTTGGGTCAAGACTATCTCATTTAGAATGTGGTTCCTCCTCATTCATTTACATTTTTATTTGAGGCTACTTTTATTCATCATATTGGAACACATGTTGCTATCAAGAGTTTTTGGATATAATGGTTAAATGCTCTGGCTCTTCATGCCCTTTTTAAAAATCTGAATATAAGACCAATGTAATACCAAATGTCCAGATATAAGAATAATGCCATACCCAAGAAGAAACGTCTTGGGAGGCAACATATTGTTATTGAACATTCGCAGATCAGAAAGTGGACCATTACCATACCTCAAAAGTCATAATTTGTGGGTATTTTCATATATATATCTTTTATTGACTCTCTGATGTCATTGCAATGACATATTAGTCACTACAAACTACAATATACAAAATTAAACTAAGACTAAACTAACTACTTCATAGGAAATATACAAAGTTGTAAAGTACAATTACAGCATCACAAAATGTAAAATACAAACCATTGCCATACCAAATGTAAAAAAATGTACCCAATCTGCGCCGAGGATCCCCGTCAAGATTTATATACAATGAGCCCCCCCCCCCGGGCTTCAATGAACGTCACATAAGAAGTTTGTCTGAGGTTAACAGGTCTAATGAATCTAAGACACAATAGATCTTAATTTACCCACGTACAAAAAAGTAGTTGTGTCCACAGTATATAGAAGCAAGGATGCACTTGAATTGCACTTGAATTTATTGACAGATTTGATAACAACATACAGCTTATCATTCAATTTTTAAATGCTTACTAAAATTAAATAAAACAACAATGCCATTTGGAAAAATGGTGGCAATTCTTTGTCTTGACAGTTATGAACTGTTACATCAATTTTAGCTCATATATTATGCACCTACAATAGCTGTTCATAATTCATTTTATATTGGGTAGGTGACATCAGACGGTCGTCCAAAGATTATTGACATAATAGACTGCACTGGGTCAGGAGATGTGGATACCTCAACCATTGTTGAAGCAAAAGATGGCACCATAACAGGACTCAGTGGACGGACTTTGAAGGCAAGTGTCCACTTATTCTACAAAGAGGAATGAGCCTCAAGGAATAACATATGTTTTGTAAAATTGAGAAGATATAACTAAGCAAGACATTTTTAATTGAATGGTATGACGTATGATTACAGGCAATAGAAATGTGGTTATGCAAAATGAAATATGATACGTTATATCTTGATCAAGAGTTTAATTTGTAATCAAGACATCATTACATATCTTAGCCTCATCACCATAATAACCAAGCTTTAAAACAGAGTACTTGACATGATTTTATTAATTTCAGATACCAGAATCCTGGACTAATCCATCTGGGAAGTTTCATATAGGATTGAAAAATGCTGTTGACTTGTATCCAAGGGGTCTCAAAGATCGTGTTTTCAAGGAACGCCGGGAAAAACTCTGGGACCCACACCAGAGGGCAGCACTTACAACTGCAACAATTGAGCTGGAAAAGTTTGATGTGAAATATCCAAATCCCAATCAGGTTTGTCTTAATTCCTTCAATTTAGGGTCTTTCATTTTCACCAACTTCATCCTTGGTGTTGGCTTTTTATGTCACTGCCACAAGTTGCGACATATTGTTATAGCTTCCAATTTTTGAAGACGCTGGTTGGTGTTAGGACTTCAATGGTCGGTGTATGTAACAAATTGTAACAAGTGACATGGCATCTGTAACAAATGGTAGGTGGTAACATTTTGCATGTTAATGCCTTGTTCCAGATCCTTGAGGCTGCCATTTTATTTAAAAAATGAAAATTACAAAATCTGTATGCTTTTACACATTTGTCTGATACCTCAGCTGCATTTTCTTATTCCAGGACTATGCAAATTCAAATTCATAACCTGATTATCCCAACGAATGAAGCATGAGTAAGGAATATAACAAACATATGCTCTTCTGTCTGTTCAATTTTCCAAGAAGGAATATCCAATATGTCTGCTTAATTTAAAATGCCCAATTTTTTTCATAATAGATGAAAATCGCTGATAACTCAAATACCGTCAATGGATTTGGTTATATTGATACCTTAGAGACATTTGACCTCTGCTAAAAAAACACTGATTTATGAACTGAATTAACCTTGTTGGTTGTGAAATATTTTATTGACCAAATCTTATGACAGTTTTGTGAAAATATTAAAAATATGGCAGGTTAATTTTGAATACTTTAATTTTAAAAACTCAAAATGTTAAGTATTCATTCTTTCTATCGTACCTAACAAGAGGTGCGATATTGTAGTCAGCTTGACGGGCGGGCGGGCGGCGTCTCACTTTTCAGCTTGTCTACAGGTTTCCAGCCAAATCATTTCAGGGATTCATCTGAAATTTTCAGGGATGTTTCTACATATCAACGTCAAGAACTGATTAGTTTTTGGGCATTCTGGGTAAATCTTAAGGTGGCCATTTTGGATTTTCCGTCCTAAAATCTTCACTTTCAAGACTTGTCTACAGGTTTCCAGCCAAACCATTTGAGGGATTCATCTGAAATTTTCAGGGATGTTTCTACATATCAACGTCAAGAACTGATTAGTTTTTGGGCATTCTGGGTAAATTTTAAGGTGGCCATTTTGGATTTTCCGTCCTAAAATCTTCACTTTCAAGACTTGTCTACAGGTTTTCAGCCAAACCATTTGAGGGATTCATCTGAAAATTTCAGGGATGTTTCTAGATATCAACGTCAAGAACTGAGTAGTTTTTGGGCATTCTGGGTAAATGTTAAGGCTGCCATTTTAGATTTTTTCCGTCCTAAAATCTTGCCTATCGAGGCTTGTCTACAGGTTTCCAGCCAAACCGTTCAAATTTTTTACATATGTTACACAGTGATAAGTTCTAGAGCTGATTAACTTTTCTGCAGCCATCTTGCTTTCTTGGTCAACAAGACCACAATGCTGTGTTTTAGGTACGATATTGTTCACGTCTGTGCCTTGTTCATTGAGACATCATCATTTTGTGAATTTTGTACACTACTTGGTCCTTCAATCATTGCAACAAGTATTTTAATGTGGGGAGAAGGGGATGATTTGAACTTTGTTTTTTCCCCAATATTTAGCTCTTATGGGACATTTTTGAGAGTTATTCCCCACTCAGTAAGGACAAAATTCAACTTAAATCCAAATTTATTTTTTCTTACATTGATAGATGTCAGGTGAATATGTAGACCTGCTTTGCCTTTTCAACAATGCCACATACATAATGTTGATTGCAAAATTTAATTTAAATCCTTACAGTACCAGGAGAGGGCATTAGTTAAGAATAGAATTGGAGTTGCACCTTTGGAATGGAAACAAATAAAAATCAACTCAAAAATAATTAATTTAATTTTTAATTCTGTTTTAGATTTATTTCCTCTCATTATATACAAGTTTTAATATGAAAGCTTCATATATATGTATGATATAATTATTACATCCCTATAGACAGTTTAACCAAATGAACAACATATTTCAGGTTTTATAGAATTATTTTATGCAAACAGGGTTCTCACCAGAAAATTTTGAGACCCCAGCTTTTTGTGGGATCACAATTGTATGATTGGCTTGGCTCCCAACTGCAGACTTTTGCATGATTGTATTAAATTCTATATCTTAAAGGTCACCATGACCTCCCTGCTTTCTTCTTTTTACATCCCAGATTAGACCTGCAAATTCTGAATACTGTGTGTAAACAAAAAGGTCAATCAGAGAGTTCAATATAAAAAAGTGAGGGACCCGGGAGATGGCAGAGAGCCAGAGTCTAAAAGCCGAGCGAGAACCCTGGGAAATCTTATTAAAACAAGACTTCAATGAGATTATATAAAAAACCTCTTTTGGAAAAAGATTTAATTGCATGTTGATTAATTATATCATAATAATTGAACATTGATGCTACCACATGAAGACTGTCAGAAACAATTCATAATACAATTTTGAAATATTAACCTGTCTTATCTAATCTGAACTTACTTCCTGCGAAAGCTATATGGATTTTGATATACGAGAGGTGATCCAAAAGTCTTGGACGCCCCGCTCTAACTTTGCTATTTTCTAATATAATTACATGAAACTTTCAGATAATAAAGATCAACATCTTAACAACTTTGTGTATAAGTTTCAACAGAAATTTTAGCTACTTTTCTAAATATTTTTTGATATCGGGTCCCTGCCACCTGGAACGGTATTTAAATATATCAAATCACGTCACAACTGTTACAATATGGCAAATACTTTAGGTGCAGGTGCACCACCTAACACCAGTCATGATATGAGAAAATTTCCGATTTTCAGTCTGAGTGTCATCTGCCATCATCATCTTCACATATTAAGACCTACTTTTCAACATATTTTCCATGAATTTGAACACATTTTTCATACCGCTTTACCAATGAATAAAAGACATTTATGAAATGGCCATTGCCTATATGATACAAATGCTGCTGAAGTGCCACTCTAAATCTCATCCAATGAGTAAAAAAACATTTTCTTTCAACGGCTCCTTTCAACTTGGAGAAAAGGAAGAAAATCACACGGAGCCATATCTAGACTATATTGTGCATATGGTAGCTGCTCAATGTCAATAATAGTGAAAATATATAGTATTATTCTTTGTTCCACTTTGATTTCTTTCATGTTCTGCATTTCAGCAGCCATCTTGGAGCAAAAATGACACCAGAATGAGGGTTGATTGTCTGATGTCATTTTCTTAGAACTTGACATATACGGCCATCGCCATATGTGACATTATGATTAAAACACAATTAATTGGTTGCCTAGTAACAAAGGAAGTAAACTAACATGGTTTAACGATTCCAAATTTAAGGAAAGATAATGGTCAAGACTTGAAAAAAAGTCAAATAGAGGCAACATTTAAGGCTGAAAGTTGCCATGTGCAAATACCGTTCCGGGTGGCAGGGTCACTCTATTAATAACTATCTAGAAAACTACATAAAATATATTATTTCAGCATGAAATTAATACACAAAGTAGTTAGGTTGTTGGTCTTTATTATTGGAAAGTTTAAAGTAATTTTATCAAAAACCAACAAAATTAGAGCAGGGCGTCCAAGACTTGGAATTTGGATTACCCCTCGTACAGTAAACTTTCCCATGGCACACTTGGACAGCTGAATAATAGTGACCTTTAAAACATGAATGATGAGATCCGTGGCTCACTTTTGGTCTCTAACTGTGTCTTACATCAGTATAATCAATCCGTGCAAGTATTGGAGCGCTGAAATACTTCTTTTTCAATCAAGACATGTAAATTGTTCATTGAGTGAATGTTTTTTCGACCCGTTTTCAATATGGCGGTTTGCTAGGAGCGAGATATGCAATGAACGAAATGATTTTTGAGAATGGGTTAGGTTCGGACAACCTCCGGAGATTTACGAAAATGTCTGAGCAGAAAACGCCATATTAAAATTTGGCAGAAAAAACATTCACTCGACTAACAATTACAAGTCTTGATCGAAAAGGAAGTATTTCAGCGCTCCAATACTTGCACGGAAGGATGATAATGATGTATGAAATAGTTAGAAAACAAAAGTAAGCCCCAGATCAACTTAATTCGTGTTTCAAAGGTCACTATTATTCAGCTGTCCATTTCTCCGTTGGAGAGCCATAAGTTTCAAAATCTAACATAATCTTCAGGCCCGTAGCCAGGAACAGAGGGAGCGGTTACCCCCCCCCTCCCTAGTAAAAGCTGGCTACCGGCCCAAGCTTGGTTTTGTTTGTTAGAAAGAATAATTTATATTCTGTCAGAATTGGTATTTCAACATTTTAGTATAAGATCAATGGTAAAATTTTCATGAACTTTCAGAAAATTTCATGTTTTATGTATTCCTGATCCAATCCACATTTTACATGAAACCATTACACTTCACACCGGAATAGCCTAACAACAGTAAAGTCAGATACCGTTGTCACAAATGGCGGACATAACCGTTGCTTCAACTCTTCAATCACTTTGTCCTCATTTCATTGGATTTTATCTTCGCTAATTCTGTGCATGTGTTAAGCTCAAGTGATGATATATCATATGAAATCCCAATTTCGATCAAATGCCCCTGCCCAAATATCTCAAACTATGCAGGATACAATATCACTGGACCTGAACATGAAGTCCTTGGCCCATGCAGCCTTTAGTCCATATCTGGTCATACATGACTTATTTATTTCTATACTACTTATTTCTGTTGAGAAAGGATGCAGGTTTAATGATATTGGTGAAATAGAACCAGCTGTGTAACTGCAGCTTGCTACCATGTCAGAGAATGGATTCGGCCTTGTCTTTCAATCTTGGGTTAAGAGGATAATGAGGAGTGTGTAGCACTTAATGGAACCTATGTAAAGGGCCCTGTAAAATGAAGGTGGCATGAATGCCACAAAGTGATGACAAAATATTCAAAATCAATTATGGCGTATCGAAATTGTGTAATTCATAACCATCATGGTTCGTTTTGTTCAACTTGCATTAAACTGCATTGCATGTTAAATGAGCTTAATTAGCTTCAGAATGTGTGACATTACGTCGGTCCCGGGGTACCTGTACCTCCTTCACAGAAATAAAGATATATCAAAATATATTTCATGCTTTGTCTCCAAATCTTCAGAGTTGATAGAAAATTGAATGATATATCACTTGCGATAAAATGAAAGAGATTGGTCTATAAAAAGCATCTATGTAAAAAAGTGTCCATTACTTATTGATCACCCCTCGTATATTGTCTATTGTCTCATTTTGATCGGTTAAATTAAAGACTTTATTTCGATGGTAGAACATTATTAACTGTACAATGAGTATAAAGACACTTTGATTGATTGTTGTTCCAAAGGAATTTAGTCTAGGTGCTCTATTAAACATACAGTTCATGAAAATCTAATTGAAGCGACGGTTATGTCCGCCATTTGTGACAACAGTATCTGACTTTACCATTGTAAAGGTTTTTCCCAGTGTGACTTGATCCAATCCATATTTTTAATGCTTACCAAATATCATCACTTAGAGAAAAGTCAAGCTGATCTAAATTGTCCGCATTAATTTTGTCACAGCTAGTGAAGTTACGATTTAACAATCTGAACTGGTCAGATGGCGGCCTGTAGAGAATAATGCCATCTTTGTTTTTGCCCAAGGTAGAATTCCTCTCATGCACTAAAAGATGCAACTCATAGCCCATATCTGACATATTTCGGTATCTAAATATTGGTTCTTTTCCAGTTGCTGTTTTTCTAGTTGTTGATGCAATCTGGATGTTGTATTGTATTATGGGTTTTATGAAATAATGTTGATTCTTTCTTTTTATTATTTGAAGAAAAAGAGTGATAATATGATAATCCAGTTTGTCATCGAAGTGTTTGGGCATTAACTTTATCACTCCACCGCATACAATATAGTGTGTTTTATTTTTGTCATTGAATTTCTCCAAAGCAGAAATATAAAGCACTTGACTGCTGTTGACAATATAAGCACTGTCGTACCAGTCTGCATCCATGGAAATGTTATTAGCCACTTTGTACTCAGTCTGGTCATTAAATGCTCCTTTCTTTACAAAGTAAAGCTCAGTTTTGTTCCAATTCTCCAGTAGTTTTGTCGGTTCATTCAGTGGCATAGCCAAAGACAGGGCAAAAAAGACAACAGTTAGGATATAGGCCACAAGCCATGCAAAGTACACAAACAATGCAGTGCAGCTTGAACATTTACATTTCTTAATATCCCTGATGCTTGTTACCACACACACTGATATAATAAGTATTTTTATTGTACATGTAGAGACTGCTGATATCAAGAATATGTATAACATACCATTAAAATAATATCTGATATCAGTGCAAATCATAATAAAATAGTGCATTATTGCAATGTACATGTATATGAAGAAGGGATACCATAGGAGGAATGCCAAGCCCAATAAGAGCCACTCATTGTGTTTTTCTTTGCAAGTGCAAATAGACGCAATCAATGTGCCTAAACATGCTAAAATAGGCAGCATCAAGAAACAGGCTATTGTCGTGTCAGAATCAACAATCCATTTTTCAAGATCAATTTGATCACAATATGAAAATGGAGCAAGAACCTTCACTGTGTTTTTTTCATATCTCAGAAAACTCCTCAAAGAATAACCCAACCAAACAACTGCTAATTCTATACTGGTTATCACAAAGGCACCAAGTCTCATTAAGACATTCTCGCACACTTCTCCCATTATTTCAGTAAGTCCTTAAATGTTTTAGTGGTGGTTTAAGCAGGTTTACAACGGAATGTTATAAAAACCCTTCGACCTTCGACCTGCACCTTCGACCTTCAGCTTTGACCTACAGGGTGCCTAATAAGCGGGCCAAAAAGAAAGTTATAAAAACCCTTCGACCTGCACCTTTGACTTTTCTTATGAAAATTGTCAAAGTCCAAAAATATTTCTTTGAAAAACGATTAAGTCCAACTTCACATAGATTATGAAATTGAACGAAGCTCTGTCCTCGTCGAAAGCTAGCTGTCATCTCTTGAGTTTACATCGGCGAAATACTTTATAGGCCTGGTGACGTCATCACTTTTCGGACAAGATTTCAAAGTTAAATAACAAGTTATTGACACCATATCCCGTTTTAATATTGATCACACAACAAGACTATGATTTGAACTCAATAAATAGAACAGTAATTGATCGCTACTTACTCTAATTTTACTTCGATTCAATCGAATCAAAACCGATCAACATCAACAGAATCTTAATTTGATAACATGAAAACGCTATTTCACCCCTGTAACTAAACCTAGAGTACTGCAAACGTTGCTACAATTTAAGATCTTAATGATCTCACCTGTGAACCACAAATCAAGTGACTCTTGCGTGGTCTGAGATCGGCAAAAATAGCTTCTATAATATTTTCTTTTTGGACACCCTGTAAGTCGAAGGTGAAGGTCGAAGGTGCAGGTCGAAGGTCGAAGGGTTTTTATAACATTCCGTTTACAACTTCAAATAATACAAGCGTCTCTTAAATATATTTAACTCTCTATAAAGCATGTAGCAGATTATCCTCTTTTTATGTTTAAATTTCCCTTTCCCTTATTATATTATTTGATATCCAGTTTATAATATTCTTCTTTATTTCTCCAATAAAAGTTTGGTGATTATTTGATAGGAGCGTTCAATGTTATTAGCATTCATTTCTTAGTCTATCTTCTTATCTCAATTATAATTTAAGTTTCTAATAGTCAATCCTTGATTAAGATTCTTGGATTACCGTATATGTTTGAACTGTTCAATGTGAGTAGCAGGCAATTCTTCGTCCCTCTTTGTTGTTTATTCGGGTTGCTATTAGCGACATACATGCATCAGTTTATGCAGCGAGATGATCTTATTCTTTATACAGTAAAACCTGTCCGATGGAATACCTCTCTGTAGGGAAAACCTATGAACAAGGAATGCTTTTCAAAAGAACCAAATATTTTTCCATTGACTTACATGTTAACGGACCCTCTCTGTAGGGAAAACCTTTGAACAGGGAACAAGGAACACTATTTTGGGGCAAATTATGAAAATTCACCTGTGAACAAGGAATATGGAATATTGGTGACACTGTATATTCCATTATTTTTCAGAGGTGTGAAAGTCTTAAGCCAATATCTGAATATAAAAAGCTTGGATTAATATGATTGAGATTAAGATAAGCCAATTGCTTACATGATGTAGCATCCCACCCACTGTTAATTACCCAGATATATTTTAAAACTAATACAAATCTGTTACTTATTATCATGACACTAATTTTTCTGTTCAACAAACATAAATTAATTACATCAAATCAGTTGTGATAATCTACATAGGGACTGACACAATTGTTTTCTGAAGATTACACCTAGATAAGTACATGTGTCATGTTGAGCCAAATCTTTTACTGATCCAAACTTCTAGATTATCAATTATATAAAATGGGGTTGATGAAACTTGAAATCAGTTCTTAGCAACATATCTGTACACATCATTTCAATAATTACATCAACTAGACATCATCAGACACCAGCATCAGTAGCTAAAATCAACAAAGGGAGAACGCTCCTTTCCCTCAGCCAATGGAGGGAGATGGGAGACCTTCATACATCTTGCAAGATGTTACAACAAGGTCTAGCAACCAAGTATGGAGTCGGCATTGGTACAATCAATCAATGCCCATATATTTACAAATATGCTTATTCGGCAAGTTTAAGTTTGCTGAAAGTGCGGCCCCTCTCTATAGGGAAAACCTCTGAACAAGGAAACTTTCCTCCAGTCCCAAGAGCATTCCCTGTTCGCAGGTTTTACTGTAATTACAAAAATTGATGCTGTGATATAAATACGCAATAAATTCTTGCATTATCAAGGTCATTCACTTTTTTAACCCAATGAGAAAAGAGAAGAGAAAACCAGGATGTAAATATCATTCAGTTGTTATAGCAATCATAGTGGATAATGCGTCCAAGTTGTAAACAACTTGAATAGGGAGAATTCCATATTGTGCTAATAAATCTTTTATGAATGCATCTTGATCCATTGAGGTATACCGCAATATGACTTTTACTCCCATTACATACACTGTGTCAGCAAATCATTTTTTTAATCCAATTACTGCACTTTACGATCATATCCATAAATGCCTTCTGCAAAGTTTGAAATTATTATTTAACACCCAAATATTATTTCTCATGTCTTGACACACGTATCTCAAATTGTTTGAGATATACATGTATTTCATAAAAATAGTATTGATATTCCAAGGGCATATTATTTCTCAATGATTATACTCATGGGGTTTTATAATGGCAGGAATTATGATTAATGTAGATTCTGCTTGGACAAAAAGAACATCATGCTTTCAACAGAAATCAATATAATCATTTTGATGTAATATATGTTTGTCATGCATGGAATAGACCCTACACAGTAGAGAAGAATTTATTTTATGCTTATTATAAGTCCAATAAACATTTCTAATAAACTATAATTTATGTTTTTTCATTGAAGACCCATCAAGGCACGTGGTCTAACAGGTTAAATGTGAAGTTGCGCATATTGCCTTTTACCATAGCGCAGGTTGAGTTGACACTTTCTAAAAATTAAACGTCATTTATAAATGATCACAATTGAATAACTCTCAAAAGGTTTTTATTATCACACCAAAGTTTGATATATAGGCCATCACCCCTTTAATGTTTTAATTTAACTCTTTAATTTTGCTAACATGATTTTGAAGATATTGTATTACTTATATATAATTTTAAGATCTTTTGATATACATGTATTTAATGATACATATGTTTACGTGTTTGCCAATATTATCTGGTATAAGTGATATTATAACCTTTTGATGCCTGATTAGAAGCATAAAGAAAAATTGTAAACACTCACCAATAGTTACCATACCAAATGACTTTGTACGGGGGGAATTTAGGAAAGCAGTCCGTCAGTCTGTCCATTCTTCTGTCCATTCGTTTGTCCGGGCGATAACTCAAATACCCATTGACGGATTTCATTCAAATTTTATAGGCTTATGCCTTATGGGGGTAGGAACCTCTGCTCGAGAAGTAATTTTCAATATGGCCACTCAATTCAAAATGGTTACCATTTTTCGTAAAAATATAATGTAAAATGTAAACCGATTTAATCTTGAAATGACTGGAATATCTAAAAACTATATGGGAAAGTGGTTTTACAGAAGAAGTATAACAATACACTTGAATATGACTTGAATATGACTTAGATCTCAAAGTTGTACAAAATGTTTTAAGGAAACTAGCCAAGAGAACTGTTTCTTATTTTCCAGGAAGAAAAATTAGTGAGAGAAGATCTCCAGGCCAAGATTGATGCATTAAATTCGCTTAATAAGAAATACAATGACCCTGGACCTGTCTATGACTGTGTGCTCTTCCAAGATGACAATATATGGAGGTAGGGACATATTAGATAATCAATACAGAACATTTATAAAAGCTTGATTCATTAGAACTTTAGATTGAAGAAATCAATAGTGCATTGACAAATATAACATAATCATATTAAACATTGTATTTACCATTTTAAATCTGATGATCATATTGGTATATTTAGAGCCTGCGTAGACACATCTGAGAGTGGTGATCTTGAGCAATGTAAACTTCTGGCACCTTACAGCATTGAACACGAGTATGGAACACTTAGCAAGATAGGTACATATACACTTGCATACATACACTACACTTGCTTGAAAAGTTAGTTGGTCAGA
Organism: Owenia fusiformis; assembly: GCA_903813345.2. NCBI lineage: Eukaryota > Metazoa > Annelida > Polychaeta > Sabellida > Oweniidae > Owenia > Owenia fusiformis. The sequence continues at coordinate 20,152,647 of CAIIXF020000004.1, forward strand.
TATTACTGTTTGCTTAAGGGAAATGTGAATGTTGTCACAAGTGAAAATCTTCATTTTTGTGATTTAAGATACATGATTAGCACCTATTTTAGTGAATTTTCACCATCTTTGTTTTGCTACATGAAATAAATTACAAAAAAACTTTTGAAATTCTAAAATTTAGTACTATGGTGTTAAGTACTTTGTAGGAATACGTGTATGATAATTTCATATAAGAGAGATTCTATATGGATGGAACCCATCTCTGAATGATATTACGGAAAAGCAGTTTACAACTTAAATTGACATTTAATTTTACATAATGACAATATTGTTTAGTTCAAGGCCATTCTATGAAGTATCATATATCATAAAGTGTCAGTTTGGATTCATATCTGATTTATTTCATTAAAATGTGATAAGAACTCAACAACTGCACTGAAAACTGTCCAAATAAGTAAAGAGTAAAACAGAACTGATAAACATATGAATCCATCGGAGCCCTAACCCATTTGAAAAACTATCAAGTGCCTTAAGCGGAAAACATTGAGGACTTACATGTATATTCATATTTTCTGTATTTTATTTTATTTTTATTCATTCTGTATTATAGATATGCTCAACTACAGTGTTAACATATACAATGAAGGGAATGTCTTGGAAATTGTCACAAATGCAGGTATGTTCAGCTGTGCCAAATTCTCATTTCACTAAATAAAAGACGCTCCAATTTTTCAAAATATTTTCAAAAGGTCAAGAATGTGTTTTGTGAAAATATGTTAAAATGCTTCAGCTCTAGACTTAACTGATGCAATTATGGATTTCTTCTATGCCTCAAAGTTATGAATAATCCCTGGATTAGTAACAGACTTACTTCTTTATGAATAATTTTCTCATTGTATTTTCCAATCGTGAATCTCGACATGATATTGGATCAAACATGAACAAATTTTTAAGTTCTGAATTCTAAAGCACCCATACAGACACACAACTATATGCATGTGCTGGTTTATTATGTCTTTAGGTTCCCATGGCACCCATACAGACACAGAAATTATACATGTACTGGTATATTATGTCTTTAGGTTCCCATGGCACCCATACAGACACAGAAATTATACATGTACTGGTATATTATGTCTTTAGGTTCCCATGGCACCCATACAGACACAGAAATTATACATGTACTGGTATATTATGTCTTTAGGTTCCCATGGCACCCATACAGACACAGAAATTATACATGTACTGGTATATTATGTCTTTAGGTTCCCATGGCACCCATACAGACACAGACATTATACATGTACTGGTATATTATGTCTTTAGGTTCCCATGGCACCCATACAGACACAGAAATTATACATGTACTGGTATATTATGTCTTTAGGTTCCCATGGCACCCATACAGACACAGACATTATACATGTACTGGTATATTATGTCTTTAGGTTCCCATGGCACCCATACAGACACAGAAATTATGCATGTACTGGTATATTATGTCTTTAGGTTCCCATGGCACCCATACAGACACAGAAATTATACATGTACTGGTATATTATGTCTCTAGGTTCCCATGGCACCCATACAGACACAGACATTATACATGTACTGGTATATTATGTCTTTAGGTTCCCATGGCACCCATACAGACACAGAAATTATGCATGTACTGGTATATTATGTCTTTAGGTTCCCATGGCACCCATACAGACACAGAAATTATACATGTACTGGTATATTATGTCTTTAGGTTCCCATGGCACCCATACAGACACAGATATTATACATGTACTGGTATATTATGTCTTTAGGTTCCCATGGCACCCATACAGACACAGAAATTATACATGTACTGGTATATTATGTCTTTAGGTTCCCATGGCACCCATACAGACACAGACATTATACATGTACTGGTATATTATGTCTTTAGGTTCCCATGGCACCCATACAGACACAGAAATTATACATGTACTGGTATATTATGTCTTTAGGTTCCCATGGCACCCATACAGACACAGACATTATACATGTACTGGTATATTATGTCTTTAGGTTCCCATGGCACCCATACAGACACAGAAATTATGCATGTACTGGTATATTATGTCTTTAGGTTCCCATGGCACCCATACAGACACAGAAATTATACATGTACTGGTATATTATGTCTCTAGGTTCCCATGGCACCCATACAGACACAGACATTATACATGTACTGGTATATTATGTCTTTAGGTTCCCATGGCACCCATACAGACACAGAAATTATGCATGTACTGGTATATTATGTCTTTAGGTTCCCATGGCACCCATACAGACACAGAAATTATACATGTACTGGTATATTATGTCTTTAGGTTCCCATGGCACCCATACAGACACAGAAATTATACATGTACTGGTATATTATGTCTTTAGGTTCCCATGGCACTCATGTGTCTGGCATAACAGCTGGGTATTTCCCTGACCAGCCAGAGAAGAATGGTGTTGCCCCTGGGGCACAGATCCTGGCCCTTAAGATTGGGGACACACGTCTGAGCTCTATGGAAACTGGTACTGCCCTTGTTAGAGCTGTAAGTGATACAATATAACTTAAAGGAGTAGATTAACAAGGAATAAGTATATAGAAATGTAATCAAGACTATACATCGTAGATGATTGAATAGATCAAAAGCTCTAGTACTAATTACTGTGAAAATTGTGATCCTGGTCTTGGTTTTGAAATGGAAAATTGCTTTATAATGCCTTGAGTCAAGTAGAAGTCATCCCAGGGAAATAATTCACATATTATATGTACAATGTACTCCAATATTTTTCTTGTTGCTTCATATAAATGTATCCCCAGTACAGGTTGTAATGTATTTTCAGATGATACGTGTCATTGAGTACAAATGTGACCTTGTCAACTACAGCTATGGAGAGGCAGCCCATATACCTAACTCTGGGTAGGATAACTTGCAATTATTAACCATCTATCTGCATGTTGTATTTTGAAATTATGTGTGATCTTTCAGTACAGTCAACTGTTCATTACCAAACACCATCCCTTATCAAATTAGATCGAATTACCAATTTACATGTGGATTAAAGTTAGGGCAGTGTTTCTAAATGTTACGTTTATTTTCAGGAGAGTAAGTGAAATCTTAGGAGAAGCAGTACACAAACATGGTGTGATATTTGTGTCCAGTGCTGGGAACAATGGACCTGCCCTCTCAACTGTGGGGGCTCCAGGGGGAACAGTAGAGGGGATTATAGGTAAATGACATCTTTGAACAATGGACCTGCCCTCTCAACCGGGGGGGTTCCAGGGGGAACAGTAGAGGGGATTATAGGTAAATGACATCTTTGAACAATGGACCTGCCCTCTCAACCGTGGGGGCTCCAGGGGAACACTAGAGGGGATTATAGGTAAATGACATCTTTGAACAATGGACCTGCCCTCTCAACCGTGGGGGCTCCAGGGGGAACAGTAGAGAGGATTATAGGTAAATGACATCTTTGAACAATGGACCTGCCCTCTCAACTGTGGGGGCTCCAGGGGGAACAGTAGAGGGGATTATAGGTAAATGACATCTTTGAACAATGTACCTGCCCTGTCAACAGTGGGGGCTCCAGGGGGAACAGTAGAGGGGATTATAGGTAAATGACATCTTTGAACAATGGACCTGCCCTCTCAACCGGGGGGGCTCCAGGGGGAACACTAGAGGGGATTATAGGTAAATGACATCTTTGAACAATGGACCTGCCCTCTCAACCGTGGGGGTTCCAGGGGGAACACTAGAGGGGATTATAGGTAAATGACATCTTTGAACAATGGACCTGCCCTCTCAACCGTGGGGGCTCCAGGGGAAACAGTAGAGAGGATTATAGGTAAATGACATCTTTGAACAATGGACCTGCCCTCTCAACTGTGGGGGCTCAAGGGGGAACAGTAGAGGGGATTATAGGTAAATGACATCTTTGAACAATGGACCTGCCCTGTCAACAGTGGGGGCTCCAGGGGGAACAGTAGAGGGGATTATAGGTAAATGACATCTTTGAACAATGGACATGCCCTCTCAACCGGGGGGGCTCCAGGGGGAACACTAGAGGGGATTATAGGTAAATGACATCTTTGAACAATGGACCTGCCCTCTCAACCGTGGGGGCTCCAGGGGGAACACTAGAGGGGATTATAGGTAAATGACATCTTTGAACAATGGACCTGCCCTCTCAACCGTGGGGGCTCCAGGGGGAACAGTAGAGAGGATTATAGGTAAATGACATCTTTGAACAATGGACCTGCCCTCTCAACTGTGGGGGCTCCAGGGGGAACAGTAGAGGGATTATAAGTAAATGACATCTTTGAACAATGGACCTGCCCTGTCAACAGTGGGGGCTCCAGGGGGAACAGTAGAGGGGATTATAGGTAAATGACATCTTTGAACAATGGACCTGCCCTCTCAACCGGGGGGGCTCCAGGGGGAACACTAGAGGGGATTATAGGTAAATGACATCTTTGAACAATGGACCTGCCCTCTCAACCGTGGGGGCTCCAGGGGGAACAGTAGAGGGGATTATAGGTAAATGACATCTTTGAACAATGGACCTGCCCTCTCAACCGTGGGGGCTCCAGGGGGAACAGTAGAGAGGATTATAGGTAAATGACATCTTTGAACAATGGACCTGCCCTCTCAACTGTGGGGGCTCCAGGGGGAACAGTAGAGGGGATTATAGGTAAATGACATCTTTGAACAATGGACCTGCCCTGTCAACAGTGGGGGCTCCAGGGGGAATAGTAGAGGGGATTATAGGTAAATGACATCTTTGAACAATGGACCTGCCCTCTCAACCGTGGGGGCTCCAGGGGGAACAGTAGAGGGGATTATAGGTAAATGACATCTTTGAACAATGGACCTGCCCTCTCAACCGGGGGGGCTCCAGGGGGAACACTAGAGGGGATTATAGGTAAATGACATCTTTGAACAATGGACCTGCCCTCTCAACCGTGGGGGCTCCAGGGGGAACAGTAGAGAGGATTATAGGTAAATGACATCTTTGAACAATGGACCTGCCCTCTCAACCGTGGGGGCTCCAGGGGGAACAGTAGAGGGGATTATAGGTAAATGACATCTTTGAACAATGGACCTACCCTCTCAACTGTGGGGGCTCCAGGGGGAACAGTAGAGGGGATTATAGGTAAATGACATCTTTGAACAATGGACCTACCCTCTCAACTGTGGGGGCTCCAGGGGGAACAGTAGAGGGGATTATAGGTAAATGACATCTTTGAACAATGGACCTACCCTCTCAACTGTGGGGGCTCCAGGGGGAACAGTAGAGGGGATTATAGGTAAATGACATCTTTGAACAATGGACCTACCCTCTCAACTGTGGGGGCTCCAGGGGGAACAGTAGAGGGGATTATAGGTAAATGACATCTTTGAACAATGGACCTACCCTCTCAACTGTGGGGGCTCCAGGGTGAACACTAGAGGGGATTATAGGTAAATGACATCTTTGAACAATGGACCTGCCCTCTCAACTGTGGGGGCTCCAGGGGGAACACTAGAGGGGATTATAGGTAAATGACATCTTTGAACAATGGACCTGCCCTCTCAACTGTGGGGGCTCCAGGGGGAACAGTAGAGGGGATTATAGGTAAATGACATCTTTGAACAATGGACCTGCCCTCTCAACTGTGGGGGCTCCAGGGGGAACAGTAGAGGGAATTATAGGTAAATGACATCTTTGAACAATGGACCTGCCCTCTCAACCGGGGGGGCTCCAGGGGGAACACTAGAGGGGATTATAGGTAAATGACATCTTTGAACAATGGACCTACCCTCTCAACTGTGGGGGCTCCAGGGGGAACAGTAGAGGGGATTATAGGTAAATGACATCTTTGAACAATGGACCTACCCTCTCAACTGTGGGGCCTCCAGGGGGAACAGTAGAGGGGATTAAAGGTAAATGACATCTTTGAACAATGGACCTACCCTCTCAACTGTGGGGGCTCCAGGGGGAACAGTAGAGGGGATTATAGGTAAATGACATCTTTGAACAATGGATCTACCCTCTCAACTGTGGGGGCTCCAGGGGGAACAGTAGAGGGGATTATAGGTAAATGACATCTTTGAACAATGGACCTACCCTCTCAACTGTGGGGGCTCCAGGGGAGAACATTTAGTACAGGACAGAGAACCTGCTCAACCAATTTAACTTTAAACTTGATGAATAACCTAATGTTGGAACATGTCTAGTGGGAAAGTGATTTCTTATAATCCCAAAACCATTGAACACAAGGCTAAAATATACCATTTATATTGACAAAAATTGATGGTTGCATTTTTGTGTCACACTGATAATCACAGATGAAAAAAGGTTATATAGCTTGGCATTCACTCATGAAGATATAAATATAAAAAATATGATATTCCTTTTTAGGAGTTGGAGCTTATGTGTCACCAGAAATGATGGCTGCTGAATATTCACTCAGGGAAAAACTTCCAGGCATGCAGTATACATGGTCATCAAGGGGTCCAACGTAAGTATATATGCTCATCAAGGGGTCCAACGTAAGTATACATGGTCTTCAAGGGGTCCAACATAAGTATACATGGACATCAAGGGGTCCAACGTAAGTATACATGGGCATACCGGGGTCCAACATAAGTATACATGGTCTTCAAGGGTCCAACTAAAGTATGCATGGGCATCAAGGGGTCCAACATAAGTATACATGGGCATCAAGGGGTCCAACATAAGTATACATGGGCATCAAGGGGTCAAACATAAGTATACTTGGTCATCAAGGGGTCCAATGTAAGAATACATGGTCTTAATGAAGGTTGTACATAAATTTTCTGGGTCATCAAAGGGTCATATTATTCAATGGGTTTGTAAACTGACCTGCTTCACTCTTGGCATTTCAATATAATTTAGAAGGTTGATTATTACAGGTCAGTTCACTTAATTCTAAACTTATTACAATCAATAGCATTTTGATGATGATCTTATTATCTAGGTTTCATATATTTCTAGGTTTGATGGTGCACTTGGTGTGTGTATCAGTGCACCAGGTGGCGCTATTGCCTCCGTTCCAAACTGGACCCTGCGGGGCTCACAGTTGATGAATGGGACCAGTATGAGTTCACCCAATGCTTGCGGGGGAATTGGTAAGGAGTCATTTGATAATCATGTTCAATGGTTGTGTTTTGTAAAATAACTTATAATTTACCAAACTATAACTATTATATAATAGTACCAAATAGACAATTCTTGGGTATGCTATAAAAGAGTCTTGCATTTTTAGTCATTTTCAATCAGTGTTCACTATAACCTGTGTAATCCAAATGCCACTTTGACATGTGGCCGAAATAAGACATGTTCACCTTTTATTTCTTAACGTGGAACTCATTGGAGATTAAAAAATTGTATTGAAATGCTAAAAAAAGCATTCACATCAAGACATGTTTAAGTATTGTATACCTTTTTGTTTCAGCATTAATTCTATCAGGGCTTAAACAACAGAATGTGCCATATTCCCCATACAGTGTGAGACGATCCCTTGAGAACACTGCCCTTAATGTAGACACTGTTGAAGTGTTTGCTCTTGGACATGGCTTATTGCAGGTTTGTAGAGCTCACATATAAGAAAGTCTCTCTGAACTGGAGTAAAAACTTGAAGTTTAATCATTTGGGATATCCAGATGATTACATGGATGTACTTAATCATTTAAGTTATAATTCTTTCTATTTCTTTCAATGATAGTGTATATATGAACTTAGATGTCTTAGATGTACTTGTGGACTCTTACACGATTTCTCTGAGTGAAATATGAATGCTGCATACAAGATCTTTTATCTTCAGGTGGACAAGGCATTTGATCATTTGGTTGAAATGCACAGAAGTCAAGAAAACAACATCAGATTCAAGGTGAGTTAAAGTGCCCGATAAAGTATAAAATGCGCATGCGTCCAGGTGTTGATAAACTATAAATAGCGAAAACCCAGGGTTTGTCACCACAAGGTAAGCCAGGACGTGTTGAGAGAACAGCTAGTGTTGATATTGAATTTATATGTAGCCAGATAAGTTTCCTTATTGAAATTACATATGGTTATTAGCAATACTTTGTAGGTGATAAATAATAAAATATTTAGAGTATATATGAGAGAAATTGCCGTCATTTCGAACCTGTTGAAAAGTTTGTGGCTCTCGGCTACACCGGGGAATTTGCTTCCATGAGTACACACATAAATGTGGGGTTCCCCAAGAGGTACGCGACAAGGTGACCTGGCATCAAATGTGCGACTAAATGCTACTATCGAGAAGATAAAATAACGAATACGACAATAAGTTATTGCATGTGACAATTCCGAGCCTTCATCTCACTGAAGTATTTTGAAGTGAAAATAGGATTTTTGTTTTGATACATGGATTCAGATGAACGTAACTTTATTCTGACAACTAATCAAAACTGAACAAAATTGATTGTACGTAACAGACAATTTATTGTTTTACAATGTTTTGATTGGCTAAACGAATGAAACCAACAAATTATGACATGTAAAATGACAATTTTGAAATGTAAAATTTAAAAGTGACAAACACAACCTCCCTATCCACTCTTTGGGAGCCCTAGTAAATTAGTAATATGTACATGCAGCAGTGGTAGTGTGCAGCTTATTATCACACTACGCTTTGTATTCTAAAGCCTGTTGTTTGTAATTACACTGTTCACTCAACGTATGTTTTGTGTGTGGGCAGTCAACGATAATCATTGTTTTATCCCGGTTATATGACCTCGGCAATTATAACAAAACCGTACTAAACGAAAAAACGCAAATAAGAGAAAGCTTTCACACACATATAAAAAATGAACTAGTCTAATCCGCCAGTATAAACTCTGTGCTATACGTAGCCGGGTCAGGCGCACACTTTAAAGCCTAAGGCAGGCAGAGTGGAATGAGTAATCTGTACTGTATTCTCATAAACATCTAGTCTAATATTGACATATAGCTTGCATACTAGGTATTGACGGGTAAAAAACACTGTGTGGAGAACCTTATGAATATGCAAGCATGTCCAAATCTTTCGTTACTTGGTCCTTCATTGTACTTTTGGACAAGTTTAAAACATGGATTACACATATTTTTAATAATGAATGCTGAATGTAATGATAAAATGATTTTAAACTATTTTAGAGGCAATGTTTAGTGAAATTAACATATACCGGCTTTTTTTTAAAATAACTGTATTTTTAAACATTATTTTTACAGGTTAGTTCCAGTAGTGGTAGAGGGGTGTATCTTAGAGAGGCCTACCAGACCACAACACACAGTATACATGCAGTAACCATTGAACCAGAATATATGAATGGTCGTTCAGGTTAGTCTAATACAAGACATGGTATCATCTCAAGTACAAATGTATAGTGCTGATAGTGCAGTATCATGATATCAAGCAGTTCTTCAAAGCAAGACACATGTATACATGTTATCAGACCAACTTAATTTGACTGCCTTTCTTTAGTTATAGTAAGATGTGAAATTGTATTTTAAGTAGATCTTAAAATTGGATTTTATAAGCATATTGTAATACATGTATTTTGCAAAAATGCCATTTTGACTTATAATTGGGAATACAATTTTTTACCGGGGCCTATTTTGCCAGTTACCACTTAATGTGAATGTTCTTGTGTAATTACAGTAAATACTACTAAATAGAATTTAATGAAATATTTTATTAACGCTCATTTAGAAACTACTGTTTATATTGAAGAGCAAGAGGAGAAGATTGCATTTACAATAAGGTTCAGTATAGTATGTGAGGCTGACTGGGTCTCAACACCAGCACATTTTGAATTAATGAATGCTATTGTTTATATTGCAAAGCAAGAGGAGAAGATTGCATTTACAATAAGGTTCAGTATAGTATGTGAGGCTGACTGGGTCTCAACACCAGCACATTTTGAATTAATGAATGCTACTGTTTATATTGCAGAGCAAGAGGAGAAGATTGCATTTACAATAAGGTTTAGTATAGTATGTGAGGCTGACTGGGTCTCAACACCAGCACATTTTGAACTAATGAATGCAGCCAGAGTGTTCTCTGTTAAAGTTGATCCTACAGGATTGTCAACTGGAGTCCATTATACAGAGGTATGTAACATAGCACATTGTAAAGACTAGAATCTCTCAAGCACACTTTTAGTGTAGTCAAGTGTAATCCAAACTTCAGACTTGTCACTGTGACACACAGTTCCTGATTTTAAACCATATAAAACTCAATGAGCAACATTAGAAAACAAAAACACTTTAAAACATTACTGTATTAATTTTATTAAACAAATATCAAGACACTTCAATTGAATTCATGTAGCCTATTCATTGATCATTCTATATGATATTCCAGTGCATTCTAAGACCAATGTTATTTCTACATGTTATATTTTAGTTTCATTTACTTGTTTTATTTAACAATTCTATCCTGATATATATATTATTGATGTTCAGGAGTGCAAAGGTTTAGTGTATATACAATGATATGTTTATTGCTTGCTCTGTTTTACCAGATCCTGGGATATGACATCAGTTGCCCTAGTAAAGGTCCTGTCTTCAGAGTCCCTGTTACAGTCATAATTCCAGAAAGGTATGGATAGTTTGCAGGAATATTAAGGTGGGCCTAGTGGGGCGAGCTTTGGACGTGTTTGCATATGGAAAAAGTTAATGAATCAGATTGCTCATTCTACTTGCTCTACCTTAAGAAAACTGCACGTAACAATCGAATTGAAAAATATGTCAAACTATAAAGGAGCGCAAAAATGAAAATTCTCCTGTTTTGAATATTCAAATTGCATTTGATTAGACATTTATACTTCACAGTAATAGAGTGAGAATGAATACATATAATGAGAGGTTTTGAATTAATCAGTGCAATGATCTGAAACGTTTACCTGTTTATTACTACTAAGGTAACACTTCCATTTTTGAACTGTGTCAAATTGAGTCTGTTTATATTTTAGAGTGGAGGATACCTTACATAATAGACTAGTCTTCCCAGATCAGCATTTTAAACCAGGGCAGATCAGAAGGCATTTTATAGATGTCCCCACAGGAACTACTTGGGCAGGTATGAAGATTACTTTACATATCATATGTATAGAGTATATATCCTATGGATATGTTTCACTCCTATCAGTCTACTGAGTATACTCACAATATTGGTGTGGTAATCGAGACTGGTAAGAATTTAAAAACAATTTCCAAAAGAGATGGATCAATTTAGTAAACATGCATGTTCTTAACATGTTTATGAGAATCTTAGAATATCAGCTTACAGTCCATTAAATTTTATTTTTCAGTTTACTTGTTAGGTGTTTGTAAATTGTAAAGTAACTGTTTTTCTTACTGCTGGAATAATGAGGAGAGTATGTTAATTTTTTATTGTGACAATTGTTTTTGTGAACTTAAACATTTTCATTATGGCTATATTGTTGGCCCAGGAGTTTATTGTATACATAAATCCAGATCTATATCCCTGGCTTTTACTTTATTTGGGTATTTGGGTGTGAAATTCTGTTTGAGTAATTTTCTATATCAGGATGAGTAATCAAGCTTGGCAATACACTTTTTACATGATTTCACAAAATTGATTGGTTACTATGTGAACAAATTGATACATGATTGCCATCCTTGGTATGTATACAGTAAACCCCAGGATTGTTGGTTGGACACAAAAAGCTCATTGTCTCGAAAAGCATGTACATATTTTATGCATACGACAATGTGAAACTTCTAGCAACAATGCAGACATCATTTCTATACTAAAGCCCTTTGATATCATAACTTTACAATGTTTCATTGAATCTAAATCTTGAGATGTGTATTTTAAAATTTTTTATATAAGAATATGTTGAGGGATCCACTATTTGAGAAAATATTCTCTGTTTTCAGTTGTAACGCTTTCTGGCACAGAGTTTCCCGATCTTACCCGGTTCCTAATTCATGCCCTGCAGAGGGAGCCACAGTCAAGTTTTGGCAAATTTGAATTTGAAAAATTTATCACAATCGGCGAGGACCAAAATAAAGTTGAACATGCTTTTCGGGTCATGGTAAGACTTTGATGTTTCATATATGGTACAGTTTCACTTGTAAGAAAATGTCATACTAGTCTTGTGAAATGCCAAATTAACAGCTATGTAGAGAGCGCTGCAACATGGAATAGGCATGACCCTTCTTATGAGAGGAACTAGTGCGCATGGATCAAAAATTTTGCCAATATCACAAATTAGAAAATCCTGTATATATTTTTTTATTCATGCATATTTCTGAAGGCAAAACTTTTGATCTACAAAGCAGTGTTAGTTGAAATGGTAATTGAAAAACACTTATTATTATTTAGTGCTAACAATGGAGTGCTCAGAAGAGGAAAATTCCCGTTTCTTGCTCCATGCCTTACAACTTAAACGTGATACACGTCACAAAATACATATGTTTAAACGTTACGTGACACTTAAACATGATGGTGCTAGCACTACTCAAGTCTTTCAAGTAATGGTAAGAGCCTCCAAAAGACGTCTTGAGATAAGCAATTTAAAATGGGCCTAGATTTCAAAATGTCAAGACATGACATATTTTTCAAACATATTTTATTACTTCTTTTGAAATATTGAATATACTTTAAATAAAAAATGTAAAAAAGGGTATTAGTTGTCAATTATTTAGTTTTTTGTTCATTGTGTTTGTAGAACTTGTACAAAATGTATATGTCAGTTTCTGCATAGTCTGTACATACTGTATATACCAATTAACAATTTGTTTGTTTTCCAGGAAAATCGAACCTTAGAGTTATGCATTGCAAAATGGTGGGCTAGTCTAGGGAAAGTGCACACTAAGTACTCACTCGCATTTCATGGAGTCAAACCATGCTCTCGTAAATATCACATGGTAAGTGGTTGGAAACAACCAGATTATGTAGTTAAAGACATATTCTGTGCCAGACCATCTCTCTCCTAACTTGGGAGTTATAATCATGTATATGTCCATGTTTAACAAAACACGGAAAAATATTATCATATGGTCAATTTCTTTTTCAGTTTTGTCTTCGATTTTAAGCTTCTGAAAATCTCATTTTTTATTCCAAGCTGACAAGCCCTGAAAATAGTTTTGCACGGAAAGTAAGAACCACTTGTCTTAAAGTGATTTTGAGCTACTTTCCTACACTGTAATAGGCAAGGTTGAGTTGAGACTCAATGACATCACTTCCTGTATGAAATTTTAAAAGATGGCAGGTTACTGGATATTATGACTTTGTTTTTTAAAAATCATCAATGACCATAATAAAACATTTACTTTTTCACTCTAAATTCCTTCCGCAGGTATTCTCCACAGGTATTCTCATATTTCATGATATTTGAAATATTTTGATAAACTGATGATTTAGCAAATTAATAGAATACATATTTCATTATTTAGAAAATTTTGAAGATTGAACATGTCAATAGTGGAATAAAATGGATTAATTTCTTCAAATTGTGGTTAATATCATTTTCCTGCAGCAGTATTTATTCAGAAAAAATTTATGTATCTCTATCAATATAAAAATGATTTTCAGCGTGTGATGAATGTGTTGTGACGAAAATTGAATTTTATATTCCAGCATGGTTCTCAGGGAGTGATGCGGCTTGATGTAACAGCCAGCTTAGATCACACTGAAGTCTCCCCAAGTATCACGCTTAAACATCATGCAATTCCTGTCCGTCCAGCGGAGCATAAGATTGTTTGTCTACCAGGGAAACGGGACCAATTGCCTCAGGAGCGACAAATCTATGCAGTAGAATTAACTTACAATTTCCATCAGGTGAGTGATTGTGAAATTTGCTCATGAATTATCAATGGGATTCTTTTTTGTAGGCCCTTGATCCTTTGTAGAACGCTTAAGTTCTAACACTAAAAATTCAAATACATCAAGCTTGTATTTCACATTGATTTTGTTATATGCATTTGATATTGTAGTCATTAATATAGGAAGATTTGTTTATTTCTTTTCAATTATTTAAAATCCGACCATGACATTTATTATGTTGTATTGTTTCAGAGTAAGGCAGGTGAAATAGTGCCTGATGTTCCACTATTAAGTCTCACCCTGTATGAGTGTGAATTTGAATATTATTATGTTGTATCATTTCAGAGTAAGGCAGGTGAAATAGTGCCTGATGTTCCACTATTAAGTGACACCCTATATGAATGTGAATTTGAATATTATTATGTTGTATCATTTCAGAGTAAGGCAGGTGAAATAGTGCCTGATGTTCCACTATTAAGTGACACCCTGTATGAATGTGAATTTGAATATTATTATGTTGTATTATTTCAGAGTAAGGCAGGTGAAATAGTGCCTGATGTTCCACTATTAAGTGACACCCTATATGAGTGTGAATTTGAATATTATTATGTTGTATCATTTCAGAGTAAGGCAGGTGAAATAGTGCCTGATGTTCCACTATTAAGTGACACCCTGTATGAATGTGAATTTGAATATTATTATGTTGTATTATTTCAGAGTAAGGCAGGTGAAATAGTGCCTGATGTTCCACTATTAAGTGACACCCTATATGAATGTGAATTTGAATATTATTATGTTGTATTATTTCAGAGTAAGGCAGGTGAAATAGTGCCTGATGTTCCACTATTAAGTGACACCCTGTATGAGTGTGAATTTGAATATTATTATGTTGTATTATTTCAGAGTAAGGCAGGTGAAATAGTGCCTGATGTTCCACTATTAAGTCACACCCTGTATGAGTGTGAATTTGAATATTATTATGTTGTATTATTTCAGAGTAAGGCAGGTGAAATAGTGCCTGATGTTCCACTATTAAGTCACACCCTGTATGAGTGTGAATTTGAATATTATTATGTTGTATTATTTCAGAGTAAGGCAGGTGAAATAGTGCCTGATGTTCCACTATTAAGTGACACCCTGTATGAATGTGAATTTGAATATTATTATGTTGTATTATTTCAGAGTAAGGCAGGTGAAATAGTGCCTGATGTTCCACTATTAAGTGACACCCTGTATGAATGTGAATTTGAATATTATTATGTTGTATTATTTCAGAGTAAGGCAGGTGAAATAGTGCCTGATGTTCCACTATTAAGTGACACCCTATATGAATGTGAATTTGAATATTATTATGTTGTATTATTTCAGAGTAAGGCAGGTGAAATAGTGCCTGATGTTCCACTATTAAGTGACACCCTGTATGAATGTGAATTTGAATATTATTATGTTGTATTATTTCAGAGTAAGGCAGGTGAAATAGTGCCTGATGTTCCACTATTAAGTGACACCCTATATGAGTGTGAATTTGAATATTATTATGTTGTATTATTTCAGAGTAAGGCAGGTGAAATAGTGCCTGATGTTCCACTATTAAGTGACACCCTATATGAATGTGAATTTGAATATTATTATGTTGTATTATTTCAGAGTAAGGCAGGTGAAATAGTGCCTGATGTTCCACTATTAAGTGACACCCTATATGAATGTGAATTTGAGTCTCAACTCTGGATGTTATTTGATAGCAACAAACAACTCATCAGCTCAGGGGATGCATATCCTAGCCAGGTAAGGCAACGGTCCATTTGCAGTTTGTCAAAGAATGATATGATGTTGTTGCTACCTGGAGCTGCCCAATAAAGGCATACACCTTTAAAAAAAGTCATACACCTTTAAAATGTTAAGCTCAAACTTCTTCTTTGTTAAATACTATGCCATCATATTGTCTCCACTTATCTAGAATTGAAAGCTTCTCATGATATCTAGGACTATAGCATGTCTGAGTACCTATGACATTTGATGCTATAGATTGAGGGACAGCTGCCATTTGACACCCTTCTCAGAGGGACTTTGTCTGCTTTTGTAGTAATTAGTTCAGCCTCATCAGAACACTTCCCGTCTTTTATTGTTTGCATGTAATTCAGAGGTTTTGATAAGTTTTTGATACAACACTGGTTGAGCCAGTTTAATGTGTTATATTATTGTGATTTCAGTACAGTGCCAAGGTTGAGAAAGGGGACTATGTGCTAAAACTACAAGTGAGACATGAGAAACGAGACATGCTTGAGAAACTAAAAGACACCGTTGTGCTCCTCCATAATAAATTAGGTGAAGTGCTTACTACATAAACATGGTTTGTATCAGTGACTCTGTACTATCTGGTCTCTTAACTTTTTCTCAACTGGAATTGAAATTTTAATTATTTTGTATGAACGTTTTTGAAAGTTCTGCTTTTTTGTGATAATATATTTCACTATGTTGTGAAATTCTCAGTTGGGTGTAAATGGATCTAAACCAGTTATTTCTCATATTCTCACATGGATGTAGCTGGACATAAGTTAAAAGCAATCATTGATATTTAAGTATAGGTTAGATCAACAGGAAAACAACACGGGCAAAAGTAGAAATCAAAAGTAATCTATTTCTTATTTCAGAAAAATTGAATGATTTACTTGGTTGTTTTCAGGTAGTACAATCTCAGTTGAGAGCCACTCCTCACACAATGGGGCAGTGACTGGGACCAAGAAGACGGGGAGTGTTACTTTGACAAAAGGTTCCACTGTACCTATGTTCCTAGCTCCAATACCAGAAGACAAGTAAGATATTGTCTTAATGTAACCTGAAACTCAACATGCTAGTAATGGTATGCCTACAACTTGATGTTCTCTCTAAGATTCAATAAACCAGATAAAATCTCAGTTAACCACACATCTGTATATTTTATTACTCGCTTATTCTCCACCTTCTGTGCTCTGTGTTTCAAAACATCAGGTCAGTAAAATGTTTCAATGCAGGGTCTATTCGTCAATTCATGTTCCATTTGCTTTAACCTAGATCTATTTCACATGAGCTGACATTGTACATTGTAAATCATCAACATCTGATAGACATTTAAGTATCTTATAACTGAACTCCCAGTATTTTTGGGTTTGATTCGAATTTTACTGGGAGCACAACATCCAACAAAATATATTTAGTAATTTTCATCTGTTTATTTCAGGCTTCCTAAAGGAATTGCTGCGGGTCACTTCCTTACTGGAACAATATCTTTCCCCAAAGATGATAGTGCAAAGAAAGTGGTAAGAATATAGGGTACAATTTTCAATAATTTTGAGAGGGCATCATATAACATTTTTGCACAAAACTACTGGAGTGAATTAAATGACATGAAAAAAAGACAAGTGAAAGTTTTATTGTCATCTTGGGTTTTGTCATCTTCTTATGTTTTGGTGGTTGGTAAATCACTTGATGGGAATTTTGAATTTTTATAAAAAGTGCAATATTTATCACTGTGTGTTACTCTGTTTTATTTTAGGATACCTATCCATTCTGGTACACATCCACAGAGGCCCCAAAGAAACAGAAGTCTGTCGCTGGAGCTAAGGATAATGGAAAGAAAGGAGAGAAAGGAGAGAAGGGAGAGAAGGAGAAAACAAAAGAGGAGGAATTCAATGAGGCAATCAGGGACCTTAAGATAACCTGGATGTCAAAGTATGTATTCTTTTTTAAAAATAAACTATTATGTTGAATATATAATTACTACCAGATTATTGCAAAAAAAATTGAAATTGTGAAAAGATGGTTATTATTCTAACATTGATGATTCACATGACTATGATATATATGGTGGAATATATTTACTTATCGCCACTCTTTAAATGGGTGATCTTGGAACACCTAATCAAAATTTGCACCGCTGAATATTCTTCCAAGATTCTTTCTTCAGGTCAGGTGTGGCGTTCATTATTTAATCAGGCAGTTTGTTAATCTATCATCTTGGTTGTTTCAGACTTGAAGACAGTAGTTCATTGTATGAAGAGATGAAGAAGGCCCACCCAGGTCACCTACCTCTACATGTGGCAAGGCTGAATGCCTTAGATTCTGATAAAGTAGGTTTTCTTGATATTTCTTGCCATTTTTGGCTTACACAGTGAGCCTATGGGATTGACCAGGCGTCCGTCCGTCCGTTGGTCCGTCCGTCCGTCCGTTGGTCCGTCCGTCCGTCTGTCCGTCCGTCCGTCCGTTGGTCCGTCCGTCAACATTGGCCGCACAAATTAAAACTGCTATTCGGATTGAGTCCTATCCACATTCATTTTATGCATATCCATAATGCCTATTTGACCTATCATCGCCATTTCCCAAGTTCGCCCGGTTTCCGAGAAATTGCGGATTTTGACGTCAAAAAGTCAAATTTTCTGTAAATACTAGACACTTTGTTGAAGTAGAACTTTCAAATACCTTTAAGTAGTTGGTGTATATGCAACTTATGTCCTCTGAAGATTTCAAAGCTCTTGGAACTACGGTTTTTGGTGTTTACTCTATAAAATTTGAAAAAAAGTAGGACTTGGTTATTTTCAGGAAACTTTCTTATGTATAAAGTCAATGGCAGGTTTTGTGATTGACAAGATTCTTAAAGTTTGCCTTATACTTGATCATTTCCTGCAATAAATTACATCATTAATAGATTTAAGCATTCCCTACATATTTCTCAATATATGTCAGCATCAAATTTTTACCGTTTTTGAGATATTTGACGTCAAAAAACAGTAAAAATAAGTTATTTTACAACTTGCTTCAATTTGACCAAATTTTTTTTTGAAAATCATCTACAAGTTACCAGGAGTTCAAATCTGACATTAGTTTTAGGATTTGACCTTTACTTGACCTTCAGTAACCTTCGAAAGGTCAAAAAAGTTGATTTTTCAAATTGATTTTTGGATGTAAATTTTGGTCAGCTTAATCACAAAAGTCCTTACTGAGCTCTGAATAAGTAAAATTTTCAAGGTCAAAGGTCATCAAACTAGGTCACACAACTATAAGTTTCTCAAAGTTCGAGACTACAAATCCAAATCAATATTTTTGTTTGAAAGTCAGGATATAAATTCCTCTGAAGGTTCCAAACTGTGTGAGCATAGGACCGTGGGTCCTTCATTTATGCACTGAATCAAGCTCAAGTTCAACATTATCCAAAAACTAGGAAGAAACAGTGTCATTATGTATATGTATCCAAAACTGTTAATAATGCTCATATAATTATTGTTGAATTTGTGGATTTAAGGAACTTAACATGTATCATATCTCTTGATTTCACTAGAAAAATTGGCAAAATGCTTTAGATTTTCAACATTAATGATTGCAAATGCTAGATAAAGTGTTCAGATGGTATTTGTTAGATCGTAATGTCTCATTTTGTTTTAGAAACGTGGTGAGAAACTCCAAGAAATCATAGACCTTGGTAAAGAGATTGTTAGTAATATAGACCAGAATGCATTGCTGCAGTACTATGGGACAAAAACTGATACAAGGTCTGATGCTGCCCAAATAAAAACGTAAATATATTTCATAAAAAGTTTATTTTGAACATATTGTAGGCCTAAATGTAGACTCTTACGAAAACTCAAATCTGCCGAATCAAACATGCTTCTGTATATGTTTTGTTGGAAGTTAGTTGTGATCCAATATGAAGTTTTTGAAAAAGTGCTAACATTATTTTTTGGTAGTTAACATCCCATGCTCATAGAGACTCAGTGTAAAGCAAAAAATCTTGGCAATATCAGGGCATATATTTTCACAAGATGAGAATAATTAGAATTAGTTTGGTTGGGCAGTGATGTGACCAGCCAGGTCAGCAGCACTAACAACAATATAGTTCAACATAATGTCCCTCCAGTTATTTTATGTCATTATTAATGTCTTGTTTTGCTAGGGATATGGAGAAGAAGAAATCTTGTATAATAGATGCACTTGCTAAGACTGGCTCAGCATACTGTGATTTAGTGCTACAGAGGCAAAAGAACAACCCTGATGAATCAGAAGAAGACCTTAAACAGGATGAGAATGTGAAGGCAATGACGGAAATATACACTGATATACAGCGCTGGATAGACATTACTGATTTGAAGGTAGTTTAAAGTTTTGAGGTTCAAAATTAACTTTCAATATTGAGTAATAACAAACAGACATTTCTTCTCAGTCTGTATTACCCAGTTTGGTTAATTCAGTAAAGTCAACTGTATATTTACTGAAACACATATATGAACGGAGCATATGAACAGATATTACATCTAGTATTAAGTAAGGTACCTGATGATTTTCAACTGTTGAATAGTTATGATTGTTTCAATAGTTTAACCTTTTCAAGTGTTCAGTCTATCTCATATTCCTCTTAACGTTACTTATTTTCACTCCAGCATGTAAATGTATTAGCATACCTCATATAGGCTATGATTGATGAAAGCGCCTGAGAGAGGGGTCGATTTGCTGATTTAAAGGAATTCATTAAATAATTTCAAGCTAATATCAGGATAATAATAATATCCACTATAGGGGGTCTTCCACTCCATGTAGTGTATTATTTCACTGTTTCTATTTCACCTTAGGTTGCTCCATTCTTGTATAAGATGAGCCTAGCTGTTAAACATTATGGCAGAGCTTTGAAGGCACTTCAGAAGCAATATGATGATAAACCTACTAAAGACCTGGAGAAGAAATTCCAAGAGGTACATATTAATGTATATCAGTGTTCTCTTAAGCACTTTTTTCTCAAGTGGGTGTAAGACTTAACATGTTCACATTCTGCCTAAAGTCTGTCAGTGCTTCAATTTTTATATTATCATGGGTAAATTTCATAGTAACTATTTTGAATTTGTCATCAAAATTCAAGAAAACCGCATATGCCTTTCAATTTGAAATTTTTATTTGTCATTATTATGATATGGCTAGTGAGGGGGCATAGATGTAACATGACCAAGTAACATGACAAGTAACATGGTACAAGTGAGATGACATACGATTGAGATGACATATTGATATTTCTGCTATGCTTTGTTACTTTCAGGTGTTTGGCAAACTAGGCTGGGACTTTTGCAGAGATTACAATGAAAGATGGACACCCATAAAATACCCACTTGGATATAGACTTTTCTAAAATGGACATACAAATATGATAACTAGCCAATTTAGGTTTTAGATCACATGAGTGAGCTATTGCAGTCCCCAGATTGGCTGCCTGTCTTAAGTGTGCATGTGTCATTTATTAATAGAGAGGTTAAGCTTGCACTGTTTTTCACAACGTAAATGTAAACGGAAATCATTATACTCCTGTCTTATTGAATACAGTGCTGGCAACTTCAATTTTGATTTCGATTCAAAGTAGAATTCTTTCTGAAATAGATGATGTACCAGAGGAGCTTGTTTCAGATTGTATCAGAAAATCAGTTTAATTTAACTACCCATGTGTCTTACCGGAATATGCTGTATCCTGTTCCATGCGTAAACACTGAAGCTGAACTTTTAAGCGAGAAAGCTACATGGTCAATGGATTATGTGTTTCTCATTTTGTATGCAAGATTAACCTTCCTATTAGCAAGATTTTTAAACTTGAAAATAAATTAAAATGTCACTTTAACAGTCCAGAAAAATTGGTGAAACCCAAAAAATCATAACCAATACAATACAGTACAATAGTAAAGGTATTCAGCTCTAAAGTTGTCTATAGTATAGTAGTATATATAATCCCACTGCCATTTGGACTAAAGAATCAATTGAGCAATCAATGGGTTCATATATGAATGAGTTAATATATTTATCACCTCGATATGTATTGTCTGAGGTCACTGTCCATGACTTGCTTGTTTTTGGGTAGGCCATCAATCATTTTTTTATATATGATTTGATTATACATGATAATTACCATCAATCTGGGCATGGATTTTAGAGTTTACATGTACTTATATTGACTATACATTTTTATTGTTGTGTAAGCTGTTTGTGTATTTAATCACAATAGAGAGCTGATTTTTTAAAACCTCAAATGTATATGTTTTGTTTGATTCCCTGTTATTGAATCCATTTTCACACATAGCTATGCAAAAGATACATCAAAGTCTAGCCAATCCTTAATTCTTAAAATTACAACCAACAACCAAATTTTTAGATTCAGTGAAATTGATTACATAATTTCAAGTTGCCAGTTGAGTGAAAACTTATAAATATTATCATACACTCATAGGGAATGACAAGGAATGGGTTTATGTTGACCTGCTGTTGAACATTTAACCATCTTTTATTATCCCTTGCAAAAATTCACTCTTTTAAGTAATACAATGTGTGGAAAGTGTACATATCTCAATGCCAATGAATCATCGATGATTTATATCATTTACATGTTGTTTCCTAGACTGCATTTGTGCTGCAACACTCATGCTAAGGTCGGAAACAAGACATTTGTTGTTAAATCCTTTGAAATGTGAAGGCAGAATTCCCCAAATCAGTTCTACTAGAACAATGAAAATGCATTGCTAATGGTGGCAATTGTATGTATACAAAACAAGTGCAATAAATGTTCAAGTTTTTCATTTATTTTTATTGAAACAAATAATTGGTCCTGGGTGACATAACATTGTGTAACCATAGTAACAATGATTTCAATCAATCAAATAGGCAGGAACTTTATTTGAAAAATGTCGGTCGTTTTGAATTAATCTGGCCAAAGGATCTATGCCCAGAACTGTTAGGTGGGATAATAATATTGAGAAAAGTGAAGTTGACAATTTTATAGACTAATGAAACAAATATTTCATTCTCGTTTTTCGGTGAATACCGACAGCACTTCATTTTATTTTTACTTTCATTTGCCAAAAGCCATGGCCATTGTTTTATGGTTAGCTATAGAATGAAAGTGACTCCAAGTTGTATACTTTGGGTAGATGTCATCCGAACTGTCAATGTAGATACCAATGTGGTAGTGACCAGAAAGACTTGGCACTCTTGTGCAGACCCTTAGGCATCAATTATGGGACAACCCCACTCCTATCAGCCACTCTTTGTCTTTATATGCAACAAGGCACATGACTTGAACGAGATCACGCCAGACAATGAATGGTTTTCCTGAAATGGCGATGACAAGATTTATCGAAAAAACTTCAAAATGACCGCCAGAAAACAAAATGGCCAAACAAAAGGGTGTCAGCTCTAGAACTTGATATCCTCTATCATGTGTGCGAACTAAGAGAAAATCCGACGAGCGGTTTTCTTAAAATGGCGATGACAAGATTTATCGAAAAACTCTCAAAATACCCGCCAGAAAATAAGATGACCACACAAAAGGTAATCAGCTCTAGAACTTGATATCCTCTATCATGTGTGCGAGTTTGGAGAAAATCCGATGAACGATTTTCCTGAAATCGCGATGACAAAAAGCGGGACAACGATCACGATAACACCGTCATCATGACGACTATATCCCATCGATGGTGTGATAAAAAGGTAATATTTCACATCCCATCGATGGTGTGATAAAAAAGGTAATATTTCATATCCCATCGATGGTGTGATAAAAAAGGTAATATTTCATATCCCATTGATGGTGTGATAAAAAGGGTAATATTTCACTGACAATAGACGAGTGTTCAGCTCTATGGCATACCAATGTTGTGATATCACTCTTCAAAAACGAGGTATTTTTTATTTTATATACATGTAGTTACATAACTTTAATGGATTTAATTTAATGTTTTTCTGTTGCACTTTGGTACACGTGAAAAGTATGTATGAGGTCCATTGTGTTCAGCTCATGTCGGTCCTGAATCTATGTGTATATGATCCCTTTCGGCCACGGTATGTGTGCATGAGGTTCATTGTGTTCAGCTCCCATCGGTCACTCTATGTGTGCATGAGGTCCATTGTGTTCAGCTCCTATCAGTCACTCTATATGCGCATGGGGCCCATTGTGTTTAGCTCCAATCGGTCACTCAATGTGATTTTGTGGTCTTTTTGGAAATATTTATATTTGAGATTCAAAGGATTGTATGATTATATTGTACACGTTGCTTGCAATTTCGTCGCTCTTTGTAGATCTGATTTTTCATTTAACTATTATGGATTGAATAAAGTCCCAAAATATTCTGAAATTGACAACTTGTACAAATTGAGCCAACAAAGTTCTAAAAAGCGAGTCCAATGTCCTGTTTAAGAACAATATTCTTACTTTTAAAGATGGGTTCTAGCAATACTATCCCGCATGAATTTACTTGTTGAGACTCTACTGAAGCCTTTTTGAAATATTTAGTTAGCTCTAAAAAAGCCCTCGGACGATACACATTTCGATATTTGAAGGGTTGTTTTCCATGTTTTGTTCTTAAAATGAAAGCCTTAACATTTCCTAAAGTATCACACACGATGCTAATATTTTCTTCTAAATTAAAACAAATTGTATCGAATGCAGAATGCAAATTGCATAACACGCAATACTAAATTGCAGGTTTAGCTCTAATAGATCACATGTCTGAGCAAAGTGACACGGATTTTACATCAAGGCAGAAATTCGACGGATGCTGACAATAATTCCATTGTTTATTACACTCTTTGTCTTTTTTATAAAGTGATTGGTTACTATTTTTTGTCTTTTATCTAGATTAAATCAGACATACAAGTTCACTCGCGATCAAGTTGCCAATGAAAACGCAAGCATACGCGATTCTTTGTATCACCTGGAAAAATGGATCAAAAGGGTAAAAAGATAATTTTCGAAATGCCGACTTTTTATAGTATACCCATAAACATAAATTATGCTTTCACTTAAAAGCGAAATCGTTAAATTAGAGAGATTTCGCAACGCACTTATAGCGTGTTTATAAATTCCTTATGTTTATAACTTATAAGTGTGTGAACTATGTCATCACCTGTCGCGCAGATCTATCCATTCATAAGGATCTATCGCTTATAAAACGTTGTTTATAAGTGAGGAATCATCGTGATACTTGGCAGGAAGTCGTATTACTATCTAATCTACCTTATAAACAAGGAATTTGGTCAAAGAACATAAGAATTGATGCATAAACATAAGTTGTGGTTTCACATGTGAGCGAAATCTCTAAAAGAGTATAATGATAAGTTCTCTTCTATTCCCAAATTCCCGCTCTCAAAGGTGGCTGCATGAGAGGTGCAGCATGACTTTCAAAACTTACATTTTCTAGTCACCAATAGTTGTGGAAGTAAAACTATAGTTAATAACGTTAATCCACTTTAAAATAATAATTAATCCAATACGGTCACATATCTGGGTTTGCCTAAAACCTTGGAAATGATTGCATCGTAGTTAATCTTTTGTACAATCAATGGTCACATTTTATTCAATTCCAATTTACAGGTACAGTATGTATACCCAGATGTCTTTTGAAGCCAGTTGTCTTTAAATATTACTACAAGCATGTGACTTTTGTATAATCACCACATTTACGATTGAGGTGTAAGAAAAAAACAACAAAAACCCAGATTTATTCAGTTGAAATAATAGTTGAACCAAAGTTGTAAAACATGCACTCAATTGTTTTCGATAGATCTCCGCTTGATAGAATCTAATATATGGCAGCAGATATCGACATTCTCAAGATATTAACTCGCGTATAAATCATTATTTTCATCAAATCCTAATTAAACTTAAGTATTTGGGCATAAGATGTTGAATAAGAAGACGGTCTTAGTAATTTGTAGAAGAATGTTGAGAGTTCACCTCTTTGTCCTCGTTGAGTGAAGTGGTTCGCTATTGTTTGGCTGAGGGTGCCGGGAGCCATAAATACTCCGCGATAGCATCAAGTCCACCGAAATACCAGTAAGTCGTTATACAAAAGGTTAAAATCAAAGCAAAATTCACGAATATAATCGAATTAAAGGTATATGAACAAACAAATATGTATTGATAATCATATTGGGATATTACGACGATTGTTGATTATTGAATACGCGCAGTGATTTAATTTATAATATCCGGAAAGTAGGTATGGAGCTTGATATCCCTAGGTGCTAATTTCAATGTAAAGGGAATCTTCCCGGGCCTGGAAATGAAAGATTAACATTAATATAAGGATTACCAGGTGAAACTGACACTTATAATTTCTAAAAGTATCGGAGTGCGACCATTGGAATGACATTGGTTTAGTTGCTCGGCATCATTCCAACATAAACATCTGCAAATGCACAACAAACTTTAAAACGCAAATTGAACATTGGACTATTATTTTTTCATTAAACAACTTAACAATTTAGAAGTGGGATACATTTTAGAGACCGACAGTTAAAAATGAATCTCTGAAAATAAAAGAAAAAGAGATTAAAAAAGTAAAGCGCGAGATAGATATTCTATAAGTGTAATAAAGTGTGCAAACTCATTGACAAATTTAACAAAACAAATTATAAAAGGGATTAAAATGGCGATGCTACCAACAACTCCATCACAGTCCCGCCATGATCTGAAATTGGAGACGATAATCTCAATGGAATTGCTTCCGGACGGGACACTTCGAAAATCTATGCCAAACATTCATGTGGAGACGCCAATGATTCCCGATCCTCTTTTCGCGCGAAGCATGACTCCAGAAAATTCTCCAGATTATGATATAGATAAAGCAAAATCGTCAGGAGTTTTGGAAAAAATTCAGATATGGATCTCGAATTTCTTTAAAACCCATGAAAAGACACTTGGAATAATTGTGTTCGTTTTCCTAGTCATCGCTTGGTTTGTGTACCTAGTATTTGCTATTAGACATAGTATAGATGGCGCTCTCGTGAGTATAGTGATGACGGCACTCATAACCACGGGAATCATTTATGGTAAGATCAGAGACAAATACGCCACGACAATTTATTCACGTATTTGTGGTCGGGGGTGTGAAGTCCGCTTCGCTCGCACATTGAAGTACATGAAATGGTACGTACATTGTCTCAAATGTGGCCTTAATACCTGTTGCTAAATAAACAAGATAAAAGCAACACTTAGGCGTAGCAAATCCCATCGAACGGCCACGGCTGCCTTTTTTCAAATGGCCACCTATTAGCCAAAATTGTCAAAGTATTCACATATGAAATGATACAAAATCGCTCGTTTACTTTTCCATTTGCAAAAAAACGTAAAATAACACACGGGAAAATGCTGGCCATATTTCAAAATGGCCACTCACTGGCTAGATTGTCATAAGAATGTGTATATGCTTGTGAGTAGTCACATATTTAAAATAACATGCATGAAAATGGTGGCCGTTTTTCAATATGGCCGCCCACTATCCATTGGACTGTGTGCCATGTTTAAATATGAATTAAATCGATCCACTACTTTTTGATTTAAGCATATTCTTTTCATGAAATCATCCAAAAAGTCCAGCATGTTACTTTCAATTCATCAGGGTATGTTTGTTACTTGTACTGGCGGGGATCGTAGTGTTCCTTGTGATGGATGCGGGTCAGGAACCCAAACGACTGGTGTCTGCTGGTGGTATGGTCGTCCTCATCATGTATGGCTTTCTCACGTCCACAAATCCCTCAAAGGTAAGCGAACTAAAGCTAGGCTGAATAAGCGCTCAAAAATAAGCTTAATTTAGTCCTCAATAAACGCTTTGAAGGTAAGCGTATTAAACGTTTCGAAGGTAAGCATAAAACGCTCTGATAGTAAGCATATAACCAAACGAATCTAATGTTATCATAAATTTACATTGCCCGAAACGCCTTCAAACAAAAGTAACCTTATAATAGTCATATATTACATGAGAATATCTCTTCAAACAAGGACCAATACAAAATATTTATCAAACTTTCTTGGTCCTATCAGGATTATTCATCAGAACAATCAAGTAGGCTAAGTTTATTCACCACAATGACATTTTAAAATTCTGCTTATTTCCATGTTTACTCGTACTATAGCTATATGTTTCATCACTTTTTGTTAAATCTTTTAGCTTAATCACCCTATGCAGACAGAGCCTGTGGGAAATATTGGGTGCGGAGCAAATGAGCGGAGGGTGCGGAGCTAACGGTTATTTTTGAATTTAAATTTGGGATATTTCTGAAACTAAGCCGTTTTGGGACTTCAAATATACCAAGATATGTGTATTTGACACCAAATATCAATACAATTGTGAAAATAGTAGCGCAATTCATTCTATAGCGACGCAGTGTGCCTTAAACCTTTCCCAGACCTATATATTTTGAAATTATCCTTTTAATACTGAGTCCCCAGCATTCATAAAAAACGGTGTTCAAGGTGCACTATCTATACAAATTATTTTTGCATCTTGGAAGCCAGGCAGTATCTGTGTGATTTTGTTGTGCTTGGCTTTGAGAGGATTTGTGGATTGGTACTAATAGGTATCAGAGTCGGTAATTAGCATGATTTGGCTAACAAACTGAACAGAAGAACATTAATTGTGTTTCTTAATCGAGGTTCATCTCTAGACTGACTTACGCCCCTCAGCACCTGGGTTGTTATCTATATTAACTGATAAGTCTTTACAATGGTTAGTTTTATGGTTTTATTACTCTTTGATCACAAGTAGACTTATCAGCGAATATAGGATATGGAAGCAAATGTGCTATCATATAACTGGACTAATAAAATATAATGTAAAATACAAGTTGTTCTTTAATGACACAACAATACTCCCCACTTCGCTATGGTGAGCCCCTGCGAGCCGCATAGGAAAGGGAAATATTGGTATGGTTAATTTAGGGGTATGAGGTGCTTTGGTAACGCATTCGTTTATTCTTATATAATATACCTATTTTTTTACAAAGTCACAAAAATCTAGTGCCATCAATATGTTTTCAACAAAAATTAACCTAAAAGTATTAGGTTTCAAAAGAATGTAGAAATGTAGATTCAACGTATTATAGATATTTTGCTTTTTGGAATTAAACTCAACTAACAGAACCCTTGTGCCATATAGTGTTTTAAAGTCCTTAGTGTTCATGCACCCTTTGTTGGTCACAAAATATCTGCTTTGTTGTTGTTGCTGTTGTTGATATCTTCTTTTGGCACTTGTAAACAGTATTAGTACGCAGTTGACACGTACAAAACTGAGGAAATGTAAGAGTACATACCAGCTGTTTTCCTTTCTATGAACTGAGAGTAAAAAATATAATCTAATAAATGAGGAAAAATTATAAGCTCTGTCACACTTTTGTTCTTACCGCATAACCATAACGTTTTTATAATGGTGAATACTTTAACTTCTCAACATGAACTAGATATATTTACATGTAGCTTGCACTTTTCCTATTTTCCTGTATGCCTAGATCTATATAGCGATCGGGCCATAAGGTAAATATTAATTTCCACTTAGCTATTATATTGTGGAGTGCAGCCTAGTGTTTTTTTTACTTTTGTTATGTGTTCCTATTGTTGAGAGTAAGAGATACGATTTAAAATCATATAAAAGTTACAGTTTTTATGACATGTGTTGAGAAGCTTGTTCCTCTACAAAAAATGACTTTTTTTTGCCAAAACTTTCTACAGCTAGTAGGTAACTTAGATATTTCTTTGTTTTAACTTGTTTACTTAAATGTCCGACGGGTTTCTGTTAGTATTTTTTCATTTCTTTTACAAAAAATATTACAATCATGAATTCTCAAGTTGATTTCTATTGGCACTTTACAATGTGTTATATACCTTAACTATATTACCAATATGTTTATATGACTACTCTAGTGGTTATAAATGGACCCCACTTAACAACTTTACAATCCACCAATTAAATTTATTATCTAAACATGTTCAGGTTTTAATCTTTTTATCAATTAAATTTGAAATATGCGCATATTTACTAAACTATCTGTGAGACAATATGTGCTTTCACAGTACTAAAAACACAAAAATATTGTTTGTTAATTAGATATTAGGGTAGAAATAACTTACTTTATAACTCTACAATTTCAGGCCATATAACCTTGCAAGATTTACAATCATGGTAACATTTACTTGTTTCAGTTAAAAGCGGAAACTGTAGAGACCTTAAGCACGAGTTTATTTTTACCCAAAAATATGTGTTAGGACACATGTCCTTTAACAGTTAATTCAGTTTTTTTATATAATGCAATTAGTCATATATATAATTACGCAAAAATATTTTAAAAATAGTCCACTTCTAATACACATATACACATTTATATATTTTAACAAATACTTTCTCATACACAGCCAGAATACAGACTGTTCACTCGCATTTCCATCTACATACACATTTCATATACATATTACATATACACATTCTCATATACATGTTCCATATGCACATTCTCATATTCATATTCCATTTATACATTCTCCCCCCACTTAACTAAAGTGAAATTAAAGATTTCACTAGAAGAAGGAAAGTGAGAGTAGGTTAAAAGAAGTAAATGATTCGTAAGGAAAGGGTGGACCCTTCATGGACAATGCCATCATCTATCGGTTCATCATCTACAGGGATATCATTATCATTTTAACGTTTACAGAACTTAACTAAAAATTGCTTAACTACTGAAAATAAAGATTTAGATAGAATTAAAGATATATCCTAAAAAGATAATACCAACAAGATAAGACCAATCCGATTTACGGACCTGATGCATGTCGGTCGAAACAAAGAAAAGGTATTTTCT
Organism: Owenia fusiformis; assembly: GCA_903813345.2. NCBI lineage: Eukaryota > Metazoa > Annelida > Polychaeta > Sabellida > Oweniidae > Owenia > Owenia fusiformis. The sequence goes on from CAIIXF020000004.1 coordinate 20,183,086, forward strand.
TTCCCTTAAAAAATTGCCCCATAGTCAAGCAGGGTCAAATGAAATCGCTTTAATTGGGAAGTTAATATAATCAGCCATATGAGCAAGACCGCAGTCAACACGCATAAAATGAATACTGGGGAAAAATCACAGATTATGCCCATTGTTGCATATATTTTGTCAAAAATCGGTCTTGTATTGAAACGAAATGCAAAAAATTAAAATGTTGCATCTCCAATGGATACTAATTTCCTGCCCCTCTTTAAAATCAAATCTGATGCTACTTCGGAGACAATAAATAATTATCAATTCATAAAAAATTATAAGTCAATATCCATTAAAACTATCAAAGAGTTTATCACATACAACTCCTGATCCACAATAAAATCATATAAGCAATATGCAACAGATCTCAGTATTTGGAGTGGACTCTCTTGTCTTCATCACAAACATTCAAACCTTTATTGCTCTGAATCAATGGGTAATAACCCATTGATATCAGTTTACATGCACACTTGTGTTTGTTCCAAGGGTTGATCAGGCCCTGTTAAGGAACAATTACACAACTATCACTCAGCATATGTTCACTCCATTCAGTTATAAAGTAATAAAAGATCCGAGAGTCCCGACTCATAAACCAGACAATATTCAAGACATGCTGACAATTGCTCAAACTTATCTATCACATGTGGTGTGAATGGCTTTAGAACCAAAAATCATCATTGTCAATTTTTATACTTATAAATAAAGTAATTTGAAACAACTCCTGTGACAACTTTACTTTTCAAAAATAACCTCATTTGTCGGTAGTGTACTAAATATCATATATTATCTGAAACAATTTTAACTTTGGAAAAATATAACACTCTCGTACTTACTTAATATAACTCAATTTTTTATTTGATTTCATATTAATTTTAGCTTATTTTGTAGCTTGACATCGTCTCTCCTCTGCCTTCTGCAAGTTGTATGTAGTGTAGTAAGACGCATCTAATAATTGGAATTGTTTGTACTATGGACAGGATGAACCAATTACTTTACAATCTAACCAATTACCATAAACCGTTTTGCTGTGGGTATTGACCTATTCATTCACAAAAAATATCATATAATATAAATCTTTTCTCGCATTCTTTGTAATATCAACGTTTTGCCTCAATATATCCATTTATCAACATTTTGCCTCAATATATCCATTTCATCTAAAAAGGGAATGTAGAATTAATAACGGGATACTGTTTATGGCGTCTACTCCCCCATAAACACCCGGTCCATGCAACCATTAGGAGTTTTAACTAAATTCTAAGTGGTAAGTTGTACAGTTTGTAATTGGACTTTTACACGTAACCTACTTTACCCCCCCTTTTGGTCGCCGCTACTTGGGTCTATCTCTTTTTACAGAAAAATTGAACTAGACGGGCCCTTCTAAGTTCAAATTACCAAGTAGGTCATCATTGTGACTAGGTAGCTTATACCATAGTCTAAGTACGTACTTCTAGAAAAATCCTCATAATATATCCATGTCCCTTGTCTCATTTACCAAAATATCCTTTAAATATACGCCTTTAGGGTAACGTACTAACCTAATAGTTCTCAAAATTGATAAGTAGTCCAGTACAGCTCCTAGCGAAATGACAGGGCTCAATACATTAAACAAGACAGACATAACCTCCCCAATCAACCACGGTCTGCTGTAAACAGTATAAGGTCTTTGTTTTTTATCAATATTTACTTTTAACAGATTTAAATCATCGATTATGTCAAGACACTACAGGGTAGCTGTTCCTATGGACTTCAAAATTGAATGGAGTAGGTTATACCCTAATTCGGCTCTAGTATGTTGATACTACAAAAAATGGGCTCAATAAAGTCTCAATATAGTCTCAATACAGTCTTAATATAGTCTCAATTGCTCTTACTAATGTGTGCGTCCTACCCACAGCACTTTCTACCACTAATTTTTCCTATAATTTCTCATATCTCATTTTCTAATTTGTCAAGCAAATACCAGGTTTGAAATGGTAATCTATAACTATAATTTCAAGCTATACAAAAGAACAAGTATTACAAGGGTATTCATCAAGCGCAGAGATGGTATAAAATAACCACCATGACCCTCATATTTCATTATCTAGTACCTAAACAGAACGTTCTCAGGTAATAAAATTATGACAAAACATAATGACCAATGCCACTGAACAAAAAAACCATACACTTGTTTCAATCAAAGACAGAAATGATAGAGAACCTTTATCTTCTAACCTAGCTGTTTTCATCAAGCAAAAATATAATTTATGTCCTGTCCATAGTATACAACGTTTTCATTATCTACAATATACAGAATATAAAGATTAATGCATATAATTGGCCATGGAAACATTGCATTATTTTTCATTATTGTTATCTGCTTTGGTTCCAGGGCCGTCAATAATAATATAATAGTGTTGCATACGACACACTACAGTTTTCAGTTTACCTTATTTTTTTATTTTGTTTTTTTTATATTTGCATGTTTTCCTGGCCGAGCTATCTCAGCTGCCATATATCTACTTTATTTACTTCATTTACTCTTGTGGTTCAACATTTTATACTTAACATTTCTTCCTTTGTATTTTTGTTACCCTCATTTACATACTTTTACTTTTGATGCAGTCTTATTACCCCATTTTCTAATAACTTTGAAACTTCTTCCTTGATTATATCTCCATATTTGGAATTAGTCCGATATGGTACGGACCTAAATGGTCTAGAGCCTGGTTTGAACAGATCAATGGTATGTTCAACACCGCTAACAAGTTTCGGGAGCAGGTGCAAAAAATCTTCACATTCAACTAGTTAGGTTTTCAATTTCAAAACTTATTCAAATTCTAAGGTATTCGACAGTTTATAATAATTTTGAGAAAAATTCTGGGAGAGGCCAAAATACATTTTCGCCAGGCTCTCGATCATATTTTTTTTGATTTACTGTCCTCCGAAACCTAATGGTCTCTGGAGGTTGGAGTTTAAAGGATCTTTCTTCCTTTTGTGGCAATAGTACCTAATATGACCCTTTTCATTGCAAGAAAAACAAGTTATATCTGCATGGGCTTTACGGATGCGGCATCTTTGATAATCGTGGCTTGGTTTCCCACAATATTCACATTCTTGAGTGTTCCTATTCTTAACAAAAGGTGACTTACCCCGTTCTGTCTGTGTTACTGCCTCCTTTTGTACAATAATGACGGTGCGGCGGTCTCCATTTGCTGTTATTGTCACCTCCATTCCTTGTTCTTTTACGTTAGCAGTATCGCCACTCCTTGTAGTCGTCATTCTAAATTTCCTCCTTTTCTATCTTCTTGTCCAGTCGTCAGCCAATTTGTCTGCAAAAACTTTCCCTGATCCTATCCGGCTGCTTTCCACCAATTGTTGTGCTTGGCTTTGAGAGGATTTGTGGATTGGTACTAATAGGTATCAGAGTCGGTAATTAGCATGATTTGGCTAACAAACTGAACAGAAGAACATTAATTGTGTTTCTTAATCGAGGTTCATCTCTAGACTGACTTACGCCCCTCAGCACCTGGGTTGTTATCTATATTAACTGATAAGTCTTTACAATGGTTAGTTTTATGGTTTTATTACTCTTTGATCACAAGTAGACTTATCAGCGAATATAGGATATGGAAGCAAATGTGCTATCATATAACTGGACTAATAAAATATAATGTAAAATACAAGTTGTTCTTTAATGACACAACAATTTTATAAAAATTCGGAAATGTTCTTCAGATATGAGCCCCTCTAAATATTGGGTGCGGAGCAGCTCCATAAACGTAGCTCCGCACCCAATATTTAGAGGGGCTCATATCTGAAGAACATTTCCGAATTTTTATAAAATCACACAGATACTGCCTGGCTTCCAAGATGCAAAAATAATTTGCATGGGTAGTGTATCTTGAACACCATTTTTTATGAATGCTGGGGACGCAGTATTAAAAGGATAGTCTCAAAATATATAGGTCTGGGAAATGTTTAAGGCATACTGCGTCGCTATAAAATGAATTGCGCTACTATTTTCACAATTTTATTGATATTTGGTGTCAAATACACATATCTTGGTATATTTGAAGTCCCAAAACGGCTTAGTTTCAGAAATATCCCAATTTTAAATTCAAAAATGACCGTTAGCTCCGCACCCTCCGCTCATTTGCGCCGCATCCAATATTTCCCACAGGCTCTGTCTGCATAGGGTGTTAATTTGTGTTTTAAGTGACGTTTCAATTTTCGTTTTTAGATAAAATGGCGGCCTGTGTTATGGGGCATTGGGTTACAATTGATTCTTGGGCTTCTAATACTAAGATGGCCACCGGGTTATCAAGCGTTCCGTTTCCTAGGCAACCAAGTGCGATACTTCCTAGAGTACACTGATAGTGGATCTAAGTTTGTATTTGGAGATACTTTTGAGGCGCATCCGTTTATATTCAAGGTTAGCATTTGTACTGTTCATTTGTTTGTTTCGATTGATTAGTCTAAATCACTTGATAGCGTATCTATCCACACGGTGCATCTATGTATAGACTATCTATTTACGTGCATGGGCTCAAAAGTGCAACTAAATAATATGAAGGAGTATATATTTGTAATTTATAAGAGTATACGATTTTTAGCTTTCTAATGGTACGTCAAAGATTTGTGTTATAAGATAACATCATGTGATTTATGAATTAACATCATTATAATATACTAGGTATCAACAAAACTATTTAGTTTATTCATGTTATTCTTGCCTATCGATTTATCTGAAATATATACAGATTCGCATTAGATATGACGATGTTCAATCAATTTGATATTATTTCCTAGCTAATAAAGGTAAATCTGTATGATGATTATTTTCATGGTTATGATTACCGATAATTAATGCAACTATTGGTATTTTCCCATTTCATTGTGGATATAATTTTCCGTAAATAACATACATGTAGTAGGAACCATCACAATACAAGATATCACACATTTGTTAGCCAAGAACACAAACGTTTCAAAATAAACAAGCTTTGTATATCTGAAGTGAAAATGTATTAATTTTTAATGTTGTATTCCTCTGCCGCCCCTTTTTGCTTCTCGATCTGTTAAGTTGACAAACATAAACATTTTTAGTGAACCTAAAGTATCACCGCATATGATTGTAGGTGATGCCAATCGTCATCTTCTTCAGTTGCATAGTCTCAGTCATGTACCACTGGGGCATCATGCAGATCCTCGTTGGCAAGACAGCTTGGTTGATGCAGTTCACACTTGGCACAACGGCAGTGGAGAGTCTCAATGCGGCCGCTAACATATTCCTGAGTGGGGTCAGTAGATTCATTCATGCTGCTATTCTATTATGAAATGACTTTTGCGGTTGGGTATGCCATCTCATGATGCTACCATGATAGACCATGTTAACTTAGCAATGTCATCATATGTTCATCTAAATTGTCCATTTGTGTTTATATCCAACTCCACATCATTCAATATTTTATTTAATTAAATTAGCATAAATATGCAATTATGTCTGTTTTCAACACCCACTATCATAATAACACACAATCTTATATGTGTACCTCCATTTTTAAAGAAGGATGTTTATTGATGCATTTAATCAGGGTGAAGCTGCGATCATGCTAGAACCATTCATTGAAAGGCTGACAATGTCTGAGCTCCATGCTATCATGACGAACGCATGCGCAACTGTTGCTGGTTTCATTATGGCTATGTACATAGGTTTTGGGGTAAGCATTAATTATTTATTTCAATATCAGCTCCCGTCGGTCACTCTATTGGTACATGGTGTAATAACATTTTGAATGCACATCAATACACTAGTATGTTTTTATAATTTAAAGAAAAATTATTTAGTTTAGCGAGAGCGTCATTACCCTACTGGTATACCAACATTAACCAAATTCATTAGGGCTATCCAAAACAAAAAACAAACACCATTTCCGTTCTGTGGGTTTGATTTATTTCTTACAATATATTCGGAATATTACTTTGAACCTGTCTAAAGGACATTTTTACACGTTCCCGTATGTACCTGGTATGTATCATTTATTTTGTGTAAAATTCCGATAGGCTGCTCATCACATCTTTCTGTTTTAATACAACATGATCCCATAAAAGCCGAGAAGAATTGAGGCCCCATGCTTTATTATAATGATGCTTAACAATTAATAAGGCTCCTTCCCCTAGTAGAAAATACTTATATTCATTATAATGTTATGTTTATAGGCGCCTCCCGAACATCTTCTCACAGCAGCCATCATGTCAGCCCCGGCTGCTCTTGCGTTCGCGAAACTGAACTATCCCGAGACCGAGGTTTCCAGCACGAGAAGTGAAAATGATGTCGCCTTGCCAAAGGGGTGTGTAATTATTAATTTCTATATATCTTGACTTGCTGCCTTCCATCTTCTTGGTAATTATTTCTCCATGCTGGAGTCTTTTCTGTTTCCAGGACTGCGCGGAATGCTGTTGATGCAGCGTGTACTGGAGCAGTGAAGTCGCTTAAACTTTGCGGAGCAATTTGTGCTAACCTGATAGCTTTCATAGCGACCATGGAGTTCCTGAATAGCATTCTAGGGTATCTTGGTAGAGGTGTCGGTTACGATGAGTTGAGCTTCCAGGTAAATTGGCCATGTTGTTACGTGGATGTGAATCACCGGAAATACTTGCCCCGCTCATCATGTCTTGATGTTAGTGATAATAAAATACGAATTAGTTAATGTTTAATCAAAGAAATAGTTCCACTTTAGAATCAAGAGGTAACCATATTTTATAATGCATAAAGGTATTTAAGCCTGTTTCAATTGTTGGTGGATTTAATGAACTTGTATGCGAGCTTTAATAAATTCTTCATATATTGCATTCATCACAGGATGTGTCTTCATTTGGATTTCATTAATGTGTTCATCATTATATATCTGTTTCTCATATTTTATTCATATTTGAAAGTAAGACTGGCCGGTATGATATTTTCTGTAGATTTTGTTTCTACATTGCTCATTTAGTATTTATAGGATATCCTATGATTTTGAGGAATATCATTTTTATCTACGAGGTGTTATTGATATCTGCACGAGAGAGCGAAGCGAACGAGTGCATATATCAATATCACCGAGTAGATTAAAATGATATTCTGAAAAAAATCATAGGATGTTCTTATTATCCTACACTTACAAGGAGTGTACTAAATGTATAATATCATTGCAAAATGAATACCATGCCAAATAGAGTCAATTTGGCGGGAAATCAACAAGCGGAGTATATCGTCACAATATCCTCCGCATATTGGGTTTTCCCATATTGGGTTTGAGTATATCGTCACGATATCCTCCGCCCGGAGTATATCGTTACGATATCCTCCGGATATTCATTTTGCCAATAAATATCAAATTTATTTTTTAATGTTATTATACATTTAGTACACTAAGTGTAGGATAATATAGGAATATCCTATGGTTTTGAAAAAATATCATTTATATCCATGAGTGGATATTGATATCTTCATGAGTGAAGATATTTGTATCCATGAGTGGATATAATTGATATTTTTGAAAAACCATAGCATTGTCCGTTTATCCCATGAGAAATCATCATCAGCGAAAAAAGTTGAAAAATATAATTTGAGAAAAAAATTGAAAAAATAATTGAAAAAATTGTGAAAAAATTTGAATTTCTTTTTGAAATTTTGTTTAAATATTTTTGAAAATAATTAAAAAATGTAAAAAGATTTTTTTGAAAGAATTCGAAACCATCGAATATCACTTTTCAAACCATTGAATATCACTTCTCAAACCATCGAATATCACTTTTTAAGACGTGATATTCGATAGTTTAAAAGTGATATTCAATGGTTTGTGAATTTTGGCTAAAATATGATATCTTGATCCACATATCAAATATATCTTCGTGTGATATTCGATCTATATCCTTGCAACCATGGGATAAAAATTATGATCTTGCTTGATATTGATTGCCACATGATTCTTGTGAGCCAATGGTCCAGTGACAAATAAAATATGACAACTTAAATGTAATATTATATCATCCACATATTCTAGTTTCTGTACATCAAAAAGCAGATTGATTGATTAAATATAATCTTATTTAGAAAATATGTTCCTGGCTGTTTTATCCCCTGGCTTTTGTGATGGGTTGCGAGCAGAAAGACGCGGAACTCGTGGCAAGTCTCATTGGCACCAAGATCTTTGTGGATGAGGTTATCTCGTATAGAGATCTTGGATATGCAATGCAGGAAGGCCTGATTGGGGTAAGAGACATTGAGATAAACGAGTTCATTTTTTGAAACTAACTGAAAACAAGAGCTCAGAATTTTTAAAAAGAGTCACATTGTTATATAGCTTCCAACTTTTTGTTGACAGTGTTCGGCGATTGGCGTCTGTAACAAATGATAGGTGGTGACATTTTGCATGTTAATGCCTTGTTTCTTTTAAATGTTTAAAGTTTTATTTTTCCCAGGCCCGCTCAGGCATGATAGCAACATATTCACTTTGTGGATTTGGAAGTATTGCCGCAATGGGAATCATAATCGGTGTCCTTGGTGCAATAGCGCCCTCTAGGAGAGCAGATATATCGCAAGTTGCCGTTCGGGCACTCATTAATGGAAACGTTGCCGGGTTCATGACGGCATGTATGGCTGGTAAGTCTCGTTCTCGCGTGAAAATGACATATATGAGATCGATAAATATCAGAAGTTGATCTACCTGCGCTTGCGTTGGTAGAAAAAAATCGGAGCGATTTTACCAATCAAAGGAATGTGTTTTTCAAATAATGCCCACATGGCCGATTTTAGGCCCCATAATTAAGAATTCGTTTGGTCCCCCACTCAATGGAGTATTGTTTGCATGTGATGACAAAATGCATGGCTCATGCGTATCCTCGTGCGATAATATCATTAATCTCACACATGAATGTATTGGAAATTAGGTCCTTGTCACTTACTTAGTTCAAAGACAGTCACGATGAGTACGTGTGGTGATATTTCAAGAGATCCTTAAGCGTTGCTCGTCTTTTTGTTAGCATAGAGTTCACATACCGTTCACAAACTACATTTAAAGTGCTATGCCTCAAAATGAACAAATAAAACAAAATCGTTACATCCAGTTTAAAATGTTTATCTCAGATACAATATGGCCTAAAATTCTAGAGAAGGGCATACAACTTCCAACATTTCTAATAAAAGAGTTGCATATTACAATGCTTATTTTAAGATTTTCATGTGCACTGGTGATCCACTCGATTACGCTGGAACCATTTCGGTAACAAAATGTCGGAACGTCGAAGGCACGATTTTTCTTTTTTCCTTATTTCACACGTTGTAGGCAGAATTCCCACGACATTTTTATCACAAACGTGTATCAGTATCATATGATTAAGAAAATGTACACATTTGCGAACAAATAGTTCAGAAGACAACAGAATCGTCGATTTAATCCCTCACTTAAGTTACCGAAACGGTATTTCGAAAAACAGTTAAGATCTGCACTTTTAACCCAAACCGTTTATGTAACTCAAGTGAGGAATTAAATCGACGATTCTGTTGTCTTTCTGAATTATTTTTTCGCAAACATGTACCATTTATAAAACACATGATACTGATATAAGCTTGTGATAAAATATGTCGTGGGAATTCTGCCTACAACGAGCGAAATAAGCAAAAAAGAAAAATCGTACCTTCGACGTTCTGACTTTTGTTATCGAAACGAACCGTTTCGGTAACCAGCGTAATCGAGCGGATCACTAGTGATGTGAAGAACACGTAGTTGCAAACCATTGTCTAGCAAATGGAGTAACATAGATAAATTATTTGACTGTAATATCAAATCATATTCATAAAACCCATAAGGATGTCAAACCTAGTTGTTTGCTTTAGTACACGTACATCATGACTGGTCTAACGATTTAGTCCATGTGTTGTAAAACGATTGAAGAATATTTTATATTCTAAATTCACTACACGTTGTTTGTTTGTTGAGCAGGATTGATAGCCATCTAGGTACTGCTAAACAGACATCTAATTTGTGAGGCCTTCATCATCTATTGTTATAATGCCATTGATTGTTCAAGATGTATTGTTTCTTGTAGGTATGTTATGTAGTGGTGACGAAACAAGGTTTGGTATTATTATTAATTCAAACGCCACTGAGGGACCCATACCAACCATGAACACCTCTGATTACACGATAGGTGTCGCCTCGAGTGGGCCGACAATCACACATTATAATCTGGATATACTGACAACATTATAACATAGAATATATAAAATGGAATCTCGGTCTTATTATACGACATATTATATAATCGAATTGTAGTATTGTAGGTCTATTTTATGGTATTATTGTACAGTAGGCCTATTGTATAGTATTATAATATAGGAGCCCTTGTATATTATTAAAGAATAGTACGCCCATTGTACATGTATAGTGTATAGTATTTTAGTATTGTAGATTATGATACTATTGTATTGTATTATGAATAGGAGGTCTATTACATAGAATTATAATATTGCAGTGTATTAGGTCAATGGAATTGTGTATACTTTATAATATGTCTGGGGAATTTCAAAATAAGATTTAACAAAGATAAAAAGTGTTTGAAATAGTAAAAAAAGAACAACTAAAATAGTTCATAGGATATCTATAAAATATTACTTTATTGTCTTATCATACTATTTTGTCATACAAGAAACTAACAAATGCGGACGTTTGTAATAAACAAAATTGTAAGCTAAAGCAATAGATTGTAGCGAGAGATTTAACGTTAACGGCGCTGTATATGGACTATATTAGGATACGGACCTACGAACTATATTAATATTTTTCAAGTTTATTTGTCCTTTGTACTATTATATAATTTACATATCCGTTACTGACTTATTTAATACTTATGTATTTATACACGTATCGATCTTTATTCTAGATTAACATTTGAATATAAATTCTCTGTCACATTGTGGATCTGGAAAGTATATGTCATGTCTAGTTTTGACCTGTACTATATCTTCTAGAATAAATGTTGTAGTGAAACGAATATCATTGTGTACATATTAAAACAAAACCCATTTTTCTTAAATGCTTCAAAGTGTTATGCAAAATGAACGTCCATGTTTCTAATTTGCTAATTTCTTTTATAATGAATGGTACCGTGCGTGCAGCTCAAGCGTGAGTTACGGTGTTCACACACTCATTGTCCCCTAGCTACAATAGGGACGTTTATAAAAGCCTACATGAAACCTGTATAGTCAAAAACTACAGTATTTCAATAATATCATACTGACATATATAGACACTCTCTAAACAACCATAAATGATTAGAATGAGAATGCTATATTCGTACTTAATGTCAAATCTTGAGAATGTTTCATTCCTCAAGGGCATGGGACGTTCGCAGCAAGATCGCACGATTGGAGATCATTATTAAACCGAGTTCCAACGCCACATGGCATGGATATGTATGTTCCATGGAAGCATAACAAATATCGAGAGCAATCGGCGGGATCTCTGTACATATCATCATCAGCTTCGCAAGGATCCCCTGAAAAACAACATGACACACAAATCATATATTTAATTTCACCGTTATTAAATGCTCATATTCCATTCCAATTCAAATACAAATGACAATATTGGTCATGGTTTAAAAATGAGTTATACATCAATACATGTAAAAATCATATTTTAGAAAAGAGAAGGTGGCATAAACTTGCTCCTCAAACTACAAAATAAATAACAAGAACATATTTTAAGTAGAGAGAATTGTCACCTGCTCTGACAACCTTCACTTTATCATCATCAATGCCTGGGGTTCCTTCTTGTGGCAGCGTTGTCGATCCCTTGTTGTCCGTCGGTGCTAATGTGGGATCTTCCTCGCTTGGACATGGTACGTTGTACTCATGGTCACAAACTTTCAGTGCATTGTTAAAGCGGGTCCCAGGTCCACATGGCATTAGAATAAACTGGTTGTGATTACAGAATAGATATTTAGAGCAGTCACTTGGGTACATGAACATGTCACCAGGCAAACACACACCTCCTAGAATACAAAATGACTGTTTTCAATGGCAGCATTTACTAGATATAGTTACTAGAGGAGTTATTTCCACAAACAGATATCCCGGAATAAACTATTTAGGATGTGACCTCCAAAGTGACGTTTTATTGATCACGTGACATTTACATACGACAGAGTTCAATACTAGATATATTATGACAATATTTTGCAAAATCTTTACTGACCCTCGAATAGATTTGTACATGTATGTTTATCGTTGGTTAATCTGAAGCCAGATCCACAACTGCATATGTAGGAACCAACTGTATTGCTGCATTCTTGGCCACACCCGCCATTATCTTTGGTGCATTCATCTAGAAAATGTAAACGTGTCTACGTATTTACACAGTAACATGACCGTCATCATGATATTAGTTTCAGTAAGATTCAATAATTTTCCAAAAAAGGAAATATTGTTCACCTTCCGTCAGTTTTGAAATCTTTGTAAAATTGTGTGAAAGATCAAAACTATAGAGTTGTAGCACTTTCTTGCAAATTCCCTTTTCATCAAGGTCCAAAAGGTACTTAGGGATTGTGTACAAACAAAACGGGATATGGGATACATGAAATATTTAATCATAGTATGAATTACCGTCGTCTATGCAGTCCTCTGGTGACAAGGCGCCATCTTTTACAGTTATGAAGCCAGAATCACACTGATTGCAAAATGATTTCCCAGCGTGCATTTGGTATGAGTTTCTAGAGCAACGTTTGCATTCCTTACTGAAGTCGTCAAGAAAACTCCCCGGTAAGCAAATTGCTGCATGAAAAATGGAAACATTGAAAATAAAAAAACATATTATGAAAAACATTGAAACATTAAAATTAAATGTGATACCTTTTATTGATTTATTTTATTTGTTGCTCGAAGAATAAAACGCTTCAAATCTGTAATTTTATGTTTTTTTACATCCTATGATACAAACAAAATAATTGCTGAAAATTCACTTTCACTAAGATATATAGACTACTTAATATGTATATAACAACCCTATAAATTGAGGTTGTATACATACCACACAAATACGGGACTTCACTTTGCTCATACCCATCAGAACATCTAGAAGCTAATCGTCTTGATGAGAAAGTTTGCGCGTTCAAAACCACCGCCAATCTATCATCTATCACCAACAGAATAGTCCCCTTTGAAGACGCACTAGCTATATCTAGCAATGCATTAGTGATTGTCTGTTTTAGATCGGTATGTTTCTCTTCGGGTGATTTAGAATCGTCATCAGTAGCAACTTGTCCAATGATAACTCCCCTCAACTGGCCCACTTTAGGTGATAGTCGTGTTACTGTAAGATCATCAGCGGTCACAGATGTCGCAGTAACCAATTTTTCAAGAGCAATTAATATATTTTCGTTGAATGTTTTGGAGGAGTTAAACATGGTAACAGGCACAGACATGTTTGTTTGATTTGGGGTTGTTACATTTGAGTATTCTATGGAGAAGAATGCAGCCGGGGCAGATACTTCGGTTTTCCTGACCTCAATGGTGAATTTTTCAGATTCAACAGAACCGGCCGTGTTATTGACACGACACCAATAAGTTCCTGAATCAGAGATCTCTGGATTTGAAATTAAAAAGACGGTTCCACTGTGCAGAATCTTGAAATCACCGGATGATACGTCAGTTTTGAACCACGTGATATCAGGTAGGGGGTTTCCGGTAGCATTACATATGAATGTCACTCCTGGCTGGAGTCCCTCAAGAACGACAACAGATGTTGGCCTTTCAACGAGAATTGGTTGCTCCAGGACCATAACATATGCATCATGAGAAGTGATGTTAGCAATGTGATTCCCAGCAATACAGGAATATGACCCCTCATTATCACTGTTTATTGCCTCTATAACTAGACCAGATCCAGTCTCACCCGGGAGTAAAACATCGTTAAGTAGCCATTGATACGAAAGGGGAACATCAGAAATCGCCTCACACTCCAAGGAAAGCCTTTCTGAATGAAGAAGATTTGTATTTTTCGGGTGTTTTATGATCTCCGGTGGTTTTGCACAGAATATTTTGGCATCATTTGCTTGTTTTAATAAAGTTAGAATGTCTCCACTGAGTTCTAACGCCTCGTCGATGGTCGCATTTGCCTCCTCGTCTAATAGCTCGAGAAATTTTAGTTCAATATCAGGTAGGAGGTCTCTGATCACAGAAGCACCAATTACATTTACGCCTTCATACATTTCATACAGACGTCCAAGTGTAACAAGCATACAGTCTTTCAATCCAGTACAATAATCCTCTGGCCAGTACACGTTCGTCTCATTCTCTACAACTGCTCGCCATTGTGTTATAAACGGATTGTTGAAAGCCTCTGTAAACTCCTTCATCGTTGAATCAATGTGCATATTTGGTGTGTCGCGTATATCGTTGAAAATAGGGTCTTCGTTCGCTGTTTGATTCGCTACAATTTCGTTCATTTGGTCAACTGTAAGATTGTATTCGTTAAATGCTTCCGTGACATTGACGCCAAGTTCATCGAGTGATTTTCCTTGTAGATCACCTGTATCTCCAATCGGAATGTTTCGTATCGTGTCAAATATCGTACTTGAGTTCTCTCTGTTCTCTTTTGCAGCAGATGTAGCCTCATTCAATGTCAAAGCAATATTTCTAAGGAATTCATCAATCGGCTTGAACTCATTGCATTTAGCACGAAAATATGCAATGCGTGCTTCAGAAGCTGTCGAATTGGATTCAATGTTATCGAAACCAGGAATGTCCGTCGTTATATTAATGGTATGATTGTTAAATATTGGTTCAAGTTCCTCAAATGTACCATTCTTGGAAAAGTCACCAAACTCTGGATCTCCAGGGAAAATTGTTTCCTTGGCATCAACCGAACGAAGATGCCTGTAAAGTCTGTGGACGTTGGCCATTTGCTGAAACGTCACTTCTCTCTTCCTGCGCATGCCCAATGATCCTCCGACAACACTGAATATACGCTTGACTAACTCTATAGCTGCGTCAATTAAACTTTGCAGAATATGCTTAAAGTTTACTTTGATTCCAACGCGACTCCAACCCAGTCTGAACAAGTTAACATCGCAGTGGATGTCAAATATGAAGATATCAACATCGTTTATTTCAACCGTAAATCCACATTGCTTTACGTCTATCAGACTCTTGAGGCCATACTCTATCACAAGGTTAGCTACATATACCGCTGCACGTAAAGCATACCTGAGAGCTTCCAAAGCGCCCTCTGCAATTCTGAACGGGATTTTAGCTCCTTCCAACAGTACATTAGCCATATCTATAGCACCCTTTGCAACATCCAATACGTACTTTGCTTTGTCTACCGCCCATTGTGCCGCCCTTAAAGCAAGTTTTGCAGCGTCAAATGCAACAATCACGACTCTAACAAAGATTTTGGCGACTTCTAACGCTAGATAGGCAGCAGCTCTAATAGCATAGCAGATACCATTCAGTGCGTAACATGGGAGGTTTGGTAGCTGGAACATAGACACACACGCACACATTAACAGCATCTGGTGACGAAAACATATATTCCAAAATAATAAATATTCAGTCTATTTATCAGTGTTTGATACCATATTTCATTTACAATATTTTTGTGTTGAATATAAATCAATAGAATACCTTTATCATACAACTGGTCCAATCGCAACAAGGATATGGGACTTTTACCCAACCACCTGTCCAACATATCCCGCACTTTAAACCTGGTACACATATTGGTTTGCAATCTCTAATACGGCACAGTCGATCTACAACCTATAATAGCACATATATACATGTAGCTGTCCTTTGTATTCGTTCAACTTCGCTTCTCAAAGGAGAGCTTCGATATCTTTAAAATCATTTACCAACAGATCTAGAGAGAAACACAAATGCAGCATTAGTTGAAAACAATTCAAAAACTCGTTTCATCGATATCCGATCGCTCTGAACGAAATTATTTGATGCTGTCATTGTGCATGTAATATGAATTTGTTCGTACCTTTTGTGCATTATTGAGTTTTTCCATGGCATCATAAAAACCCTGCTTCTTGCTCTCAACGGCATTTTCAGCATCTCTTAATTTCCCAACTACCCAGTCAAAGTGAGACTTGGCGTCATCAAATACGGCCTTCTTGGAATTTAGCCAGTTTTGCGCTTTTGTGATTCCTTGTCGGGCCTTCTGTAGAGCCGCCTTGGCTTGGTCGATCCTAGTTTCAGCGGATCCAAGTGCTCGGTTCGTGGCTTGTTGGATTGCGTCAGCAAAACTACCTGGAACCGATCAAACACTAATTACTTTTCTGTCATGAAAAAATATTTTTTTATAACCGTATATTACAAGGTAATCGGACTTTTATTGACTGAGATACAATGTTTTCAATATCATATTGTAGCGCACAACTGTCCGCGACTCGCGTTTCGGTCCAAATAATTTGAGTAAAAAATGATTTTTCAATAAGTGGTGGTCATATATCCATGAAATATTTTTGAGAGGTCCTGAACACGTCTTTCAGATGTTTGCAAAAACAATACAACTACATGTATATCTTCATTAGTTTTGTAAATAGTAGAAATAATTTAATTTGTCGCCACTCCCCCTAAGATTTTTCCATTCCGCGGCTAACTTTAGCCAATATTTCCCATCTGAATGTGCGTGTAATTTACAAAATAGTGAATATACGAGATGCATCAAAATATAACAGTATACTAGTAATTTTAAGTATATGAAAAACAAGTAGTTAAGAGTAAATTTTAATATGATTGCTATTTTTACAGAAAAAATGTTCTTCCATCTCGGTTGTGTTTATTTTTTTGAAATATTTTCCATAAATCAGTAAATATAGAACGCAAAAAAATTATTCTATGTAACACTTTGATATGTACCTATAGAAACATATGGCATCTATAATTAGAAGCAAAACAAATCATGAAAATTGGTCAATGCTACTGGTTCAGATATACTTATTTTTCGAGTTCGCAGGCTGAGATCCACTAAAATGTTTTTTCCTCAGCCAATACCAAAATCATTAAAATGTATCATAGTCTATCATAGCCTGTGGTATGTTCTAGGATGTTCATTTGCAAAATTATAATTTAGTCCGTATTCTTGGCCCTAGACTGTGTTTTGTCTCCCCTTTCCAATTTCTTTTCGATACTTCATTTCTTCAAATTTTCGACCAAATTACCCATTTCCAGATCTAAGAAAGGTATCTACCCACGGTTTTTGTCCTAAAAGGGTAGAACCTATATACATCTATCACATTTATTACCCCTTTCTGGCAAAAAAATATGTTGTTTTGTATTGAAAAAGTATAAAAAACACCAAAAAGTCTCCCCATTTACTTTGATCTACTTTTGACCTCATTTGACCCACTTTTTAAGATTTTGACATACCTTCCTCGAGGGTTTTGAATGAACTATAATATGGTACAGTGTACATTAGTGTTTGCTGTACCTCTTCAACTTCGGAAACGCCAGGGGGCATCTGACCCCATTATCCATTAGTGTTATAAAAATACGTTGTTCACATTAGGTTATTGTTTGCTATTTATTTGAAAACACGCATTAATTAGACAATGGGTAAGATGAAGACTGTCTAAATACTGTTACCTTCAAAAGAGTCATCTCCGCCTGCTAAGAGATATCCAGAGACTCTAAATCTCAGATTGTGCAACTCGGTGAGAACCTTTGCCTCTATCTCTAGCCTCGCTCTGAATAAACTCCAAACTCGAGCTTCTGTTACACTCGTTAAACCTTCTTTCGTAATGAAAAAGTCTGATCTGGCGTTTAATCCGAGGAAACTGATTTGGCCCACAAAATGTACGACACTTTTCCAGATATCTGAGGAACTGTATGCCACTTCAAGGCCAACGCCATAATCACCTACACGGATCCAATTTGAGATCTTTATCGGGTAACTAATTACAACGAGTGCTCTGAGCGCCTTTTCGCCCTCAAGAAGTTTATACATCTGGGCAAATTTACTGCACTGCGCCAACTTTCCGTCGGAGTAAACAATTTCAATCTCTACGTTAGGGTAATGAAAAATGTCTCTAAAAATATCGGAAAATATCACATAATCCACTTTCAACCTTAGTCCAAAGCCGTTGCTGTCACCAATTACGTTTGTGAGTTCTGACACCATCTGATTGGCGAGGTTGTCTATGTTCTTTTCTATTCGGTAGATATTGCTGTTAACAAAGTCCGTGAAATTAGACTGCAAGGCCTCAATATTAAATGAGATTTCTTCTTTAAAGTTACCCCAAACTGCTTTTAATCTTGAGATCATTTCAATGAGAGGTCTGATTAAATCCGGAATCTTATCAAAACTTAAATCACGTATGCCTTCTAGTATTTCATCGATCTTATCCTTGAGCTGGCGAATAGCTGTCTCGACAGCAGCCAGTGCATCATGAACTGATTCCTCTATAGTGTTTCTAAATCGTTCAATATTTTCAAGTAAGAACTGCTCAGCTTCCTGGACTACTTTATCAAGTTCAATCAAGTCATTAACGATACTATATGTGGGGATCTCACTGATTTCTGCCGACTTGTCGTAAGTAAGGTAGCCGTAGGCCATAGTATCAAGATGAACTATGATGTCCTCGAGGAGAGGAATGCCAAGGAACGGAGATATTTCAAGGTAGAACGAGGCAAATACACCAGGGGGATTTGCACCTGCACCACAGTAGCGCCTTTCATCCAAACCTGGAATAAATGTAAAGCCATAATTTCCTTCTGTAAAATCAACATCATAGATTTAGACAGTTTTTGAAAGTTTTCTAAAATCTTTTGTAGTTGTAATACGTCTGCACTTTTGATTCATGATTTGTCCCCTTATATGGATTGTTGTAAGAATATATTAAATGGCTGTTCATACTGTACAGTACAAATCATTATCCACTTTACACATACCTCCAATGTCTGCTAAAAGATGAGACGCCAAAGCCGTGTTAGGAAAATTCAGTTGGTGATTCTTTCCAAACAGGTCGAACCTTAGGACCATATCCATACGGCCCCGTATATTTGCCATAAAGTTCCATCTATCTAAGAATACGTGTGTCAACATCTGCATGGAAATGGCAACATGTTAATTAATAGAAAGCAAAATGAAACTCAAATTAATCATATTGAAGAAAACTCCCTTTCAAAAGGCATGCATAGCTTTCTTGTATTTAAAAACCAAGCTTTTTATCAACGTCCAGATAAAAATCTAGTAATATTTGGCTGGCTACTTACATTTAGTGGATTCGGTAGGGACAGAAAAGCATCAGCATCTGCGTAAAACTCGAGTTCAAAAGCCCGGTTATTTCCGGGTTTATAGGTCATCTCACCCATCATCCAAACATGAGCGTTTTGAAAAATACTAAAAATATGAAGTATAACCTCATATAAAATCCAAATTGTAAAAATCAAATTGTACTAAAATACAAATTTATTATACTTGAAGAAGTTCATGCTGAGATTTCTCTTACGGGTATTTGATTAGGTTATCCCCATTCCATAACTGCAGTGAACTCTTGGAGCTGTGTACGTTCAAACCATTTGTGGCAGAAAATCCCAAACCTCTCACACATACATCTAAGTCACCCAGTATATCAGCAGTCATTGGGATCTTTTTCAATATCCGACAGGCTGAACTATCAGTGCTCTGTCGCCGCTTCCGGTTGTCTGGTAACGATTTGGCGATAGATGGCGGGAATGTTAACATGATCGTGCCACCCAAATCGTTACATATGTCAACGATGAGACAAAAATCTTCGCCATCAACAACAGCAATATTGATCATTTGTCCGAATATACTAAGAGTCGTATCAGTGTTGAACTTGAACACTGAGTAGAGTCGATCAGGGAACACTGGGGCGACATCACAGACAGGGATACTCTTGACAACATCTCCTGTTGTGACCCAGGAATGTAATTTGTTAGACGACAAAATCTCGGTACCAGTTGGCAGCATGCTTACGAGACTTGGCAAGAAGCCACTGGCACTCGGGAGATATGTATTCAAGAATGCATTGTTTGCAATATAGTCAGCGATATCAGCAACAGTCATGTCCTGGTCACAGGACGGGTCACGTGTTGAGTCAATCACAGTACCATCAAATGGGTGAATACCTTGAGTCAGAATACTCATCTCGAATTTGCCAGATTCCTGCTTAACCTTCATCCCTGATAAGGATACGGGCAAAGATAACTTGTTCACTTCAACAAATACAATTCCAAGAGTGAAGGAAACAGACGGATCCATGTTTAAAGTAAGCCAATATGATGTTGAAGAGAGGCGAACATCGACATTCAAGTTGGTCCCAGATGGACAACCGGTCAGATGGATTAAGTAACAGCCTGATGGCATTACACGACCTGGTACTGATAGACTGCTCAGCGATGGAACTTCACAGAACTTGCCTTCATATCCTGTATCTATTGTTAAAGTAGATCAATACATATTACAAAAGAGTATTTTATTTAATTGATGGTAAGTACCATAGAATACAACAATTCATTATTACTTTATAAAGTACAAGTTTCAATTTTGATTTTTTAAAATTAACACTACTCATCTGATTACCACAGTACATACCTTCACAGTCACAATAAATGTCGCTGCCACTATCACTAGAAGCTTGGCATTTTCCGCCATGAAAACATGGAGTTGGAACACACATATCTTGAAGCAAATAAGATAAGTAGTCACAGAGCAACTAAAAAATTGTTTATCGATAGAAGCAATTCACTCTTTATGGGGCGAAAATAAATTGGGACTCTAGGGGAGTCGGTGGAATAACATTATGCACTTCATGGATCAAAGTTATGCACAGATCCCTGAGTTCCCCATGATTCTTATTGCTTCAATATATATGGAAATTGGTGTTTTTCATCCGGTTCATTTATTCTAGAATAAAGAAAAGACGCGAAACGCCGAAAATTACTTTAAAGTTCTAATGACCATTGGTTGGGGTGTTACTCTAACAAGAAAATTATATATTTATACCTTTGCAATTGTGTTTATCGTCCTTTAGTTCGTACCCAGCACTACAGCTACAGGTATACGAGCCGATGGTATTAGTACATACATGTTCACATCCCCCATTATCAGATGAACATTCATCAATATCTAAAACAGAAACGTGGTGTCTAAACATCTTAAATGGTGGCATGTTGTAAATGTTAGCATGTCTTTTTAGTGAAAATATATGAGAGTATTCACGGTTCACTCATATATAAGGGTTATGTACTGGGAGGTTTTGGATATGGGGTTTATCCAGAGGGAGATATGCATATCTACCTGAGGGACCGTAGGGACCGAAGGTAGATGTGCATATCTCACGAGGAATGAACCCATTGTCCAAACCGACCGTACATAACTGATTATCCTATACCAAGTAGAGTTTTCTAATTTTCTTTCAATTTTTTTTTTATTTTTTCAATTTTTCACATTTTTCTGATTTTTTTCAATTTTTTCAAATTTTTTTCTATTTTTTTTCTTTTTTCAATTTATTTTTTTTCACATTTTTTTCTATTTTTTCTGGGAGATATGGAGGTTCGGGATATGGAAACCTCAAAATCAGGATACGGGATATATCTTACCAACTTATCTCCCTAAAACTCTACTTGGCATAGGATAAATGCATATATAAGAAAGGAATTGTTTATACAGTACATGCATTATATACATTTTTACAAATAAAGATCAGAAATAAATAGATAAATAAATACAGCGTATGTTACAATTTGCATTTAAGAGAACATGTACCCAAAAAGCCTGGATGGTGAAAATGTGCTCCTATTACAGCCACTGAAAGCACTTAGAAGAGGGGAAATAAATTGTTTGTATTCCGTATAATTTTATAACATATATCAACGACCAAGCATAATTTGTACAGCCTTCTAACTTATTTTATGAAAAGTGATCTTACCAGAGCAAGTGTGTTGATCACTTCCTAGACTGAACCCAGGCTTGCACGTGCAATAAAAAGAACCAAGCGTGTTGGAACAGTCATGTGAACAAATATTCACTTCGGGAAGACATTCGTTTATATCTGAAAATATATTAATCAATGACGTCTCATCAGTAGAACATATACTAGTACGACTTCCCATCTTCGTTATATCGTCGATATCCAAGGAGGTTGGCCCCCAAATGCAACATCGATATTCTGGGAGCCAATCCTCTTTGGTCAATATCGTTACATCAATGGGAATGTAGAAATAACACTGACACACTAAAACGCTCAAGATACAACATCGAATGATAAAGCAGAGTCTACAACTGGATGTAGAAAAATGAGGAGATAAATTACGTGAACGATTTATGGCATTTATATTTGAAGAAAGGAAATCTGCTAAAACCAGAAGTTAATTAAAACATCCGCAGATTCAAATATAGTTAATCCAAGAACCAGAGGAGATTTAAACAAGAAAACAATGTATTAGAATATATAACATGACACAACGGAGAACACGTGAATTTTTAAAGGATTTCTATAAGCAGGAAAAATGGAAACTTTTTAAAACTTATTATCTATTGAATTAAAATACCTGCACACTTTTTGCCATCCTCAGACAATACGTATCCAGAGTGACACTCACACCTGTATGACCCTGGTACATTAACTACGGAAAGCGATAGGGGACATGCGCATAATTCAAAATCGAATGGAGTTTTAACATGGGAGTGATATCACACACCGCGGCCCAGTCAGATAGATTTTATCGCGCACTGAATAAATTACAGGGGCCGCGTTGTGCAAAGTTAATTAAAATAAAGTGCGCAGAAATTCCGGCATTCAGTGCGCGATGAAAAAATGATTATCTGTGAATAAATAACGAATAAAAATTCGTGTGAACCAGCGAAATGACAATTTTGGAATATATTGATGGCTCTAACGAGGAGAACTTTGAGATTTCCCGATTCTAGCGCGCAGCACATCCAGGACATGCGCACTTTTATCAGATTCGATTCTAATATGGTTTCAAAGATAATGTTCATTAAAAGAGGGCGTATGCATACAGATTACACGTGGCGTTATGTTGAAGTGACCCTTGCAAATCATTATTTTGGGCCATTTCATATCTTTTAATTGATATTGTATAAAATATTTTCAATGTTTGAAAATTATAATCTTATAAATAACATTTTATGTAATAAAACTGTAACGAAATGGTAAATACGGAATATGATGCAATACAATGCAGTGCAATATGATGTTATACAATGCAGTGCAATATGATGCAATACAATGTGGTGCAATATGATGTAATACAATGCGGTGCAATATAATGCAATACAATGCAGAGCAATATGATGCAATACAATGCAGTGCAATATGATGCAATACAATGTAGTGTAATATGATGCAATACAAAGCAGTTTTATATGATGCAAAAAATGCAGTGCAATATGATACAATACAATGTAGTGTAATATAATACAATAAAATGCAGTGCAATACGATGCAATACAATACAGTGCAATATAATGCAATACAATGCAGTGCAATGCAGAACAATGCCGTGCAGTGCAATACAATGTAGTTCATTTCAATACAATGCAGTGCAATACAATGTGGTACAGTGCAATACAATGCAGTGCAATACAATACATCGCAGTTCAATACAATGTAGTGCAATGCAGTGCAATAAAATACAATACAGTGCAATTCAATACAATGCAATACAACACAGTGCAATACAATACAATGCTGTGCAATACAATACATTACACTGCAATAAAATGCAATGCAGTGTAATAAAATGCAGTGTAATTCAAGACAATGCAATACAATACTGTGCAATACAATACAGTGAAATATAATACAATGCAGTGCATTGCAATGCAGTGCAATACAATATGGTGCAGTGCAATATATTGCTGTGCAATATGAAACAATGCAGTGTAATACAATACAGTGCAACACAATGTGGTACAGTGCAATACAATGCAGTGCAATACAATATATCGCAGTTCAATACAGTGCAATACAATGTATTGCAATGCAGTGCAATAAAATACAATACAGTTACAATGTAGTTCATTTCAATACAATGCAGTGCAATACAATGTGGTACAGTGCAATACAATGTAGTGCAATGCAGTGCAATAAAATACAATACAGTGCAATTCAATACAATACAGTGCAATACAAAACAATGCTGTGCAATAGAATACAGTACACTGCAGTACAATACAATGCAGTGCAATAAAATACAATGCAGTGTAATAAAATGCAGTGTAATTCAAGACAATGCAATACAATACTGTGCAATACAATATAGTGCAATATAATACAAAGCAGTGCACTGCAATGCAATGCAATACAATATGGTGCAGTGCAATATATTGCAGTGCAATTCAAAACAATGCAGTGTAATACAATGCAGTGCAACACAATGTGGTACAGTGCAATACATTATAATGCAGTGCAATACAATACAATGCAGCGCAATACAATGTAGTACACTGCAGTACAATACAATGCAGTGCAATAAAGTACAATGCAGTGCAATATAATATTATACAGTGCAATGCAGTACAATACAATGCAATAGAATACAATGCAGTGCAATACAATACAATGCAGTGCAATACAATAAAATGCAGTACAATACAATACAATACAATGATGTGCTATACAATACAATACAATGCAATGAAATGCAATTCAATGCTATGAATGTACACCTTCTACAGTCAAATAAACACAGATAAAATTGTAATAGTATGTTAGTGTATGGAGTTTGAAGTGGGTGGGGGATACAATTACCAGTCTGCTGATTGATGACTTAATAACTTTGAAAAGATCTCCTAGCTTTTAACAGGTGGCACTTATGTTTACCTTATGTTCTTGAACAATCTCGTCTAAGAATACAGACCCGTATCCTGGATTAACCTGGGGGAGTGGTTTTACCAAGGGGGAGATTTTGCCAAGAGGGGGAGCTTTTTGACAGTTATGGCAAAAAAATCATGCGAAAAGTGCTAAGAATGGTGAAAAACTGCATGATTTTGAACGAATATTTGGCAAGGGGGAGGGGGATGAGGCCCCCTGGCTACGGCCATGGTTTTTTTTTTATTTATTTATTTATTTAATACACTTATTCGATCCATTTACTACATTCAATATAACATTTCAATACATTCAATACAACAAATCAATATATCTGCGAAATCCAAAAAAAACACTGTTACCCACCATGTACGTAATACTATTATAGTTTAATATCTAAATACATTTCCTTAATTAAAAACTTCTAGACATCTTTTTAACCATATTTTCCGTTTAGTAATAAAAATTTCACTATTAATCTCTATCATGTTTTCTAATGAGCTATCTTCTCTAAAGTAAAAAAGCATTTTATCTCTTTCAATTAAATTAGTAATTTCTAAATTGTCCCATTCATTTTTGAATTTACATTCTAAAAAAAGGTGTTCTTGGGATTCCTCAACATTTTTACAAACTTTACACATTCCATCAGATAATTTTTGTTTTTTCAATCTTCTTTCAATTTCTATTGCACCATTTATTACTTTATATATGAATTCCTTTACTTTATGATTTACATTTGTCTTAAAAAGTACTCTATACATTAACTTAAATGGGATCTCACCATATTGATTTTTCCAATGGGCTTCTGATTTATTTGTCACCCCTCTTCTACTAACAATTTTCTTTCTTATATTACATGTTTTTATTTTCTCTATATTTTCCCCTAAAAAAGTTATTTTTTCATTCCTATTGATTTTATTTGGATATTTTATCAAAGCTGCTCTTACTTGTATATATTGCATATAAACATCTGGGCCTCTGCCTAATTTATTAATTATTTCATTGTATGTTAAACATTTACCTTCTATTATAAAATCAGACATATAATTAATCCCCCCTCTAATCCATTTTTTGTCATAAAGAACTCTTTTTTGAAAAGTTATGTCCAGATTGTTCCAAATGATGTCGCAATCTAAAAGATTTTTATTTTCAGATTTTGTTAACCAAATTTCTAACCCCCTTTTCCAAAAACTACTCTTTACTTCATTAATCCCTATAAAGTTTTCCATATCTATCTTGCTTTTGAGTACATTGAAATTAACCCCTAACTTGGAAAATTCAGCTTTTGGAATTATTTTCCATTTATCCATGCCCTCACCAATCAGTTTTGAAAACCATTTTACCACAAATGAGATTTGAAAGTCTATCATATTTATCATGTTTAGACCACCATTTTCTTTATCTAAATTTAAAATCTCTCTTTTAATTTTCTCCGGTTGTTTCTTAATTTCACATTCTTTAAAACCACTTTTACTCCAGATGTACTTATAAAACAGTGTATTAAGACGGTTAAGGAAATCTTCCGGTAATATGAACGCCTGTATTATATATCCAAATTGTGACATCATTAATGATTTAACCAATGTCACTTTTCCAAAAATTGTTAAATCCCTTCGTACCCAACTTTTCATAATGTTTTCAATTTTTTCCAATTTTGGTAATAGATTATCCATATTTTCAATCACTTTCTTTGATGCAGAAAATACTATTCCTAAAATTTTAATTTTATTCTCTGGATGCAATTTCCATTTTATATCCACCCCTTTTTCTTGTGAATGTTTCATTGTTCCCAGCCACATTGCCTCTGTCTTATTTTTATTTATACTAAGCCCAGAGAATAGTCTACGGCCATGGTATACATATAGGAACTTTCCTTCTCCCAGAAGAAATGGTATACAGGTATTACATCAATCATTCTGGTATTTTGTATACGAAGGTCTGTAGCACACACTTTATTGAAAGATGGCAGTGTACACTGTGTAGGCCTACTACCATTTTGAGGTCAGTTTGTACGGAAAGCTATAGGGGACATGCGCATAACTTAAAATCGAATGGAGTTTTAACATGGGAGTGATATCACACACCGCGGCCCAGTCAGATAGATTTCATCGCGCACTGAATGAATTACAGGGGCCGCGTTGTGCAAAGTTAATTAAAATAAAGTGCGCAGAAATTCCGGCATTCAGTGCGCGATGAAAAAATGATTATGTGTGAATAAATAACGAATAAAAATTCGTGGCACCACGAATTTGATTTTTTTCGAAAGACTGCGGAGTGAACCAGCGAAATGACAATTTTGGATAATATTGATGGCTCTAACGAGGAGAACTTTGAAATTTCCCGATTCTAGCGCGCAGCACATCCAGGACCATGATGCGCACTTTTATCAGATTCGATTCTAATATGGTTTCAAAGATAATGTTCATTAAAAGAGGGCGTATGCATACAGATTACACATGGCGTTATGTTGAAGTGACCCTTGCAAAGGGTTCCATTGGAAATATATTATTTTGGGCCATTTCATATCTTTTAATTGATATTGTATAAAATATTTTCAATGTTTGAAAATTATAATCTTATAAATAACATTTTATGTAATAAAACTGTAACGAAATGGTAAATACGGAATATGATGCAATACAATGCAGTGCAATATGATGTTATACAATGCAGTGCAATATGATGCAATACAATGTGGTGCAATATGATGTAATACAATGCGGTGCAATATGATGCAATACAATGCAGAGCAATATGATGCAATACAATGCAGTGCAATATGATGCAATACAATGTAGTGTAATATGATGCAATACAAAGCAGTGTTATATGATGCAAAAAATGCAGTGCAATATGATACAATACAATGTAGTGCAATATAATACAATAAAATGCAGTGCAATACGATGCAATACAATACAGTGCAATATAATGCAATACAATGCAGTGCAATGCAATACAGTGCAAAACAATGCCGTGCAGTGCAATACAATGTAGTTCATTTCAATACAATGCAGTGCAATACAATGTGGTACAGTGCAATACAATGCAGTGCAATACATCGCAGTTCAATACAGTGCAATACAATGTAGTGCAATGCAGTGCAATAAAATACAATACAGTTACAATGTAATTCATTTCAATACAATGCAGTGCAATACAATGTGGTACAGTGCAATACAATGCAGTGCAATACAATACATCACAGTTCAATACAGTGCAATACAATGTAGTGCAATGCAGTGCAATAAAATACAATACAGTTACAATGTAGTTCATTCCAATACAATGCAGTGCAATACAATGTGGTACAGTGCAATACAATGCAGTGCAATACAATACATCGCAGTTCAATACAGTGCAGTGCAATACAATACAGTGCAATACAATACATCGCAGTTCAGTGCAGTGCAATACAATACAGTGCAATACAATACATCGCAGTTCAATACAGTGCAATACAATGTAGTGCAAAGCAGTGCAATAAAATACAATACAGTGCAATTCAATACAATGCAATACAATACAGTGCAATACAAAACAATGCTGTGCAATAGAATACAGTACACTGCAGTACAATACAATGCAGTGCAATAAAATACAATGCAGTGTAATAAAATGCAGTGTAATTCAAGACAATGCAATACAATACTGTGCAATACAATACAGTGCAACATAATACAATGCAGTGCACTGCAATGCAATGCAATACAATATGATGCAGTGCAATATATTGCAGTGCAATTCAAAACAATGCAGTGTAATACAATGCAGTGCAACACAATGTGGTACAGTGCAATACATTATAATGCAGTGCAATACAATACAATGCAGCGCAATACAATGTAGTACACTGCAGTACAATACAATGCAGTGCAATAAAGTACAATGCAGTGCAATATAATATAATACAGTGCAATACAGTACAATATAATGCAATAGAATACAATGCAGTGCAATACAATACAATGCAGTGCAATACAATAAAATGCAGTACAATACAATACAATGATGTGCTATACAATACAATACAATGCAATGAAATGCAATTCAATGCTATGAATGTACACCTTCTACAGTCAAATAAACACAGATAAAATTGTAATAGTATGTTAGTGTATGGAGTTTGAAGTGGGTGGGGGATACAATTACCAGTCTGCTGATTGATGACTTAATAACTTAGAAAAGATCTCCTAGCTTTTAACAGGTGGCACTTATGTCTACCTTATGTTCTTGAACAATCTCGTCTAAGAATACAGACCCGTATCCTGGATTAACCTGGGGGAGTGGTTTTACCAAGGGGGAGATTTTGCCAAGAGGGGGGAGCTTTTTGACAGTTATGGCAAAAAATCATGCGAAAAGTGCTAAGAATGGTGAAAAACTGCATGATTTTGAACGAATATTTGGCAAGGGGGAGGGGGGTGAGGCCCCCTGGCTAGCTACGGCCATGGAATACATATAGGAACTTTCCTTCTCCCAGAAGAAATGGTATACAGGTATTACATCAATCATTCTGGTATTTTGTATACGAAGGTCTGTAGTTACTTTATTGAAAGATGGCAGTGTACACTGTGTACTACCATTTTGAGGTCAGTTTGACTTTATAATTCTGCGCACTATAATCTGTAATTCTCATAGATATCCTCTCTAGAGGCATCACTGTGATCCAAAATTACAATTTCGCAGGTCAAGTCTGCAGTCTTTCGAAAAAAGTTGAATTCGTTGTGCTACCCTTTCTTGTTGGGCATTTATTAACAGAAAACTATAATTACATCGCGCCAGCATATACAAGCTTCAGCGCGATATTTTGAGTATGTTAATAAATAAAGTGCGCAGAAATCGATCTTACTGGGCCGCGGTGTGCGATATCACTCATAAACAATTTTTAATTGCGCATTGAATGAATTACAGGGGCGCGTTGTGCAAAGTGAATTAAATAAATAAAGTGCGCAGAAATATATCTGACTGGGCCGCGGTGTGTGATATCACTCCCATGTTAAAACTCCATTGAATTTTAAATAAATTTTTAATAAATATATTATTGTATTAAATAAAACATGATAAATAAAAAAAAAAAAAAAAAAAAAAAAAAAAATTTTAAATTCTGCGGTATATCCCCTTTCGCTTTCCGTACAGTTTGACTTTATAATTCTGCGCACTATAATCTGTAATTCTCATAGATATCCTCTCTAGAGGCATCACTGTGATCCAAAATTACAATTTCGCAGGTCAAGTCTGCAGTCTTTCGAAAAAAGTTGAATTCGTTGTGCTACCCTTTCTTGTTGGGCATTAATTAACAGAAAACTATATTTACATCGCGCCAGCATATACAAGCTTCAGCGCGATATTTTGAGTGTGTTAATAAATAAAGTGCGCAGAAATCTATCTTACTGGGCCGCGGTGTGCGATATCACTCATAAACAATTTTTAATTGCGCACTGAATGAATTACAGGGGGCGCGTTGTGCAAAGTGAATTAAATAAATAAAGTGCGCAGAAATATATCTGACTGGGCCGCGGTGTGTGATATCACTCCCATGTTAAAACTCCATTGAATTTTAAATTCTGCGGTATATCCCCTTTCGCTTTCCGTAATTAACACATCTCTGAGAGCATCCACCATTGTTTCAAGCTTATTGCATATTTACCTGCACACTTTTTGCCATCCTCAGACAATACGTATCCAGAGTGACACTCACACCTGTATGACCCTGGTACATTAACACATCTCTGAGAGCATCCACCATTGTTGTCGCTGCATTCATCCACATCTGAAAGATTATATTTTATCTTATAGTATAAATATCAGAGTAACATAGCGAAGCATGTAAGTGATATATTACAGCGAGTACCAACTCCCCAATCGATATAAAAAGTAATATATCATAAACGTGACAGTAACAATGCAGGTCGGGAGTATAGTTAAGTATTTCAATAAACTGTTACAATAAAATAGTCAAATACACGTATGGGTAGTCCCAAACGTAAGTTCTAATGTTTGACAACATGATTGTCAATCAAACATTTCAGATGAATGTAAGTTTTACCCAGGCAAATTCTCTGATTACTGCCTAAGAAGAAGCCATCCGGGCATTCACAGAAGAATGAGCCATCAGTGTTGGAACATATATGACTACAACCTCCGTTCACACTAGCGCACTCGTTTGTATCTGAAGATAGAGAAACGTAGTATTTTGAAAATAGGAATACCCGTTTTTTTAGATATCTCAACTGTATTAATAGGTCCATAAGGGGTCGAGCTTGCTATGGTCCGATACCAATTTGGTGTATTGTCTTATGCGAATGATTAAATAGTTCCTTCAAATAGCTGTTGATATTCAATTGATAGGGAACCAAGCATATCGTAGAGAATTTGCGACAAACTAAATATGTAACGAATACATTTTAACATTAAGTCAATACATAAGGGTTATGTACTGGGAGGTTTTGGATACAGGGTTTATCCCAAGGGAAATATGTGTATCTCACGAGGGACCGCAGGGACCGAGGGATATACACATATTTCCCGCGGGATAAACTCTGTATCCAAAACCGACCGTACATAACTGGTGTATCTCATACTTGAGTGGGTTTGGGGTAGATATAACCTTTACCACCTTTTTCAAATGACAAGATAGGCCTATACTGTAAAAGCACAATTTATATTTAACCTTTTCATAATATTCCTTCAGTTCAATACAATAGAATTGTAACATTTAAACTTTTTGAAAAATTTTAAACTTCTAAAATTTAAATTTTCAAAATTTTTAAACTTTTGAAAAAATTCCCGGGAGCGGGATGGATATATTATATCTGCCCGCATTCGGCCTAGAGCGGGACATATACAATATATCCTGCCCGCTCCTCAGATATGATATATATTCCCGGGTGATATCTACCCCAAACCCACTCAGGTATGAAATACATACCTATACACAACCGTTGATCGGTATGTAGTTCATATCCAGGGTTACATCCACAATGGTAAGAGCCACCGGTGTTGGTACAGCTACCACTACAACCTCCATTGGATTGACTGCACTCATCTATATCTGTGTAATGGATGCCAAAATGCACTGAATTTATAATACTTATTTCAACATTGTTGTTTGGTTTGTGAAACAAGCATCAACAGCATGCTCATTGATAAAATAATATTTCAGTTAATAGGAATTGTCAAGACTTAAAGGCATACTAAAATAAAAACGACATCTTCAGTGCTCATGCAATCCCAACATGCAGATTAAAGTGAAAAGAGATACAGATACATCGATATGATTCACAATACATTTAATTCAACATTCAATCTAAGACAAAAAAATATAATATACTTACCGATACATGTTACTTTATTAGTGTGTAGATTGTAACCAGTGTTACACTTGCAATAGTATGAGCCGGCTGTGTTAACACAAATTTGATCACATCCGCCATTCCCAGTAGAACACTCATTTATGTCTAAATAAATATTATATTAGTATTATTATATTGATACTAGATCTTATAATTGCTAGATCTTTTCTCCATGTCCTGCGAGCAATGTTTTTAGGGTGATAAAGTGGATTGTGATGAACCAGAAATATGGTATTATACAAATATTATTTGAGGACTGTTAGTTCTTGCAAACGTAAATGGAAAATATTTAAGCGATGCATAAATTGTATGGGTGATTGATCATACGTATAGGTTGGCGTTTCGATTTTATATGCAAGCTTTAACTCCCTATTGGCTACTCAGGAAACGATATGCATGGAAGACTACTAACATGTGCGGAAAAATACATATTCAACGATAATATGTCTTGACTTGTTTTATTATCCAATCGAACGAAGTTCTGAGGGATATAGAGAACGACTAAATACTTTTTACAGCCCTTTTTGAAATAGCCGCCATTTTTACGTGTTTATTTTATATTTTTACTATCACTTTAAAAGCTGTGGAGCGATTTTGTTGAAGTTTTATATGTGACTTAGAAGAATATTACACTTTCTTATGACACTTTAACCAGTGAGCGCCCATTTCGAAATATGGCCACCATCTTTATTACGTCAATTTAGGTTTTTTACTGAAAAAGTGCAAGAGCAATTTTGCTGAAATTTAATATTTGAATACTTCGAAACAGATTACACTCTTTAGTGTGTTACTTTTTTTAAAACTTTAACTCTAAAAGTAGAGGAGCGATTTTGTTGAAGTTTTATATGTGACTACTTAGAAGATATTATGACTTTCTTATGCGGTTTTGCAGAAATTTGTTCATTTACTTACACTTGTCAAAATAACGATGAATGTGTTAAATTAAAAGTTATATTCGTTAAGGTAAAGCTCGACTACAAGTAACAAGTGTTTTGTCACATAGATGCACTATACGTAACGTTCATGTAACGTACATAGAAATAAGAAATAAACATATCCAATTTTGTACTTTAAGTTGATAGACCATAACTTAAGTAAAGTGAAATACAAACAAACCAATGAGGGCAATTGTTCAAAAGCGTAAAGAGTTTTATTACGACCTTTATCGGTTGTTAGCCAAATAAATACTTGAAATCGAAATTGTTAAAAAACATTTCACTTCAACATGTCACGAATTTACACCCACTCTGATCAATTTACCTCATGTCTACAAATTTTCCTTATTGAAGAAAAAAAGTAAAAAACACAATACTATTGCTTTGAGTACCAATGATTGTTTGTACAATATCACAGGGTGGGTCAAGAATGGTACTGATTTTAAGATATAATAACTCATTAATTATTAGCATGATTGGTCTTAATCTTTCTGAGATGACTAAGAATCGATGCAAGTTTTGTTCAACATAAGTGGTTTTTGTGTACATCTCTGCATTTTTTGGTGGCTGCCAATCAAATCGCGATGTCCATTTTAGTGTTCCATCAATACGCCACGCTTGCCAAGTATTGCTTGGGCAGAGCACGCTATTGAAATTATCAATAACTCAGTGAATCATGTCCAGTGGTAATTGGTTGATCTCATGAATGTTTGGTGTTAGCCTTAAGCTTATCAGTTGTGTTGGATGGTTTTGGTGATCCCTAATTCCTTTACGTACCCCCAAAGAAAGAAATCACACGGATTGGCGTCTGGAGAGTATGGTGTCCATATGTTTGGGGTCCTACTCCTACGTCAGATAAGCCTTTCACCAGGAAATACTCTCTCTAAATATTCTAGGCTGCTCTTAGAGCAATGAGGAGGTGGTCCATCCTGCTGCAAGAAGAAACTTCGCATTCTCACCCATCTGTTCCGTCTTAAGGCAAGCAGGAAACACACACGTATGATCAGGTTCTGGTTCTTTCAGAATTCACTGTCATAGTAGGTTCCTTTGGCATCTTCGAATCCAAATGGTATAGCACATCATGTGGCCTATCTTGTGTCTGCGTAGGATTATCAACAGCCCATAATAGTATGTTCTGCTTATTGACAAGTCAAGATAGGTGAAAGTGAGATTCGTCATACACGTCATTCACTAAAATGGACAGTGATGATTTGATTGGCAGCCTCCAAAAAACGCGTGGTACATGAAAACTACTTACGTGGAATCAATTTACATCAATTTTTAGTCATCTCTGAGAGTTTGAGACCAATCATGTCAATAATGAATTAGTGATAACATTTTAAAATCAGTAACATTTTTTGGCCCACCCTGACAATCTTCTAATAATGATGTACCATATTCTCCTGGCCACTACAGTGACCATACTCTATAAAAATAACACTCCATTTGTTACATCAAATTTAAAAATAATAAATACACCTTCATTGATCTTCACATGCAGTCCAGTCCTAGTTCATCGGTTCGTCTACTTCGCATGATTCTTTATCTTTTTAATCTTAAGTAAAATATAATTTCGCCGAATTTCACCAGCGGCCATGTCTTTCCGCTTTGTAAAAATGGTATTTTATTTTGTATTGTGGGAGTTCAAGTCAGGAACGTCAATGATGCATGACTGTCAGATAATAACATTGGTAATGCACCCATACTTTAAAAAACGATATAAGAAGTTCAATGTATTACTTACCCTCACAGATTCTTCTATTGGAAGATAGTTGGTATCCATGGTTACATCCACAAACAAACGATCCCGCTGTGTTGGTACACGAGTGGCTACATCCGCCATTGTCCCTAGAACACTCATTAATATCTGCAAAGTAAGGTCCTAGATTAATGTAATATATTAACTATGGATTTGTCCTTATGAGAATACGTCAGTGTGTACATTGTCAGCAATGTACGAGAATACTACAAGTCCGACAACGGATCAATCTGTAAATTGCAATGTCAAATAAAAAGATTGGATAAAGTTACTTACCGCTGCATGAACCTCCTCCGTATCCTATGCAACATTTTGCATTCTGCCCGTTTGGATCATCACACCAACCACTACAATAATAAA
Source organism: Owenia fusiformis (assembly GCA_903813345.2). Lineage (NCBI taxonomy): Eukaryota > Metazoa > Annelida > Polychaeta > Sabellida > Oweniidae > Owenia > Owenia fusiformis. The sequence continues at coordinate 20,218,356 of CAIIXF020000004.1, forward strand.
GTAAATATATTACAGGATTCATTCGGGGTTTTAAACTGTTAAATAATTTGACTTTCTGGAAAGATATTTTTTTCGGAATCCATGAGTAAAATATAAAAGGAGAAACACCCCAAAACATCTGGAAACGACATTTAATTACACAACCAACTACAACAGATTTGAGAAATGACTGTACAAATAGAAATCCCCTAGCATTTTGTCTGAGACCGAGAATACATTACCCACTCACTTGTGCAATGAGGCGCAATTGGTGCCATAGTAACCGGCACAGCAATACAACTCTGCCTGGGACCTGTAGGCGGTACGCCATCTATAACGTATTTAGAAAAGTTTAGAACATTTGATAACGGCTTATGCCCAATCTGTAGTAATTGAGAAAATCCAACACTATCATATTAAAATTAAAACAACCAGAAAAGCTCCAAATAAGGTTATATGAAAATCGAGTCGAGTCGAGTCCTACAAAATTATCTTTGATATTATAAACAACAATTGGTGACATTCTCCAATTGCTCAATGGGGCTCTTAACATTGTATTACATATCCCTTGAAGTGAAATACACACAAAAAATTGTCATTTCAAAAGATAGAGTGTATGAAAACCACATAGTTTTTGTGATTACGATGATCTACAAAATGATGTATGTTATGTTGACATACCTAGTGCATCTTGACCAGCCAAACGCTCCACATTTAGTGTAGTATCTTGCGCTATACGACACTGTTATATACCTTGTGCAATACCCACTGAAAATATACTCATATTACTACAACAATTATTTTGTTAATTCTGCGTCACTGGTATTGCATATAAGATGCGATTGGGGTTGATTTGCAGTGCACTTATGTTGTTACTTTCATACTGTCTTGAAAGAAGACCCGGTGATTAGTGTTCATGTAGACGAGCGAATCATTTTAGAATGCATCGTTTAATGTTGGGGCTTTGATATTAAAGAAAATGAATTAAGATGCTGCTGATGCAAAGAAATTCTAACTCTCATTGGTAAGTGTTCAGGTACAGTTAAGTATATGCTCGTAACACTGATCTTGATTTTAGAACCTTGAATACGTCACTAGACCCTTTGAATGAGAATTGAAATTGTACCAAGAAAACATAGACACTTACCTTTCTACAATTGATGGAAAGCTAATAAAAAATATCGAAAGTATTGAAAAAATCATATTGAGTCCCATTTTCAGAGAGAGCACTGCAGGCCCAACCCGAATCCAAAATTGCTTTGATAAAAAATACCCTGCAATTGCTCATTTTATTTGATTAACGTTTTTGTTTTGCTTCAGTTTTTGGGAGTTAAAGTCTTCATTGGTCGAAACCCAGACTACGAATTATGTTATTTGTTTGATTAATACTCTGGCATTGACGTTTTTGAATTGGAGAACAAATATTATTGTGGCGTTATATCAAGTTAAGTACTTCCCTTTGACTTTCATTGACTGGTAATCTACTATTGTCACGTTTCGAAGGAGTGGCCTTTATCTTTATTAGGGATGTCATTTTGGATGTTGGATTCTTCAAAATGCGCCAGTCGTATCTTGTATCGAGAATATGTAGGTTGTTTTTCTTGTTTTTGTTTGTGTCTGTTAAAGAGTATATTCGTCATGATGCTGGTTCATGACGTCTTGTGGTTGTGGGAAACATGATTACATCTTTATGCAAATCGCTGTGCTTCACATTTTCATGGGTCTATGCACCAGGGCGGAAATTTCATATGTTAACATTTGTGGATTTGGTGATCGTGTATGAGTTACATACAAAGTCAATACCAATTAACTTTAGATTCTGGCATAGTATGGCTCTTGTTTGTCATGACCACAATCCACGTACGATCGTTCCCTACTCTTAACCTTCCAGAATAGTATCAAGACCTCCTAAATGTGGTTATGCACTTTTACTTTCCTCAAAATAAAACACACTCTTTTTCAATGAAAAAACATATTTTCTAAAAGGTAATTTAAAAATATTTACAAAAACGACTCGAGCATATTTGATTTTTATGAGCAAGATGCATGATGTGCCGAACAAAGAAATAAGTATATTAGTGGACGTTTCTACTACAGTTCACTCCACCCCAAATACACATTATTATCGCTCGTTATGTTTGTTATGTCAGCAATTTTATCGAAATAAGGGGAAATTGATTGTCTCGTCGGGTAGAGTACATATCATTAAATCAGATTTATTATTTCAAAGTATTTAAATATACTATTGACTCAGTCAAAGGAAATTGGTTCTCCAATTTGACTATTGAAAATGTTTTATACCTTAACTATGCTACGTTATTTAGAACTATGTTTGTTTTTAAAGACAAGACGGGATCATGCTGACAAACGAGTAAAAATATTATACAGGGTGTCTCAAAAAATGTACCCACAAGTATATCAAAACCACAGATAAACCAATCAATATTTCCAGACATATTTTGCATTAATGTAACTTCATATTTCAATGACAGCCTGTATCCTTACTGCAACATTGTTCATCACATTTGATAATAATTCGGGTTTAATGTTTGGATTTCTCTTTGGATGTTGCCCTTAAGTTGTTCTTGGTCTTTTTGCTTGAAATGAGCATTAAAACACCCCTTCGAAATACCCACAGAGAAAGATGTTTGAGCATGACGATGGCAGAACAAACACAGATAATCAGGTCAATTATCGGCTAATGATTCAGGAGTAACCTTCCAGAGTTAGGCAGGCTAGTCTGGAGACCAACTGATATCCAAATGAAAACACAGTGGTCTCAAATAGATATACACAACAAAGGCTACACTAGAATCCCAACCAATGCAGTTTCTTTTTAGCTTGAACCTCTGACTTCTCTGTATAAGACATTGTTAGGGCCTCCCTATTCACCATATTTGACGGCTCATACTTTTTCTCTGAGGCTATTTGAAAGACCATTTTTATGCCAAACCCAAGCTAAGAGACCTAGAATAACTTAAGACCAGCATTCGAACAGAAATCAAAACATTTAATCAGAAATATCAAATGTGATGAACAATGTAGCAGTAAAGATGCAGACTGTCATCGAAATATGAGGTTACATTGAATATGTTGTCTAAAAGGTAACAGGTTAAAGTATCAAAAAGGCAAAACTGAATTAAAAACTGTGTATAGGGGAAATAACTTTCATCTTTTATCTACAAGACCATGCAAATAATATCTGAAAATATTGATTGTTTTGTCTATGCTTTTGATATACTTTTGGGTACATTTTTTGAGACACCCTATATATTTGTGACGTTATTTCCGCAAAGTGCCCCTCCCCTGCTTATACTGATAAACATTTAATAAAACAAGCTTATTAAAATTCTCAAATATAAAACTTGTCAGAGTATGTACTGGTCAGAGTATGTAGTGATGGGGATACACACTGGTGAGAGTATGTAGTGATGAGGAGACACACTGGTAGTGATGAGGAGACAAACTGGTGAGAGTATTTAATAATGATGATACAAACTGTTGAGAGTATGTAGTGATGGGGATACACACTGGTCAGAGTATGTAGTGATGGGGATACACACTGGTGAGAGTATTTAATAATGATGATACAAACTGTTGAGAGTATGTAGTGATGGGGATACACTGGTTAGAGTATGTAGTGATAAGGATACGCACTGGTGAGAGTATTTAATAATGATAATACAAACTGTTGAGAGTATGTAGTGATGGGGATACACTGGTTAGAGTATGTAGTGATAAGGATACGCACTGGTGAGAGTATTTAATAATGATAATACAAACTGTTGAGAGTATGTAGTGATGGGGATACACTGGTCAGAGTATGTAGTGATGGGGATACACACTGGTGAGAGTATGTAGTGATGAGGAGACAAACTGGTGAGAGTATTTAATAATGATGATACAAACTGTTGAGAGTATGTAGTGATGGGGATACACTGGTTAGAGTATGTAGTGATAAGGATACGCACTGGTGAGAGTGTTTAATAATGATAATACAAACTGTTGAGAGTATGTAGTGATCGGGATACACTGGTCAGAGTATGTAGTGATGAGGAGACACACTGGTGAGAGTATAAAATAATGATGATACAAACTGTTGAGAGTATGTGGTGATGGGGATACACTGGTTAGAGTATGTAGTGATAAGGATACGCACAGGTGAGAGTATTTAATAATGATAATACAAACTGTTGAGAGTATGTAGTGATGGGTATACACACTGGTGAGAGTATGTAGTGATGAGGAGACAAACTGGTGAGAGTATTTAATAATGATGATACAAACTGTTGAGAGTATGTAGTGATGGGGATACACTGGTTAGAGTATGTAGTGATAAGGATACACACTGGTGAGAGTATTTAATAATGATAATACAAACTGTTGAGAGTATGTAGTGATGGGGATACACTGGTCAGAGTATGTAGTGATGAGGAGACACACTGGTGAGAGTATAAAATAATGATGATACAAACTGTTGAGAGTATGTAGTGATGGGGATACACTGGTCAGAGTATGTAGTGATGAGGATACGCACTGGTGAGAGTATTTAATAATGATGATACAAACTGTTGAGAGTATGTGGTGATGGGGATACGCACTGGTGAGAGTATTTAATAATGATAATACAAACTGTTGCGGGTATTTAGTGATGAGTATACACACTACCACAACCAAAGGAAATGTCAATACCCGGAAAATCTACATGGTAGTCGCGTTTTGTTCAGTGGATAAGCTTCAACATATCACTGCGGCAGGCAGATCATTAACTGTAAGCATGGCAACTTCGCATAAACAATTGACGTGATTGACAGCTGATGTTGCGTGATTGTAAAGTCAGACAATTTCATTGGTTGGATTGGAACTTTTACTCAGAATTCCGTCCGCGGGGATATCTTCTTATATTTCATTAATTATGAAATATTTTGACAAAATAACGATTGGGGAACGTAAAAGAATATATATTTTATATATTGTGTGAAAATTGATCACATCTATAATGAAAATGGGGACTATTTTTGTCATGTGCCCGTCGTAGTGTCTTTTCCGAGCTACTGCACGGGGGTTCGATTATCAATATGATTACGAGATACACAACACCACCAATGGCACGATACGAATGATTCAATTTAAAAACATGGAAGTCTTCGGAATGCAAAAACGAAGATTTCAGATACCTAACCACATGTACCTTGGAATAGCTCCAAATGTCCCCCTTGGAGCTCGAAATATCTCCAGAAAAAGAGCAACAAAAATCAAAAGATCGTACGGCTTTTTCCCAATCTATAAGAATTTTGAAACATTTTCAACAGATTTCAAACTGAAGATCACCGTCATAAAAAGTCAAATATTTGTAGTAAACTAAATCATTTCGTCATACTTTTTAAAAAATTATATACATATATATGATAAACAAAATAGAATGAAAAGTCTATACATTTTCACTGGTGATTTCACTGATAAAACTTTAATTCCATCAACAATCACCCAGATTTTAAAACTAGATGTTTTTGTGGAGTTATTCCATGGGCTTTCAATTCTTACGGCTGTTTAGTGACTACCTGCAGAGAGCCCCATCACAAACATGCACTGCACGAACCGATAAATTCCCGGGTATTGTAACGACCTTGCCACAACCATACAAAGGAACATGTACAAAATTGAATGTACATGCAGGAATGATTCTTGACGTTGTACTTTAAAACTTAAAGTTTAACTCTCAAAAGCAAAACACATCAACAAATATATTCTGAGAATAAGATAATTACTGTCGCACAATCAAGAATCCAAGTAGCGAATAACATCCCAAATAAAGATAACGGGCATACTAACTTAATAAATGTGACCCTAGTGGATTGTCAGTCTATGATAATGGCAAGAAGGCAGTACTTAACATGACATGATATTCGCCCCAATTCTATCAATGTTGCATTATCAAACAAATAACACAAAACATTGTCTTGGTTTTAGCCAATCAACCTTTTCATACAAAACCGAAATAAAAACAACGTTGATAAGATAAAAAAGATTAACAATTGCATGGAATAAGGGATTCTCTCAAAAGTTTTTGGTTGAAATCGGAAAAATCCTAAAAGAGCACATCTTTATCTCATGCAGTATTAAGTACAGATGTGGGCTTTTTATCTCAACCAAATACAGGCGAATGATCAATCGTGTCATTTTTTAACTGGAGACATTGTCATTATAGTCTGGCAGAAACTTCAAAGCTAATCGTTTTCTTCGGATTACAATGTTTTTTTAACTTATCAGCATGAATATAGGGTTGGGACCTCAAAACCATTGGATGCCGGAGCGGCACCCTTGGGCAACTCTCTACAGAGCATTTCTTATACCCCCCTGATAAAATATACAGGGGGTACTATAAGACACCCTCATATCTCAGACACTAATTAATATATTATCTTGAAATTTTCAGGAATTGATTTTAGTATGATGCTTGACACATGTGACAAAAATCAAGAAAAAATCTTAATCCGTTGCTATAGAAACAGAAATAGACACTATTTGTTACCGTAGAAATGCATTATTTTGCTGATTTTCATTATTTTCTTCATATTGTTGATTCTTAAGGCATCTGAAGTATATATACGTATCTGTTATATACATGATTAGAAGTAAAGATGAAATAATTCATCATATGGTTTATGCAATATATCTAACATTTCAGTTGCTATGGTAACATCACTTAATAATCAAGTTTTTACATTTCACTTTCTTTAAAAAGGTGGTCCAAAATAACACTTCTTGAAAAGGTTATGCTCCCTAGGTAAAAAAGTGCTGCTTTAGAGATAAATAGTCACATGGATTTGAAAAGAAAATTATAATTTAATTGTACCCCGCCTCGACAGTCACCAAATCTGGCAAAATAGATTAATTTTCAAGGTTCAAATAAAAATGCCCCCAGTGGCCCCCAGAAGCTACACCATGGACCCCAGTGGCCCCAGAAGCTATACAGGGGCCCCCAGTGTCCCCAAGATGCTAACAGGAGTCCTCAGAAGCTATACAGGGACCCCTAGTAGCCCCCAGAACCTATATGGTATCCCCCAGAAGCTATACAGGGCCTCTGAATGGCCCCTAGAAGCTATATGGTGACTTCCAGAAGCTATACAGGGGCCCCCAGTAGCCCCCAGTAGCCCCCAGAATCTATACAGTGGCCCCTAGTGCCCCCTTAAAGCTATACAGTGGCCCCAGAAATCTATATGGTGGCCCCCAGAAGCATATCCAGCAGCCCCTAGTAGCCCCCAGAAGCTATATGGTGGTCCCCAGTGGCTCCAAGAAGCTTTACAGTGGCCCCCAAAAGCTATACAGGGGCCCCTAGTGGCCCCAAGAAGCTATATGGTAGGCCCCAGAAGCTATATGATGGCACCCAGAAGCTATATGATGGCCCCAAGTAGCCGCCAGAAGCTATAGGATGGCATCCAGTGGCCCCCAGAAGCTATATTGTAGCCCCCAGAAGCTGTACGGTGGCCCCCAATGGCCCCAAGAAACTATACAGGGGCCCCCAGAAGCTATACGGTGGCTCCCAAAAACTATATGGTGGCCCCCCAGTGTCCCCAAGAAGCTAAACAGGAGCCCCCAGAAGCTATACAGGGGCCCCTAGTAGCCCCCAGAAGCTATATGGTATCCCCCAGAAGCTATACAGGGCCTCCAAATGGCCCCTAGAAGCTATATGGTGACTTCCAGAAGCTATACAGGGGCCTCCAGTAGCCCCCAGAATCTATACAGTGGCCCCTAGTGCCCCCTTAAAGCTATACAGTGGCCCCAGAAAGCTATATGGTGGCCCCCAGAAGCATATCCAGCAGCCCCTAGTAGCCCCCAGAAGCTATATGGTGGTCCCAAGTGGCTCCAAGAAGCTTTACAGTGGCCCCAAAAAGCTATACAGGGGCCCCTAGTAGCCCCAAGAAGCTATATGGTAGGCCCCAGAAGCTATATGATGGCACCCAGAAGCTATATGATGGCCCCAAGTAGCCGCCAGAAGCTATAGGATGGCATCCAGTGGCCCCCAGAAGCTATATTGTAGCCCCAAGAAGCTGTACGGTGGCCCCCAATGGCCCCAAGAAACTATACAGGGGCCCCCAGAAGCTATACGGTGGCTCCCAAAAACTATATGGTGGCCCCCCAGTGTCCCCAAGAAGCTAAACACGAGCCCCCAGAAGCTATACAGGGGCCCCTAGTGGCCCAAAAAAGCTATATGGTGGCCTTAGAAGCTATACAGGGGCCCCCAGTGGCCCCCAGAAGCAAGCCCAAATTTTCATTGACAAAAGATTCACGATGTTGTCAATCTGAAATGTTTCATGGCCATTAAATTTCACTGTTAGAGAAATATCTAATTGAATTCAATGTTAAATCAAATATTCACAGTGCCTTTAAAAGCTATACAATGGTCCCCAGTGCCCCCCCCCCCAGAAGCTATATAGCCCCCCCCCCCCAGTAGTCTGATTGCTCAGATGAGGAAAGCCAATGCTTATAAAATTTAGACATTATGCCATAATCTAGACTATGCCAACCTCTCTATTGTATAATTATTGTATAATTTTACATTAGATTTTATTATGATGCATGTTCTAAATGCCAAATTCTAGACTATATGCCAACCTCACTAGGCCTACTGTATGAATTTCATTAGATTTCATTTGATATACATGTGTATACTAAATATAAAATATGCAGTGTCCTATATACTAGTGTAATACTATATAGTAGTTTAAGAATCAACTATATGAAGAAATGTTGAAAATCAGCAAAATAATGCATCTCTACGGTAACAAATAGTGTTCTGTTACTGTTTCTATAGCAACGGATTAAGATTTTTTCTTGATTTTTGTCATACATGTCAAGCATGATACTAAAACTAATTCCTGAAAATCTCAAGTTAATATATTTATCAGTATCTGAGATATGAGGGTGTCTTATAGTACCCCCTGTATATTTTATCAGGGGGGTATAAGAAATGCTCTGTAGAGAGTTGCCCAAGGGTGCCGCACCGGCATCCGGTGGTTTTGAGGTCCCAATCCTATATTCATGTTGATAAGTTAAAAAAACATTGTAATCCGAAGAAAACGATTGAATGTCAAAATACCCTATATTTCTGCCAGACTATTATACATGGTTTGATCAATGCAACCTCATCTTGAGACTTCTGTTCAAGACGACGTTCCATATGTGTTCGCCTTATCCCAGGTAGTCTCGTGGTCTAAACTAGCCAATCAAATATATGACTATGCTATAACTCGTGAGATTGTTTCGATTTGTTCATTCTGAATCTAGGGCGGGCCCGCAGTGCTCGCTTTGAAAATGGAACTCAACATGATTGTTTCAATAATTTTGATATTTTTCATAAGCTTACCGACTATAGCAGAAAGGTAAGTTTTTTCTTGGTAAAAATTGTATTGTATTGCATTGCCTTGCATTGCATTGTATTGTATTGTATTGTATTGTATTGTATTATATTGTATTGTATTGTATTGCAAAACACAAACTTTTTTCAGCAAAACATGCAATGTCACAATTCTTTTCTTTATTCAAAACCAAAATAACTCATGCACGTCGGCCAGGAGATTAAAATGGAAAACAAATAAAGGAACTCAACTCCCTCAAAATGGCTTCTTGTAGACATCGTACACGCTTCACAGTATTTACTCGAATTAACTGCTTGCTTTATGTTTTAGTGGCTACTGCACAAGGAAAACAAGAGTGGCGTATCAATCAAGATACTACACTGGTTGCGGAATCTTTTGGTGGTTTAGATGCACAAGGTATGTCAAGATACCATTATATTACAAATTTTATGATAATAAAGTATATGTTATGATTTATTTATATCGAAATGATTCACATATCGATCTGTCACTGTTGAAAATCCCATGGAAAATATTTTCAATGGACACTGAAACGGGCGAGTGTATTTTCCAAAAATCTCTTTTACGGACTTAATATTATTCATCTAATTATTTATTTATTCATTTGTTTATTTGTTTGTTTGTTTGTTTATTTATTCAATCAAAGTGCAAAATAGCAAGCCCTAACTTGGCTTATGAGACATGTGAACCATTTAATTATTATTAATTATTTACTTTATATATGTATTTTTTCTAATATTAAAAAACATTTTGAACACTTTGCAAATTTTCTAACAAGTTTCTTGGTTTTAAATATGTCAGCCATATCACAAGTATTCTGCAAGTTTTTGTCAGATATCGTTACGAAAGCAAATCTTCAAAAGTAAACAATCTTTTAATTATATACAGGGTGGGCCAACCCTGTATTTCCACCAGCTTACAAAGATGAAGTAATGAAGAAATGCTGACAGTGGACTTTCGGTTCGAACGTTATCAATAGTTAAAGCCACAAAACATGTTGCAAGGCAAAATTTCTATTTTCTCGAGTGTCAAAAAATATTTATCATCAAAAGCTTATGAAAAAAAGATTCCGAAAGATAATTTAGTTCCAGGTATTATGATTGCAATCTGATGTGATTCAAGTCAGGATAAACCAGATATTGGGTATTTTGTAAATGTCACACTTTTTGTTACACAATTTTGGGATAAGCAATGATGATCATTACGGTCAAAATATCAGGTAAAATTTGAAATACAGGAAATCGAACTGTAAATATGATTTTTGTAAAGTTCAAAAGATCAGACTGAAAATAAGAGTTTTGCTTAACTTTATTTTGTCTTATTTCTACTAAGACAAAGTGAATTTTCACCAAATTTTATACTGTTGTGTAAACTAAGACATTATGATATATTATCAAAATCTTTTTTACAGAATGTAAGGTTTTGTTATTTAGTATTCTGACAGTTTAAAATATTAAAATCACATCCGTAATCAAAATCTTGTCATAGAAAGAAAGTGATGCCAATTTTTTCTGCGATGATACCAGAGACAGACAAAACCATGATGTGTGCATAAGACCAACCATTTCTACCATTGTGGTAGTCCTCTAGAAATATCTGTTTAGTGAATCTGACATCCTCCATATAATATGTCTCCGATTTTACTGGCTTTAGATGTTTTATAAACCTTATTGTATTTGTTCTGATTCATATTGTGCTAATGCGATACTGTTGGTGTTGATTTGCCATATCTCAAGAATCTCATTATTTATAAGAGGTTCAACATGTCTGTACAACGTATGTAATATATGTTACTTGTATATATAATAGATGGCGTACCTCCTACAGATACAGAGCTGATAAATATTGCTGTACTGGATACTACGGTGCCAATTGTGCTTACTTGCAAAAGTGAGTGAAAGCATGTAATACTCATTTTTGTCAAATCCCTTTTCAAAACTTGAGGAAATAAAGAATCATATCATATCTTGATTATACGATAATGACCGGACGAGTACAGCAGCCTGACCGGTGCGGCACAACGATTATTTTTGAATTCAAATTACCCATAACTACAGGTAGCTCAATATCTATGATATCTTGAAGTGTTCGGAAGCTCTTCAAATGTTTATACTTTTTAAGACAAAGTAAAAAAGGAAAAAGCCTTAATGAGTTCTACTAAGTCTAAAAATACATCAATATTTCAGATATCATAGATTTCAAAGGATGATTCTCGGTTTGGAGAACGAAGTTCATCACTCTAATTGAGCGCTATCCCTGCTTCGGACAAATTTGATTTTTTTACATAATATAGATTTGAATGTCTTCTTTTGAATAGACATAAATTAATTTGGGTAATATTTCTAGATTTTCCATAAAAAAATTACTAGTGAACCACCCAACGTCGCTTCTATGATTCGTACCACTTTTTTAACTTGATGTATTGCATATTTTCGTGGGTCGATTAAAAAAAAATACAAACGACGTTTACATGAATATGTCATAAGCATATCGTGAGATAATTGTTAGATTAGGTTTGCTATAAGTGACTTTAAAACAAAAAAGTAAAAAACATTAGTTCACGTGTTAAAGTCCCATTGACCGTGACATCAAGGAAAATTGAGCTTTTTGTCATCAGACATCTTTATAGATGGAACTAGCTATGTACTACATTTTCAAATACACTCACATAGAACATATCTAAGATGTTCCTTTTATCGATGAAAAGATTCTTACATTCGGAAGTTACATTAAAATATCAATTGCAATAGCCGCCTGTTTTTAACATCCCTTTGTCACTCATCCCTTAATTATCTCTGTGTATCCATTCTGATACTCATAGCATCTTTCTGTTTCACCTGAAACATCTCAGGGCTGAGAAGAAATGAGATGTCATGGTTTATCATGATGCTGTGTATCTTATACTTGTGTGTGTTCGATTTTGATAGCACCCGAGTGCAACCTAAGGAGCACATACAATAGATTTTGTGTATGCCCAGTCTGGTCTTATATCTGCCTGCTCCGAGGAATTTTGGTGGCGATTTTTTGATTTTTGTAATAGCCTACTACATAGCATCTCTTGTGCGCGTAAATCCCAATGTTTTGAAATAGAAAATAGAGACTCAATTCTATATCGATAGTTTCACAGATGAGGGTAGCGAATGGGCGCAGCTTTGACGATCAACGAATGATATAACGATATCACGGATTTCACCGAATGTTATATTCATCCCTAAATAGCTTATTTATTTAGTCTTAAGATCCTTGTGATGTTTCTATTCATTGCAGTGACTCTGAAATTGCTGTGCCAGATATGACGTCACAGCGACTCATTTTCCAACATTTAAGCATTTAACTAAATAATTGAAATATAATTATTAAAGAATGAAGACCTTGTGTTTCACTCTGGACGAGGGGGGCCATGTCTCGGCTAGTTGTGCATTAACGTTTGATACTCTTTTGTGGATAAAAATAATGAATATATGTTAACGTAGCACTAAGCAGATACTTTTAAAGAATATAGTTACACTTAAAGAATAGGTCCAACGAATAGATATTGAATATACGGGACTCGTTTGATGAACGATCGTTGTAATAATTCTAATAAACCTATAGAAATGAATCAACGATTAAAGTGCTTATTCGGTAATTTCTGTTTATTTTTTCTCACTGCAGTAGATTAAACAGATATTGGTAAGTAAAAATAGTATTCCAACAGACTCTTAACTCATTCTATTTGTTCATTAGTGGCAAAATAAGATTTCCCGGGAAAAAACATGACGTCACGAACAGAACCGGTTATGGACTTTTATCGGCAATGCGTTATGCAACTCGAATGTAAATTCAAAAGTGTTCATGTTATACCGTGTTCTGATTGGCCAGAAAGGAGTAACACTTACCGAAACCACCTCATGGTTCAATGCCTTTTGGTTACAAGATTTTAGACGCCTTATGTTAGGTAATACTATCAACTGAGCGTGTTTATTTTCTATATTGTGTTCTGACTGGCCAGAAAGTAATTCTGCATGACTAGCTATGTGAAAACGTACCGCTGGGTCGGAGGCTCTAATTTAGGTATTATTTTTTTTGGTTTATCGGAGGAAAAAACGTGACTCCAAAGTAGTCATCTCTGAATCAATTCCTCACTTCAATGAATGCAGTTGCAATCAATTACACTAACACTTTATAAGCACGTTCGGAGATTATGAACTCCAACAACATATTCTAAACCCGTCCTCTTCGTGATGTCATGATAGAGATTTGAAATTGTGTTCCCGATTTTGAGCATTAAATTTCACATTTATAAAAATGTTTAGAAGAACGGTTACTGGTTCGACATGTTAGTGGTATTTACTTCATTTAGAACGTGTATTAACTGTATTTTGACCCCATGAGCATCGAACAGACACTTTAAGTTAATTGAAAGACTTCGTGTTCAAGTTAGCTGAATTTCGTGTAACTTAACTCTGTTATGTTTCTAGATTTTACTTGTGGAGAACAGAAATCATAATCACAATCGTATTTTAAGGCAAATAGGCCATGCATATGCTTTGAGTTACACGGTGAATGATCAAATTAACATATTTTGGATGTTGAATTTCATTTCAAGTTCATTCGAATTTTACGCATTATCCAATAAAATTAATGTATACTGTCTAGGCTGAGACTAACATATATATGAGAAGGTTATACATGTATAATATATCTACAAGAGAAACAGTGGGGACCGAGGGTTCATATATTACCTTTACCTGTCGAAAATCGGGCATTTAATAACTGATTTATTTGTAAATTATGAGGATTAGATACGCATTGAATGTAAGTTATTGAGGTGTTAGAAAAACAAACTTACAAACAAACCACCGAGTTTAGACATATTATTACATGTATTGTCCTATTATCAAATCATATATTGTGTTCTATTTCTAAAACGTTAACAGTTTATGGTGTACAATAAAACTATTACTATGAACCACTTTGATACATTTAGACATAAAATATCAAGTTACTCATCAGCCAACAAATCACAAAATATCGAAAAATGAAAAATACGAGGTACTTGTTCACTCAAATCTTGCAGTCAATTGGTAATGTATGTTATATAAATAGTATATAACATATATAATGTATATTATATAAATAGTTCGCAAAGTAAATGAGCAAAAGCGTAACATTTGTATGTAGCATGCTTCATAAAACAAGTCAGCGTGCATTTTGTTCCTGGCACTGATTGGTTAATAAGTGAATACAATTCGTTGAATGCACGATGCACTCACAAGATTAGCAGCTGGGAAAGGCTATTCAACAAAAAGTACGCTTTCGTACTCATAAAAGGATTACCCTTTTACAACTTTGACAACTTTGAAGCATGAACTTAGAAATGTACTTACTGTTACCCTGTGGATCCCAGGGTTTTGATATGTTCTGCGAAGTCATGCAAAGAAAGACCATATAGTCCATTTGTCATTTTCTGAACGTATGAATATTTAAAAGTATGATGTTTTTCTGTGTAAATACTATCATTAGGGATTATTGGAGTGATTTAGCTGGGTTGCCAAAAAATAACTTTGGGGAAAATTTTGGTATCTATTACCATAGTAACATACCAGGTATATGGTGGTATCCCAACGCTAAGTCAATAGTCAACGCCATGTTAAGCGATTGCACCCCTCCCTAATCAGCCTATATAATTTTTTCCCCAAACAAACTTTTTCGGCAACCCAGTTAAATCACTTCAGAAAACCCTTATTATCATAAATCGACCATAAAGCATCGTACTTTTAACAAATTCCAGGTTCACTATTGGATGTATAGGGGTGACAAATGGACTAATATACTAAAAGTATATGCCTGCTAGTCATATCTGTGACACTTTTGTATGATATGTATTCCACTTTGAACCACCATCTATTTCAATATTGTGAAAACATATATTTCCCAAATTATAAAATAAATGATCTTGTATTCGCGAATGCCACTAACGCCTGTCGGCTGCCGGATTAACCTACTATTTTATGGGCAATTCATTAAAATATGAATGGAATATTGGCAGGTACTTTTAATATTTAAATGAGTTGCCCATAGAAAAGTATGTTAATCCGGTAGATGAAATCTTTCATTCCCAAATCATAGTCTTAGCTTATATTTGCGAATGCAAATAACGCCTTTCGGCTACCGGATTAACCTTCTATTTCACTGGAGACCCATGTAAATACGAATAGTACCTGCCACTATTCCATTCACATTTAAATGAGTTAGTCATAGAATACTGGGTTAATCAGGTAACCGAGATGCGTTAGTTGCATTCGCGAATATAAGGTTAGAGTCCATTTCACTGTTTTATTGCGTCAGTAGAACCCCAAAAATAAGAAATCGGGAGACCATTGTGCAATAATATATGGAAAAGTAGATTCATATTGTACATGAATGACATTTGTATATTTCAGATTTTCTCGTTTTTTTTGTGCAATAAGACTGTGACCTCTTGTAATTTGAAGAATTTCAGCCATGTTAATCTTATTGAAAATAACATGGCAGAGAAGCATCCATATATAAGAGGCCACACACTTTATAAGCCAAACTAGAAGCAATCCAAGATATACAAATGTCATTCATGTACAATAGGAACATATTTTTCCATATATTATTGCATGATGATATTGTGATTTCTTAATTTTTAGGTTTTACTGACGCAATTCAACAGTGAAATGGACTAGCTTGTATTCACGAATGCAAGAAACGCCTGTCGGCTACCGGATTAAACTACCTTTGCAATCGTCGGTATTTTAGCGCGGAGATAAATGTTCAATATGACATAAATATTTCATATGACATCGATGAATACTTTCATCATTCTGGTGGAAATGTCTACCAAACTCCCCTCCCTTGTTCCCCTTCCCTCAAGTAACTTGTTAAGCTAAGTTCACACCAACGGCGCTTTGATGGCGCTTTTAAGCGGCGTGCAAAGCATAATCAACTGATGTGAATTTCTGAAAATTGTGAATTAAGCTTATATCGAAAAAGCTAAAAATCCTTTGTTCATGTCACTAAAGGTTCGAAAACGTTATTACATTTTCCAGTTACACTAGTTACCACAGTTATCCAAGGCTATTTGGGCAAATAAAATCCGTAGTTTGAGTGATCAATTCACGCTCAGCGATACTGCATGAGGGACATGAAAAGTTGTTTATTTTCCAATAAATCCTGCCATCATTTGGTACATCAAAGAACCTGATTATTGACTAGATTAATGATGTCAAAGGTTGTAGGTAGCAATATGTCCATAAAAAAGGATTAACTTATTGCTGAAATTGAAAAAGAACAACCCATGCCATCATCAATCTAGCAAATCCAAAATGACTAATGACTCTGTTTAATGGTAACTGAAAAAAGACTGGAAACTTTTATTATATATAGCAACATACTGAACATAATCGATGGTTTCATTTTGGCAATCGAGGTTTTATTACAGATTCTTATATGATAAACCAAACAACTTTTACATTTACCAGTCGCTTATGGTTATTAGCCATACATTTCTAGGTATACGTTTTATCGCAATCGTGTCAAAATATAAATTGTATTGATAAACAGAAAAGAACACAAAAAATCATATACGGGCGCCATTTTTCTAAGGTGTTTCTAAGTGTTGTTTAATCTCTCTAGACTATCTCTCATCAACGGCTTATTGTAGATTGGTTGAACAATGAACGTGTTATTTATAGCTATAATAACCACGTTGATCGATGCTTGGGCGAATTTTAAGGTTTAAATCAGGAAGAGAGAGGTAGAAAGAGGCGTAATCTTGTGGCAAGTTCCTCACCTCCTACGCGCTGAATTGTGTTTCGATTCCCCGTCCATTCTCCACACCGATTTTTTATTTTTAACTCATTGATGTATCCCTTTAAAGGAGTACAGGCTACAGTGAAGTTGTAAAGGAAGGACGTTTGTTTATTTCCATATTTCTGAATGTAAGCTTATACTAGATTTTACATACATGTTTATTCCAAGTGTTCTACTATATATTGTATAGATTCATCAGGCAGTTTTCAGTGTATTATTAGCAGAAAATCCCCATCGACCACGTAATCACGTGGTAGGATAGAAGTGATATAAATACACCCTCTCCAGCTCACAGCAATTGACTAGCTTATATTCACCACTAGCATAGTTCATAGCAAGTGGTGACATCTAATTAATAGATGATTAATCAATTTTATATATGACTTGTAAAATGCCAAAAATCTGAAGTCGCTCTTTTGAGAGGCCCTCTATTGGATAAATGTGTATAAAATGTCAGAGAATATCTCGAAAATGGGACACGATTTAAGAATGAATTATTTTCGAATGTTTCTTAAAAACATATTGAAAGGATTTTTTCATGATATGCTCATGACATATCCCTGTATGCTTTGTTTGTCTTTTTTCTCAAATTGACCCACGGAAATATGCAATACATCAAGTTAAAAAAGTGGTACGAATCATAAAAGCGACGTTGGGTGGTTCACTAGTAATTTTTTGATGGAAAATCTAGAAATATTACCCAAATTAATTTAAGACTATTCAAAAGAAGACATTCAAATCTATATTATGTAAAAAAATCAAATTGGTCAGAAGCAGGGATAACGCTCAATTAGAGTGATGAACTTCGTTCTCCAAACCGAGAATCATCCTTTGACACGAAAAAGTAGATATTAAAGCTATTTGTTGGTAATCTAAATCAAAAAACAACCGTTGTACCGCACCAGTCACGATCACGCTGTTGTATCCGCCCGGTCCATTATCAGTAGCTGTGTATACCAACGTATGATATCAGATAGTTATGGGGCAAACTCACTGGTCAGTATCAAGATGCGGTAACGGCCGTTACCTTCTCAATACATGATGGACGGAAAGTGTCGATTTCGATATTTTTAGTTTTCGTCTAATTAAAGTACTTTATTATTGACGTAATGCTTTGATATTTGAACTTGATATAGTATAGTAGGAACAAGGGGTCCCCATGCACCCATAAGGTGTGAATAAGTTACATACATTTTTGTAATCCCTAGGGTGTCTATTTAATGAATTCATTTGTTAACATTGCCAACTAATGTCCCATAGTACTTTTATGGCGGCATTCAGTTACCATGGTTACGCATCTTTAGACATCTTACCTTGGTATCTTAAATCATTTGTAGCTCTCTCATTATTTGGTCTATAGAAATGATATTGGTACCAAATTGAACCTCGTTAAATTTCCAATAAATTTCTGATATTCAATTATGCAAATTATCTAATTTGCATAAATTATGACGTCATCAATCTATTTTTGGTTCAGAATTTCCACCTATAGCAACGTATCTATTAGAACTGAGGCCGTATGGCAAAATTTCTGAAAGGTTTTGTCCTTTTTTCTATTAGTAGAAGGTATAAGCAACATAAAAGTGAAAACAGATTCAAAATTGAATCAGTATTACGAAAGTTATGTAACTTTCGAGGCAGCTATCGTGAATGTCATTATTTGACAATAATATACATTACGTCTTACCTTGGAGTCTTAAATCAATGTAGCTTCGCCATTATTTGGTCTATAGAGATGATATTGGTATCTGATTAAACTTTATTAAATTTACTATATGGTTACAATATTCAGTTATGCAAATTAGCTAATTTGCATTAATTGTGACGTCATCAATCCATTTTTGGTTCAGAATATCCTAGTATAGCAACATATCTATTAGAACTGAGGCCTTATGACAGAATGTGTGCATAGTTTTGTCCCTATAAAAGAGACAACAAATCTTCCAAATTGGATCAGAATTAACAAAATTATCCAGCTTTGGAGGCAGCTAATGTGAACGTCATTGTTTGACAATTATAAAAAGAATATTAAATTAACAAAAAAAGTAACAACCATAGTTGTTTCAATCTTATTGAGTAAAAATGTGCATGTATTGAACTGAACTAATAAGTATGTGGAAAGGTTACATGTATTTTGACTATCATTCACAGGGGTCAAAACGGTTATCTCGACCCTGTATATTAAAGATCCAATTTTATAATTTACCATGCACTTTCAATGATTCATATAAATAGTATACATATAGTCTGATTTTCATCATATTCTTCATATTCTTGATTCTTAAAGCATGTGAAGTATAAAGCATGATTAGAAGTGAAGATGATTCATCATATGGTTAATGTAATATTTCTAACATTTCAGATGCTATGGTAACATCACTTGATAATGAGGTTTTTACATTTCGCGTTCTTAATGAGTTAAAAGAAAGTTATTCTCCCTTTGCTTTAGAGAAAAATAGTCACATGAATTTGTTTAAAAAAATTATAACTTAATTTAACCCCCTCCTGACAGCCCCCATATTTGAAGATTTGGGTGAAACCTGGCAAAATACATTAATTATAATGTTCCAGAAGCCCCCAGAAGCTATATGATGGCCCCCAGTGGCCCCAAGAATCTATACAGGGGCCCCAAGTGGCCCCCAGAAGGTATACGATGGCCCCCAGAAACTATACTGTGGTCTCCAGAAGCTATATGGTGGCCCCCAGTGGCCCTCAGAAGCTATATGATGGCCCCCAGAAGCTAATTAGTGGCCCCCAGGAGCTATACGGTGGCACCCAGAAGCTATACAGGGAACCCCAGTGGCCCCAAGAAGCTATACGATGGCCCCCAGAAGCTTTACAGCAGCCCCGAGAAGCTAAACGATGGCCCCAAGAATCTATATGATGGCCCCCAATGGCTCCCAGAAGCTATACAGGGCCCCCAGTAGCCCCTAGAAGCTATACGGTGGCCCCCAAAGCTATATGGTGGCCCATTGGGGGACACTGTATAGCTTCTGGAGGCCATCGTATAGCTTATGGGGGCTACCGTATAGTTTCTGCGGGCCCTTGCATAGCTTCTGGGAGCCACTGGGGGCCCCTGTATAGCTTCTGGGGGCTACAGTACAGTTTCTGCAGGCCCTTGCATAGCTTCTGGGGGCCATCGTTTAGCTTCTGTGCGCCACTGTGGGCCCCTGTATAGCTTCTGGGGGCCACTATATAGCTTTCAGGGCCACTCGGGGCCACCGTATAGCTTCTAGGGGCTACTGGGGGGCCCTTTATAGCTTCTGGGAGCCATTGAGAGCCACCATATAGATTCTGGGGGCCATTTTGTAGCTTCTGGGAACCACCATATAGCTCCTGAGGGTCACTATTTAGCTCCTGGGGGCCATCATATAGCCTATGAGGGCCACTGGGGGCCACCGTATAGCTTCTAGAGGCTACTGGGGGCCCTTCACATCTTCTGGGAGCCATTGGGAGCCACCATATAGATTCTGGGGGCCATCATGTATCTTTTTGGGACTCCTGTATAGCTTCTGGGGGTCATCGTTTAGCTTCTTGGGGCCACTGGGGTCCCCTGTATAGCTTCTGGGAGCCATCGTATAGCTCCTGGGGGCCACTAATTAGCTTCTGGAGGCCATCATATAGCTTCCGAGGGCCACTGGGGTCACCGTATAGCTTTTTGGGGCCACTGGGGGCCCCTGTATAGCTTCTGGGCGCCACCGTATAGCTCCTGGGGGCCACAGGGTTTCCTGTATAGCTTCTGGGAGCCACCGTATAGCTCCCGGGGGCCACTATTCAGCTTCTGGGGGCCAACATATAGCTTCTGGGGAGCACAGTATACCTTCTTGGGGCCACTTGGGGCCCCTGTATAGATTCTTGGGGCCACTGGGGGCCATCATATAGCTTCTGGGGGCTTCTAGAACCTAATAATTAATGTATTTTGCCAGGTTTCACCAAAATCTTCAAATATGGGGGCTGTCAGGGGGGGGGGGGGGTTAAATTAATTAAGTTATAATTTTTCTAAACAAATTCATGCGACTATTTATCTCTAAAGCAAAGGGAGAATAACTTCCTTTTAACTCATTAAGAACGTGAAATGTAAAAACCTCATTATCAAGTGATGTAACCATAGCATCTGAAATGTTAGAAATATAACATAAACCATATGATGAATCATCTTCACTTCTAATCATGCTATATACTTCACATGCTTTAAGAATCAAGAATATGAAGAATATGATGAAAATCAGACTATATGTATACTATTTATATGAATCATTGAAAGTGCATGGTAAATTATAAGATTGGATCTTTAATATACAGGGTCGAGATAACCGTTTTGACCCCTGTGAATGATAGTCAAAATGCATGTAACCTTTCCACATACTTATTAGTTCAGTTCTATACATGCACATACTACTCAATAATATTGAAACAACTATGGTTGTTACTTTTTTTGTTAATTTAATATTCTTTTTATAATTGTCAAACAATGACGTTCACATTAGCTGCCTCCAAAGCTGGATAATTTTGTTAATTCTGATCCAATTTTGAAGATTTGTTGTCTCTTTAATGTTGCTTATATCTTCCACTCATCAAATAAGGGACAAAACTATGCACACATTCTGTCATACGGCCTCAGTTCTAATAGATATGTTGCTATACTAGGATATTCTGAACCAAAAATGGATTGATGACGTCACAATTAATGCAAATTAGCTAATTTGCATAACTTAATATTGTAACCATATAGTAAATTTAGTAAGGTTTAATCAGATACCAATATCATCTCTATAGACCAAATAATGGCGAAGCTACATTGATTCAAGACTCCAAGGTAAGATGTAATGTATATTATTGTCAAATAATGACATTCACGATAGCTGCCTCGAAAGTTACATAACTTTCGTAATACTGATTCAATTTTGAATCTGTTTTCACTTTTATGTTGCTTATACCTTCTACTAATAGAATAAAGGACAAAACCTTTCAGAAATTTTGCCATACGGCCTCAGTTCTAATAGATTCGTTGCTATAGTTGGAAATTCTGAACCAAAACTAGATTGATGACGTCATAATTTATGCAAATTAGATAATTTGCATAATTGAATATCAGAAATTTATTAGAAATTTAACGAGGTTTAATTTGGTACCAATATCATTTCTATAGACCAAATAATGACAGAGCTACAAATGATTTAAGATACCAAGGTAAGATGTCTAAAGATGCGTAACCATGGTAACTGAATGCCGCCATAAAAGTACTATGGGACATTAGTTGGCAATGTTAACAAATGAATTCATTAAATAGACACCCTAGGAATTACAAAAATGTATGTAACTTATTCACACCTTATGGGTGCATGGGAACCCCTTGTTCCTACTATACTAATAAGCCTTATATATCACGGAAACTTTGGAGTATGACAATTTGTTCTTAAATCATACGGGGGCGCCATGATTCAACTATATGTTACACCGCATAGGGAAGGTAACTGAGATTTTGATTTTGCAAATGATACGATAACTGATCTGTGGTGATGCGGTAACGTTGTGAGAGTTTATAATGGAGGGTCAGTTCACATAGCAAAACCTGATAACAAGTGGGGGCTTTGTACAAAAACTACACATTATAGCGAAGTGTATCATTTTGGTCTGAAATAAAAAGATCTATATTATTAACTTCATACAATAACTGCATCATCTTGGAAACAAACGTGTCAGTTATCGTATCATGCACTTCCAATTACGTTCCCTTAAGCGGTGTAACATATCGTTGAATTATGGCGTCCACGTATGATTTACGAACAAATGGTCATACTCCAAAGTTTCCATAATATGTAAGGCTTATCAAGTTCAAATATCTAAGCATTACTTCAATTATAAAGTAGTTTAATTCGACGAAAACCAAAAATATCGAAATCGACACTTTCCATATGCCGTCTTAGATGAGAAGGTAACGGCCGCTACCGCATCTTGATACTGACCACGGCCAGTGAAACTAACGAACATGTTTTCGAAATAACAATTTCTCTCATATGTGAAATATTTAGTCCTGAATTCTAAAAATAACTTTGTTAAATCTCCAAAGTCTTATTTTAAATGACAGATCAAGGATTGTTATGGATAAATCGAGGCGAAACGGATCCGTTTCGGTAACAAAATGTCGGAACCTCGCAGTACAATTTTCCCCTTATTTCAGGAGTTGTAGGCAGAACCTCCACGACATTTTTATGACAAACGTGTGTCAGTATCATATGTTTAAGAAAAGCTACACGTATGCGAACAAATAGTCCAAAAGACGACAGAATCATAGATACAATACCTCACTTTAGTTACAACAGAATCTTTGATTTGATACCTCTATTGTTTCGTAGACGGAACTGGACAAACGTGCAGATCTTGGCCATTTTTGAAGTTCCGTTTACATAATGAAGTATTATATCGATGATTTTAACGTTTTCTCAACTATTTGTTAGCAAACGATTAGATTTTCTTAAACATATGATGCTGACAAATATGGAAACTCTGCCCACAACTCGTGAAATAAAGAAAAAAGAAAATCGTTACTTCGAGGTTTCGACATTTTTATTTGTTACCAAAACGGATCCGTTTCGGTAACTATTTTGAAGGGTGCAATATCAGTGAATTATTGCAGTGGTTGGTGTGATGATCCATACGGGCAGAATGCGAAATGTTGCATAGGATACGGAGGGGGTTCCTGCAATGGTAAGTAACTTCATGCGGTATAAGCATTTTCATAACAAATCGTTTTCATAACTTTACAAACTCTGAAATCCTTACTAAAACTCATTAAGTTATTGTCATTGAGATAATTGACAATTGCCTCATACGGTTCATCTTGTTCTTACTTGACAGACATAAATGAGTGTTCTAATAACAATGGCCGATGTAGCCACTCGTGTACCAACACAGCGGGATCGTTTGTTTGTGGATGTAACCATGGATACCAACTATCTTCCAATAGATTAAGATGCGTGGGTAAGTACATGTAACTCATTAAACGTAATCTGTACTTTAAAGCACGTGGGCAGTTTTGAATGTAGCTAGTTATCTACTCCATTTGTGCAAAACAAAATGAATTATGAAGAAAAAATCCTTTTGCTCCTCGATTGAGGCCTCGTTGAATGCAAACACAATTGGACGACATAGTCTCGTCTGGTAACTTTGACCTAAGACTAACATACTCGAGGGATGTTAGTCTCAGCTTTGACGTACCGTCAGGATACAAATCCAAAAATCAAAAGGACATCCATGTTATTACTTTGAAGGTACGTCGAACTAAGTAAATTGGAAGCAGTGACAATATCCAAGACGAATCTTCTGTATTTTGCAAAAATCGTTGAATATCTTATACTATCATAAGGAATATTTATTTTCTCTTGGTTGTCTTTCATATCAGTCTCGTGATAATATAAGTCAATAATTAGACTTACAGCATATTAAAAACAAACATGAATTTCATAACCGAATTTCATTGTTTTTAGGTGAATTCCTAAGCATTTTCACCGAAGGTGTACGTGGGTTGTCCAAAAAGTCTTGAAATGTTTGCTCTTTCTTGAATATTCTTCAATTCAATTCAATTTTTTATCTTTCTATCATACCCTCAAGTTTCAGCATCATACGTTGATGTCAACCCTTAAAATTGTTGCTATAGCAACGCAGGGGAATGGGTGGGCGGGGCAGTTACCAATTTTTCTGATCATTCCCGTTGGGGAAAATCTCATACTCTTGCAATGTTCATGAAAATAAAAGCATACAGTGCGTTTCCTTCAAACTTTACAAAGTGAACAACAAATCTTAGAAGATCATTCATTTTAATATGATACCAAAACAAAATAAATTGATGATATGAAAACAAAATTTCAAGATTGTTTGGACAACCCTCGTATATTCACCGAAACCGAGGTCTAGGAATCCATCTTATTACCATGAATTCTATCAATTTCTTCTGAAGAAATACTCGGATATATCTACATTTTGACATCCTGTAATTATGCTGAGCTCGCATTAACTACCCGGGGTGTAACATCTTTTAAGAGGCTCCATAAGGGATTATACCTGTAAAGTACAACTCTTGCAAACATACACTACACTACATTTATGTACACTACAGTTATTTTTGTACACTACATTTATGTTCCTTGATTTTTTTGTAATTGGCTAAAATTGAATCACCAAAAAACCAAAATGTTAAACTAAAACAAAGTTGTGGCTATTTTATTACACTGGACGAACTCAGAGCCGGGGATTATAACTTAATATTTTCCAGTTAAGTGTAAAGTCGAGGAATATCTGTACTTATTTCCTCGTCTCGTTTAGGACATTGACACATCAGATAGTGAGGAATATGACAGTGATATAATAATGAACAATATTTAAATCCAGGATACTTAAATGAATGATCATGCACATTGAACATGAATAATTTGAGGAGATTTACGAACATAAATCTGATAAATCATTAATTGAAAATGCAATGTTCATTTAGATACAAATGAGTGTTCTACTCGGAATGGCGGATGTGATCAAATTTGTGTTAACACAGCCGGCTCATACTATTGCAAGTGTAACACTGGTTACAATTTACACACTAATAAAGTAACATGTATCGGTAAGTATATTATTTTTTTGGTCTTAGATTGAATGTTGAATTAAATGTATTGTGAATCATATCGATGTATCTGGATCTCTTTTCACTTTAATCTGCATGTTGGGATTGCATGAGAAGAGATGTCGTCTTAGATTTAGATTTATATAACGTATGCCTTTAAGTCTTGACAATTCCTATTAACAGAAATATTATTTTATCAATTAGCACATGCTATTGATGCTTGTTTCACAAACCAAAAAACAATGTTGAAATAAGTATCATAAATTCAATTACACTTTAAACAGATATAGATGAGTGCAGTCAATCCAATGGAGGCTGTAGCGGTAATTGCACCAACACTGGCGGATCCTACTATTGTGGATGTAGTCCTGGATATGAACTACATGCCAATCAACGGTTGTGTATAGGTATGTATTGATACCAGAAAATGAAATAACTAAATATCTGTGAAATATAAGTATATGTTATCAAGGCTATATAATTCTAGCGCTATGTTTATCGTTTAATATCTACATTTAAGAGCACTTGTACATTCTTTTTCTCTCCTTTCAGATACAAACGAATGCGCAAGTGAGAATGGGGGTTGTAGCCATATTTGTTCCAACACTGATGGTTCCTTCCTCTGTGACTGTCCAGATGGCTTCTTCCTAGGCAGTAATCAGAGAATTTGTCTTGGTAAAATGTCATTACTTTATAGAATGTTTGATTGTTGATGCATGATTGTCATAAATATTGTGCGTCACTGGTCAGTATCAGGGGAAGGTAACGGCCGTAACGTTCGCATCTAAGATGGCGGACGGGAAGTGTCGATTTCGATATTTTTAGTTTTCATCGAATTTAACTTCTTTATAGTTGACGTTATGCTTTGATATTTGAACTTAATTTATATGACATGGGAACTCTGGGGTATGATAATTTGTTGATACTATATCATGCGTGGGCGCCACAGTTCAACGAGATCTTCCATCATTAGCGGGATTATATCGTTGAACTGTGGTGCTTTCACATTATGAACAAATTATCATACTCAAGAGTTCCCATGTCATATGTGCCTGATTTAGTTCAATTATCAAAGCATTATGTCAACTATAAAGCGGTTTAATTCGATGAAAACTAAAAATATCGAAATCGACACTTACCGTCAGCCAACCTTGATGCAAAGATTACTGCCATTACCTTCGCTTGATACTGACCGATGAAGCGTGCTAGAAACTGTCTGAGAGTGAATCCAGAAGGGAAGTATGTGTAGAACCAAACCCATTGTAAAACCTTATTGTATATTTCTTTGTAATATATTGCAATGATGTAGCAACAATATAAAATATTATGTTTTAGATGTGGATGAATGCAGCGACAACAATGGCGGATGCTCTCAGAAATGTGTTAATGTACCAGGGTCATACAGGTGTGAGTGTCACTCTGGATACTTACTCTCTGGTGACAAAAAGTGTACAGGTAAATATGTAATAATAAGCTTGAAACAATGGTGGATGCTCCCAGAGATGTGTCAATGTATTTGTTTAGCAGATAAGCTATTTCTTTTCTCCAAAAGGTATAATATAGCAAGACTTTCACGTTATTTATCTCATGCAATAATTGAGACATCATCGATTATATTTTCAGATATAGATGAATGTCTGCCCGATGTGAACATTTGTTCACATGACTGTTCCAACACGCTTGGTTCTTTTTACTGCACTTGCAAATCTGGGTTCAGTCTTGGAAGTTATCAACACACTTGCTCTGGTAAGATCACTTTCTATTGAATTCGGAGTATGTCGGGTTGGTAATCAAAGTATCGCTTTTATATATCGTCTTCCCAATTTCAGTCTTAAATTACGCCAATATTGCGTGCAAACTTTGTGTAGAAGCTGTCATTCCCGGATATCCAAACATTTCAGGAACACATAGGTACTCGAATGATTTTGATTGGACATTATAGTACAGGAAAATCGTAATTTTACGGAGGAGTCTCGTGAAAAAATAAACAACATTATTGGCCCCCTTAACAAACTATCATTTCGACATGCACTGTGTGTGATATGACACGAGAATCTTATTTCGAGTTAGATGTGTTCTGGTGTTCGATGATTGCATTCTAAGAAATTTGCCTTGCAGGTGCAATTTGGCCGATGTCATTTAATTTTGCACGTAGTCTGTTCCTAAGACATGACAAAGCACACGGAACACAGTTGTTTATAATTATACTTTTATATTTACAACTGATTCAAATCAGACAAGATTAAACTGAATCAAGTGAAGTAGGCCATTGTATTCGAGGAAAGTACACTCTCTTCAACGTACTCATATTGAAATATGACACGATTCTATCGATAGTTTTGTTCTTAAGCATCAAAATAGCCATGATTAGTGCTTGTATTGTCGAATGAATGACACATATCAATGATGATCATACAATATTATCTTTTAAGTATCAGAGAGAATATGTCAGCGAGGAGTTAAGAAAGTTGCAATTGATATCACAATTGACAGTTACATGCATGTTATGTAAATTTACTTGATATGAACCCTGGAACAACAACTCTAACACTTAGAGGCAATGTAAATTTGAATATTTACGTGTAAGTTGGGGTTTTCCCATGAGGTTACACTACCCCCCTAGGTCCTCTTATCGATATTAACGTCATTTTGGCACATATTGTGTCATAGTTATCCACTTACTAAAGTCTTACTTCGTTGTTTTGAATTGTGGCTAAATCTCTTTGTCTGAGGGCTCTTATAGATCCAGAAATCTCAAAGAATTTAGAAGAAAATCCATCAAGTGAAAATGCCAAAAGTTAGTTGACTTAATAGACCATAACGTGTATTTATATTAAATCATTGATACATGTATAGTAACTTGAAGTCAAGGGAAAAACTTGTGCTAAACAGGTGGATAAATCAAATTTGAAATAAAAAAACAAAATTTATTTCAAACCGAGCATGTACTAATGGGGCATTTAATATTTGACTTCACTACGAAGTTTTCGAACGCAAGTTCGGCCATTTGGATCTGGTTGAGGAAATAACAATCCTCATCAATAAAGATTACATTGCATCAATGACTAAAGGAAACGGCCAGTGTTATTGGACACGTTGTTAACACATATCTCCGGAGAGATGTATTGTTTTTGTTTTGCCCTCTTTATAACTATTGGTTCCTTCATACGACTTCACACAAATAGATCTAGATTCAAACGTAGCGTTAGTTACGGACATAGGTGATGACCATTTGATAATCTCGACAGGTGTTTTAGGATTCATCGCTTGAATTTCCCATTCTACCACTATTAGTGTTCGGATGTACAGGGTGATCCAGAAGTAACGTCAAAGATGTTGTAATTTCAAAAGTATTCATCAGATCTTCATGAAATTTGGTATACATGTACCCACAACATTTCTGAGTTACCATCTCAAAGATTGGAATTCAATCATTTCATTGGTTGAAATTATGGTTGCTATAGTAACCCGATATCGCGTAACCCGGGGCAAATTACTTAACGTGTAATGCGTAATCTCAAAATATCAACAAGATCTGAAATTGTTATATCCTCAACATTTTATTTCACAACAATATAAATCATACTATTGCACAGTTACTAATAATAGTTCATTCTACATAATTGCCACCATTTGCAACACATTTCTCATGTCTGGATACCCATTCCTTGAACACAGAATTAAATCCATTAGAACTCATTCCTTGTAGGGCTAGTACTACGGCATTTTTCAATTCCTCACAGGATTGAAAATTATTTCCACTAAGGTTTCTTTTTAGTTCCCCATACAAATAAAAGTCACTGGGGGCAAGATCAGGTGAATAAGGGGCATGTTCAAGTTGTTGAAATCCAAGTGTTTGGACTGTGTTGCTGGTCAGGATTGCAGTGTGCGTAGGGGCATTGTCCCAATGCAAGATAAACTGCTGCAGATGTCCGGGACGCTTTTTCCTCAGGGAACGTTGAAGATCACGCTTCAGAACCTGAAAAACAAATGTTTAATGGTTGTTAAACCAGTTGTTTCATTGATTGGATTTGGATTTGAATCATGGCCATGGAGTTATAATTATATTGACAGTGAACAACATTTAAATACTTTAATTTAAAAATAAAATTCACAGTATGATGTATTATTAGAACAAATGATATCTTACCTTTGCAATGTAAACGGCATTAATTCTCTGGCCAATGGGAACAAAATGGGTTAACACCATTCCTCTAATGTCAAAGAATGTCACAACCATTTGTTTCTTTTGTGGAATTCCTGGTACTATTTTAGGCTTGGTTGGTGTTGGGGAGTTGTCATGTTTCCACGATGAACTTTGTTGCGTGGTCTCTGGGATGTAGAATGATAGCAATGATTCGTCACTCGTAATGATCTTGTTAAGAAAGTCATCTCCATCTCTCCGATATTTTGCAAGAAAGTCCCTTGAAGCCTTAACACGCCGGTCTTTCTGCTCCTGTGTCAAGTCATGCGGCACCCATTTAGCAGACACCTTCTTTAACAGACAGTTCTTTGTCAGTATCCGTTGCACAGTCCCATAGCTCAGATCGTGTTTTTCAGCCAATTCTCTGATAGAAATTTGTCTATTGTCCATAACATCAGCTTCAATTGCTTTGATGGTTTGATCATCGAATGACGACACTGGCCTGCCTCCTCGCTGCTTGTCTACCACTTCATCATATCCACTGGAATACTTGTTAAACCACCTGTAAATGTTTCTCTCAGCAATGGCAGCTTTACCATATGCCTTCTTTATCTGTCTTATAGTCTCTTTTACACCTTTCCCCAACTTTACACAGAACTTAATGTTTGTTCTTTGCTCTATTTTACTCTGACTTGGCGCCATCTTGAATTGGGTGGGTTAGTGTCCTTGGTCATGTTAGTATTTGTCATGGATGATGGAAGCAATTCAAAGAAATTGAAAGCTTTTTATGAATGCCTATTGTGACATCACAACTATTACATATTTGTTACCATGGCAACAAATATAAAAATCATAGAAAACAAACAATGAACATTTTCAAATGTTACTGACTTTTTAAATTAGAGAAATTCACAAAAACGTTATGGTTTCTCTTCAATTTGCCCCGGGTTACGCGATATCGGGTTACTATAGCAACCATAATTTCAACCAATGAAATGATTGAATTCCAATCTTTGAGATGGTAACTCAGAAATGTTGTGGGTACATGTATACCAAATTTCATGAAGATCTGATGAATACTTTTGAAATTACAATGTCTTTGACGTTACTTCTGGATCACCCTGTACATGCAGCACGTTTCTGTTTTAGATATTGATGAATGTAGATCTGGGGGGTGTGAACATGAATGTACTAATACCATCGGGTCGTATACGTGGAGCTGTAATGCTGGATACGAAGACATGCTAACATTTACAACATGCCACTATTTTAAATGTTTAGAAAGCAGTTTCTATTTTAGATATTGATGAATGTTCATCTGAAAATGGGGGATGTGAACATGTATGTACTAATACCATCGGCTCGTATACCTGTAGCTGTAATGCTGGATACGAACTAAAAGACAATAAACACAATTGCAAAGGTAAACCGTAGATTAAAATCCCCCTAGGTAGCAACAAAAAAAATGAACTGTATTTTATTCTAAAGATTGTACAGCTGTAACAAAAGAGGAGTATATTCTTTTTCTATTGTTTTAAAGAATGGACAATTGGCAAGCTATCAAAAACAACTGAAAATTCTAAACTTACAATTGTATCCATGTTCAGTGTCTACTCTGTATCTTAAGTCCTGGACTCTTTCATGGAGTGCACTGAAGCTGAACTAATTCAGCCATGAAATAATAGTCGGACTGTCGTTTTTATTGTCATATTGGGTTGACAATTTGTTGTTGAAAATCATAAGCTTCGTTTGCATCTTGACATTCGGTAATATCACTCCAGTCAATAATTTGCACATTACGTTTTAAAGTACAAAATACTACAGTTTTGTTTCTATTACACGTATTCTGAGGTGAACTAGGTTACTATACTTAATAATTTTATGTTGGGGGCAATTAGTAAAGATATTGGGAAATAGGTCGCTAAATTAGTTGTTTTCTGGTAGATTGGTTTGTCTTCTGAACATACATATGACCAATATTAAACTAATTAAAAATGTTAATATCAATATCAGATAGTTTAAGGATTTAAGCACTGGACTTGATGTATTGTGGACTGAATCATTACTCTGAGGTGTTGTTTCAAACTGTGCACGATATGCCTAGCTATGAATTATAAATAAATGACACAATGGTCTTCTTTTAATTGGTTTTGATTATTTCAGTTGAAGTAGAGTTGCGATAATTGTGATTTAACCTTAGGTCTGATCTAATTTTACGATTTAAGTCTTTGCAGACAAACGACGCAGCACGACCATTAGTATCTCTGTGATCAAAATAAGATTCATACTTATGATGACGCGTTTTAGAACCCTGGTATTATAACTGCAAGTAGATCACATTACATGAATTGCTTCTTTCGAATGACAATTTGACTTGTACTCATATACTTTACTTCAAGATGTGTGCTTTCCAACTCCATGTCTTCACGATGGGAAGTGTGAAGCTTCTGGTGAAAATGGCAGCGACATCTATTGTAATTGTGAAGGTATGTACAACCGATGGTGACTATATATGGATATTTAAGTAAATGAAAATATATGCTAAAAATAATGATATAGTTGAAAAAGACAAATTACTTCGTTTTCTAAAATTCTAAAAGTTCTAAAAAATGCTCAATCATCGTGTTGTACGCTAAACTGACAATATGTGTTCAATTGGCTACATTATCATAGAAGAAGGAAGTATTCCCCGGAGGTATCTTTCTCGTTACAGATTATGCAAATATAAATTTGAACATTGATGTTTTAACACTTAAGGGGGGGGGGGTTAATGTTAAACCGTGTTATTGTTTTTTATTTCATTTTTTATTTATTTTTTATTTATTTTATTATCATATTCATTTAGTATTACATTAACAGTGTTGGCACTTGATACCCATAAAAGGACATATCAGTGCTAAAATCAAAAGTTATACAATATAAAAATATATTACAATTTATATGAATTGAATGAAGCAAGAAATACAATTATAGATATCATGCCAGTTCATGTTATAAAATACGACAATATACAAAAATGCCTGCACATAAACAATTCAAAAGTAAATTGTTATTGAAGAATGTAAGAAATGTTGTATTATCATTCTTACGCATAGGTACAGGATTTGATGGTCAGTTCTGCGAAGATGTAACACTTAAAAGTCTGTCAGTACCAGGTCGGATTATGCCATCGGGATGCTTCGTGATTCATCTGACTGGTTGTCCATCGGGAACTAACTTAAATATGAATCTCCGTCTCTCTTCAACATCATATTGGCTTACTTTAAACATGGATCCGTCTGTTTCCTTCACTCTTGGAATTGTATTTGTTGAAGTGAACAAGTTATCTTTGCCCGTATCCTTATCAGGGATGAAGGTTAAGCAGGAATCTGGCAAATTCGAGATGAGTATTCTGACTCAAGGTATTCACCCATTTGATGGTACTGTGATTGACTCAACACGTGACCCGGCATGTGTCCAGGACATGACTGTTGCTAAAATCGCTGACTATATTGCAAACAATGCATTCTTGAATACATATCTCCCGAGTGCCAGTGGCCTCTTGCCAAGTCTTGTAAACATTCTGCCTACTGGTACTAAGATATTGTCGCCTAACAAGTTGCATTCCTGGGTCACAACAGGAGATGTGGTCAAGGGTATCCCCGTCTGTGATGTCGCCCCAGTGTTCCCTGATCGACTCTACTCTGTGTTTAAGTTCAACACTGATACGACTCTTAATATATTCGGACAAATGATCAATATTCCTGTTGTTGATGGTGAAGATTTTTGTCTCATCGTTGACATATGTAACGATTTGGGTGGCACGATCATGTTAACATTCCCGCCATCTATCGCCAAATCGTTACCAGACAACCGGAGGCGGCGACGGAGCACTGATAGTTCAGCCTGTCGGATATTGAAAAAGATCCCAATGACTGCTAATATACTGGGTGACTTAGATGTATGTGTAAGGGGTTTGGGATTTTCTGCCACAAATGGTTTGAACGTACACAGCTCCAAGAGTTCACTACAGTTATGGAATGGTGATAATATGTTCAATTATCCGTAAGTGGAGTCTCAATATGACCTTGTTTAGAAATAACAATTCAAGTATAATACAAGGGGCGATCAGAAAGTATAAAGGACTGTTGGCTTTAATTTCATCAATGTTAACCCTTTCTATGTAATACTAATTTCACACAATATAACTAGTACATTGAATATGAAACGGATGTAGTTTCATGGTTCTATGACATCACGTTTTATTCATTGGTTACCAAATAGGTTACTAAGCTAGGGTCAGGATGGATGTAATATTTTATTGTGTTTAAAGGGTGACGCATATCGTTTAGTAAATCGAACGCTCGTTTCTGGTGTTGCTCACCGTTTAGTATAAAAGGCCCGATCCCGGAATAATACTCAAGGGTTCACAGGCTCGAGGTCGTTGAGTCAACACCTCTAACTGTTATATTTATAAAAGGGTGATTTTCATTTTGACAAATCAATTCCACATTTATGGGTGAAGTTTCAGGATCTTCTATTTGTGTATAATAAGGAAAAATTGGCATCTAAATTTCCCCATAACGTTATAGCACACAGCTTGGCATATGAAATATCCTACAAATGAAACAAAGCAAGACAAACCGGTTTTCTAATACAAGAATTTATATTGGCTGTTGTACATGTATTATTTGAACGCAATCACTCTTTGGATAACGTTTTCAAAATCATTATAAACGGATTACTTTATCTCGAAGACAATTTCAATAAACTGGATTTTACAGAACTCCCCTTATTTCTTAAAAATGGACTGATGCAGTTGATTCGCCTGGAGCCGCCATATTGTTTTTATACGGGATACTAATCGGAACCCTTTAATCCAATCTGAATACATGGAACAGTCTATCTTTACCGACTTTGTACCATTCAACTCATACATTCAATGCTTAAAAATTAAGACAAATAATACAAATAACACCGAAAAGCGTATCCACCTTGTCACGAAACCGGTTACCAGGACAACGATGGCAATAGCGCAATCATGTCATATAGCAACTCTTTCAGCTGAATATGTTTAACGTATTTTAGCAAAAGTCGTATATATTTTCAAAACGGTGTAAATGAATCTAACTTTCCTGAAATTCTACTTTAAAATTACCCATAGACAATACATGCTGAAATTCTTACAATAATCAAAGTTACTCACTGATCAACCTATATGCTTCATTTATAATTTACTTTCTGATCGGCCCACGTATACTAGTATGCATATTTGTATTTCGATAAGAAATAACAGTGTAAGTATACGAAGGGCGATCAGAAAGTATTGGAGTGTTGGCTCTAATTTCATCAATATTCACCCTTTCTATGTAATATTTGCAAACAATATAACTTGTACATTGAATATGAAACTGACTAACTTTCATGGTTCTATGACATCACATATTTTATTGGTTACCATGGTTACTAAGGAAGGGTCGGGGTGGATGTGATATTTTTGTGTTTAATCCAATTTTGATCTTCTTCACCGACTTTGTACCATTCATGGGTAAACTGGTGGAAAATTTCCTCACTATTTTCAAAGTGAATTCTGTGCTTAGTGGTTTAATTTTTTAACTGTTGGAAAAAAATAAATGTCACATCCAGTCAGATTTGGGGAGTATGGTCCATGGCTAACACACCCACAATTGTATCAATCATATCTTGGGTTAGATTTGCTCTGTGTGCGGACTCAATTTCGTGATCAAGACGGAACTTCCTGTCGCTCTTTCAAACGATCATCCATTATACTGTCAAAATGAACTACGTTAAACGCCTGTGTATGGGCTGTATATATTATGTCAAAAAATCATTAAAAAACTGAATGTTGACAAAATTAGAGCCAACGGTCCATTACTTTCTGATCGGCCCTCGTATTTAGTATGCACATTTGTATTTTAATACAATTTGGAAGCCTAAATACGGTTATATTTTTCATATTGTAGTATTTTCCAAAACGCTCATGTTTGGATGATGGGTGAGATGACCTATATACTGAGTTTCGGGAAAAACAGGGCTTTTGAACTCGAGTTTTACGCAGACGCTGATGCATTTATGTCTCTACCAAATCCATTAAATGTAAGTAGCAAACCAAATATCATTATGTTTTTTTTATCTGGACATTGATAAGAACCTTACATACCTTTTGAATTGAAAGGGAGTTTTCCTTAAATTAAGTTATTTTTTTAAAATCTATTCCTTTGACAATAGAGCAAATGCTTTGTGTTAATTGACGTGTTTATCATTTCCATACAGATGTTGACACACGTATTCTTAGACAGATGGAAACTTTTGGTGAATATACGGGGCCGTATTGATATGGTCATACGGTTCGACCTGTTTGGAATGAGTCAACAGCTAAATTTCCCTAACACTGCTTTGGCGTCCAGTCATCTCTTAGCAGACGTTGGAGGTTTGTGTCGAGCAAAAAATGATTCATCAATCGTTATTTAAATATAATTCTAATATGATACAATAGCCAGAACAATTGATTTACTACTTGTCTATATTGGAGTATGTATGACCGCTAAAATTCATAAATGCAAATAGTCTTGTTTCTTGTCTGTTTATCATATGACCTCAAATTTTATTCTGGCCATTGCCAAAGACCTTAATCGCTACGCGATTTCGGTCTTTTAACAATGAACAGAATATCATTTTTGGTCATATATTACGCCTTAAATCATAAAATCGAGGTCTTTATTCCTTAAATACAGGGTGTCCCAGAAGTAATGATAATTATGCTCTTAAATTTTTATTTGACAAGGAAACAATATGAAATTCATACAAATTAAAGTTTAAGATATAAGCTTCATTTTGCTATATTACATTTATGAATTCATACAGAAATATTCCATGTATAGTTGCCATAGCAACATGTATGCGCGTTTTGCGGAGCAGTTTCCGTATATTATAAATGTTCAAATTTAGTTTAGAAAAGCAGTTATTCTGTGATAATGTTTCAAGCTTTTAAATCATTGTTATGGTAATTGTATACAGTTGCATGATGTCATAGTGGTTTAATATTATGTGATTTATCTCATTGTGACAGGATTATCACTTTAATCTGATATTATGACATCACATGATGATGTCATATAGGGTTTCACAAAAGGAAAACTCTTAGGAACACAACCTAGGAATTTCCAGGGAGGTGTACATTATGCCACCAACGTTGAGCAAAGATAAAAATTAGAGCAGAGAGCAGTCATAAAATTCCTTCAGAAGACAGGGGGTAAACCCAGTGACACTATAAAGGAGTTTAAACAAGCATATGGTGTATAGGTGGCATAAACACGAGAGCGAGGCACAATTGCGCCGCTCGGTTCAGTTGGCTCTGCAGGATATGTCCAACAGTTGTTTTGATCGTGTCTTCCAATCCTGGCTGGAAAGGCACAGACAAATTGTCTCCAGCAAAAGACAGTATGTGGATAAGTGAATCAAAAATGTACAATGCTCTTAAGGAATATCAGGAATGAAGTAGCAGCATTACAGTAGTGATGTGAACAGCAGGAAAACATATGAACATGAAATGTTTTTCAAAAATGTATGAAAAACACACAGCTGGCCTTATTCACAATGTGTCGCATCCTATGCGATTGCGACATCGCAATCGCCATCGCAAAAATCGCTAAAATTCTTATTCACAATCAAAGTGCGATTGCGACTTAGCAATTCAATCGCATTACTAGCGTCATATAATTGCGACTACCCTCAACCAGCCGCAATACAGTCGCAATATTAAGGGTTGCTTTATGTTTTAATTAAACGCGTTTAGCGTTCTCCGAATTATCTGCTATTTTAATACAACGTTTTTCGGTATACTAACCAACATACGATTTTAAAAAAATCGTCATTTCATGTGTTCTGACGAGATAATAAGGGTCTAAAGTCGTCTTAAATAATGGAAGAATATTTTTTATATTTCATCTAAAATTGCTATCAATGAATCGCAATGTTATAATTCCCGCCATTATCAGTCGTCTGAGACACCGTAAAACAAAATGGCGATGATAGCGGTGAAACGCAGACAGCATCTCCCTCGTAAGACCAAGATTATTTCGCGACAGAACACATCCATTGGATATTTACGATGATCATGAGATGATCGAGAGGTATCGTCGTTTCATGAGGGAATGGACATGAACTTTAATTCCATTAATAGATAAAGAGATTGTTGTATGGTTTTTTTTTCTTAGATTCAGCCCCACCCTGAATGAAATTTATATTTGCCCCGGGGATCGTGGTCCAATCGGTTACTCACAACAGACCATTATGTTCCCCAATATTTTAACTTGTATTCCATGATTCCCAAATAATTCGTCGCATGAGAATAACTTTGTACTAACTGCCATTTTCAAAAAAATTGAGATAGACATGGAATTTTACTATTTGAAACACAGGCTTTCATCTCAGATACATGCCCCATCTCAATTCCCTCTCATTAAGCTAGAATTCAGTGTAAAATTGTACCATCTCCAGACAAACAGCTTATTTCTAATTTCAAATTGTCATATCTGATATCAACTGTTTTAACCAATCAATCTCTAAGAATTGGTCATGTGACTTGCAAAACTTGGAGTTATAACAATCTTATATTAAAACGAAGTATGCCAATATGCATGTTATTGTATCTAGAATGAAATAATGTTTTGTAACACAATACCATGCCAGTTTGCATGCCTGGCCTTTCATGTTTTAGTTTTAGAACTATTACAAGTAGATCAAAAAAATAAAATGATACAGTATGTGTAATCCCATGCATATTCAAATTATATGCCCTCAATTACTCTTTGTATTATGGATGCTCATAGGATTATTCATGGCCACATGATATGAAATAGAATTACTAATTTCCTCGAAAACCTAAATCCTTGCTACCAGGGAAGATGAAAAGTACAAATGACCAGTTATCATGTGAGCAGTCAAAAGTACCCTTTATCTTCCCTGCTACCAGGTCTTATGGGGGTTTGAATGGCCAAATGCAATAGAAATGCATATACGAAGCTGTCATCATTAAATGTTGAAAATGAAAGACTACTTATTTGTTTCTTCAAATAGAGTACATAATAATAGGTTATATACTAGATAATAGTAATCAAAACAAATAGTAACTGTCATATTTTGCACTACATTGCTCAAAGGCAATCACTGTCTGTATACTATTGAAATCTCTTTCAAAATGATGTTTTATAGTTTGTGGAAAAAAGCTAAATCTGTTTAAACTAGCTTTAACTTTTACTGACCATACACTATATCAATAAGGAGTTATCTTTATGTTAGTATAGTCCCTTAAAACACTTATTTTATTTTCTCTTCATCTATGATTTACTTTGCGCTTTCCACTGAACATCTGGGATCTTTTTAGTTATTTTATTACTAGTATGTTTTTCAGATTTGTCCTTTCTTTTGCATTTTTGGGATCATTGTTTTTAGATCATCTACATTTTATTTTGGAAAAGTAACAAATTGGTTCAATTTCTTTACAAAGAGCCACTCTTAGTCTCCACTTCTACAATTGCTTCAATTCCCAATTGTACTCCACAGAGTAGCAAACAACAGAAAATGAATGGATAATGATAGCTGCATCCCAATGAACAAAATGTGATTACCTAAATCGAGGTTTCATCACTTTCATTAATCTAAAATGAATTAGAAATTATTTTTCTATTTTCAAATTTCTTCCATTTGCATGTAATAAAAATTGGTTATGTCTTAGGCCCTAAGGATCTGAAACCTGCTGGTCAAAATGGAATTACGGACCAGTTGCAATGTTATTCTCCTATACCCAGTGAAAAAATCAACTGGTCTGTATCAAAAATAACCTGATAATGACCAGCGGACCGGCCCTTAGGGGCTACATTGTAATGTGCTGGGAGGTGTAGGCTACAGGGTTTATACCGAGGGAAATATGTGGGGGACCGTATTGGCATCATTGGTTTCAATGCATTGTACTTCTGCCTTAGTTTCAAAGGCAATAAATTCTTTTTGAAGGGTGTCCTGAGATTCCAAAATTAAGAAATAATTGTACTTATTTGAGAAATTGATTTTAAAGTTTAATAAATTGAATTTTCTTTATTTTATTAAATAATATTCTTTGGTTTTTGAAGATTTTTTACAAAGCAAAACATTATTTTTCATTCTAGATACAATAACATGCATATTGGCATACTTTGTTTTAATATAAGATTGTTATAACTCCAAGTTTTGCAAGTCACATGACCAATTCTTAGAGAGTTGATTGGTTGAAACAGTTGATATCAGATATGACAATTTGAAATTAGAAATAAGCTGTTATTCCGGTGGGAAATTGTATCAACTCCATTTCCATAGTTTTAAAAAAGGATCTTGTAAATTGTTTCAAGGTATGATATTTCATATAAGATATCTCTAGGGTGAGACCAGGTGACATACAAAAAATCAAGTTTCACATAGCAATACTAAGTAAGATACAGACCTCTAAACTTTCAAACCTTGATTTCTCAGTTCCGTAAAAATGTGAGATAGTACAAAGTTATTCTCATGCGACGAATTGTAACGGACGTGTTAATTATAATTAAAACAAATATTTTTATTCCAAGCTTTACAGTTCTCTAATTAATGCAATAAGTACATTTATCTTAATGGATCAAATGCTTTACCAATTGTATGTCTCTTCATAAATATTTCCTAATTGAACATCAATCATATCAAATTTTAAATTCTTAACTTTCAATTATAGATTCTCAACTTCATAAACTTCTCAAACTTCTCAAACTCCTCAAACTCGCTTGGCCTGTGATAATTATATAAAATAATCTCGATGTGAGGTTTGTAAAGTGTGTTTTTACATTTTACAAACATATATGTTTCATGTCAAATGCAGATCCTTGTTGAATGATTTAATTCCTATAATATATCCGCGCTTGTTAAATAAAAGAACTTCTCATACAAATAATGAATAATAAATATTAATTGAAAATACTTCGTCCCTCATTTGCCTTATTCCAAAGCCGCGCAAATTACCCGTATCAAATTTGTTTCCCGTTTCTCCCTCTTTCCATGTTTCCAATCCATTCACAGATCCCTTCAAGATTCCCCATTTCAACTCCGTTCCCAGTTCCGAGTTTGTTTCGAGTTCCCCGTTGGTTCCGCGCTTTCGATCCGATCCCAGTTCTCCCCGAATCAAGTCTAAACTGCCATTTATATACCCGTAAGCGATGCTATTCTTAGCTAGGGGCAGCGTGACGTAATTTACGTATGAAAGTAGAATTGATACAAGAATGAATCATAATCGGAAATGATTCCAGTTATGGTATTGACGGGAAATTATGCCTTCTAAGGAAGGTGAGTAATAGTTCTTCTATATGTGAGATCGGCGGTAATTTTTGAATCAAAGAAATTGTACAATGTTTGAATTTTGAGTTACAACATTTACAAAGCTGCTAATTAGATCTAACACATTGCTATCCTAATGCGATTGCTATTGCTACGCGATTGCGATATCACGTCATTGTGAATACCGCGCCAAAATTGCGATGTCGCAATCGCATAGCAATAGCAATCGCATTCAAATTGCGATGCTTTGTGAATAAGGCCTCTGCTCCGCAAAACGCGCGTACATGTTGCTATGGCAACTATACGTTGAATATATTTGTATAAAGTAATAAATGTAATATAGTAAAATGAAGCTAACATCTTGATCTTTAATTTGTGTGAATTTCATATTGTTTCCATATCAAATAAAAATGTTGGAGCATAATTATCATTACTTCTGGGACACCCTGTATATATATAATTTTAAGGTTAGTTTATTTCATATAAATCACATTTACAAAACAATATAACAGTGGGTACATGTATGAAATGCAAGCCGAGGTCTATTGACATTTTTGGCTTGTAGTGTATCAACAGGAAAATAAAAATCAGTTACTCGGTTATGGTGTAATATAAGATAGATGGTGATCTTGTCAATAGAATTTGCAGATAACTTCATGATAATTGAATTTTGATCACTGGTAAGATTTTGATCACCAAACAAAATCATATCAAGTTTGTCAATGCTACTTTTATCTGGAAAATTGAATGCATTTCAGTTATTTAAATATGATCAACCATTTTATATATAAGAACATCAATGTAATCAATGTAAAATGACAAATCACGAATCAATTTTAGTGAATACGTGATATAACATACACAATCCAATGTATCATAAGTAAGGGAACATGGGACAAAACGGCCCTCAAAATTAAATTTTAAGTTGTTCCGTACGGGGTATTTACTTATCTGTCAATCATCGCGCACTTTGATGTTCCACTTTATCAATGAGTTGTGTTTTACATTTTTCGAGTGTTCTATACCTGCCTAGGACTATCTTTTGTAATTTTTCAGTGGTCAAAAATAATGTTGAGAGTGGGGCAAAACAGCCCATGGGTGGGGCAAAAGGCCCACCCCCTGTTACATGGTTTTTAAAACCAAGATTGATCAATTACAAGACTCGTCCACACACATCTTATCTCAGACGTTCAAACCTTCGACAAATAAAGTATTCTTAACCCCTACCATAATTCTAGTCATTCGATATGTGTCGGAAGGAAATAATGTACAAACCAAATGTTAAAGTCGCTATATTTGAAAATGAATTGTTCTTGTACAAGTACATTAAGATTTTTGTATGTTATAACCTTTGCTGGCCGTTTTGCCCCACTGACATGTGAATTTCCAAATATACGTCATTTTGATTTACCTAATATTTCAAGCTCGAAATTTTGACAAATAAAGAATAAATATGAAAACTAGTACTCTATGTTAAATATTAATTCAAAACGATATTCTATTGTTACCGGATTCTTTTAGAGATTCTCGTGAGAGGGGTAATTTGCAAAAAGAGAGTGAAAACTAGAATTTCCAGAAGGGGAGACGCTACTAGGTTAAAAAGGGCGGTCGAGAAGGTGGCAGAAATGTCAAAATTCGATTATGTGACTTTTGAAGAACCATCTTTTTATAGTTCAAAAGATATTTCGATGGGCCATTTTGCCCCACAGCACAGGGCCGTTTTGCCCCATGTTCCCTTACAGTGTCAAAAACATTTTGAAAATAGGAACTAATGGACCGCCATCATTAGACAAATTAAAACTATCCAATTTTGTATGACGCTGATTTTATATTATGTGTGGCTTTCCATAAATTCCAGGTTTGGATGAAAGGCGCTACTGTGGTGCAGGTGCAAATCCCCCTGGTGTATTTGCCTCGTTCTACCTTGAAATATCTCCATTCCTTGGCATTCCTCTCCTCGAGGACATCATAGTTCATCTTGATGCTATGGCCTATGCCTACCTAACTTACGACAAGTCGGCAGAAATCAGTAAAATCCCA
Organism: Owenia fusiformis; assembly: GCA_903813345.2. Lineage (NCBI taxonomy): Eukaryota > Metazoa > Annelida > Polychaeta > Sabellida > Oweniidae > Owenia > Owenia fusiformis. Next base: position 20,261,668 of record CAIIXF020000004.1, read on the forward strand.
ACATATAGTATTGTTAATGACTTGATTGAACTTGATAAAGTAGTCCAGGAAGCTGAGCAGTTCTTACTTGAAAACATTGAACGATTTAGAAACACTTTAGAGGAATCAGTTCACGATGCACTGGCTGCTGTCGAGACAGCTATTCGCCAGCTCAAGGATAAGATCGATGAAATACTAGAAGGCATACGTGATTTAAGTTTTGATAAGATTCCAGATTTGATCAGACCTCTTATTGAAATGATCTCAAGATTAAAAGCAGTTTGGGGTAACTTTAAAGAAGAAATCTCATTTAATATCGAGGCCTTACAGTCTAATTTCACGGACTTTGTGAACAGCAATGTCTACCGAATAGAAAAGAACATAGACAGCCTCGCCAATCGGATGGTGTCAGAGCTCACAAACGTAATTGGTGACAGCAACGGCTTTGGACTAAGGTTGAAAGTGGATTTCGTTATATTTTTATTAAGATTCCCTAGCGTAGAGATTGAAATTGTTTACTCCGACGGAAAATTGGCGCAGTGCAGTAAATTTGCCCAAATGTATAAACTACTGGAGGGGGAAAAGGCGTTCAGAGCACTCGTGACAGTAAGTGACCGGACTATGCTCGGGAAATGGATCCATGTAGGGGATTTTGGCCTTGGAGTTGAAGTGGCATACAGTTCCTCAGATATCTGGAAAAGTGTCGTACATTTTGTGGGCCAAATCAGTTTTCTCGGATTAAACGCCAGATCAGACTTTTTCATTACGAAAGAAGGTTTAACGAGTGTAACAGAAGCTCGAGTTTGGAGTTTATTCAGAGCGAGGCTAGAGATAGAGGCAAAGGTTCTCACCGAGTGGCACAAGCTTAAGTTAAGAGTCTCCGGGTATCTCTTAGCAGGCGGAGATGACACTTATGAAGGTAACGTATGCCATTTTACGTAACTCATTGGCTAATATTTATAAATAAATAGCAAACATTATTTAATAGCTTACTGTAAAATACGGATCATAGTTTAATTACCAACACGCCGGTTCCCATTTGGTTATACACACGTTACGCCTTTATAACAAAATGAATGTACTTCCGCCTGCAGAAAATTTTAAGATTTTCATCATTTTCACCAACAAAGAGGTAGATTTGTATCCCATTGCTCTTCTCATATACTTTGGCAAAACAGAGCCTCTAAGTGCGCTCCTTAGTGATTTTTAAATTACCTCTTCTACACTAAGGTTCCAATACATTGTTTGAAAGCTGAGAGAGCATCAGCTTTAAGAATCTAACCTTCATTCGAATTTCACTGAGTGCAAAATTAGACGTAACGTCTATATAACCAGGTGGGGACCTGCGCAACTGGAAGATATATGTGACATGGAACTCAGCTACCATATTTTACTAAATGAAATCACGTGCAACACCGTGTGTACAACCCAGAGTGTAAAGCGTATAGGTTTCAGGTAGTTTTGCTGACGCGATCCAACAAGCAACAAAACGAGCACTTGGCTCTGCTGAGAAGAGAATTGACGAAGCCAAGGGGGCTCTACAAAAGGCTCGACAAGGTATCACAAAAGCTCAAAATTGGCTAAGTTCCAAGAAGGCTGTTCTTGATGACGCCAAGTCTCACTTTGACTGGGTAGTTGGGAAATTAAGAGATGCTGAAAATGCCGTTGAGAGCAAGAAGCGGGGATTTTATGATGCCATGGAAAAACTCAATAATGCTCAAAAGGTACGAACAAATTCACGTTGGCATGTAATTTTCAATGACTCAAAGATCATGTCCCACTTGTGTTTCTCAAGCTTTGTACCATTTCGACCAGTAGTTATTAATATTAAGTAAAGTATTTCATACACGCCTTGCTAGACAAACACATAATTTCAAAGTTAAAGGTTTTTAATGATGAATAATTTAGATTTAGAAGTTGCATCACTAACTATTATGTGAAATTTTGATTTCTTTGATATTGTAAAACATGATCATATGTTAAAGGTGTTTTTTATTTGTCAAAGAACCACATTTTCAACATCAGAGCATAAACCTGCATCATTGACGTTTTACTCAACGTTAATCTTTTAGAATTTTCAGGGATTCTCTTTGAATGGCAGGAAGAGGGGTTATTAGACATGTTTTTTCATGGTTTAGGATAGTTGGGGTCTGTTTTCCTTATGCCAAGTGTACCCTTAGATGTTTTTTCTTGCATTCTGTAACAGCTTTTATTAGTCCTTTTTCTGTTTGGCACTTGTGTAAACATATTTATTCACAAAATAAGTATTTAACTATTTTCAGAAACGATTCCTTGCTGAAGTGTATACTTTATTCATGTGTAAAAAGTGATGTAATAGGGAGAGGTTCAGTTAACATTTAAAACGCTGCCTTAGTAAACCGCAGTTCGTATTATTTGACTATTATGTGTCACTGTATTTTCTAGAATGTGGATCGACTGTGCCGCATAAGAGATTGCAAGCCAATATGCATACCAGGTTTAAAATGCCGAATCTGTTGGACAAATGGTTGGTTAAAGATCCCATACCCTTGTTGCGAATGGACTAGTTGCATGATTAAGGTACTATAGTGATTTATTTTCATCACATAATGATAATTGGATTAGCTGTTCAGACAATAATTAGGATAAATAGTTAAGAATTTAAGCCCAGGAATAAATGAAGGTCTTGCCTGAGATTCTGAGTGAGTGTGGAAACCCAAAATAAAAAAGGATATATATAACATACAATATAATTAAAGTTTCAGACACATTGCAAAATATTTTATACAATATCACATTACCAGGAAGCCAGGAATGTTTTTGCAATATCAACATTTTCCCCTTATAAACATTCACTGGACTCATCATTTTAAAACTATTTCACTTAACTGCAAACTTAAAATGCTGAAGTGATAAGGGTTATCAATTTTACTGATCCTTGAAATAATCGATCATTTTCTAAAAAGGAAATGCATATTATATTGAATGCTGTGTTCAGATTCGCTTGAATATATAATGCATAGCCAAATATCGATGTTAAATAGTTTTTGGAATAAATGTGTTCATTACCTTTACTCTGGTAATATACTATCTTTATTCCAGCTACCAAACATTCCATGCTATATCCTGAATGGTATCTGCTATGCTATTAGAGCTGTTGCCTATCTAGCGTTAGAAGTTGCCAAAATCTTCGTTAGAGTCGTGATTGTTGCATTTGACGTTGCGAAACTTGCTCTAAGGGCGGCACAATGGTTGGTAGACAAGGCCAAGTACGTATTGGATGTTGCGAAGCTCGCTATAGATATGGCTAATGTTGTGTTAGAAGCAGCCAAAATTCCGTTCAGAATTGCAGAGGGCGCTTTGGAAGTTCTTAGATATGCTTTACGTGCAGCGGTATACATAGCTAATCTTGTAATAGAGTACGGGCTCAAGAGTCTGATAGACTTTAAACGATGTGGATTTACGGTTGAAATAAACGATGTTGATATCTTCATATTTGACATCCACTGCGATGTTAACTTGTTCAAACTGGGTTGGAGTCGCGTTGGAATCAAAATAAATTTCAAGAATATTCTGCAAAGTTTAATTGACGCAGCTATAGAGCTAGTTAAGCGTATATTCAGTGTTGTCGGAGGATCATTGGGCATGCGCAGGAAGAGAGAAGTGACGTTTCAGCAAATGGCCAACGTCCACAGACTTTACAGGCATCTTCGTTCGGTTGATGCCAAGGAAACAATTTTCCCTGGAGATCCAGAGTTTGGTGACTTTTCCAAGAATGGTACATTTGAGGAACTTGAACCAATATTTAACAACCATACCATCGATTTAACGACCGACATTCCTGGATTTGATAACATTGATTCCAATTCGACAGAATCCGAAGCGCGCACTACCTACTTTCGTGCTAAATGCAATGAGTTCAAGCCGATTGATGAATTCCTTAGAAATGTTGCGTTGACATTGAATGAGGCTACATCTGCTGCAAAAGAGAACAGAGAGAACTCAAGTACGATATTTGACACGATACGAAACATTCCGATTGGAGATACAGGTGATCTACAAGGAAAATCACTTGATGAACTTGGCGTCAATGTCACAGAAGCTTATAACGAATACAACCTTACAGTTGACCAAATGAACGAAATTGTAGCGAATGAAACAGCGAATGAAGATCCTATTTTCAACGATATACGCGACACACCAAATATGCACATTGATTCAACCATGAAGGAGTTTACAGAAACTTTCAACATTCCGTTCATAACACAATGGCGAGCAGTTGTAGAGAATGAGACGAACGAGTACTGGCCAGAGGATTATTGTACTGGATTGAAAGACTGTATGCTTGTTACACTTGGGCAACTGTATGAAATGCATGAAGGTGTAAATGTTTTTGGTGCTTCTGTGATCAGAGACCTCCTACCTGATATTGAATTAAAGTTTCTCGAGCTATTAGACGAGGAGGTGAATGCGACCATCGACGAGGCATTGGAACTCAGTGGAGACATACTAACTTTATTAAAACAAGCAAACGACGCCAAAATATTCTGTGCAAAGCCACCGGAAATAGTAAAACATCCGAAAAATACAAATCTTCTTCATTCAGAAAGGCTTTCCTTGGAGTGTGAGGCGATTTCTGATGTACCCCTTTCGTATCAATGGCTGCTTAACGATGTTTTACTCCTGGGTGAAACTGGATCTAGTCTTGTCATTGAGGCAATAAACAGTGACGATGAGGGGTCGTATTCCTGTATTGCAGGGAATCACATTGCTAACATCACCTCTCACGAAGCATATGTTATGGTCCTGGAGCAACCAATTCTCGTTGGAAGACCAGCATCGGTTGTCGTTCTCGAGGGATTCCAGTCCGGAGTGACATTAATGTGTAATGCCACCGGAAACCCCCCACCGGACGTCATGTGGTACAAAGTTTTCGAAACACAAGGAAACGTAACGATTCTGCATCGCGGGACTGTCTTCGAAATTTCATATCCAGAAATAACCGATTCAGGAATTTATTTTTGTCGTATCAATAACTCGGTCGGTACGATAGAATCCGAGCACTTTAGCATCGTGGTCAGGAATACTGAAGTTTCTGCCCCGGCTGCATCCTTCTCAGTTGAATATTCGAATATGACGATCACTAATTCAAATAACTTGTCTGCATCTTTAGCCAATTACAACTCCACCAAAACATTCAAAGAAAATATACTAAATTCTTTTAAAGAGTTGTTTAGCTCAACATCCTTGATCATTGATGATCTTGTTGTAACACAACTCTCATCTGAAGTGGGCCTGTTGAGTGGAGTTATCATAGGGCAAGATGCTACTGACAACGATGCTAAACCTCCCGTAGAGAAACATAACGATCTAAAACAGGCCATCACTGATGCATTGCTGGATATGTCCAACGTGTCTTCAAAGGCAACTATTCTATTTATGATAAATAATACAGTGGCGGTGATTTTGAACGCACGAACCTTTTCATCAAGACGATTAGCTTCTAGATGTTCTGATGGGTATGAGCAAAGTGAGGTTCCGTATTTGTGTGGTATGTATACAACCTCAGTTTATATGTGCAACATGTAGAATTCAGGGTTGAAATTCTCATTTATATGATGGAATCAGCAGCTCAATAAAGCATATTATGTGGTACGTACATAGTACTATGATATGTATAAGTTTTTACAAAAAAATAATCAATTTTAAATTCTCAGAATTACTTTATTTTCTTTTCAGCAATTTGCTTACCTGGTAGTTTTCTTGAAGGCGCCAGTAACGAATGTAAACGTTGCCCTAGAAACTCATACCAAAGGCATGCTGGGAGATCGCATTGCAATAGGTGTGATTCTGGCTTTATCACAGAGAAAGATGGCGCTTTGTCACCAAAGGATTGCAAAGACGTCGGTAATTAATCGATTAAATAAATACCAAATCTATGTTTTTCAAAGCAAGTTTTGACATTCTCATTTCTAATTTTCTTAAATACTATCTTCTGATGTTCGACTTCCACGAATGGCGGGAGGTTTTTGTTGGAGACAAACTTTAACCCTTAAACGGTTACTAGTAGGCTATAACGAATTACATTAATGGTCAGGGGGGGGGGGAGATCTCCCCATGATCTCGGAAACGACAAATCATAGGAGGATGTTTTAGGTTGCATTGGAAAGCTTATTCAATTGCCAGTTTTAAGTTTAGAAATAACTATATTGAGCCATTATTGATGAAGATTTATATTCTAAGAACATAGGGGTTTATCGTACAATTTGGGTATTTCAGTGACTTTGACCAGCTCTAACTTTTTAATTTTTTAATTTTATTTATTTTCGTCTCACAGCAGATTTATTTTACAAATACTAGTAGTATTAAAATAACATTAAAAACACTGCCCCAGCCAGTGCGGCTTATGAGAGACGTTTCATAAATGTATATCAAAAATATTGCACATATAATTATTTCTAATGACTGTCAATCAATATTTTGTCATTTAGGCTTAATCATTGCCCATATAGCACAAGATACAATGTAGTAGTTTCCAAAAAAATAAGTTTATTGATATTTACTTGTTTATCACATATTTGTTTGTCTGTGTTTGTACGTAAGGAATACAGTTTTAGATAAAATAAACGCCATCTCTGGAGAAGTACTGAGGTATATAAACTGGTCATTTTTATATATTTTATATTTTTTTATTTTTGGGAATATACCAATGAAACTTTGTAGAATGAAGAAACATGTAAAAAAGTTTATTCGTGTCAAACTTAAACCTATGCTGAATGATTAAATTGTTAACATTTGTTGTTTTACCATTTTTGGCTCAACCTGTACTATTAATGCAATTTAATAATAAACACCATGCATTGATACAGTATAAGTCAAGTTCAAGTTCAATAACAGAACATATTTGATCAATGACTGAGGTATTTTATCAACATTTATTTGGGTTACGCTTTCTGGCAAACTCTGTACATTTGTGCAATTTTTCCACACTTTAACATGTAAAAATCATTGATAAAATGTGGAAATACAAAGTCCTGTTTCCGTTTTTCTAGACGAATGCACCAGAGATAATGGTGGATGTGACCAAGTATGCAGGAATACAGTTGGTTCCTACATCTGCAGCTGTGAATCTGGATTCAGATTAGCCAGCGATGGACATACATGTACATCGTCAAATCTAATCGTGGGTTAGTTAATTTACTTTTGTGATAAGTATATATATTTTTTAGTATGACCAATACACAATTTTAAGTGGAAGCAAATTGAAGTTAACCGCGGAAATTGGTTGCAGATAATGTTTCCATTTTTCATACTAATTGTTTTATTCTAGGTGGTGCCTGTTCACCTGGGGATATGTTCCTTTACCCAGGTGATTGCTCGATGTACCTAACATGTAATCACAACCGGTTTATACTAATGCGATGCGATCCTGGGACTCGCTTTAACAATGAACTGAAGGTGTGTGACCACGAGAAAAATGTGCCATGTCCAAGCAAGGGTCAAAAAGAAACAGTTGCGGTAGCGAAAGAGGGCGTTGATCATGGTGATGATAATGATGAACCGAATGTTATAAGAAAAGGTGATATTTCTCTACTTCATATTAGACTTTTTTCAATCTAAGGTACCTATGTACCAATGCTATATTATATACATGTAGATCATTCTTCTTTGGGAACTTGATGTCCGGTACTTTCCGTTGAATAAAACCCGAGAATATAGATTTTTGTTATTGAAAAAATCGTATTGTCCCGCCCAATCCCGCTCACGAAAATCGTATTTACCTCCAATCACACTCACGAAAATGTTATTCACCTCCCGGGAATCGTTTCCAAATAAATCTTTCCATTTCGTCCAGTTGGGTCAATACAGTATAGTCGGGTATATATTCAAAAATTTTACATTTTCCTAAACATTTTAATTTTTTCAATTTTTTCTCTGATTCAACAGAGGATTTTAGGTAGATAATGTTCTAGCTTGACCATGAGGAATACCCCTCGGATGGTATCAATATCTGCGTTCCCTCGGGAAATATTGATATCATCCTTGTGATATTCCCCATATGAAATCCCTCCTGGTGAATAACTTCTTTTTACTTTTCAGATGAGCCTTGTGAGACTGATGATGAGATCCAAGATCCAGCCGATTGCTCTAGATATTTGATATGCTCTCATGGAACGTACATATCAAAGCCATGTGGCTCTGGGAGGCGGTTCAGCAGCATTTTCAAAATGTGCGACTTTGCAGCCAATGTCCAATGCCCCTAAACAATGGCATGTGCTTATAACATTAACATTTGTTCATTGACATGGCCTATAACGTTTATCCTATATTCTATGCTTGCTTAAAGTGTTTCCAAAAATTAAACAGTATATTCGATGCTTTGTGGCAATATATACCTTATTTTGTTATTTGTTGCATAATTTTATAATGATAATGTTGACATAGTATTGGTCAAGTGTTTTATTGTGCCGTTCAGTGAATGTATACATATGAACACAATACTTTTTTTTTTCATTTATTTCATAATAATATAACAATGGAATGTACAAAGCATGTGCACTCGACACCCTTAGTAATTGGGCGTATCAGTGCATATATCAAAAATTATTGCAGAGCAATCACAAAACATATAATATATAACAATATAACATACATTATCTAAATTGTTTAGATGCAATACAGAAACTTTGAAGTCTAGATATAAATAATTAATTTAAATGGAATTTGATCTTGTATAGTATTTCCATTCATTACTTGACGTTACGCAAAATATGACTGGCGTATTGTGTAGGGAATCTTTATGAGATTTCAGATATGACTGGGGAAACAGTAAAGTAGAACAATAAATCATACTTATCATAGTACGTAACATATTTCAGTTTGATCCAAGAACCTCAACACTTGGTTTACAGAAAATGAACCGCTTGTGTGCGGGTTCCACTTTTCAATCAAGGCAACACTGCCCTATGCGTTTTTATATCCTTGATGTTCTGAGAGATAGACACCTTTAAAATATCTAGATAATAATCCAGATTTCAGAATAGTGTAATACTACTTTAGATCTAATTCATTTTTGAATGAGGCTCGTATTTTCTGATTATATCGGGTGTCCCCCAAAAAACGTCACACTTTTTGACAAGAATTTTCTCAGCAATTACAGGCTCAAATTTATTGAAAAGCTTTATAAAGTAGCCTTGGTATTTTTAGCAAGTTGTTAGAATATGATGGAAATCGGTTCCACATTATGTGAGAATTGACTAATTCAAAAATGCACGTCAAGAAATCCAATATCAGAGCTTGCTCAATGAGACTTTCTTTGCGTTTGTGCCTGCTATACGTGATAAAATAGTCATTATAAGCTGTTCTAGTCTCAAAAACAGCTTGTCTGTGGGTCAGGTTTATTATTTGTTTCATTGTTCTCTGTTTTTCAAAATACATTCTGTCCCAAATTTCAGTATTGAGGAGGATAAACAATGCCTGTGATAGGCGATAAGGCTATACCATTGAGAACTGTTTCAAGGTGAAAGCATTGAGTGGAAGATCAATCGTAAAGGAATTTTATTTTTTATTATTTTTATTTATTTCTTGTTTCCTTCATTTATTAGGGTCATGAGAGTCATATTACTGTAAATATACTTTGAACAAAAATGCACTCAATTCAACATACATTAAAGGACAGTATAATTATGTAATGGGAGGCGATATCGATGGAAAAATACACAAAAGTATTTCTGCTTGGAAAAACAGCTTCTTTCATACTGAAATAAGTGGCAATTCCATTGATATTGAATTTTTTGACATGCATTTTTGAATTTGTCAATTTTCACCTAATATGTACCAATTTCTATCATATTTGTATACCTTGCTAATGATACCCTGAGGTTACTTTATAGAATTTTTCAAAAAATTTGAGCCTGTCATTGCTGAGAAAATAAAAAGTGTGTGACGTTTTTGGGACACCCGATATACACTCCCCTCCATAAGTTTGGCAACCTTTTTCCCCATTGAACTACGTGTTAAAGCCTCTTTACGTTTGAATTTTTATTTACTTAACTAGCGATTAAATAACTTATAATATTGATGGAAACGTAACTTGACTTTATATCCAATACCTCCAAATTTTCTCAATTTTTTTCCTCAATTACAATAGGTCGAAAATTGATGATAAATTTGATGAATTTTTGAAAATCGTCATTCCCATGTAATCCAACGGGAAATGGAGGGTTCGGGGCAAATCAGAAATCAGGATATCTTTTCAGTAAAAGATTCAGCAAAAAATATTTTTATATAGAAAATTGAATAGTCTAACTTTTTTTAACACTAAGTGTTTAGTTTATTCGATGAATATTAAAGTTACAGCGCTTCAAAGTCATTTTTGAAAATAATTTTTCGCCTCCTGTGTTATTTCAATGGGAGAAGTTTTTTGAAAAACAATTTTGACTTTAAAGCCCTATAACTTTGTTGAACCTGAAGAAACATATCAATTTTTTGTTAAACAAAGTTAGCAAATTCAATTGCCTGCCTAACTCGTATTTTTTGCAAGGACTCGGATGGATGGATATTCTGCTATTACACGTCGCACGAAACTGGGGACAATTAGAGTAACATTATGGCGTCAAAATACAAAACAATACAATGTAGTGTGGGAGCAAAAGTCCAAATAAGAGGTTCCGTGTCCTTTTTAGAGGCGAGCTAAACGACATATGTTTTCATGAACTAGAAATGATACTGATCAAGAAAAATGATGTTGGCAATTCTGAATCCGCGACGGCGTTGCTATGGTAACCAAGTAAATATGCCACGCCCACTTTTAGGGGCTCCTTTCAGTGTATGGCCCCTATCTCTGTCAATATTGCTCAGATTTAGATGAAATTCACACCAAATGGAAAATAATGGAAAATGCAATCAGGAAATATTAAGTTGGCAATTCTGAATCCGATATGGCGTTGCTATGGTAGCAAAGTAAATATCCCACACCCACTTTTAGAGTCTCTTTTCAGTGTTTGGTCCCTATCTTCGTCAATATTGCCCAGATTTAGGTGACATTGGTACTAAATGAAAGGTCATGGAAAGAGCAATCAAACGGTTTTAAAAATATGCAAATAAGGTGATTTACATATCAATTATGACGTCATAAACGTTTGTTCTTGTATATTTAATTTTAATCATGATGTATAAATCTGGGAAATTATGGTCTTTAAAATGGTCAGTAATGCTCCTAAGTAGTTAATTAGTTCATTTCTTTTCGATGAGTTTATTAGTTTATTTCATTCATACATGTATGGTCATAAAAATTGAAAAAATGTAATGAAAATATCCAATTCAAGCTGTTGCTATGGTAACAGTATGTTGCAAAACTATCTGCTGTGAAAACAATTCTTTGGGAAATGTTACATTTTGACTAGTTGACTGACATGTATTCCTTTTAAAATTTGATGGCTGTCAGAAAATAACCTAATAACGATAGAAAATTATATTATTTGGATTGTGTTATATTATGATGTCATAATGGCAATTATTAATCAGGGGCGCAACCAGCTTTCAATCAGGGGGGAGGGGTGCGATATCGGCATAAGCAACTCAAAAAAGTTTAATTTGACTTGAATTTTACAAAAATTCCTTCAAAATTGAGCTAGAAGCTTCAAGTCAAAAGCATTTTTAAAGCTCTTCTGCTGAAAGAACAATGGAAATGACGTCTTGGATCTCCTGCTCTAATGGTTCTATTTTTATTGCTAAATGGGGGGGGGGGGGGGTTGGCCCAATCACACCACCTGGCTATCCCTATTTTAGCTGTTGTATTCAGGTGATTATGCCATCCCCACTTTGTGTATATGCAATTTTCATCAAATGGAAACTAAAGAATCAGACGATGCATGGGGAATGTAGATTGACAGACTGATATACCTGTTATGGTATGACTACCATAGCTGTTTTCGAAATTATTTTCTTGAAATAAGGTAAAATTGCTCAAGATGATTCCAAATTGGTATCTAGTCCTTTTACATTCACCATAAAAGTAGGTCAAAGCTGAAAACAATGATTGATTTACATTATATTTCTTTACACGTATAAAGTACGATCAAGAAATATTATGGGCAATTCTGAATCTGCGATGCCGTTGCTATGGTAACCAAGTAAATATGCTACGCCCGTTTTTAGGGGCTCTTTTCAGTGTTTGGCCCCCATCTCCACCATTATTGCTCAGATTTTGATGAAATTCAGACCAATTTGAAAGTAATAGATAATGCAATCAGGATATATTAAGTTGACAATTCTGAATAAACGATGACGTTGCTATGGTAACAAAGTAAATATGCCCCACCCACTTTTAGGGGCTCTTTTCAGTATTTGGCCCTTGTTTTCTTCATTATTGATCAGATTTAGATGAAATTTGCACCAAATCAAAGGTAATAGATAGAGCAATCAGACAGTTAGTAAACTATGCAAATAGGATGATTTTCATATTGATTATGACGTCATAAATGTTTGTTCTTGCATATTTTATCTTAATCATGATGTATTAATCTGTGATATTATTGTTTTTAAAATAGTCAGTAATGCTTTTAACTAATTAATTAGTTTATTTCTTTAAGTTGAGTTTATAATTTTACTTCATTCATACTTGCATGGTCATAAAAACTGATGGAATCAAAAATGTAATGAAAGTGTCCAATTTATGCTGTTGCTATGGTAAAAGCACGTAGCAAAACTATCTGATGTAAAAAAATTCTTTGGAAAATTTTACATTTTGACTAGCTGACTGACACATGTATTCTTTTTAAAATATGATGACAGAAAATAATCTTATAACTATAGAAAATAATTTAATTTGGATTGTGTTATGTTATGATGTCATAATGGCAATTATTAATCAGGGGTGCAGCCAGCGTTCAGTCAGGAGAGGGGGATTGCGCTTGTGGCATAAGCAACCCAAAAATGTTTTTAAGATTTGTTTTGAATTTTACAAAATTGATGCACCTTCCTTCAAAACTGAGCTAGAAGCTTCAGGTCAAAATGATTTTAAAGCTCTTCTTCTATTTAATGGTTCTATTTTTTTTTGTTTATGGGGGCGCACCCATCGCACCCCCTGGCAATGCCTATGTTAATCCAATATGAGGTTGCTATGGTAACAAGGTGAATATGCCATCCCCTGTTCAGGGCTTTTTCAAAGTTTCGCTTCTATCTTTGTCATGATTACAGCTTGAGTGTGTATGAAATATTCACCAAATTGAAGCTAAAGAATCAGAAAATGCATGGATATGCAGTATATTGACTGACTGGCATACCCATCGTGGCAAAAATAGCTGCTAATGGTTTTGAAATCCGAAAAATATGTTCAACGTCAATTAACATAAGAAATAATATCATTTTATGGTATAGGTCAATACTTTAGCCTATTTCATCTTTTAAGGTCATGTAGACATAACTGTACCAATTCTGAACCGAATGGTTGGATATCGGATTTCAAAACCAAAAGCATATCTTAAATCAGGGGCTTTCATACTCCATACTTGTAAAGAAATGGAATCAATCATAGTTTTCAGCTTTGACCTCATTTTATGGTGAAGGTTCCAATTTGGGTTCCAATTTGGAATCATTTTGAGCAATTTACCTTATTTCAAGAGATAATCACAAAAAGCAGCTATGATACCATAACAGGTACTGTACTCCTGGTATTTTTCGCCTGCGATTTAGTTTCGTGCTTAATAAAAAAGCAAAAACTAATCTTTATTATTCGTGGGGATTTCTGAAATTTAGTATTACAATTTGTGTTTTGTAAAATGTTTGTCAAGTGTTTTAGGCGATTAATGGGATAGTTAGTACCAATGTCTGTTACAGAGGAATCATTTTGAGCAATTTTACCTTATTTCAAGAAAATAATCACAAAAATCAGCTATGATACCATGACAGGTACTTAGTTTGTCAGTCAGCCAATCAACATTATTCATGTATCGTCTAATTCACCTAGCATATTCACCTAATGGTTACCATAGCAACATCAAGTTGGATTAACATAGGCAGTGCTTAGGGGGGGGGGGGGGTGCGCTGGGTTCACCTAACCCCTCATATCCGATAAAAATAGAACCATTAGATAAAAGAAGGCTTTCGACTTGAAGCTTTTTGCTAAATTTTGAAGGAAGTTGGATCAATTTTTGTAAAATTCAAAACCTATCTTATAAATACTTTTTGGTTGCCTGTGCCACGATCGCAGGCCCCCTTCTGACTGAAAGCTGGCTGCGCCCCTAATTAAAAATTGCCATTATGACATCATAATATAACAAAATCCAAATTTAATACGTATGGTTATTAGATTATTTTCTGTCATCAAATTTTAAAAAGAATACATGTTAGTCAACTGGTCAAAATGTAACATTTCCTAAAGAATTCTTGTTTGCAGCAGGTGGTTTTGTTGCATGCTGTCACCAAAGCAACAGTGTGAATTGAACACTTCCATTATATTTATTCAACTATTATGATCATACATGTGTGAATGGAATAAACTAATAAACTCAACTAAAAGAAACAAACAAGACTAGTTAAAAACATTATACGGACCATTTTAAAGACAATAATTTACCAGATCTATACATTATGATTAAAATAAAATATGCAAGAACAAAGAGTTATGACGTCATAATTGATATGCCAATCACCATAATTGCATATATTAAAAACTGTCTGATTGTTCTATCTATTACCTTTCATTTGGTGCAAATTTCATCTTAATCTGAGCAATAATGACTAAGTTATGGGCCAAACACTGAAAATAGCTCCGAAAAGTGGGTGTGGCATATTTACTTTGTTACCATAGCAACGCCATATCGGATCCAGAATTGCCAACTTAATATTTTCTGATTGCATTATCCATTAGCTTCCATTTGGTGTAAATTTCATCTAAATCTAAACAAAAATGACGGAGATAGGGGCCATACACTGAAAATAGCCCCTAAAAGTGGGCGTGGCATATTGACTTGGTTACCATAGCAACGCCGTCGCGGATTCAGAATTGCCAACATCATTTTTCTTGGTAAGTATCACGTATAGTTCATGAAAATATATGTCGCTTAGCTCGCCTCTAAAAAGGAAACGGAATGACCTTTGCTCCCATACTAATGAGTATAGGGCGCAATCAGCATTATAACGTCAAAAACGACAAGCGTTACATTTTGTCAATTTTAGTCAACCTAGAAATAAGATGCTTTCTTCTTATTCAATCCTGGTAAAATTCACAGAGCAACAAGATCTCGAGGACAATATTTCTAAAATGTTTTTGATTTTTGAAAAACGGTCGGGAAATCCAATCGGGGCGTTAGCAAAAATTGATATGTATGAGATTTGTGGTAAAAAATCGATGCGTTACATTTTTTCAAGTCTCTAAAAACAACTCTTATTTTCTTATTATTTGAAGAATAAAGAAATCGGTTATTGTTTTGTAAATTTCCCCATGACAATATTGTGCAGTTAAATTTTTTTTGAAATCAGACCTAAATTAGAAGGTTAAATAAAGGTAAACTTATTGCTTGTCTCCTTCGCCTTCAAAACCTTACACAATTTTGAAAACTTTAAAAGCGTTCATATAAGACGATTTGAACTGTAGCCGCTAGGCAATTGTGACGTCATAAAAGCACATGTTTCAATGAATAAAATGTGAAATTTTAGTAAAATTCTGATCAGTATTTCAAAAGTTATCCCGAATTCAACGAACCGTGTAAGCATGGAATGTTACGTCTTACAGCGTATTTGACGATGTCGGAGTACATTTAACTTTAAAAATATGGTAGATCTCATCAAACTTTTCAAGGAAAAATGATTTCAGTGAAATGCGAATAAAAAATACTTCAAATTGATATATAATGCACATAGTTAGCTTTTTAAATAAGGCAGATATTAACGCTTGGAGCTGAGATTAGCCCGTATTTCCCGAATTGTCCCCAGGTCCGTGCACGTCATATATATGACTTGCGGCAAACCTACCATTTCCCATTGGTTAACATGGGAATGTCGATTTTCAAAAATTCATCAAATTTATCATCAATTTTCGACCTATTGTAATTGAAGAAAAAAATTGAGAAAATTTGGAGGTATTGGAATTAAAGTCAAATTACGTTTCCATCAATAGTATAAGTATTTTCATTGCAGGTTAAGTAAATAAAAATTCAAAGGTAAAGAGGCTTTAACACGTAGTTCAATGGGGGAAAAAAGGTTGCCAAACTTATGGAGGGGAGTGTACATTCTATTAATTAATAAAATAACAAATATGACATATAGTAATTTAAAATGATTTGATGATCAAATAGGCGAGGCGAAACTAGGCAAAAGAGGATAATATACTTATATCGGAAACATAACAGGGTTTTAATAGATTCTTAGAAATAGTTTTAAAACAGGCATATAATTTCCTCCTTCAATATTTCAAAAATCACAAACAAACCTTTTCAAATGACAACTAAATAAATTTACGAATGTACATAATGGCACTTGTTGTTGGTTTCGGTTTGGTCTTGTGTCTACCAAAGACATCTTCAGTTTTTTGAAATACGAGCTGCTAATTTACTTTGTAATCCTTAGCATAAAGTGGATGTCATATGATCTTAAAAGTACTTAATAGTAAGATGATTGTGTCAGTCTTTGCGTTCCACTCCTTGAATAAAATAACAATCAAGGGCACCTTAAGTCATTAGCTTGTTTGGAGCCACATCGGTCGCATCACAGCCTTTTCCATTGACATTGTTTGATCTTAAATCTGCAACGAGCCACGATGCAGTTGAAGATTATCCTCGCACTGGTGATGGTTGTACTCCCGATGCCCTCACTCGGGTAAGTTGTGGTATTCAAGACTCGTTACAATTTAGAATTTTGATCTAAATTCCTTTTTAAATATTGGAGCGTGTGTAGATTCTTACTGAGGTGCCTCAATTATATTATTACATATTCTATTCCAAGTTAGATCAAATTGCTTAATGCAAACATTTGTAAATGTAATAGGTTAAATATTTTGTTCGAGAAAGTGTCAAAAGTCTACTTTTTGGCGTCAAAACTTTTTCACATCAGACGCGCGATGGGAGCACGAAAGCCTCATTTCTCGCTTCTTTTAACATTCAATGAATGCTCCCTTTAGCACTTTAGGTCATCGCCATTTTCAAGTTATTTTGCTTTTTGAAAAATGGCAGTTTTGACGGAAAACTCAAAGCGTGCTAGTTGCAGTAGGGGCTGGGGTACAATACTCTATTTTATTTATTCTTAATAATTTTAATTACTGCTCATACAAGAAGTAACATTGGGATCGCTGTTTAAGTGAATATTTATAATATGCTAGGACGTCTTACAACTTGTTAGTTGCGATGGAATTGGATAGAGTATTTGCTCATGTGTATGTATAGTAGTCTGCGAGCTGTGCTTTGAGGGATTAGGATAGCTGTTAATGTGCAAGTTCATATTTTTAAGGGGGTATTGTTACACATACGTCAGGACGTCCTACAGTGCAAAGCACTATAGCAGCTGCGGTTGGTGGGGCTGGAGTAGATGTTCCAGGTGAGCTGTATTGCCTGGTTGAAATTATGTAGGCTAAAATATATGACCAATAGAATTGATGCATTCCAACGCCCGGGCGTTTTAATTGTATTCGACTTATTAACAGTTTCATCAGAAGTTGTTTCAATGAAATTTGATTCATCTGCACAGTCAATATAGGATGACAACGCCCCACCCTTTTACGTAATATATAGATGTGGGTCATTGTTATGCCCACCCCATACTTTCTTCAATCATAGTTCGGAGCCCATTGTGTTCGCTAATGAATGAGTATGTATTCCACGTTTTATTGATGCTACTAAGTATTGCGTACAATACGAGTAGGTTATACAAGACTTACTCATTCACATGTTCTTAGGTACCGTACACTATACAGATCAACATCGGTTCCCAAGTGTTGCAATGGTTATCATGGCACGAATTGTTATTACTTGAAACCGTAAGTTATAAGTTATTTCATCTCATATAAATGCACGGGTGTCCCAAAAAGTGTGACAAGTATTTTCTCAACAATTGATGAATCAAATTCACTGAAAATGTGTACAAATTAGCCCAGTAGAATCTTTAGTAAGTTGTGAAAATATGAAAAAGGTCAAGTATACGTAATGCAAGTACTAAGAAATTAAAAATAGCACGTCAAAAAATCCCATGCCAGAGCTCTGTGGTGAGACCATCATAGTGTTTGTGCCAGCTATCAGGTGATATCATCCATCAATCAGTCAAAATAGCTTGTCCGTGTGTCATTTAATTCGTTTCTTTGTTTCAAATATCCAAAATCAATTCATTTTCAAAATTGGATGTGTTATCGTTACAACAAATACGGAAAAGTATTTTTTATAGGAAATGGATTAATACAGTGACTTTTAAATTGATATCGCTTATTTTGACATACTGTCTACAATTTAACGATACTCACATAATATGAGACCAATCTGTTACATATTCACATCGCTAGCTAAAGATACCCTAAAGTGTTTCAAGTAAAGTTTTCAAAGAATTTGGTTTCTATTGCTTAGGATTTACTTGTCAAATTGGTTCCCATATATTGGTACAAACGCTATGAAGTTCCCATTGGGTTGCTTCGGTATGGGATCTTTTGACATTTGCTATTTTGAATTTCTTAGTACTCACATAATATTTTCTTGATCTTTATTATATTGTTGTCACCTGATAATAATCCCGGGTTACTTTGTACAAATTTTAATTGTGAATTTGGTTTCTCAATTGCTGAAAAATAAATGTCAATAGTGTGTGTATCTATATATAATTAAAAATGATGAAATTACGAGTAATATGGTAGTATTTCAAGATAAAATGACACATCTTGTCTTTTAGAGGGTTCTGTAACAATCCTTCTAGTTCCAATGCCAAATGTTGTACGGGATACTCTGGCTATTACTGCTCAGGTGATGTATTTATATATTATATTAATGTCTTGTTTTCTTGATAATATTTATATATGAGTCTATATATATATATAATGACCTTAACATTTACTGTGATTTCTATGGATTGTGTGTCCATTATGAATGGAACATTAAGAGAAATTACAAAAATTAAATCTAATTCGGATGTGAATGGGATCATGTTTGAACGGCTAAATAAAAACATAATTGACCTATTTCAGATATAAATGACTCATCAGTATTCTGTTGCTCAGAGGGGTCATCATAGATGGCGGCTTAATTAGTAATATGCAAATATGAAACGAGGGATTAAATTCTTGGAATGAAAAGAAAATATTTTTACGTATTTTGCTAGACACAATATTTTCCATTTACATCTAAAAATCAGATATAAACGAATGTTCTTCGTCCAACGGCAAATGTAGCCAAATATGTACAAACAGACCTGGTACCTTACCGTGCAGCTGCCGTTCCGGATACACGATCGCGACTTTTGGCAAAAGTTGTATAGATACGGTTTAGCATCCCGTCAAACAGTTTAGGACCAGTTTTAATCAAATCTATTCATTCGTGTTGTTAAAGACATTTAAAAGTAATTTTCAATAAAGAAAATAAATTGCACTAAAAGGTAAAGCATATCGTTTAGCAAATCGTACGCTCGTTTTGATGTTGCTCACCGTTTAGTATAAGAGGGATGAAAGCCCAAGTAGCCCAGTCAAACTAATGAAAAAAATAGCTTAACCCAAAACAAATTGCAATAGAAATCAAATTAGGTTAGTTATTTACATTAATTAACCTTGAAATACATACTTCAAATCTACCAAAATCGAAGTAGTGGAACAATGTTAAAATTTGAATCGAAGATACCCCCTACCCCACCCCCTTCAATTTATGAGTGCATGACTAAAAAACATATTTCTTAAAGTTGAGGTCTTATTTTTACATAATTTAGCTTGAGCGCAATTGGATATTGTTTTTCCTAGATAATAATATTAATTTAACAAAGAAAAAGTTCATTTGTCTTCTTTTTAACCCTTACAAACCCAGAAAAAATAGAAAATAATCTCTCAAATTTCGCAAATACTAATTTGAATATGTGTTTTTATATCAATGGGACCTTCTAGAAAATGTCCTACAATTTATAACGATGAACCAACATTACACTTATTATTCCTTTGGATTATTGGAATGATAGTTTTATTGAATTTTGAGAAATAAATTATTAGATACTGTATGGTTAGGCTACTAGAATGAAGGTCAGAAAATGAAATTTTTACAAATGAGAGGAAAAGGCACAAATAAGGTACCGTTGTAAAACTTATGACCCAACCTTTTCAAATCCACTTGTACTCGAGTCTCAAAGGACGATTCTCGGTTTGGAGAACAGTCCTGGGCTAATAATTTTTTTCATGAAAATATAGAAATATTACCCAAATTAAACAATGAATATTCAAAAGAGGACATTTAAATCTACAAGATGTAAAAATAACAAATTGGTCTGAAGCAGGGATAACGCTGAATTTGACCGATTCAATAAAATACAAGACTCGATTTGGGGGAAAAAGTTCATCAGTGTACTGCGCTAATATTTTTTTGCGAAAAATCTAGAAATATTACCCAAATTAAATTATGACTATTCAAAAGAAGACATTCAAATCCATATTATGTAAAAAAAATCAAATTTGTCCGAAGCAGGGATAATGCTCATTTAGATTGATGAAATTCGTTCTCCAAACCGAGAATCGTCCTTTGTTACCAATAATGTCAAATGCCAGTTTCCATAGCAGCCATTTGAATATTGTTAATAGATGAAATACATTATTAGGCAAATTCCACTCATTATTCATTGACTCAAATTCATATTTGTATCATAATGAGGCAATAAATATGCAATTAGCTCATGCAAATTACCTCATTTTCTAATTTATTATGACATCATATGATGTGTATTTTATCGTACCTAAAAAGGTACGATACTGTTGTCTGCTTGGCGGATGGGTGGTGTTGCATTTTTCTTGAAATCACGATTCCTGGAAAACCACTCAATGGATTCACTTCAAATTTTCACGAATGTTACATGGAAAGAAGTTCTAGAGCTGATTAATTTTTCGGTGGCCATCTTGCATTCTGGCGGCCATCTTGGAAGTTTTGAGATAAATCTTGCCATCACAATTCCCCAAAAATCCCTCAACATATTTATTTCATATTTTTCACATGTTACATGGTAAGAGGTTCTAGAGCTAATAAACTTTTCAGAAGCCATCTTGCATTCTGGTCCCCTTTCAGTGGCCATATTGCATTGTGGCGGCCATTTTGGAAGTTTTTGAATTAATTTTGTCACTGGCATTCCATGAAAACCATTTAATGGATTAACTTCAAAACTTAACACATGTTACATGGTAAGATGTTCTACAGCTGATAAACATTTTGGTGGTCATCTTGCTTTTTGGGGAAACAAGCCCACATTGCTATATATTAGGTACAATATTGTTAACCCTGTGCCTTGTTCTACATTGTACTCAATGTTGACTGGTATTGTTAAAGCTGCTATTATCACGCGGTAAACACGATACAAATGTTTCATATTCTGCAACGAATATGGCATATTCACTTGCGGTGTATGCCAGATTCACCCGCGGTATATGGCATACACACTAACCAATGAGAACGCGAAATGGAACCAATCAAATCAATGCTTTCTGTATAACGTTTTCATCTGCTGTATATGGCAGTTGAGTGCGACGCCTATTCACTGCGGAATATGCCATACTCACCTGTGGAATATGCCATATACTGCAGGTGAGTATGGCATATTCACCCGTATCACAAATATCGCACAACCATGAATATATGCCATATTCCGCATAACAACTATAAGACTATGACTGGAATATGTAAGCACTAGTGCTAAAGGGTAAGGACCAAAAATTGTTCAGAACAAAGCAAGAAAAAGAAAAAAATTTAAGGAGACATAAGTCACAAGAAAAAGCAAACCCAAACTTCCCAAAACCATAAGAATTGTACCTTTGAGGTTCCGACACTTTGTTAACAAACAAACCGTTTCTGTATTCAGCTTAATCGAATCTATCACCAGTGAAATACATACTAAATACAATTAAATTTACTGAAAGCACATTATTACAGAAGAGGGCCTCAAAAGCTACTTGAATTCACAATTTTGACACTGAAAAGCCAAGATCATATTTTTGCGATTCTGACACTACGCTTTCATAATATTCTTCAAGGTTCGATATACTAATAGCCAAGAATATGGTAATAGCCTTAGCCTCTTGCCGTCAGAGGGTATTTCACTGCGTGAAAAATGGAATTTCTAGACTAAGCACGTCTAGAAACTAAGTCTAAGCACGCCGGGTGCTTAGGCGTGACTAGTTTTGACACGTCTAGGTACGCGATGAAACCAACTCTAGACATCTCTAGGCACGTCTAAGCACACGCAGTGCAAAGACGTGCTTAGAGTGTGACAAAAAGTCTTGGCACGCCTTGAGACTAATGATTGAAATCTAGATTAAAGTAATTATCGAATCAGGTGAATGTATATTGTTATAAGCAATTATGATCAACATTCATGATTTAGACATATTTTCACTGAAATATACTAATTTCTTTTATCTTTTATCTATTTTATTTATTATTTTGTATAACGAACTGTTCACGTATACCATGACGTTTTACATATATGATTGAATAATAAATCACGTACTGTTTAAAGCTTGTAAAATACCAAACAAGCTGTACTGATAACTAGTAAAAATATGTTTTCGCGGGCATCTATCAAGTTGTTACATCAAACCCCGGGTATCAAGCAAGATACTAGAATAGTATTATTATTGTGCGTCTGACCAAATGGATGAAAGAACTATGTGTTCATATTGTGTATGCAATGTATCATTACTAATTGATACAGGGCAGGGGCGAAGCCAGCTTTCATTCAGGATGGGGGGGGGGGGGGGGTGCGATCGCCAAAAACTTTTCGGTTTTCAGTCACGGGGTTGCAATTGTTGCATGAACAAGCCATAAAATAATGATTTATTTTGAACCTCTCCCGGTAGATACGTGGAGTTTCTAGACCATCCTACGTCTAGAAATTGCAAGAAATTCCACATTTGATGCAGTGATCATACTTGCGAATCATATTGAAATTAATCTTTTTAAGCAAACAAGAATTAAAATACAGTGTACGTTACGTTAAAAACAAAAACTCATTTGCACAATTACGGAACGATGATTCAAAATAGTTTTTTGGAACCTTTTTTAAAGAGTACTTTCTCCTATAGTGCAGGAAATAATTGTTTGGACGGTGGTCGATATTACATACACCCCCCCCCCCTCCATAAAATTAGTAACAGGATCCCTTTTTCGGCCACCTATCTAATCAAAGCCTGATTATGATTGGCGATTTAGATAAATTCGTCAAATATCACAAATAACTGAACTACTAGATCTAGCATTGCAATTGAGGAAATAATTAGATTTAAATATTGATATGCTTCGAAATGGATTGCCAATGTAATGGAAGGGGTGCGTAATGAAGACGCGATATTGTGTTTACCGCCCATCGTCCATCGCTCGGAAAGAAAATCGCATTGTCCTGACCAATCCCTCTCACAAAAATCGCATTCATCTCAAAATTCGCTAACAAAATTGAATTCTTCTCCCATTTGAAAATTAAGAGATTTTGAAACGAAAGGAGTATGAAGCTCTGTTTGAGCCTATTAAACACATGTGAATGGTAATTTCATCATTATGCTCTGACACAGTTAAAGTCATAGATATCTGAGCAACAAGCGATTTTGTTTGGCCGCTGTTATATTGTTTAGTTGATTTTTTTGATGCTGGTGTGTTTATATTATTCAATAAAATTTTATATTTCAAAATGTCATTTTAAGTCATCGGATATTTTGTAGACTTATGATATAAGACTTCTGGTTTTGTTTCATCATACAAAGTTTAGATATGGACTTCGAACTTCAGATTTCATTGAAGAGAGTTAGGAATATCATGATCGGAATTGAATATGGCCTATGGTTTTATACCCTGTGACAACATGATATTAACCTCTGGCCCTCTGAGCCCCCGAGAAATGTATCTTGTCCCTTTGGAAGGGTTGGTGAAAGTCCCCCCCCCCCCGACCAAAAAGTCTAGAACGAGGGACTCTTTACAATAAAGTAATACACCGACAGAAAGGCAATTTTGTTTTGCTTTAATGGTATAAGTTTAAGAAAAACGGTGCAGTATGAGACTCGCAATCCTTGATTTTCGAGCATCTGGTAGGCCAAAAATTCAAATTAACGGTCGAAGTTAGGACCGATTGATTAAAGCTTAACGAAGGCTGTTTTGAAATCTTTCGTTACAGGGCTATACTACATGGTGTTTATACGTTATGTTATGCCAACAGTTACATGTTATACGACTTGAAAGTTCATAATTATGGTCTTTGCGATATCTTTTAGATATTTATAATAATTAGTAATGTAGCTCTCTTTGTTGGCGGTGATGATAAGTTCTACTTCTTTCCAAGTATCTATTGTTTTGATTTCTTATTACTTATTAATGTCAGGTTTGCCAAGGGGGTGGTTTGCTTTTTAATCCAAAATCCAGGAGGTCACATTTTGGCCCCAAATCACTTGAAAATCACTGAGAAAAACGCCATGATTTTGTACAAACGTTTGGTCGCTCACATCCTCTTAACCCCTCCCCCTCCGGGCTAAGAGATTGCACATGTTTATTACAGCTTGATTGTAGATAGAATGTTGCTTGTTTTTATTAGTTAACCTTAGCTAAATACTTTTTTTGCTTCTTTATTCAATTACGCTTCCAGTTTCAACCGTTTTACTGCATTGCTCGGGGCATTGCTATAAGAGGCATTTTATAAAAGGCATGTTGATCCATGTACACCTGTTCTGTAGTCAGTTGCTTTCCAAAGTTTTTGCTTTTTCATATTTTGAATGAATGTGAATGACTTATGAGGGGGGGGGGATTCAAACAAGTCAAAGCTTTAAAAATGCTGTCGTCGTCATAATCCTTACCAGTCCATCAATATTGAAAACCACCAACGCACAGTATAACACTCGACATCAATGAGAAATGGCTAATTGAGATAATTATACAGTCAACCGTATTAATGAGATAATGGAGAGGTTAAGCTAACGATGTTTTTCACAACGTAACCGTGAACGCAAAGTACAAAAATTAACAAAGGAATGTATCGAGCGCTCATAGTTTTATGCGCGCTTAGTCTACTTCAGATACTCTTTCAGCTTCAGAGTTTCGGGTTTAGAACGGGAGATTTTGAAATTTGACGTTGGGTCAACGGGAACCATTTTACTCGTGTCTATTGAACACTATGCTGTCAATTTTGATTTCGATGCACAGTTGAATTCTTGCTGAACACGATGATGTATGTCATGCATGATTTAGGGCCAAAAATCTTACGAAAAGAGCTCGTTTAAAATATGTATTAGAAAACCAGCTATAAAACCGGTAGACTGTAAATCTAGTAAATCTAGTAAATCTAGTAAAACTAGTAAATCTAGTAAATCTAGTAAAATCTTGTAAAATCTTGTAAAAACTTGATTATTCAATGTCTAAGATATAAAGTGCAAATGTCGAAAAAGCACTGAAAATGCCTTTGTATGAATGAAATGAACATGTAGAAAAAAGTCTACCTTTTATTTCATTATATTTAGTTACAAAACAACTATATGTTAGTACTGGATAACAAAATGGTTATCAAATGGTACACCCATTTTATCATCATACACAACCCACCCAAGAAGCATGCTCTATTAACAAATTAAGTTACATATTTAAGGACTGAGGGGACAATGCGTACCATCTAAATGACACAGGCTTGTTTTTCCCTCACAAAATGTTATAATGCTTAGCCTATCAGATAATTTTGTTATTGCTTATTTTTTGGCGATGCTGTTCAATTGACAATATTTGTAGAAGTTCCAATGTGAGAGGAATGGATAAATGGCAATTTCAAAATTGATTTTTGCCAACCCCCAAAAAATAATAAAAAAACAATCAAATGCTGTAGTAAGGGGAATCTAGTGAGACAACTTACTGATTGATCTATTTGCTTTACCTATACATAAAGTATAGTATGGCATTTCTACAATGCTTTCCATTTACGTTTTGATGATGATATGTTCCTTGTATTCCTTGTAATTAATAGTTTAAAGCCATATCATATCAGCCCCTTAAACATTCCTTTTTATTATAATATTTCACAATTTTGTTAAAAAATTTGTATATTGATTATTTGATGAAAGGAATGACTCTGAATTTTAATGCAGTGAAGGTATTTTTCTAATGTTGTAAAAGGAATCATAATCACCAATACTCTTACATAGAGACTGACATTGATATCAAATGAATGGTCCCTAAAAAGTTTACAAGATTTTACAAGATTTTACTAGATTTACTAGGTTTACTAGATTTACGAGCTTTACTAGATTTACTAGATTTACAGTCTACCTATAAAACCGCATCAATGACATACTATAGAATCATTACACGCTATGGTGTAGTCTAAACAAACACTGGATTTGAACGGCTATTTATATGAGAAGGCTACATGAATTTGTATATGGTCGAGTGATACGTACAGGTTCAGTTTCGATTATATATGCAAAGCTTAACCTCTCAATTTTATTCTTTACTTCCTTATTGTGTTGTTGTACGTGCCACTTTCAGGTCTGAGTGGGTTTTAACAATTTTCAAAAAGCGGGGACTAACATCGTAAAAACATTTGCGCTAAAGAATTTCAAGACCGAGCCAAAAAGACGGGTTTGCAGATCAGATACCCCTACCCATTACGATGTTTAATTCCACCCCTAGTTATTTGCTTTGGAACCACCTTGGGATGTCCCCTTGTCAATCTCTCCCTTCCAGATTCGCAAATTATTCTAGACCTTGCTGTACATAATACTACGTATTCCATACCTGATGAGGTTTCAGAGACATATCAACCGGGAATATATTTCAGATCCGGGCAAATATCTTTCGTATGTCCCGCTCCAGCAAGGATCCGGGACATATAAATCGTATGTCCCGCATTATATCCCTTGGGATATACAATATACCTTCCCTTGGTCTCTTTGGGCCCTCGGGAAGATATATTGTATATCCCTCAGGATATTCCCTATATCCAAAACATTCCAGTGCATAACCCCTATGTATTAACTTAATCATTTGTGAGGAGCTAAGCTACACGTTTTAGAGACAAAGGACCATAATTCTGCACGTTCACGAACAAGCTCCTTCATAACACCCCTATCATGAAAAATGGCATCTATTGCAGTTTTCTAAACCTGCATTCTAAAGGACGTAATCCAAGTTCCCCCCTCCCCTATTCGCTCATGTTTATAATGTCCAGTGAAGATCATGATGATGCACATGTATACATGTGTCTGGTATGTACATGTATGATTACAATTGTAGAGTTAGAAATTGAAATGTTTCCCTTTGTCACTTTTATGCATCTCATGTAAACCTGTTTGAACTAATAAAATACTAAAAATATGATAACTTCATTCGAAATGCATGCAATTCACTCCAATTATATTTATTTTCATTATAGGATATAGGGAAAGAGTTTTAATTAAAAAATATAATGTGGTTGTGATTTGGGAGGGGGTATACTCTACTAAGGTGTTAGACCCAGCAATCTTCACAGATGTACCCTTTGCATTCGTTTGACTTCACTTCTTAAAAGAGAGCTTCGTCTGTAGTTTAACTAGACTCTGCACGCAGGGTATCACAGATGGTGCTACAACTTAAGTTCCAATTTATGAATCTCTCATTAAAATAAACAACTATTACTAAAGGTTCTTTCTGATTGCATTTTACCAATGAAATCATAATCTCTGACTAAACTCGACTTTAGATTTTAAGATATGAATTTGACATCTCTCTGTTATTTAACATTAAATGTCTAGTGTGGGATTGAGCGATACATCTCCCGTCAATAAAATGGAATGGCATCTCTTAGTCGGGCTCTTACTATGCTATTTGGACATTCAATCTCACTTCTGACATTGCGTGTGAGGTACAATTGGATCAAAGAAATTCCAAAATCAGAATCTAGCAAATCGCAATCTTTGCCACAATCATTTATTCGGACATTGCACATACATCTATCGTTCCCAGGAAATTATACATGTTATTAAAACTTCCAGTAATTCCGGAGACAAATGTATTATTTTGTTCTGTAGCGTCATTAGATGATTATAGCAAAAAGTAATTGATTGATTGAACAATTTATTTCCTTATTTTGTAATTGTACCAATATATAAGATGACATGATTTAGCATAATTACATAATAGTCTATGTCTATGGATGTTTTGCCAAAACTGTCAAAAAGCACCCCCCCATCCGTTTGCAATCCCCCCCATGGTAAAACCGCTCCCCCGGTAAATCCTGGCTACGGGCCTGAAAATATTATATCTTGATCTATAATTTATAAACATGATTTTCTAGGTTCTAGGTTTCATGGGTCGTCATTCCCCCCGAGGCCTCTTGAAACATACCGATTGCAATGTTTGCCCATATTTCAAACATGTCTCTGTGTCAAAACCAGGAAAACAGATAACTAGAAATGCATTAGGCCCAGGTCTTGTTGCCCAATTTTCGTTGCCACATTCTTACAGGAAATGTATAGATATCGGAGATATATATCTACATAAAGGTACTTTTTATTTTTATTATAAAGAAGATGTTATCTGGATTGAGCATAAACTTAAACTTGAAAAACATCCGAACTCACCAACGACTTAATTATAGTGAATGTATGGGGGGGTAATGATTCCATCTTTTATTTTTTTCAAGATTGGGCTCTATTTCTCTGTACCAGTAATCGGGGTTTGCCCAGTAGCCGGAGGGCAAAAATATGATCAATATTAAATGTATAAAGTAAAAGATTTACCCCACCCGAATATGGTAACTGAGTCAAAAACTCAAAAAATTGCAAGCAACATATGAGACTAACATAAAAGGGAAAAAAAATATTGTCCCTTATTTAAGTTTCAATAAATAATGTAGCTTGATCATTTGATTTCACTTGCTGTTGGATAGGATATGAAATGATTCAAAATACTAGTCCATGTCCGTGCGATTAGTATCAATTCATATAGTTTTGATTACAATCAGAATTCTCAATTTTGAGAATTCACTTTCAAGTCACTTTTCCTTTAATCTATCTGTAATCACTAATTAACTAGATCAATACATACTCGATTTCCTCTGCCCACCAATAACACTGTTATGTAAGGGTGGAAATAAATCACTGTAATCTTGTAATCGTGCATTTGAAAATGACTCCTAAATTTCCTCCATGTCCATGGTAAGAGCCAAGGGTAGATGGGGGGGGGGGGGCTGGAACTCTTCCTGGCCAAAATTTCAATCACATGCTGTTTTCATCATTTTTTGGACACTTTCAAAGAGCTCTTTGAATCTCAGGGCCGTTAGATGGGGGAGGGGGTGTCCAGATATCACTATATCTAGGATGTTGATCTGACATTATTTATGCCGGGATACCTTCTTGCACCCCCATCCTTTTCCATGTCGGTATTTTTTACTTATCTGATCTCGAATAATAGAAATCAAGATAGGAAAAATATACGACTTGGGCAAGGCTACCCCATCCACCCTATTCTAATCTTTCTGGAAACTACTCCCCATGTGGTGCGATCCCATTCTGATACTCATAGCATCTTTCTGTTTCACCTGAAACATCATCTCAGGACTGAGAAGAAATGAGATGTGTCATGATGTGCGATCGTGGCATAACTTATTAAGCGAGCCCCATATTTTGAATTTTACAAAAATTGATGCATCTTTCAAAATTCTTCAAAAATGAGATTGAAACTTCAAATAAAAAAATTGAAAGCTCATTTCTTCTATCTAATGGTTATATTTTTATAAGCTTTTTTTTTTGGGGGGGGGGGGGGGGGTGCCTTCGCACTCATCGCAACCCCCCCCCCCTCTGCCGTCCAGAGAGAGAGAGAGAGAGAGAGTCCAGAGATAGTTTGCAAAGCGTGCTCACGGCTTTCCATGGAAAACATCACCAGTTGCAACTAGTGTCTTTTTTTCTTTTTAATTTTTTTTCTTTTTAATGTTGCAACTAGTCTCTACAACTGTCACTGACTGAAGATCACCTAGACACAGTTACATGTACATTATGTCAAGGTGAATACAAAATATGCCCTTTTTGAAATGTTCAGGATTCACGATGGTCAGAACAAGATTGTTTTTTTGATAATACAAATGTATTACCTGTAAGCAGGTTTCAACGGATTTTGATACACATTTTTTGCCGTGTGTCCTATTATGATTACAACCAGCAGTTTCCTAGATAAACATGGCAACCGGGAGATAGTCTTCGGGCTGACATCTCGAAGCTGTTGTTTATGACTTCAATACGGTACATCAATATTGATTTCCTCGCAAAGTATTCAAAGAACAATTCGTCTTTTGATAGGCTTTTTTCAAAAATTTTACACTTAGCTTACGTCATTTTAATTCATTCAAACCTAAGACTCGATCGTGCAAATTATGTATTGAATTGTAAATTGTATATTTACATTTTCCTCAATTAGTCACAATTTTTTCTCTAAATTCTATTGTATTGTTGTAGCCAGAATGTTTCGGGTCAAGAGACCAACTACGAAAGAAAGTTATCAAAAGGATTAATGCAAATGCCTTTTATATGAACAAAATGTCAACTACGGGGAGTTTCCTGCCCCTGCGACCTTATTTGTCCATTTAGAATAAGATAAACCATGTAACCAGGTCCATGTATTCCATTCTGACAGAATTTCAGATTCAATTTCAAATTAAGTTTATTATATTCGAAATCCCGAATGTCCCCGGGAGATCTCTCTTCGAAATTATAATGTCAGATAGATACAAAATAATATTGATATAACTGAAGATACTTAATTTGGCTCCCGTTTTAATTAGACGGATTGACGGAGTCAAATTTCAGTTTGGGATTTTTGTCAAATGTACTTCATAAATTAAACTTGTGGGGCCCCTTTTCCTGTCAACTGAGCATGTCATCAACATGTCATACATTATCCCAAAAGAAATACAGAAAATATCTTACTAAATACCCGTCCTAATGACATAAACCATGGGCTTTCAAGAGAATCTTTTGATAGCCCATGCATAAACATAGACAAAAATTAAACTTCAGTCCTGATTCCGCCAAATTAAATAGCCGCCAATATTTGAAATTGAGCAAATTCGTCAAATTAAGTAGCGTCAAAATAAGTGTATTTAAAGTATCTGTAAGGGGGGGGGGGGTGGCTCAAGGCATAAAGATTACCGGGAGATACAAACCGGAGAAATAGATGAGATGATGAATATGTATTGTATGTTTTCCAGTTTTAATTATGTTATTTGTTTTTGGTCCTAATATGATAAGGGACCACCAATATGTATGTGACAGTTTTGAAGTTCAAAAAACGGGTAAAATTGGTTAAAGTTAATTGTATATGATAATCAGATTCAAAGATACACAACTGAAATAACGAGGAATTAAAAATAGCCCATAGACCATGTAGACTGCAATCATGGACTCTCTTGAAAGCGTAATGCTGTAATCAAGGTAATTTTAATATCCCGTCTTTGAAGAAGCAAAAACGCAATCAAACAGTTAATTGGTTATTGTCTGATCTTGATTACAGATCAAAGAAATCAATTCCAAGATCATTATTACTATGTATTTAGTTCGTCGTATTTTTGAAAAGGGGTACAAGAAAACTATGTATTAATATATCAAGGGCAGGGTGCTACTGAATCTGATAGTTAAAGCGTATGCTAGTATGAGGGGCGACATTTAAAGTAAAGCATTGTTTTAAATCCTGGGAAAATGCACTCCCCCATTTTGCAAATATTGTGTGATGCCAATGAACCCTGAAATTTGTTTTTGTTTTCGTGAGCAATCAACAAATATGTTTATGAAAATCTTGTGAGTCCAGACATATGATTCTAATTCTGTCTCAGCTTAGTGTTGATTAGATTTTATCCCCACTCTTTCGACGTCCGTGTCTCCCTCATTTTTACCCTATATTCAGTTTCTTTTTAAACCAAATTTACAAATATCCGTCCACATATATAAATCAGTAGTTGTTTATGACAAGATTATGTTTATAGATCATCAAAAATTAAGGTAGCGTATTCTGTAATTTCAACTATATGTTAGTCCCCTCCCCTTCGCCGACAGTAATGGATTGTTTAAAATAATACTGCATCCACCGGCCAATTATTCTTTCACCATTTTGGGCAGTTTTCGTGTGATTTTCGAACAAATATAAAATGTGACCCCACCCCTGGAATAAGTTAGCCCCCCCTCGCCGATATAGATGTCTAGTTTAAAATAATACTGTATCCCCTGGCCAATAATTCTTTCACCATTTTGAGCAGTTTTCGTGTACTTTTTCAGCAAATATCAAATGTGACCTCACCCCTGGAATAATTCAAAAGTCATCCCCTTAGCAAATGCTGGATTCGGCCCTGGTACTTGTCAATGCGAAATAATGGGTGTTGATTCGTGGAAATACCCATTTAAACAGACCTTCTTAATTTATAACAAGTTAACAATTAAGAAGCCATGTTGCGATGTACTTTTCGTGACTCAAGTCGGATATAAAGTGAAAACATACTCTTTTTGATTTGATATCCCGTATTTAGCTATTTAAAGCAAAACACGAAATATTAACACGTACGGTAAATTATAATTATATATCCATATATAGCGCAAAATCTCACATGGCAATTTAATAACGACTAATTTTGTCTTGTGTCTAACCACGGCGTGCTAAGAGATTTCTAGACTCTAGTCACGCTCTGTCCACGCCAGCTCTAAGCACGTCTAAGCACGCCTAGAAATCTCTAGATACACGGAGTTCCTAGACTGACTAAGCACGTCTAGAAATTACTAGAAATTCCACATTTGATGCAGTGTTTTAACCTACTTTTGAGATTTGTATGGAAAATAGGTCATAACAAAATGTTCTAAATGAATGCAATGTTTGAGGTGTAAAAATACTGGGAAATTTCTGAAATCAGAATTGAAATCTAACTTCGAGTTTAGATTCTTTGATGTTTTGAAATCTCGAAAAGTCGACTTGATGATATCCTCATGTTAAGTCAATGGTGCGAACTTGATCAGCAATCCACTACGCTACTTAATCAGCTACTTACCCAGCTACCTATATCATATTTATAGTGTATATACTATTAATAAGATTTCATTTTCAAGTCCATAAGGGTTAATTGTCTCAATTCTCCCAGAAATTTAAAAATAAGTGAAACAAATGAAGCCCTATCCCTATTTTTCAAATTGTTTTAAAAAATTATGACTTTAGATATATTTATATTATATTTAAGGCATACATGCTATATATATGACTTCATTATAAAGTCCTTAGGGGTTAATGATGTAAATTCTCCACGTGATTTATAAATAAGTGAAGCGAAAGAAGGCCTACCCCTAATTTTCCCAAAAGAAATTCGAAAGTTATGATTTTTTTTCTCAACAACTAATGAATGCAAAATTCTCTTGCTTAGTATATGTATATATTACATAACAAGGTAGAACTGGGATTTTTTTATACATGATTAAGTTGCTTTTTAGGAATATACTGGCGTTCACATAAAATTACCGTGCCCATTTGATGCAAAATTTCAGATGAATAAGGGTTAAAAATATTCTTATTCACTCTGAATACCAAAGTTAAAGAGATACACAGAATGGGATACCTTATTACAAGCAAGAAATTGTAAAATAACTTTAAAAAAATTGCAGGCATTTGAAAAATAATTTTTTCCTTAGGGGGGTCTGTTTTTCAAGGGGAGGGGGTACCAAGAATGATTTTTTTACATGTTCCACTGAATAGATTTTGGTAGATTTTTAGTATGTCATTTCATATGTTTATATGAATTGAAAAAACAACATTTTATTACTATTGCAATTAGTTTTGGGTCAAATGTTACTTTGACTGGACTAAAGAGCTTAGAGTTAGCAGATATAATTACGTCTCTTGCGTATCGCCTTCAATTCTCCTTTTCGCGGTTCGCTCTTTGAATCAGAACGTTCGCAAATACACAACGAGAAACACTATATAATAAACATCAATACGACGAGATAATAGATTTATTATCCAAATTGAATAATAACCAATACGATCAGTTACTGTTGAATAACATTCTGCCTGGGATTTGTTATTAATCATATAGAAATGTCTTATCCGAACAGCTTACATGTACGTATTATCCGTTGCGGCCATTAACAATTTTACATATCTAATTAGCTAAGTAAATAAACATGCGTCGACACAGTCGCAGTTGACTATGAAAAGCTCAATCATCAATCTTATTTTTATTTTCTTGATTTAAAGATTTATTATGTTTAAAAAAGAAAATGTTTGATTTTTAAGTTCAACCTTTAATTCTTATTATCAAGAACGTGCATACAAATTCGCCAACCAAGTACATTGTTTGCAGTCTGAGCAATTTAATGTAAATCATTGTATATTTTTCGATATACTGTAATACTATTCATTATTTGTAAAATTGAACCGAATATAATCTAAAATTAATCAGCTTTGAATACATTATATGTCATAAAAGTTGCCTTTAAACAATACAATTCGTGCGTTTGTAAATGCTCTAAAGCCCCGCTAGTATATGAACGAATCCTAAATAGAAATGAGTAAAATTCGTTCCCATTAGTGTGTACACGTTCTACACCGAGACTTCTCCTTTAAATCAAATCAGTCCACTAGTATGAGTTAAGAATGGACAGAGGGACGGATGGCTTCATTCAATGGGATAATTAAGATATTTCAAAGCCAGTGTCATTCATCTATGCATACATCACTCCAATCATAACATAAAACAAGCTGTTTATTTTAAAACCATTCTTTACGAATCTATGATAAGTGTATAATGTTCAATCATACAAATCGCAGTCAGTGATTGTTCTCCACACCCACCCCTCCCCCTTCCTGACATGAACTATTTTGTAAAACCATTGACAGTGTGGAAAGGATTCTTACACTCGAGTGTCAAGGGGGGGGGGCAGTTACAGAAATATACAAGGCGATGGTTCAAATTGGACAATTTTCAACACTGCTCAACATGGTGAAAACTTCACGTTTTTAAAGAATGCTTGCCCGGCGAGTGGTTTGCTCTGGATTGCGAGAGAACAAAAACTTTGAGTTAGGATTTTTCCTAATACTATCTATACTAAACAACTTTTTAAACCGTCTCTGACTACATATCATGCCAATTAATACCATTATTGTGTTGACAGGATTAAATATGATATCTATGGAATTATAATTTAATGAACTCAATAGTCTAAATGATAATAAGTTCATAATTTAGTCTTGGCTGACTAGTCTTGCATCATCAGAGTTGGATTGCAAATACCTCCCTAAACCAAATATTTAAAATTTACAAATTTACTAGTGTACGGGGTGGGGAAACAAGTCTCCATCCAACCACTAAAGTTTAAAAGGAAGACTATAGTGTCCCGTGAATTCATTATAATTATCTTAGACAATAGTGAAGCGGTACAATCATTGGAGTGTTAATTAATCGGAATGCAAGTTTAATTTAAAATAACTCCTTTGGATCAAATATTTAAATTCTACTAGAATGCGGGGAGTGGAAACAAGTCTCCATTCAAGCACTAAATATCAAAAGAAAGATTTCAGTACCCATTAACTTCACTCCCGGACTTCACTATTCACCACCACCCCCCCCCCTTCCCCAAGTATCCCTTATGACCCCAGAATGTTCGTTTCTGTGCCCCCCCCCTGTCCATGGCCAGTAAGTAATCTATGTGTATAATGGCTCCCTCCCAAAGGTGGGAAAACCAGATGCAGGCATAGACATTGACAAGGTGAGGGGATTTAAATATAAAAATAGTCTTGTTTTTGGCTCCGACTTATATATTTTGGCACTGTTTAACGAAGCCGGTTTAAGGAATGAGAGGCAGAAATAATTCCTAGAAATAAGATGGCCTCATCGCGATATCCCCGAACCCTTTGTCTTTAGCCTTCCACAATCGGCAGGTAAGAGTGGCTCTGGCATACCAGAATGAGATGGCCTGTCTTTACTGTAATCAAGATATGGTACCTAACCGCAGTTATTTTGGTTTTATAACGGGGATATTGCTCGAGCTTGAATAACAAATAAAAGGCATGTTCTTATTTCTGTATTCTGACCTTTGATTGTGTATTGAGTTGAGCTGCACGCCAAACGTTAAGATTGTTAAAACGCTGAAAATAAGACTTTATTCCTCTCAATTTACATAAAAATGAAACAGATTAGATTCGAATCTCAGTCACACCAGCACCACTGGTCAAAGGAAGTACAAATATCTATATTAATCAAATGTCTGAGAATTTGATGACTGTCTGGGATCCAATGTTAATTTTATTGAAGCAAACTAAGAAAAGATGAATTTTAAACGTTTAGAGGGAAAAGTCAAATATGCATTGTAACCCTAAAAATAATTCATTAAAGTGTCGTACACATTTTATAACATTTATATAAATAAAACAAATAAAGCACAACCCTAATGCCCTATAATGAATTCATATCGGCGCTAAACGGCCCTTGCAATAAAAACGCATCGAAGCAGGGAATGCTTGGAAAATTCTTTCGAGACTGACTTTTGTTATTTCAAAATTGAAATATGCCTAATTCCTATGAACACGCGATCTTTTTCCCTGGGTTTTACTCTATTTTAGATTTACTAGAAAAATGTTTATATGATGATTGCGTTTGCTTCTCACGAGTTCATTGAAACGTTCAGTAGTAAAACTTTAGAGATTGAAAGACTAATTAGGCACCTGATTGCGAAAGTTTGATTGCATTTCGATCGCCGGGATTTTACAAACGTATTGTTTAAGTAGCGATCGTGTTCTTGGGATCTTGATAACTTCCTATTTTAAGTTTTGGGTTGAAAGCAATGAGTATGTCGGACTTTCTCAAGTCCACACAATGAAACAATATCCCTTTATATTAGTCCAATCGGAATTTGCATAAACATACCAGTTTTATATTGCAAAAAGAACTGTAATTAATAAAAACTTCATGATAAATAAAACATTAAAGCATATATAAAGCCTATTGTTATCGCACCCATCGCACCCCCCCCCCTCCTGGCTACGCCTATGGATATTTTGGCAACTTTCACGTTTACCCCGCCCCCTAATAATTCTTGCGCCCCCTCTAAATACAGACCCGTCAGGCGTTGAGGCATGGACCAGGATACCCTGACTCCCAAGCTGTGCGACTTCTGGCAACCGCTACACCTATATTCCCGGGAAAAACGCTTTTAGAAAAATTGTCAAATATGGTCGTGTGTGGGTAAACACGGAGGAGGAGGAGAGGGGTGCGTGCATTGGGTGCGACCCTTCATCAGTTGTGTACCTTATTTTTTGTATGAATTTCTTCCGAATAGTTATGCTAGAGGGGTTCTGATATTTATTTCTGTTTTCAAATGAAATAATTTCACCCTTGCCCGACTGACTTGTAGATAATGCACGAATCAAATAGCATGGAGATCAGATAATCAGATTGATTCGTATTTTCGCAATCAGATGAATTAACTTATTGTTTTCTCTGATTAAAAGGCGGTTTGAAGCTACTTTTATAGGATTTGTAAATTCGCAATCAGACTGGCTTATTTTAATATTTAGTCAGTGCAAGAGGAGGGGACTATAATGTAGAAAATTGTTTTGATTTTGACACTAACTGAATAATTTATCACAATTGTTAAATAAGCAAACAGAAACAGGTTTAAAAATGAGAATAGAGGCAAAAAAGTATATACATAAAATGTAATTAAAACCCGGGAATTAAAAGCAATTTTAGACTGTTAGATGATCTCTTCTGTAATCAAGGTGATGTTGGTACACTTCCGCCGTTAGAAAAACAAAGACTAAGACAAAGACTATATAGCAATTAATTCTTTTGTAATCATTAAATGTTAGATTCTTATTATTTTGTTGGACAATGTTCAGACTTCTGACCAAGATTAAATCATTTATGTTTGTATTTAAAAATAGCATTTCAATCAGACAGACGTTCTAATGAGTTAGAAAAATACATTTGTCCATTTCCTCTCAAGAAGTTTTCAAAGGTAATCAAGTCGATTTGTTTGAGTGTTTAGCATTGTTTTTCATAACTTGACGCTTCCATGAACAGAATGACTTTGAAATGAGTTTTTATAATTTTAGCTTTTATACGGACATGCTTATTGTAAATTTCTATATGAACGTTGTAGTTATGTGATGTAACATCGCCCCCCCCCAAATTACAGGTATACAAATTTTGGTCGGAATGCATTGACTTGCAATTAAAAGCAATTTTAGACTGTTAGATGATCTCTTATGTTAACTAGGTGATGTTGGTACACTTCCGCATTTAAGAAAACAAAGACTAAAACAAAGAGAACTAAGCAACTAATCATTTTGTTATCATTAAATGTTAGATTCTCATTTTTTATTGGACAATATTAAGACTTCTGTCTCCGATTGTTATGCAGGTATGTGTATAAAATCATGTGAACAACATTATCGTGGAAACTCCCATATTCATTCTCATAATGTCTTACAGCTATTTCGCAAATGACATAATCCTAAACAACATATGGACATAGTATTGCAGAACTGAGCGAAAAGAAAGGTGGAACAAATCAGATTAAGATATTTTATTTTTGAAATGCACAAAGGGCAACAGTTAAAGAACACAAGTTAAAGGCGTTGTGAAATAGATCGTGCTTTTATATGATCCCCTTCTATAGTACCCTACCCTTTGCATTTGTTCGACTTCACTTCTCTAATGAGAGTTTCGTCTTCTCGTAGTTTATAATTAGACTCTGCACGCAGCGTAATAGTGCCCCTATTATCCATGTTCATGTTCTCATTTGATTTTTCATCAGCTATGACTTGGTAAAATTTGCTCCGATTTTCTTTACGGCGCCCGGC
This sequence comes from Owenia fusiformis, assembly GCA_903813345.2. Lineage (NCBI taxonomy): Eukaryota > Metazoa > Annelida > Polychaeta > Sabellida > Oweniidae > Owenia > Owenia fusiformis. The sequence continues at coordinate 20,300,604 of CAIIXF020000004.1, forward strand.
CGATTGAGTATTTTGTTCAGAATTGAATACAATTTTGAACAAAATACTCATCGGCCGGGCGCCGGTGCTGAAAATCTGAGCAAATGTGACCACGGCATTATAAAAGCATACTCTTTAATACACGAACAGACTCAAAATAAGACTTTATCTATCAGAGAAATAAAAATGGAAAATTTGTATTCTGAAAATATTAACTGATGCATTGGTCAGTATTAAATATTAAGTTTTACAGTCGGAAACCTCAAGGGGCGGGAAATTTGATTAAACAAAACGCCGGATTAATATGTGGACAACTTGCAAATGAAATGTAAGTAACATGACAGAACGAGTATGTACGCCCAATAAATACTTTTATAGTTTTAATGTGCATTCAAAGGACCCCGTTTGTAAAATTGATAGAAATGAATAGTTTTATTACCGGAAAAAACTGAGAAATATCTACCCGATTCGCCAGAATAGTCATCATCATATCAATGAGAAAAATTAGCTATATTTATTTTCTATGCGATATACACCTGATATTGATAGCCTTCCACGATCATGGTCCGTTGACATCATCCCCGACATCATCAACCTTGTGATTTGCCATATTTGATAAGTGATTAACCAACATTTTTTAATTAAAAGTCGGGGTTGACGTTTCTTGACTTTTCACACTGACATCCAAACAAAACATAATTTGAAAATAAAAGGCATAAAATGGCCATTAAAAGTACATTTTTGAACAAAAGTATCAACTTATATTACACTGCACGCAAATACAAAGTGAAAAGAACGTCTTCCCGGAGATTGAAATACGGATCGGTAAGTCAACAAATCTAACTGTTAAATAAACAAGCTTAGCCTATGTCTGCGATTGTTTGTCTGAGTGGCCAGATGTTATCCGTTTCGGATAATAAATTTCTGAGAATACTACTGATATCTAGAATACATCTTCCGTGATATTTTTCATAAAACTACCCTTTGCATTCGTTTGACTTCACTTCTTAAAAGAGAGCTTCGTCTTAGTGTAGTTTAACTAGACTCTGCACGCAGGGTATCGTAAAACAGGCATCATAGCTGCAATTTTGAATAATAGCGTAATTCATAGCACAATATAAATTAACCCGCCTCTGTTTAATTCAAATATGCATTACCCTTAAGAATCATATACTTAGACACCTTTTCATTCTTGATTCGAATCTTTATCTTGTCTTCATCTAAAGTTGTGGATTAATAACAGTTTTTAGTATACAAATTGAACATACAAAATGTAGCGTATTGATTACACGTTACAGTGGCGTAGCCAGCTTTCAGTCGGGGGGAGGGGGGGGGGTGCGATCGTGGCATAAAAAATGTTTTTGAAGATTTGTTTTGAATTTTACAAAAATTAGTGCAACTTCGTTCAAAATCGAGCTAGAAGCTTCAAATAAAAAGTATTTTAAGACTTTTTTCTTCTATCCAATGGTTCTATTTTCATTGGTTATGGAGGGGGGGGGGGGGTGCGATCGCACACATCGCATCCCCCTGGCTACGCCTACCCTGTATGCGCTATATTAATATAACAAGGTTATCATATCATGCCAATAGTTAGATGGTTAACTAATATTAACACAAAATAATAATACACGATAATTAAAAAAATAAACCTCGGTATTCGGGCCTAAAATCCAAGGATACGTGTACCATTACTTAAGTGTAAGCTGCAATACCATATCGAATACCTGTACCATTACTCAATAATAACCACTAGTAAGACCATAATAACAAGCTTAATAACTAGCTTATCGCAACTTATTCCATACGATTTTGTCTTGTGATATGCACTGAAAATGCACTCAAAAAGGACAAAATTTGATTTTCCCACTATGCATTTCGCGTAGCTATTTGCGTGACACGAAAGTTCTAAATCAAACTAATTACTCAATTTTGTTTTTACACCCGCACGCTAAACTTTAGCGTGCGGGTGTAAAAACAAAATTGAGTAATTAGTGACAATGACACCATCGTAAGTATTCTTCTTCGTCATTGCTTTAATAGTCAGTATACCGAGTTTAATCAATAAAAGATTGTACAATGAACAACAAAATTCGGAAACGAGTACTATAGATTTGCTTTCGGACCACTGAACAGATTGACCTAGATAATAGTCACGCGTCTTCTTTGGTCTACTGCTCAGTTGTTTGTGGGTTTTCAACGTAACTCTATAATGTAATTTGAAGATGAATACTTTTATTCAGTTGTTGCATCGATGTCGCAGTTTGTAGTGCGGTAAGATTGGCATGGAAGTATTGAAAGTCGAATGGAATTGTTTTTTCCAATATGGCGACTAGTCTACTGATCACGTGACCTTCTCTTCCGGAATATTTTCTCACTTTTCAATCATCGTTTTCACCACGCTATGAATTAATACAATGAAAAAAATAGCTGTTATATTAAGATTAATGAGAGATCAATCGTTTCTAATAATTTTTTCTGTACTCTCGTACGGTAATATGAACGAATATATCGTTTGAAAAATAGGTGTGAAAATCCCCATGTTAAACCTATGAGGGAAAATAAGGAAGTATAAATTTGTTCCTCCGCGAACTGCATAAAATATTTTGCCCTTATAAGGAAAGATTTTCGCGTCTTCTCTTTTGAAGAGGGAACATCGATTTCGAGAATTGGGCAGATTCTCACCAGTTAGTTTTCGAAAATAACACATTGGTGTGATGTTTTAATCGATGTAAGCATATTCATTACACCTCTATCTCTTTATCTTGATACAAAATAACAATCAAAACGCCAGAAAATAACGTAATATTATTTGAAGCGTGCTTCGAAAATTTTGAAACCGCCATTGTTTGTTTGTCGATTTGACCAATCAGGGCGATATGCTTTCTCAATACAGATTTACATGATAGACATATGTCTTCCTTGAACCCTGGGGTTATCCCCCTTGGTTTAGTAGAAAACGCACGATCTCGGAATAATACTCAAGGGTGTGCAGGTTGAGGTCAGTGTGTAAACACCTCTAGATCTGTCTGTTTATGTAATGTTACAGTATTATATTCTATTCACATTAAGTTTTATAGTGTTTAATGGAAAAGTTGATATATTGATCTACCTACAGTACCAAGTATAAGTACAAAGCATGGTCTTATGAAATGTCCTATTCATAAATGAAACAAAACGTTTTGGACTTATACAAGGATTTTTATTTGTTCATTCATCCTTGGGATAAGTCACCCACTCAACCTCTCACTATTTCCATATTGTAAACTTTTCTACGCATTGTTTTATCTTCGTGAAGATGATTTGAATACACTGGAATATACCGAATTCCCCTAAATAGACTGATCCAGTGGACTCGTCTTAAGTCGCCATTTTGTATGTATACGTAACCCTTTAAGCAGACTGATTATTTTGATCACTTTTAAACCTTCAGATATCAACGAATGTTCCTCATCAAACGGCGGATGTAGTCAAATATGTACAAACACAGTTGGTTCTTACAAGTGTAGTTGTCGTTCCGGATACAGGTCTTCTGGCAAATATTGCACAGGTAGGGCTTACTAACTCGTTTGGTAGTTTAATTCCAGCACTAATAAAGTAAGTTCATTTAATTGTCAAAGATATGATACATGCAAGGGAAAGATCAATACCCGGTGATTTCAGCGGGAAGTGGCGTTTCGTTCATTGGATGAGCTGCGCGCGCACGCATAAATGTGATTATCCAATATAATTAGGGGAGGGCTATTTGAAGTAGTTTTTGGTCTCAGGCGCGACCCAGGGCTGTTGTCTTAAGGACATTTCGTTGAAAATTAGCCATTCGGCTGATAATTGGTAAGAGTTTGCGATCTTATAATGTATAACTGTTACTCAGACACATATTTTGACACGATTCTGTTGGAAATAAGCTTTGAACCGAGAGATATTCACGATTGATATGCACATTTTTGATTGTGCCATTGCTTTTCTATTGCACAACCCATGTATTGATAGAAGAAACATTAATAATACAGATTGGTTTACCTTCAATACATGGCAGACACTACATATCGGTCTATTAATACCAGTTTGTGCCTTAAATAGTTTTATATTTCCATCCACGGCCTGGAGCCTGGGTGTGTTTGTCTCTTATGTGTATGCTTGTGCATGGACTTCTAATCACTAGCAGAATTTAACATGATGCAAACTCGACATTATAACTCATGCTGTAACATTTTGACTTCGCTGGAAAACAATAGGAATTATTTTTCTTGCCAATCAATCATGAATCACAATCAAAATTTCAGAATGATCAATCAGGCAATGATCCAAATCAAGTTATAACATTATATGATATTCAGCAAGAAGTCCGGTAGAAATACAGAATATTTAAACATCAAAGCTGAAAGTTAAAAGCTAATCTGTCAATTTTCTGTCTGCAAAAGAGCGTCCCAAGAGCGTTTACATTTGACACAATAACAGACTGAGGCCTTGAAATCTAGGATTCCCCAGGAAAATATGACGTCATACTAATTAGCATAAGGATTTCCCTATTGGGGTGGGTCGAGCCTTGTTCGAAAACACAATCCATAAATACATGCTAATTTCTAAGGAGATAGGAAGTGTATAACGTGTTTATCGATTTTGTTTAAAGATTTAATCAATTATCAAATTGTTTAAGTGGATAAAGTGGTCACACTTGCTTCAATTCATAGCGAAATCGACGGATAGAAACTGACCGAATTCCCGATATCCTACCCCGTATTACTGTAGGCTATAAGCACAGTGACCTACAGAGGGCGCTATCACAAACAAGTACTGGACGAACCGATAAATTCCCGGGTATTGTAACGCCCTTGATACATGTAGAAGCAATTTTAATCAGGAATATGAACTGCAGACTAGTTATTTTGATTACGTTTACACTTTTAGATATCAACGAATGTTCGTCATCAAATGGCGGATGTAGTCAAATATGTACAAACACAGTTGGTTCTTACAAGTGTACTTGTCGTTCCGGATACAGGACTTCTGGCAAAAACTGTATAGGTGGGGCTTAGTATTTCGTTCGACAGTTTGTTTGTCAATACTCTTAAAGCACGTTCGTGCGTCCATGTAGACATTTGAAATCAAGAAGATAAATTGCATAAAATCTGTCTGATTATTTTGATCAATTTCAAAACTTTCAGATATAAACGAATGTTCTTCGTCCAACGGTGGATGTAGCCAAATATGTACAAACACGCTTGGTTCATACTCGTGCAGTTGTCATTCTGGATACCAGGCTTCTGGCAAAAGTTGCACAGGTAGTGTTCACAAACTTTGCTTGACTTTATTACCATAGGGAATTGGTTAAGTGAAATATAGAAAAGAGGGCTGGAATGACTAATGGCAACATGAGGTCACACAGTTATTTTCACATTTGAAATTATGTGTTCGTCGGTCAAGCCCTCGATCGCGATCATAAAATGTGGTTACAATGAGGCATACGGGAAACCAATGTCAGGGTCAAGGTATTCTGAAAGATTTAAAGCTTTTAACCTTAAGGTCTTTGCAAACTCATGCATAGTTACCCTATGAGGATAATGGAATGATAAGTTCCTCTAATTGTCTCTTGATTAAAAGATCAAATGTAATGTCTGCCTTTATAACGCCCGAAATCACCCGAGAAAGACTGTCATAAATAAAATGTCAATAGAACTAATGTAAGTACTTATTTTAAGTGTCTCTAAATACCCCAGTATGTTATGTCGTTGAAGTACGAGATCAACGCTACTTGATGTAAATAGACGATTACATGCCAATTATACTTACAGAATGGATTGAGTGCTCTACAGTCGCTACTTAAACTGCCTCATTGAGTGCTAGTGATTTAATTGATGTATTCGATTTTTGGAGTGGATTAAAAAAACATTGTTGAAAACTATTTCAGCACTCAAAGAATCCTATAAATAGAACAAAAGTTATAAAACACTCCATTCAATTGTGTTATTTCCTCTTTTGATTTAGTGTAGCCATTTGGTTGAAATTATAAAAAACAAAAGTTAAAAACAACTTTGACTTGTGTAAGCATTACGTTCAGTGTATCGAAGAGGAAAGCAGTTCATGAAGCGTATACACTATGTGGGTGAATATACATAATTGTTTTTATGTTACCGCCCCAAGTGTCTCAAACTTTTTTTGTGGGCGGTGTTCGGCGTTCAGCGTCTGTAACAAGTAGCATGAGGTGACATTTTGCATGTTAATGCCTTGCTTACTTTATTATGATTTGTTATCCTTAAATATGATCTGAAGCCGTAGATTACAAATATGTTAAATTTAAGATATCAACGAATGTTCTTCGTCAAACGGCGGATGTAGCCAAATATGCACAAACACAGTTGGCTCTTACAAGTGCAGCTGCAATCCTGGATATCAGGCTTCCGGCAAAAGCTGCACAGGTATCTCCACCTTTTGTATAGTTTTTATACGTAACTACGGTAGCATTATTATAATACGTTTATGTTAGATAAATCATACTTCATCATAAACTGTCATATACATATTATCTCTAGATGCATATGTTCTTCTTGGTATGCTATCTGGCATCTTTTTCATTGCATGTGATATTTTATGTAATCGGTTGGGTTGTCATTTTGAAGGACATTATAAGATGACAATGTTTATTTAATTATTTTAACCATCACAAAACAAAATATTGCAATGCATGGGACAAAAAAGTCGCTGGTAGTGTCTGTAAGTTCAGCACAAGTTCAGCAAGTTCAGCACACACACACTATTTTTGCTTAGTTTTCCTTTAATTTTCGAAATCTCACATAAACTCAAATTCAACATAAACTAATTGTATGTTTATATTCCGGTGTACGTTCAAAATTGATGATTGATTTTGTTGACTGTGGGAATGATATCTCTCCATTATGAAGCAAATCTTAAAAACTCGAGGTGCTAGTCTTACCCACAAAAGAAGAAATACGATTTTACATATTCAACAACATCAAATCACTAGTATAAGGTCAGTACGGTATCGTTTTGGCTATGGTACTGTACGGTACCGTAAATATGGCAGTATAAAACAGTACATTACGGTACCGAGAACACTGTGTAGAACATACTCTAACGGTACCGTAAGGTAACATATACTCTAAATGTACCATTACCATGCGTTACCGAGATTTTAGTGCTGATTAGGGGTTTAGTGTTGACTAGGGGTGTATATGAATAACCAAACTTTATATTTTAAGATATTGATGAGTGTTCCACAAACAACGGTGGCTGCCATCACACCTGCACCAATACAGCAGGCTCATACAAATGTTCCTGTGAGTCCGGTCACGAGATACATGATGATCGCCATACATGCACAGGTATTTACAAATGCATGATGATCGTCATACCTGCACAGGTATTTACAAATGCATGATGATCATCATACCTGTAGAGGTATTAACAAGTGCATGAAGATCGTCATACATGTACAGGTATTTACAAATACATGATGATCATCATGCCTGTAGAGGTATTTATTTACAAGTGCATGATGATCATCATACCTGTTGAGGTATTGTTCATATATACACGATGTTCGTCAAAACTGCACAGGTATTTACAAATACATGATGATCATCATACCCATTCTCTAATGCACCTTTTTGTGCAAGGCTGAAAACAAATAGCACATGGTCATGGAATTTATCAAAATGTCGAAAGTATACATTGACCTTAAATCAAGGTTTTGCAAGCACTGATCGGCCAGTATTGGCCAAAATGCCCTAATACGTCACTTCCGCTGAATAGAAAAAAGTAGTATTCAAAAATAAATGTAGTCCCAACACAATTGTGATCATGACGAGTCAGTAAGCTAGTATGTAGGCACAGTTGTAATCTTTTTGCAATGGCAACATGCCATTTCTTCTGAAAATGCGTTTATTTGGGTTATCTGAAGGAAAATTTCGAGTCAAGTGGCGTATTAATTTTGCCTTCATTTTTGTGAATTTCAATTTGTGTCTGCAGAGAGAGGGGGTAGTGTCACAATTGACCAATTATTTCAAAAAGTAGATGATTGGCCCCTATTGAGTTTAGTGTCAAGATGTAGCTTAGACATAGCTTTAGAACCTCAGATAGGCCAGTGGGGCCACATAAATCCATAACTCGAGATAAAAAGCCAGGCGTTTGCCCTTTTGCCCATTGACTAGTATGGTGACGTGAATTAGGGCAGTTTTGCCTATTAGTCACATGTGAAAGTGACCAAAATTTTTTAAAACTACTCAGAATCGCCCAGAATTGAAGTTTATCAGTGTGAAACATATTTTGGACGGAGGCAAAAAGGGGAATTTTCATGAACAAATTTAATGTTTTTGCTGAATCAGCAGTTTTCGCTTTTTACCCCAAAAACCACTGATTTTGACGATATTTGGCTACAATTTTGTCCTTAGTGACCCCTAAATGTCATTTGTTGTCGTAAATGGGGAAGCCAACGAGTTGCTATTCATCATAAAGATTGAATTTTCCATCTTATGGTTTCCAGTACAGAAAGAAGGTACATATCGGGGGTGCAGTCAGAAATTGGTGAGTTAAGTGTCAATTTCTGATGTATTTGTTCACTGAATGACTACATTCGAGCTAAAAAATATCTCAAAAGTCCCAATTCTCTAGGCCAGAGTCAAAACTGATCAAATTTGTCATCATTTTTCAAATCAGGAGGTTGTTGAATGGAATAAAGTATGAAAAAGTGATGATTTTAGTAAGATTTTGCCAAAAAGTGGGCCAAATTTGTCCAATTTTCTGGTTCACGGTTCAGTGATTTTGGCTAAAAATCGCAATATGCAATAAAATGCTCAATTTCTTGACACGATACTGAAAAATGTCACCACCAGGCAGTGGATTTCATGATGTAAATGAAAAACTAGTCAAATTTAAAGGAAAACCATTGGGTTCTTGGAAAAATGACCCCAGGGGTAATGAAGTAGCCATATTTTTCATAATTGCTGTCAGAATATTCTTAAACTGCACAAAACTACTTGAAAAACTCTAGTAAATTGGAAAAACGCAATTTAAAGCCAGAAATCATCCAACCATGTGGCTATTAGGCCAAAATGCCCTAATACGTCACTTCCGCTGAATAGAAAAAAGTAGTATTCAAAAATAAATGTAGTCCCAACACAATTGTGATCATGACGAGTCAGTAAGCTAGTATGTAGGCACAGTTGTAATCTTTTTGCAATGGCAACATGCCATTTCTTCTGAAAATGCGTTTATTTGGGTTATCTGAAGGAAAATTTCGAGTCAAGTGGCGTATTAATTTTGCCTTCATTTTTGTGAATTTCAATTTGTGTCTGCAGAGAGAGGGGGTAGTGTCACAATTGACCAATTATTTCAAAAAGTAGATGATTGGCCCCTATTGAGTTTAGTGTCAAGATGTAGCTTAGACATAGCTTTAGAACCTCAGATAGGCCAGTGAGGCCACATAAATCCATAACTCGAGATAAAAAGCCAGGCGTTTGCCCTTTTGCCCATTGACTAGTATGGTGACGTGAATTAGGGCAGTTTTGCCATTGCTACCAACCTCGTTTTGAGTAGCAAATTGTATTTTGTTTCAGATATTGATGAATGTCAGCTGAACAACGGGGGTTGTATGCACTCATGTAGCAACACTGGAGGATCTTACAGCTGCAGTTGCAAGACTGGTTACAATTTAAATGGCGACAAACACAGCTGCAAAGGTGAGGTTCTTGATATCATATGTACACTTTGAAATTCATTAGTAGCACATTGAAATAATTGTTCAAACATAGAAAGTTAGCAAGAGTGCAGTTGTAACACTAGATATGCCCTGATAAGGTGAATTCCATATCACCAATGAAAATTAGGAGTATTGTTTTTAAGCCTATCATTTCAATTTCATTTTAGATATTGATGAATGTGCTTCAAACAACGGCGGGTGTGATCACACGTGTTCAAACACGGAAGGTTCATATGAATGTAGCTGTAACATTGGATATGCCCTGGAAGATGATAATCATGGTTGTAAAGGTGAATTCCATTTCTGCAATGAGAATCAAATTCATTATTTTTATGTGGAAACATCAAATTAAACGTTCCTCTCCATTGTATTTTAGATATTGATGAATGTGTTTCAAACAACGGCGGATGTGATCACACGTGTTCGAACACGGAAGGTTCATACAAATGTAGTTGTAACATTGGATACGCCCTGGAAGATGATGATCATGGTTGTAAAGGTGAATTCTATATCTGCAATAAGAATTAATATCACTGTTTTCATTTCTCTACATCAAATGGAACATAACACTTCCATTGTATTTTAGATATTGATGAATGTGCTTCAAACAACGGCGGATGTGATCACACGTGTTCGAACACGGAAGGTTCATACAAATGTAGTTGTAACATTGGATATGCCCTGGAAGATAATGATCATGGTTGTAAAGGTGAATTCTATATCTGCAATAAGAATTAATATCATTGTTTTCATTTCTCTACATCAAATGGAACATAACACTTCCATTGTATTTTAGATATTGATGAATGTGCTTCAAACAACGGCGGTTGTGATCACACGTGTTCGAACATGGAAGGTTCATACAAATGTAGTTGTAACATTGGATATGCCCTGGAAGATGATAATCATGGTTGTAAAGGTGAATTTCATTTCTGCCATGAGAATCAAATTCATTATCTTTAGGAGGAAACATTAAATTAAACAATCCTTTCCATTGCATTTTAGATATTGATGAATGTGCTTCAAACAACGTCGGTTGTGATCACACGTGTTCAAACACAGAAGGTTCATATGGATGTAGCTGTAACATTGGATATGCCCTGGAAGATGATAATCATGGTTGTAAAGGTGAATTTCATTTCTGCAATGAGAATCAAATTTTTTGTTTTTTAAGTGGAATCATCAAATTAAACGTTCCTCTCCATTGTATTTTAGATATTGATGAATGTGCTTCAAACAACGGCGGTTGTGATCACACGTGTTCAAACACAGAAGGTTCATATGGATGTAGTTGTAACATTGGATATGCCCTGGAAGATGATAATCATGGTTGTAAAGGTGAAAACTTGTTACTTCAAGGGTTGTTCAAAATGTTTTGCACAAATATGTCTAATTATGACAATAATTAACCAATCTTATGGACAGTTGGTAGGTATGTGCCCCCATCTTATTTCCTTACCCTGATAAGGTTTCATATAAATATTAGTCTACTATTGAGCATTTTACGGTTGCTATAGTGTACCAAGGTAATGACGCTATGGTCCATATCATTTTGTAAAAAGAAAACTAGTAATATATGAAAAAAAAAATTACTAAACATACTTTTACTTTTATAAACTGTCAAGTTGAATTGAACAATATTTAGTTTTGTTCTCATCGTAAAAGTGAATGTCATATCAATATTTCACATCTGGTTTTATTTACTTTATACCAAAGAAGAACTGTAAACTTATATGTAGTCTTTAAACACCTTGAACACATCACCTGATTTTATGACGTTATTAAAGTTTTATGAAGTCATGAAATATTGGAGAATATGGCTCGAAATAATAAAGGAGTGTGTAGGTTATCGCAAGCAATTTCAGATAGTTATATCTTGGATAATGACTATGTTCTGACAATGAAGACAGGTATATCTTTTAGATCCATTCATCATCTCGGAGATATTTAATTAGCAATCAACACTAAAGATGTAGACCTCATTTTCACCAAAAATGCAATCATGTTCTACAATGTTTAATATATATATATATGTTTTATCGACTCTTTAGATGTCATATCATGACATATTAGTCACTTAGGTAGAGCAGTTCTTCCCATTGTCGAGTTGAAGAACTGGTATCTTTATCCTGGCTAGAACCATAGACAATTCTAGCCAGCGCCAGCCTTTTATCGAGTTAGAAGCACTCTAGTAATCGCCGGTATAGGTCAGCAGTCATAGGTCAAAGACAAATCGCTGTGACCTGGGTTTGAACCCAAGACCTCCACTTTTCAGCTTGATGCATTACTACTCTTTATTTTGATGCTTTAAGATAAATGTTTCCCATGTTATTTCTCCATTGAAAAAGCTCATGCTATCCATTGGTTTCAGTTCATTTTGATCATCCACATTCAGTATCTTTAAAGCCCCCGAAGCAATCCACTTTTCCTCTTAGGAAATAGAAGAACATGTCTCAAAGCATATTCTAATTATGCATTCAAAAATATAATAAAAGGTTTCATTTTTGAAAATTAGGTCAACATTTTTGAGAAAGTATGTTTGTACTTTTCTTGAAGATAATGAATGGATCTAAATGATACACCCATGTACATGACCAGAAAATATTCATAATTCAAGTTAGAATCGAAATTGTTTGCGATAACCTACGTGCTCCTTTGGAGTAGAATACATGATACAGAATATGGAAACAGTATTCCACAAGCTATATTCATTCATGCATTATACCATATTGCATATGATGACTCCAATAGGTATGGTTAAGTATTCCAAGATGAAATATTAGAAGGGAAAATGCATCGAGGGTAGCTGTAGTTATGAGAATGGTTAACATCCTACATATAGGATGATTCAGACACTTACTTTTGGACTGGACATAATGCATACATAATGCTACAATTAATTCATCACTGAAAAAGAACACAGCGTAAGATATATTTTGATTAAATATAATTAAGTTATAACATAGCCTGACGAACAGCTGAAAGAACAAAGATTGACTGAACCATCTCATTCTATCAAGGCATTCACAAATCAATTGACTTTAATGACGCCATATGGACCATGCTCAATGTATCTCAGGAAGTGCATTGCTTATTGGCCTGAAATATATGCTTGTAAGAAGATTGGTACTATATCTGCATTCATAAACATAATAAAATTTCTTCTTTTGAGAAGCCTCCGTGCAAAATCTTTCGAACGATCCTATATTAATCCACTTATTGACATCGTTATACCAATGATCCATGTTTCTTGAAATGATCATATGTAATTTATCTAATTCAAAGCTTCTTTTGCTCATTTCATAAGTAATATCGTCTCTATATTTGAAATGAATACGCCAAAAAACAATAGAGGGTTTGATATTTTAAGAAATATTATACCAACAATGTATTTCCCCTCTGGTGTAAAAGTAGGCCTCAATGAATACGTTTATCAAACTTAAATGGAATCTATTGCAATGTAATTTATCCATTGATGACGGTCAACTATTTCTGCCAAAAGGCTCTGTGTTTCCGTATTAATAGAACAAATTATATATAATAAACTGAACATATATACGTACAACTTAATATACCAAGTATTTATAGTTTTTCTTAAAGGATAACCTTCATACATATACGAAAAGGGACTGTTGCCCAAGTGTCTATTGGAAAAAACATACTTTGAAACGTCAGTTCATTGAGAAAGTATATTCATGATTTTGGTTCACCTAATGTTCAGATGAATGTACTTCCGAGTTGCCTCAATGCTTCCCATTGACAGTTAGTCAATGTGTTCATCAAGCAAGTTATACTTGTCAATACAATTTGTGTTAAATATGGCAAAATAAGTTAATGGCTAAGGCTTTCCCTCCAGAGGGTAATAAAACTTATATAATGCATTTCAGATATAAATGAATGTGCCACAGACAACGGAGGGTGTGAGCAAACGTGTTCCAACACTGTTGGTTCGTATGAATGCAGCTGCAATGTAGGATTTATTCTGAACAATGATAACCATGGGTGTGATGGTAAATTGTATTTTCCGAATATTATGTTATGTTATGGCCTCAAACATTTTTTAGACGATGTCCGGCGTTGGGCGGTCGGATTTCGGCGTACGAAGCAAATTATTACAACTTACAGCTGTTACAATAACTGGTGGTGGCATTACATCATGTTAATGCTTCCTTGTTTTAACATGTCTTACTCAGAAGCTCGTTTTTGGAACCCATCGCAAGTTTGGCGCAAGTTTTTATTCAGCTTAAAGTATACGGGCCCCAGGTTCAGATATCTTTACCCAACAAATAAATTTCGTATCAAAATCCATCATTCACAGAGAGTTCTATATTATCATTATTCTGTCTTCCTGTTTAATTATTTTTAATTCAACCTATGTGACACGACTCGACAATACTTTGAGGCCATTCTGTTTCTTGCAGATATCAATGAATGCTTGACCGGCAACGGACAATGTACCCACATCTGCACTAATTCTGTAGGCTCATATGAATGTAGCTGTAATGACGGATATACACTGGAATTGGATAATCATAACTGTACAAACCTGTTCGAAGGTATTATAGTCAATACTAATTAGAGGGGGTTGAATAAATAATATAGATTCCGTATCACATATTTCTTGTCTTAATTCCATGACTGTGTAAAAATTGGCTGTATACACTGAGGAGGGATGCAGCGAGACTACCTCACTGTTTCTTTAACTAATTGGTGAAATGCAACGTATATATGCCATCAAAATGCATCGACATTGGAGGAAGTTATGCCATCACGTGCTTCGGCTTAAGTACGACATGAAATCACTCCACTCGTGTAACATTGTACATGTAGGCTAGTGTGTACTCAAGCTTCATTGTCGCGAATGATAAGCGTGAAACATTCTCTATCTATGGCTGGCCAAGTGGTACAAAGTTACGTCGTTATGTTTACGACCGTAAAGTCGTTATTATCGGTTCCAAGAACGTAAATTAACGACCTCGTAGTCGTTATGTTTACGACCGTAAGATCGTAAATAAACGACCACAAGAACGTAAATGTACGACCATAAGGTCCAACCGGGACTCGGTTCAACAACGAGGCTGGTGCATGTAATGCACAAATGTCATATTTATGTTCAGGTGGTGTATGTACAACTGGGGATATGTTGATGTACCCCAAGGATTGTTCCAAGTTCCTCCAGTGCAGTCATGGATCGTTTGCTCTCAAACAGTGCCCAACCGGGACTCGGTTCAACAACGAGGCTGGTGCATGTGATCACGAGGCTAATGTCCATTGCCAAGGCGACGACGACGATGCTAATTTGGGTGGAGATCAAAGCATAATAGCAGAGGGTATTTATATCTTATATATCGTATACCATCGAAATATGTAAAAAACGTTCTTAATGGTTTAAGTACTTTGAAATGGTTGCACTACATTATATTGATACTTTGAATTATTTTAGCACCAAATAAGTAAATAAATTCCGTAAATATTCATACAGTTGTATTACATTGCTATTTATTCTTGAAGAGTGCAATCATATTCATTAAGTTACGCAAATAACATTTCTAACGATTTCGGCTTTTCAAACAAACTACATACAATCTTTTTTAAAAAAAAATATTTATTTAAATCAAGAACAGCTACATATTTGTCACAGAATCAAATATATCGAAATAGATGCATACACGTTGTAGAGTCAATTATGCTAAATTATCAAGGAAAATCAGTCGAAAGTATATCGTTTAGAGGATCACATTTATCTCCTCTTCCAACACTATGTCTAGTTTGTAGTAGGTTACATTTAGCTTAAAACCTCTAAATGTTGGTTTCACTCTGGAATGTTTACATAGGAATACATATCTTATAAAAATACTAAAAACGTTATTTAAAACAACCGCCTCTTTGGTCATTAAAATTGGTCCTAATATGATAGTTTGCTCGTTACAGAAATGCTCATATTCTTTTGGGAGCCATTGTTTTATATCTTGTACAAGGTTCTGTACTATTGCACAATCGTGAAAAAGGTGGCATATTGTGTCTACATGTATCCGACAAAAAGTGCACATATCGGAGTCTGTTAGACCACACATCTTTAAGTATTTGTTGGTCGTAACAAATCTATGTATTACATTGTTATGATATCTTATGTTAGGCGGGCCTTGTGAGGCGGGTGATATGTACAGAGACCCTGCTGACTGCTCCAAGTACTTGATGTGTTTACATGGAAAGTATCTGTCAAAGCAGTGTCCATCTGGTACACGATTCAACAACGATGCTGGAGCTTGTGACCACGAGGTGAACGTACCCTGTGAGAATCCTGATGACAATACTGATGGCGATGGTGCAGAGTCTGAAGCTGGGAAAGATGGGGATGAAGATGCGGCAGAATCCGCCCCCGAGCAAGATGACGAAATAGCAGCAGGTGCGTAAACAAAACGTGTGTGTCGGATATGAGGACATCGCAAGTTCCATCATATGGTCTATGTTTTCTTTCCCGACAATTCTTTTAATTGCTACATTCTGAAAGCTTTGAAATAAATTTAAAGGGTTCGAGATTCACCATGAAAAGGTAAAAACATATCAATGTTTAGCGGTGAAAGTATGTAAATCATCAAGACTATAGTATTTATGAGCGAGATATCATACACTCCCTTTGGAAGTTTGGTAATGGGAAGACCCATTTCAGACCATGTGCTAAGCCTGTTTATATTCGCTAAATATAATTGAAGATACACGATCGAAACGACTTTCTATACAGCTGTTCCATACGCGTTCCAGTGGAGATTTTCGCTTGCAAAAGTTATAAAGGGTGAACAAATTATTGGCGAGGGTCATACATTCCCCTCAAAATGTCAGCAAAAGGAAGAAACAAAGGTTTCTGGTTTCAGGTTTCTGATCGTCCAGACATTTACAATTTGCGCAACCAATTCTTACATTTTGAAATAACATTTTGATTTCTACAATAAAGTAAGAAACACTTTCTTTAACCGATATTGTATATATTTAGGTGGACCTTGTGAGGCGGGTGATATGTACAGAGACCCGGCTGATTGTTCCAAGTACTTGATGTGCCTACATGGAACATACCTGTCTTTGCCGTGTGGCGCTGGGACACGTTTCAACAATGACAAGAAAGCCTGTGACCATGCTGTCAATGTGCCATGCCCTTAGTTCATCAAATTAAATTTCACTTTTAACCCGAATTTTCTATTGAGAACTTCAAACATAGAATTGGACAATGCAGTTTATAAGAAGTAAATGGCGAAGTAATCTAGAGGAATCATGGATGGGTTTAAAATCATAATTGGTACATTTGAACCTTGTTCAATGTTACTTCGTTCTACTAAGTTTTGTTAGTCTATTACCAATGGTCGTGATTTTATTTTCATTTTACAAAACGTGTTCCAAATGCCGAAATATGCCAATCCCACACGATATGAACCCCCAGACTTGTATCTTTGGGACTATTTCAAAAATAGTGTGTACGCTAACAACAGGAGGTTGAAACAATAGATTGAAAGGAAGTTGAATGCAATTGCACAAGATGTATGAGCGTCAATCAAAATCACTTCTCTCATCGTTCAAGATTAATTGCCTCCAGAGACGAGACCGGCATTTTGCACATGAATTGTGAAATGGCCATTGAATCACAACGATTTGAATTAGACTATTTGGACTTCATGAAATGAATGAAAATTGAACAGTGTTTTAATTGTTTTGAATTTGACTTAAAATCCTTGTTGAATGACTCAGAGTTATTGACATTTGTTTTGGTTACCTTTATCTCTCGTCCTGTTATAATACATTATTATCCAGCCTTTATAAATAGCATATAGTGCGACAATAACATTAATAGTATTGCTTGACAATCTATCCTGTACTCAATCATCACCTTATCATGTATATACTAAATTAGAGAGGTTAAATGACACGTTTTTACGCTACTTATACGTGAACGTGTAATATTACGGCACTGCGGCGATAATTGCTCCCTCTCCATTGTTCTTTCAAGGGACCCAAATACAACTATTTCTTGATTAATATATCCGTGGGCTACTCAATCAAGAAAGTACATACTACCAAGAAGGGGAGAAATGATTTCAGGAGGACCATTATTCAACACGTTCACGTACAAGTTCTCTTAAAGCACGTAGCTTAATTCCAATTAAATATGCATTACATACCTACTGCCCCCTTACTTCGTTTTGATATTATGTAATACATGAGTTATGTCACTATGACGTGACAAATGCCTTCATTCTTGCCCAAATATAGAGCCTCCAAGGGAGAACTTAGGCATATTTCACCTCAAAGTGACAAACAAACCGCTAAATATATACTTATGATACTGATTCTTCCCTCCAAAAGTTTGCCAAACTTAGATTCCTCATTAAATATAGTTAAAGCTGAATTTCCATTTACATAATGTGTACTGGGAATATTGATTTCATGAGTGGAGGCATAAGTTCATTAAGTTTCAATGCCTCCAAATTTTCTCATTATTTGCTCTATTACAATCGTTTGGAAATCGATGAGAAATATGAAATTAATTCTGAAAATCGCCATTTCAAAATAAACCAATAGGAAATGTTGGTTTCAGTGCAATATTTCCAGATAGAAAAGTTAGTAGTCTAGATGCGAGTAGAAATTATCTTGATTTAAGTCATTAAATATTCAAAATTCAGTCAAAGTAATGTCATATTTCAAATCTACATGTAAAAGTACATACAGAAACATGGTTTCGAAAATTGTTTATCAATTTTTAAAATTTGATTTCTTTTTGAAAATATGACTTCTAGTTGGGGTTGATTCCCCATAAACACCATGTTACAAAATCACAAAAAGTGAAATATCTTTTCTTGTATTTGTCAGATAGATAACATTTTATTTTACTGGACATATTTTAATTTGCATAAAAACTATTAGATACATACACTCCCCTCCATAAGTTTGGCAACCTTAGCTCCCCCATTGAAGTATATGTTAAAGCCTCTTTACGTTTGAATTTTTATTTACTTAACTGCGATGAAATAACTTATAATATTAATGGAAATGTAACTTGATTTTATTTCCAATACCTCCAAATTTTCCCAATCTTTCCTCAATCATAACAGGTCGAAAATTGATAATAAATTTGATAACTTTTGAAAATTGAATTGTCTAACTTTTTGTACACAAAGTGTTTAGTTTAGTTGATGAATACTAAAGTTACAGAGCTTCAAAGTCATTTTTATAATCATTTTCGCCCCTGTATTATTTCAATGGGAGAGGTTTTTTGAAAAACAATTTTGACTTTAAGGAGTTTATTGCACTGTATATCAATTTTCTTTTCCTATCGAAATTATATAAAACATGCTCCCCTAAATCAATATAGATGCTCCACAGGCGTAACAACCCCAAGACTTCACCATAATGGACGAATAAAGAAGTATAAAAATGCCCATCTGAATTTTGTTATATTTATTCTCCTTGGAAAGAGAGAAAATGGCCTTGAACCTAGATTGCAAGCGCGATCTGAAGTAAGCCTACGTGCAATGTATTTCTGATGTACAAGAATAATCTAATTGTACATCCCGTATTGCACCAATCAATCGAAATATTGTAAAACAAGCATATTTCTAAATTGAGTAAAAGGAAGTGTTTTAAACAAAAAATGATAATAATAATATCAATATATATGTAATTTGCGCAAGCCACGCGAACTTTCAAATTTCTGTCATGATCATGAAGTTGTGTGATCAAAATAAGCTCAGTTTCATCACAAGGGCGCCGAGGATTAGTATTGTGTTAAAAATTAAATCCACATTATACTCCCATCGCCAAGGCCCCGATACAGTGTGAATCTGACCTTGTGCAAGCGAGGTATTATTGGGCGTGTTCACTCAGGTGTTCTAATAATCGCTCGCGAATCGCAGCTCTGTCACGGTGAATAGAGGAGACACGATTCAAATTCAAATTGGTTTTGGCCTACTTCAAACGTATTCCGAGTGAACACAATCAGGGGGCCCAAAGATTGTGAACTATTTATTCACAATTACAGGAGTGAGCGTGATAAGCTCTACTCAAAATGTATTCTGAGTGAACTCAACATGGGGGCCTAAACATCGTCAACTATTGACATTCATAATTACAGGAGTGAACGTAACCAGCTCTATATTCATGTAGTCTAATGTGCCTACGTAGACGCCATCGTAGGCTCATGAATATAGAGTTCAATTGATCGAAACCGAAACAACACGTTCACTGAAGTGTGATTTATTATAAGAACAACAAACGATCATTTGTATTTTTATATTCTAATTCATTTCCTTATGCTATGATGGAGTTTATTCAACGGGAGTCGCAATTATTTATATATACCGTACAATAAACACTTTAAAGCCCTACAACTTGATTGAACATGAAGAAACATATCAATTTTTAGTTAGATCAAGTTAGCAAATTCAATTGCCTGCATAACTCGTATTTTTGGAGGTATTGGAAATAAAGTCAAATTACATTTCCATCAATAGTATAAGTATTTTCGTCGCAGGTTAAGTAAATAAAAATTCAAAGATAAAGAGGCTTTAACACGTAGTTCAATGGTGTGATTTGCCAAAAGACATATAAATGACATTCAATGATTCGTAATAAAATGCTGCGACAATTTTATTTCATTATATTTTTGGTTCATTTTCGGCTCCGTCCGTTGGTCGTCCGAAAACAGTGGCCACACAAATTGTGCTATTCGTATTATCCTTATTGTGTACAACGTATTTTTCATAACA
The DNA here is from genome assembly GCA_903813345.2 of Owenia fusiformis. NCBI lineage: Eukaryota > Metazoa > Annelida > Polychaeta > Sabellida > Oweniidae > Owenia > Owenia fusiformis. The sequence continues at coordinate 20,321,046 of CAIIXF020000004.1, forward strand.
CTGATGGACAGGGAGGGGGGGGGGGTCAGACAACCTTCCTGGCGTTTCCAAAGTTGAAGAGATACAGTAAAAACTGGGGACCATATAATGGGTCATCCATATCTCTCTAGGGAGGTGTATTTAAAAAGTAGATCAAATGGGGTCAAATGTAGGAGATTTTTATGTATTTTTCAATTAAAAAACGTATTATGTTTTGTGAGCCAGTAAAGGGTAACACATGTGATAGATGTGTATAAGATCTATCTTTTAGGACAAAAAATGTGGGTAGATTTTTGGAAAGTGTATATAGCGAAAATAAGCATATTTGAGTCAGAAGTACGTAGCATGCAGCATTGACCAATTTTCATGATTTATTTTGCTTCTAATTATGAATGCTACATGTTTTTATAGATATATAATTACACGTCGCACGAAACTGGGGACAATTAGAGTAACATTATGGCGTCAAAATACCAAACAATACAATGGGCAGTATAGGGCGCAATCAGCATTATAACGTCAAAAACGACAAGCGTTACATTTTGTCAACCTAGAAATAAGATGCTTTCTTCTTATTCAATCCTGGTAAAATTCACAGAGCAACAAGATCTCAAGGACAATATTTCTAAAATGTTTTTGATTTTTGAAAAACGGTCAGGAAATCCAATCGGGGCGTTAGCAAAAATTGATATGTATGAGATTTGTGGTAAAAAATCGATGCGTTACATTTTTTCAAGTCTCTAAAAACAACTCTTATTTTCTTATTATTTGAAGAATAAAGAAATCGGTTATTGTTTTGTAAATTTCCCCATGACAATATTGTGCAGTTAAATTTTTTTTGAAATCAGACCTAAATTAGAAGGTTAAATAAAGGTAAACTTATTGCTTGTCTCCTTCGCCTTCAAAACCTTACACAATTTTGAAAACTTTAAAAGCGTTCATATAAGACGATTTGAACTGTAGTCGCTAGGCAATTGTGACGTCATAAAAGCACATGTTTCAATGAATAAAATGTGAAATTTTAGTAAAATTCTGATCAGTATTTCAAAAGTTATCCCGAATTCAACGAACCGTGTAAGCATGGAATGTTACGTCTTACAGCGTATTTGACGATGTCGGAGTACATTTAACTTTAAAAATATGGTAGATCTCATCAAACTTTTCAAGGAAAAATGATTTCAGTGAAATGCGAATAAAAAATACTTCAAATTGATATATAATGCACATAGTTAGCTTTTTAAATAAGGCAGATATTAACGCTTGGAGCTGAGATTAGCCCGTATTTCCCGAATTGTCCCCAGGTCCGTGCACGTCATAAATAGGAATATTACTTAGAATCGAATTTTTGTTCTATATTTACTGATTTATGAAAAAAATTCAAAAAACCAGATGACGGAAAAACATTTCTCTCACACACTAGTAATAGTAATTGCATTTTACTTTCAGCAACTTGTTTATTACATACTTCGATGCATATATATTCACCTGTTTATAAATTACATGCATATTAAGATGGGGAATTGACTAAAAATAGCTATGGAATGGAAAATCTTAGGGCATGTTCAGGACCTCTCAAAAAAGTTATTGATTTACGAGTGCTCGTATTACCAGCACTTTTTGAAAAATCATTTTTTTACTTAAATTCTTTGGATCGAAACGCGAGTCGCGGACAGTTTAGCGTATTAATGTGATACTGGAGAGGTTAAGCTACCGTATAAAATCCAAAACGCAACTTAAACGTTTCAATCGGCCCTATACAAATACATGTAGAGTTCACACATAAATAGCCGTTCAGCTCTAGTGTTTGTTTAGACTACACCATAGCTTGTAATGATTACATAGTATCCCATTGATGAAGTTCAATAGCTGGTTTTCTAATACATATTTTAAACGAGCTCGTTTCGTAAGATTATTGGAGTTAAATCATGCGTAACATACATCATCTTCTTCAGAAAGAATTATACTTTGCATCGAAATCAAAATTCCAAGGATAGTATTCAACAGACATGAGTATAATGATTCCCGTTGATAGCAACATGAAAATTTAAAATCTCCCGTTCTAAACACGCAACTTTGAAGTTGAACGGGTATCTGAGGTAGACTAAAGCGATACAATCCTATGTTGATTCAATGTACTTTGCGTTTACGTATACGTTTTGAAAAACCGTATTTGCTTAACCTCTCCATTGAAAACATTGTATGTGCAGAGTCAAAGTCCGATTACCTTGTAATACGGCTTGTATAAAAGTGTATGCACTATACTATATGGTCTATATCCAAAAGAAAGTAAATAGAACCAGCTTATATTCTTATTCAATGAAAACAACGAGATGGTATGATCTTCAAGTAATTTCTGAAATAAAACCCTAAGTTCCCACAATCCTAACTCAGCCATTGTACCCTCGTCCACCTCGAGTTTTGCACCAAACGTGGTCTTTTATCTGTATCTATAACTACGATTACAGACCAATTCATTCGAACCCCTGTCCATATAAGGGTTAAGTCATGTCCACATACATTTTATTTATGTTCATAATTGTACTGTATAAAACACTCGACAAAAACTAGGACTGTCATTTTCATGGAACTCTCTAATGTATAAAGTCAGTGCTAGGTTTTCACGCGGTAGTATCTCTTCGGGACGTATCGAAACCACTCCGTCCCGAAAAACCGTTAATTTGAATTTAAAACCTACCCCAGTGTTTGAAAATCAAGGATTGTGAGTCTCACACTTCACCGTTTTTCTTCAAACTTATTCCGTACAATGCTTCACAGAAATACCTTTCAGTCGATACATTGTTTTCGTGTACAAAGTACCTCGTTTTAGCGGCGTTTTGGTCCCCAGCTGTGAGATAAAGCAAATTTTCATAACTTTCAACTGTAAGTCAAGTTATCTCGCCAGTCTTTTACCCATTCTCGCCCATACTTTCAGAATGGACTCCCATTACAACCTTCTATCGCTACGTCTTGATTTTTGGGCATCAAACGCAGCAGTTTCTAAATCATCCACACATCTCTTCAAATTTGACCAATACGTCCCGTCATCTTCCACTACGCCCCGCCGAGTCTATCACTATACACGTAGAGTTGCATTCTAAAACAATTTGTCCATCGATGTGTCCGTTTGTAGGTTGCCATTGTCGATTCTAAATACCAATCGGATTGTGTTTTAAGATTTACCCATTCTTGTCCATTTTCAATATACCTATAATAGGGTGGTCCAAAATCGGCGGGGCGTAGTGGAAGGTGACGGGACGTATTAGTCAAAATTTAAGAGATGTGTGGATGATTTAGAAACTGCTGCGTTTGATGCCCAAAAATCAAAACGTAGCGATGGAAGGTTGTAATGGGAGTCCATTCTGAAATTATGAGCGAGAATGGGTAAAAGACTGGCGAGATAACTTGACTTACAGTTGATAGTTATGAAAATTTGCTTTATCTCACAGCTGGGGACCAAAACGCCGCTAAAACGAGGTACTTTGTACACGAAAACAATGTATCGACTGAAAGTTATTTCTGTGAAGCTTTGTACGGAACAACTTTGAAGAAAAACTGTGAAGTGTGAGACTCACAATCCTTGATTTTCAAACACTGGGGTAGGTTTTAAATTCAAATTAACGGTTTTTCGGGACGGAGTGGTTTCGATACGTCCCGAAGAGATACTACCGCGTGGTTTTGTAAATGAAAATGGTTTTAAAGTAACTGACTATATTATTCCTTTCCAAACATATTCGGGTTACAATTCACTGTGTGAACACAGGGCCATGGGTCCTTTAATATTTATTCTACTTTTCATTATTAATAAATTGCTTACTATACTATATAGATGGCATCCTAAAGATACAGATCCAATCATCACACAAAGATTCATTTGAATATGTTTTTCTACGTTACTGGTCTCGTGACAAAACCGAATACTTTAATGCATTATAACAGGTCATGTAGTTGTACATCGATGCGCTGAAAAACCGAATATAGATGATTCACGACCAATAAGGAGGAGACATCCAAGTGCACCGTCCGTGGTATTTTGCACTCAAAAATTGTTTGATAAATGAAATATATAATGTACATGAATCAAATGTACGTGTTTGGGTAAAAACAGATAAATTTATTATATGTTTCGAAATGTTTTGATATAATGGAAGGTCGAATCTGTACCTAACAATATAAAGTGTGAAAATCGAATAAAAATAAAACTCTGCACTGAAAATATACTGTACAGTGCTCAACCAAGTCAACTCAAGGGATCGTTTCAAAAGTGGTATAAATGTAAACAATGGAAGAAAATGAAGGTGGAAACATTTTAAAAGACTGCAATCTCGATGTACATTAGATGAGTTCAAGAGACTAATAAACTTATTGATTAATTATTTATCAACTTAATAATTCGATTTTGCTGAATGCCAGATGCATACCCGGAGTAAAATGAAGTATAGCTTGCGACTCTTCATGTCAACACAGCGCATGGTAATATTGGTAAAGACCTTCTAAAACCAGCAAACATTCTTGACCTACAAGAGACCAATAGACCAATTATCAGCCAGTGATCGCTCAACCAGTCAGCACACACCTGACGTATCCATTGTCCCCCCACGCGAGCTAGGAAAACAGAAGGTACGAAAAGCACTCCTCCCTAAAGAAACGTGACGTGACAATGTTAAACGTAAAGTCATAAACGCCCCCCCCCCCCATAGAACCTCAGTCAGAAAAGAAGAACAAAAGTTACATTATCACCAGAAGCTAGTAAGGATATTTTGAAACACCCGTAATTTCTAACATTTTTATGAAAGCATAATATATTACGATTGGAAATGTCCGTGGACTTCCAAATAAACTCATTTTCCATTTCTTCGAAACAATGAAGGTTAACAAAGTAGCTTTAGAGCAAGAAAATTATAGACAAATGTATTGCTCATTGGAACAATCAGTAGAACCGATATGGTGGCTAATGTTAACAAATTAGGTAAACTTCGCTAGCAGTAAAAATACAGTCGTAAAATGCCCTTTCTCGTTTTGCCCTTTATACTCTTGTCTATTACAACTTACCATTACCAATTAAAAATAAAGCAGAAGCATAAATTACATTCAAGTAGGGAACGCAACAAGTTCTTTGAAATCGAAACACTCAACCAAACTACTTCATTTGATATAACAACACATATAAAATTTGATCTAGCATTTTAAAAACGTCAATATCCTGCTCTAAACAAACTTATATACTACATTTTATCAAGCAAGTAATTCAGATAAAAACTTAGAAGTTGATAATTACATCCATATGCATTCTAAGATCGGTGGAAGCGCCCGGTGCATTTTTGATGTCTGGGTCTTAAAATGATCATTTCAGCAGCTTTTATCATTTTTATTACTTTTCCAATATTAACAGACAGGTAAGTCAATATTTCTATGTGCAACTTCTTTTTATGCTTCGTTATGTTTTAAACGATTTAGTGAAAGCTAAGAAAGATTATATAATAATTGCTATATCCAATACTTATCAAAGATCGCAACATACAAATTCGTACATCACAACATTCTAGTATAAAAAATATATCAGAGAAGCACTTCAGATGGATAGCGAAAGGAATAACATTTTTGACTAAATTGTTTTACTTAAAATTCTTAAGCCTCACTTAGGTAGCAAAACAATAGAATAAGCTCTAGCTTTTTCTATTGTTTTTAAAAATTGGACATTTGGCAAGCTATCAAAAACCCAATGTGGCAAACAGACGATTAACAGTTTTTGATAGTTCCACAATTTAAAAATATACAAATGTACATGTACATGTACTCTTCCATATTTCACTGTACATTCTTTAAAATAAAACAATAGTATAGTTTCCATATAGCTTTTGAAATCTCGCTAAATCTCGTTTTTCGTGAGATTTTAAGAGATTTGCATATTAAACTTCTAATAACTAACATTACCTTCTTTTAAATGGCATATTTGAATTCAGTGAAATGTTTTCTCCTATAATAGCTTTGATTTACACAGTTATGGAAATTGAATAATTTTCTATGACAATTAAAAAAAACTTGGGCCAAATGTCCATAGATGCAATGCTAAAATTCTTTAAAACATTTTGCATGTTTAATCACAACATGTACATAAATAGGGTCATCATGTGCTATAGCATTCAAGTTTTATACAGATTCAACTAACACTCTTTGATAAATCATGAAATTAAGCCATTTTTCCAAGATTTTAGCATGTAAGTGAATAGAACTCTAGCCCGAGTTTAAAGCTGAATAAAAGATGGCAGCACTAGGTTTCATTGCTTTTTCTGCTATTTAGAAACTATCCTATTTAACAATGACTGGGTCGTCGCATTATAGCCGGATGATAGTTGCGTGAGTACCTTACGATTGTCGCTCTACACCAGTCTAGACACCTGGCGGTCTAAGGGACACCTAAAAAGATATGAAATTGTACAAAACAAGATGATCATACGATTACCGTACGATAGCCTGCCGGGGTGATTCTAATGAGTTTGGGTTACAGTGTTGTCACATATGGATTTTAAGTTGCTATAATTTGTGTTTTAATTTCCAGTGCTTTCTGTTCGAGACGTAAAAGTGTGTCGTACCAAACAAAATATTACACAGGTTGCGGTTTTCTCGGCTGGTCAAGATGCAGTAGGTATGTCAGCCGAACTTAACACAACACGTATATGTATAAATGCTGACAATCCGTGACGAGCTTTTAATTACGACTAACTTTTTAAATACAACTGTAACAACTCAGTAAAAACTACATTTTCGAAAGTGCAAACTATTTTGTTCCTAATCTCGTTTGATCCGTTTGATGTGTAAATAATATAATATAGCTATTAACCAATAAACAGGCTATATCATAAGAAGGCATCGATTCAGAAATATGATATTTTATGTTAAGATTGATATGACCAAGTTATACCTTTCCTAGATGGCGCACTACATACAAGTACAAAACCGAATACTATTGCTGTAAAGGCTACTATGGAGGCAGCTGCAGCTACCTGCAAACGTGAGTATCCATATTTATCATTAAGGAGTTGAAGATAAACGGAAAAATATACGTACATGTATACCTTTTCCCATCTGCATGTTTGTTACTTACACGTATGGGTTATGTTTTTTTGTAAAAAGTTTAGGATAAACGTAAAGGCTACGTAAACATACGTGACATCCTAATTACAAAATAACATCTGTGTTGCCTAGTAAGCACATGAACATTTGATTATGCAATACCAGGTCTTTTTCTGTGGTTTAAGGGGGAGGGGGACGTGGTGTAGCTACTGTTTATTTATAGTGTGTGCCAAAAGTCCAGAAAATCACAAAAACCTATGTTGTGGTAGCTTACTATGAAGTGACCCATTATCATTATAGATTGGTCCATCAGCTATTCATTTTTACTTGTCTGCACTCAAAAAGGTGACACGAATGGGCTAAACGGCTTGCCACAAGGTGCAACCATCAAAAAGATGAGTTTGAAAAAAATTATTTTTTTCAAATAATACCAATGAGTATACAATATAGGAGGCAAATTTGATATTGATAAGTATGATAGTCCATTTGCGTGTGGCCATTTTTATAAAAAACAATAATTGTGAAGAATTATATATTTCTGACCTGAAAATGCCATCTTGATTCAAAAGTCATGGTTGTTAATGATAATATTCCTATTTCACCTATTCAATGTTTTCAAAATATTTTAATTACCATTATATTCATTTTTGGCAAAGTAAATAAATATAGGGCTCACACAAGGATCAACTTTATTTGCAGTCTTTTCATATTTAGTGATGTTTTGAAAAAATATAAGGTTAAACACAATTTTATTTGTTAAATGTTTAACAAAATAAACATAGTGTGTTTATTTCATTCTTTTGACTGAAAATCGCAATTCATGGCTCTTCCTCTTAGAACGGCAGGGGATATACAAGTACAAAAACAGTCTTAAAAAAAGTTGATCCTTGTGTAAGCCCTACACTTATTTACTTTGCCAGAAACTGATATAATAGTTATTCGGTGGTATGAAAATCATTTTAAAGGTAAAATAGGAAGAATGTCATTGAACTTGGAATAAAAAGCATTATATGGTTAGAAATACCCAATTTTTACCATAATTAATATTACAATTAATAATACAACCATACCCTCATGGACTATCTTTACATTTCAATAACCAATGTGCATTCTATTTTGCATGTTTTACTGCAATTATTTGAATTTGGGAAACACATCGGCTTACTGATCCAATTCAGAACTACTAGAGAAAGTAACTCTCGTGAAAAACTTCGTCAACGTGACAGTTGATTACTGATTGCAGTCATTAAACTAATGACCTCACATTTGGATGTCCTCTCTTCTGATATGATTTTACAATTTACTTCAAATTGGCAAAGTACCAGATAAAGTATGGCAAGTAATATCTGACGGTCATATATTTTACCATGACTACTTTCTCAATATAAATATGACATTTCTCAAAACACAATATGGTATCTTTCAAGAAAATTCGATTCTCAATGATAATAAAAATATCATTCGAACAATCTAAAAAACTATGAATAGGAAACCCATCTCAACATTTTTTGAACCTATTTACTCAACAGAGGTTCGTCTTTTTTATTTGAATTGCATGAAAATATTATTCAACAAGTGGTCTAAAACCTTTTCATTAGTAGAATTGTAATGAAAGTCTAGTTTTCAATTTTCAATGACCAAAATTATGCTGAAAACAATGGATAGTTTGAGTTTTTCCAATGGAAAATAACATGGAATTTGTGGTTTTTAACTTTATCACATTTCAATACCCGTCCCCTTTTCAGAATTTGTTAATTCATTAGCGTAGAAGAACTTTTGATATATTCAAATTAAGAAAAAATACTTTAGAAAATAAGCCTAATATTTTTCAAAAAGTGACAAGGTGGGGATGTTATCAAAAATATTTCAGATATATTTCATATATTTATATTTTCAATTTCAATTTATTTATACATTCAAGCATTATGTTTACAATTATTAATAATAACAGGTGGCACCACAGGTGATACTTATACCCGTACATTGCGTAGTAAAATCATGTAGTGTATCATTAAGTTGTCAAGGAATCAAACCAGAATGAAATCATAAAAAATAAATTGAAAATAAAGGTTGAGGGGGATTCATGATGTTTTTTCTTTTCAAGAGAAGAAGTTGGATGATATCATTTTTATCACGGGGACTTTACATAAGAAAAATCATATTGTTATCACAAAAACACATTCAGTCCCAAAACGCCAAATACTAATTAGATATTGAGCTATGACCTTGAAATGATCTTGGTCCATAAACACTGGACATGGATCTCTGGTCACTTTATCATTGGTCATTAAATAAGACTGTAGCCCCACAGTAGCCAACTACCTAGATATTGACCTTTGACCTTGAAATGACCTTGACATTAGGTCACCTAATCATTGGTTGCCAAAGGTCAGAGTTCTCAATTGCCTCCAAATTGCTAGATATTGACCTTGGAAGTCACCCTATCATGAGTCGCTAGGGGCCACAGCAGATCCCAGGGCCTTAATACACCAAATACTTAGATACTGATATTTGGCCTTGGAATAACCTTGACCTCAGGTCACACATTCATGATTCCCAAAGGGTAACCTCAGCCCAAAAACGCCAAATACTTAGATATTGATGACCTTGAAATGATCTTGACCTATAGACCTTGACCTTGACAACAGGTCACCTAATAATCGGTTGTCAAAGGTCAGAATTATTCTCAATTGCCTTAAAACATCAAATTGCTAGATATTGACCTTGAAATTACCTACACCCATTCAGTTGATCTTTACCTCAGGTCACATAATCATTGGTTGTGAAGGGTCACACCATCGGCAACATGTCTTAGAATGCCAACTACCCTAGATATTGATATTTTAAACTTGAAATGACCCTGACTTTTGACCTATTTTGAATACACATTTTATGAACAAATCATACGTAGTTGAAAACTTATCTTTTTGAAATGAAATTGCTGCTAATGTTTCAAAACTAAGGTATCTGCATTGCAAAAGTAATATCTAAATTGAATAAACCAAAAGAGATAGACTTGAATTATTTAATTTTCCATCAGATTTAGAAAAATTATAACTCTTAAGTAAATGTTGCAATGAATGCTCACACATATCTTGTCGTATATCAATCTAGTGCAACTGCTACAGGTATCACTCTGACACGTATCTGTGAAGTGAACAAATCAAACTTCTTTGATGTTGATGTAATGCAAATTGGTATCTTTTAATATGATGTCCGTAAGATAAACCATCAATACTCATCACTGTCACACCCATTACTACAAGATGATGTCTCTTAGATCACTGTCTGCAAGCTATAAACTAAAAAGAATCAACTTCACTATCTGCTGCATCACTATAATATAGAGGGTTGTCCTGGAAGTAATGCACTATATGCTCGTAATACTTTTTTTATTCAAAATCAAAAGTCAATGATACTATTCCTATTTTACCTATCAAATGATTTTTATATATCCGAATAACCATTATATAGGTTTTTGGCAAAGTAAATCATTGTAGGCCTCACACAAGGATCAACTTTTTGAAGACTTTTTCGTACTGGTGTAGACTCTCCTGCTTGCAAAGCAAGGGCGGTGAATTGAGATTTTTCAGTCGAAACAAGAAAACAAAACATATAACTATTTTTTCTTCAACAAATAAAATATAAAATTGAGTTTACCTTCGTATTTTTTCAAAATATCACTTAAAATAAAAATGCTGTGAACAAAGTTGATCCTTGTGTGAGCCCCATAATTATTTACTTTGTCAAAAACTAATGAAATGGTTATTGGTATATTTAAAAGACATTGACTATATAAAATAGGAATAATATCCTTGACAACAGTAACTTTTTAATTGAAAATGCATTTTTAGGTCATAAATATCCAATTTTTCACCATAATTGTTTTTCATAAAATTACCACAACCGGATGGACTATCATTACACATCAATATCAAATTTGCATCCTATTTTGTATACTTACAAGTATTATTTAAAAAAATGTATATTTTTCAAACTCATCTTTTTGACGGTCGCACCTTGGTGCAAGCCGTTTAGCCCTTTCGTGTCACTATTTTGAATGCAGACAAGTAAAAATGAATAGATAATAGATCAATCTAAAATGACTATGGGTCAATTCATAGTAAGCTACCACAACATTAGTTCAACGTCGTTAAACTCAATAACGGCGTTCTTTATTATTAGGAATTTTTTGGGGCCGTTATTGAGTTTAACCTCCTTACTATTCTTTCCTTTGATGCAAGTTCTGAATCCATCGAAACCATTTTTCCGCGATAACGTGCAACTGATACTTGACAATAATATAAAAACACATAACATCAAGCGATTTAACACAATATTTTTGTGTTAAATGTTCATTTATACGAGTAAAATGAGGCTACACTTACCAATCTCTAAAGTGACATTCCGCATGTCCGTCATTGTGTCTGTTCGTCTGAGTGTCCCGGATCGTAAAATTAAACTACCAGCGAAACGAAATTGTTGTCAAATAGATTGATAATTATTATCGCGATTACTCGGGATAAAAAGATCAATTTTGAGGATAACAGGTATCTTTGATTAATTTATATAGCGCGTGTATACACGCAAAACAGTTATTAATTGCAAACCCACTGTTCGTTAATGCAGTGCCGTGATGACGGTTAATTCCTGAAACGATTTGCAATTTCGATGTTACCGAAACTGACCGACATTTTCGTCATTTCCAAACCTGTCTCCAATATTTTCGTAATTATGCATCAATAGGGTCTAAGGGGGATACGGGACGGGGTGTATGTGTTTATAAGGTATGTATGCATGTTTGAATCACATTCTTTGTGTAATATTGCCATGTCTTCAGGGTTTAATTTGTTCCGCTTGTCGAAGCCTGCTGAACGATTAAATTAACGCATCAAAGGCAAAATGGTCATGGAGGTTAGACCTAGCCGGGCCATAACACATGTCAGATAAGAAACGAGGCCCGGGCTAGGTCTAATGTTGTTGGACTACCACAACATAGGTTTAGCCTAACTAAGCCACTTAGAAAGCAATTTGGCACACACTATTATGGTCTATTGCTAATGCCTTGGTCACATTTGCTCCGATTTTCACTACGGCGCCCGGCCGATTGAGTATTTTATTCGAAATTGAATACAATATTGAACAAAACACTCAATCGGCCGGGCGCCGGCCGATGGATCGGAGCATATGTGACCAAGGCATAATAGCGAGCATGGCATAAGCGAAGAGAGTAACAAGATAGTAAAACCAAATAATAACTACGAGAAAAATTAATATCATATTAACAATAAGCAAAACTGAGGAAAAGTTGTAATTAAATTTTGAGAAATGGTTGTTGTCATAATTATGAATCTAAATGAATTATGTTAAAAATGACCGAATTAATAGTGCAGCTTTGCTATTTTAGTGGCTGGTGCAATGACCCTTATGAACGAGATGCGAAGTGCTGCACGGGATACATTCTGATTGGGAGTTCTTGCAAAGGTAACAAACATACTGATTTATAATACATCATCACCTAGGCAATCGGAGCTTGTCGTCGAAACAAGGAAGATTATCAAGTTATCTGAAGTCATTATTACCCAATATTGACAAACATAAAACATTATTTATCCCTAATATCTGCAAGGGGGGGGGGGGGGGGTCAATCCGAGACCGAACTATGATAGTTGGAACTCGATGCCAACCAAAAAACTTGAAATTCATAAATTGTTGATTGTTACCTTGTTTCTCATACTCTAGGAAATACAAAAAGATGATGAGTGCTCTGCTTGATATAATCATTAAGCATATTGAATTATCTTTCCAATATGCTTTATTTCGTAAAATCGAGCCACTATTGCCGATGTTATAAATTATGAAGGTAAACAACAGTTTATCGCCAAATATTCGCAAATCGCGTTTTCTTCACGAATTTTAGAGAAAAACGATTTTTTATACTACTACTAGATGAATATCTTCGATTTTATTGTATATTTCTGTATGTCTAAACAAACTCTTGTAATAGAACTATGATGATATCATTTTCCAAATTTTAGATATAATTTTTTATTCTCCCCTACCCAAGATTGTTTTAATTTCACTATTTCGATGTTTGTGCCGTTGCTAGGTGGTTGCTAGGCCACATCATGGACCGAAATTATGTTGGAATAATATAATGCCATCCATCCATACATCTGCATCCTAACACCCCAGTCACATTTGTCGTGCGGCAGCCGTGTGCCGACCGCAAATCAATTAAATCAGTGAATTTCTGTAGCGAGCGTAGGAAAACTACGGTCGCCTTGCGGTCTCCGCACGGTGTATGCATATTTTTACAGGCCACTGGGTAGGTGTAGAAATTTTAACTCGGAGTTATAATATTTCTTTTCATTTTTGTGGTCACCGTAGAAATCAACAAGTCGTAGGCAGATCGCAGAAAGGTTCCACGGCGGACGCACGTCGGTCTTAAGGTCGACTTACGTCTGCCGTAGGGTTTTGATGCGTAATGTACCGTTACAGGTTTTAGGTCGCAAGGCGAGCGTAGTTTTCTTACGCTCGCCGCAGAAATACACTGATTTAATAGATCTGCGGTCGATGTACGGCCGCCGTACGACAAATGTGACTGGGGTGTTAATAATACTTTTTTCATTATTTCATTTTATTTACATCAGGACAATTTATAAATGTTATTCATAGTGCTAAGATGTAATATCAAATGAAAAGTGATCTTGAAACATTGACAAATAATGATTCAATCTTGTTGAGCCAGTTGATTTCTACGGGGACCTCAGAAATGAACAAATATTATAACTCCGAGTTATAATTTCTACGGCGACCCTGCGGCCTGTAAAAGACTGGATACGCCGTACGGAGGCCTCAAGGCGAGCGTAGTCTTATTACGCTCGCCACAGAAATACACTGATTTAATTGATCTGCGGTCGACGCACACCCTCCGATGTTGTACTGTCTGTCGAAAACATCGTAATGCAACAAGCTAAGGTTTAATTGTACAGCATTCTATATTTTATAAAAAATCATATTTCTCATCTGCTGACATTGCAGACATTGATGAATGTTTTAATGACAACGGCGGATGCAGCCACTCGTGTACCAATACAGCGGGATCGTTTGTTTGTGGATGTAACCATGGGTATCAACTGTCTTCCGACAGAAGAATGTGTGAGGGTAAGAACAAACTTATTGAAATAGCGGGTTGTCAAGTATATGTTGTTATCGAGTGATCCACAGAGGCCTTATGTCAAGCACTACACCGCACCTAAGCAGGTCTATCCTTCACATTCTTTTGTCTTTGCCTACCGTAAAATTGCGATTTCGCAACTTGTGAAAGTACAACTTATAACGTATACTTATACTTATAGGTAAACGTACAAGGTGTTTCATAATGTGAGCTTTTCGTCAGGAAAGATCTTCTCGGACTGTAATAAATACAGGTCAAAGGGATGCCATTTGTACTTTCTTGAATTGTAGCATGTTTCGTTGATCCAAATGTATTTGTCTAGAATAAAATAGGCTCATATATAGTACATATGTTATAGACCCATCTCTTCTCAAATTGACTTTTTGGAGATGCTCGTTATGAAACTACTGAATGGGTCGTTTCCAGGAATTGCTAGAACCTACTGGTTTGATTGGTGTTTCAAATTGATGTTTAAAGTATTTGATTGGATACTGTTCCCACTCAGCCAATTAATTTTTAAAAATGCTTGCGGTCAATTGTTCCACACACATGTAGGCAAATCTTTATACGGAGATCCAACTGTATACGTTATCATCTACGTTAATATACCGTTTTGTAAGTTCATTGAACTTATACTGATCATGAAAACATTGAAATAATCAACTTGCTTATGTAATGACTCAGTTAAAGAAATAGACTACCTTTAAAGGATCGTGTTTATAATACACTACAACTACAAGGACACGGAAGCAAACATTTAATTATAATGTGCATAATCTACACGTGCAGATGACAGTGCATTCATAGTCTCTAGTTGATGGAGCTTTTCTATAACGGAATTAGTTATGTTCCATTAAGTACAATTTAAAATTGATTTTAGTAAATATAATAGTTCGACATGACCCTTTAAACTATACGTATACGTATAAGTTGTACTTTCACTTATGTGCGAAATCTCTCTAATAACTCGTTAGAGATTACTTAGAAATAATATCATCATAATATAGACCTCAGATCAGGTATTTTATCGAGTTAATAATACCTTAGGGCTAGGCACAAAAGCTTTCGAACTCCTCACTCCCTTCGGCCATTCGCACAGGAAAAGTTTGTGCCTTACCCTGTTGTTTTTATTCGTCGATATAATACCTGCTCTTCGGTTTATATTTCTTAACTCTAGTTGATGTATTATATCATAAGGTTAATGATATAAAGCTAGTCGTTAACAAAGTCACTTTTAGTACCGTCAATTCAAAGTACAAGTATTGCTCATAATGTTTTATGTAAACTTGTTTGAAATTAATTGACGTTGTTTAAATACACAAGAAGATATATTACTGAACAATATATTCAAAACCAATTATAACCGTCGTGTATCTTTTTCTTGTCTTCTAAACGCAAACATTAGAGGAATAGCCAAAGGCAACGATATCATACCATGGGGATTTGTTTTCAGTTTTGTTAGTTTCCTATACTAATTGTTTTTCTCCTGATTCAACAATCAACTAACTGTAGCCCGGTTTAGTGTCCAGGGTTGTTCGAGCATGGGAAGTAAAGAAAACTTTCATTTTTATTCGTTTTTAGATCTTTCACAGTATTTAGCCTACTTTATTACAAAAGGTAATATTCCCGTTAAGGGTTATAATATTCCATTTTGGTGTATTTCTTTGAGCGAAGAGAGGGAGGGGGGGGGGGTAGTATAACCCCTTGCTCGTCTGACGTTAGCAAATGACACTGATCATACTTGACTTATTGGTCATCAAATATGGTGAACTTTAGACAAAATATACGTCTTTAAGAATGATATTGGAGTAAATTTCAAACTTTGTCTTATGATAGATAAAAATGAGTGCTCCATTGAAAATGGCGGATGTGATCAAATTTGTGCTAACACAGCCGGCTCATACTACTGCAGGTGTAACAACGGTTACTATTTACACTCTAACAAAGTATCATGTGTAGGTAAGTAACCAACGGATATACATCTAACTAGCCGTAGATTAAGATTGAGTAAAAATGTATCGATAGAATTGAATTATCAAATCATTCGTTTGGTGATATTGTTTGGTTAAACAACAATTTAAATGGAAAGAACAAGTCCACTTCTATCAGTCTATGAGAGTAACGAGTTGAATGACAAAAGAAATTTGTTAAAGAATATATGACAATTAGAAGTGCTATAAAAATGGCAATAAAAGTATACCAAAATAATGCTCAATGCCCTTACCCTCTGTAAAGAAAAGGGTCATGCGATGGTCCTTTGTCAGTCATAAAATTTTCAAATTTTTGTATAATATTACTTAACTTGATTAATTCCTGTATTTAGAATAACTGGTGGAAATTTTAGAAATTAGATAAAAATTTGAAAAAGTTAGACTGTTAGAAACGGTTAAAAACATTGTCTTGATATAGTCCTGAGTAAGTTAGTGATTTGGTTTTCTGAATAAAAAGTCATTTTCTCCTTCCCTACCCCATTGGAGTGCCATCTAGCGTTTGGGAAGTGAATCGAGACTAAATATTTATAAGGTAGGTCCTAATTTATCTGAAACCATGTCAGAGTTCAGTGGGAAATCTCATTTTAAGCTGGCGGCGGAGTGATTTTGACGGTGATTTTACCAGAATTCTCTGAGAAATCTGACGATAGAGGGGGTTTGTGTCTTCAAGTTTATTTATTTCAAAAATTCGGTGGACAACCCATGGTAAGTTTGTTATAGCAGGCTAGGCGAGTCTTTCCCGAACAATGTGGTATGTTGCACTAGGCTTGGATACTAATCGTTGATAAGATACAGGGTAAAGTGTTATAATGGCTACCTATAGGAAACTCTACTGGAGTCTCCAACCTCTCGATCACAAACTCACTTATGTGACCTTTTCCTTTAAATTACGTCATAAATTACAATTTGCTATTATACAGTGTAATACATTTTCCTATAAGCCCAGGACATCATTCTTTATATATTATATTCTTCCTGACAGGTTTGAAATAAAAATTGATACACTGACAAAAAATTATGGAAGTGCCAAAACACGTCTGAAACATGATTTTTAGACAATCTTACGCCTTAAATAGCAGTGAAATTAGGGACAGGATGTAACAGTTATGCTCAATAAACACATTTATCGGGTGTCTCAAAAAATGTACCCAAAAGTATATCAAGAGCACAGATAAACCAATCAATATTTTTAGAATTTCTTTGCATAGTCATGTAGCCAAAACATGAAATTTTTCTCCTAAATACACCATTTTTATTTCAGTCTTGTCTTTTTGATGCTTTAACCATTTACCTTTTATACCACATTATCGATGTAACCTCATATTCCGATGACAGCCTGTATCCTTACTGCTACATTGTTCATCACATTTGATAATAATTCCGGTGGAATGTTTTGGATTTCTCTTTGGATGTTGCCCTTAATGTGTTCTAGGTCTTTTTGCTTGGAATGAGCATTAAAAGACTCCTTCAGATAGCCACAGAGAAAGATGTTTGAGGATGACGATGGCAGAACAAACACGGATAATCAGGTCAATTATCGGCAAATGATTCAGGAGTTACCTTCCAGAGTTATGTAGGCTATTCTGGAGACCAAATGATATCCAAATGAAAACACAGTGGTCTCAAATTGATCCACACAACAAAAGCTATACTAGAATCCCAGCCAATGCAGTTTCTTGAACCTCTGACCTCTGTGTATAAGGGGGCTATGAGACATTGTGAGGGCCTCCCTATTGACCATATTTGACGGCCCATACTTTTTTCTCTGAGGCTATTTGAAGGACCATTTTTATGCTAAACCCAGGCTTAGAGACCCATAACAACTTAAGACCAGCATCCAAACAGAAATCAAAACATTCCACCAGAAATATCAAATGTGATGAACAATGTAGTAGTAAGGATGCAGACTGTCATCGAAATATGAGGTAACATTGAATATGTGGTGTAAAAGGTAATAGTTAAAGTATCAAAAAGGCAAACCTGAAGTAAAAACTGTGCATGGGGGAAAAAACTTTCATCTTTTATCTACACGACCATGCAAAAAATGTCTGAAAATATTGATTGGTTTGTCTGTGGTGTTGATATACTTTTGGGTACATTTTTTTGAGACACCCTATATATATCACATCTGACATAAATGGTATGCATAAGCTAAGTATAGGATGTATAACATATTTATGGGTCATTGAGAAAGATTGAAGGTTTTAATTATCTTACAATTTCAAAATTGTAATATATTTTACCCCTACCCCTAATTTTGAACTGAGAAGATACCTCTTGATCTGAAGGATATTACCTCAAATTCTATCAAAAAATGGTTATAATTAATCATCAGATTCATTCTATAACTGATATTTTTCACGAAGTTTTATTGGATTGAAGACTTTTTAAAATGGTGTATTTCTCTAAATGTTACTAACAATTTAGCTTCATGTCCCAGAAGATCCCCTTCTTGAGCACACAACTGGGTTTAGGATTTCTCAAATTTAAGCCGTCAATATATGCTAAAAGGTCACACTCACGATTTTGGGAGTTGTTTATTCAATACTTTCTAGCTTTTTACCATATATCAAAGAAATTCTTTGAAATTTTCTTCATTTGGTCAAAGTATTCACACATTATACCTCTGAAACTTTGGTATGATAATGACGAAAAATAAAAAAGATATGATTGGTAAAGGACAATGCACCTTTTTTCTTTACATAGGGTATATCTTTTCCATAGATCGAGTTTGTAATACATGAAAATGAATTTCTGCGGCGAACTTAGGAAAACAACGGTCGCCCTGTGGTCTCCTTACGGCGCATTCATTTTTTACAGGCCGCATGATATCCGTAGAAATTATAACTCGGAGTTTTAACCATAACATCTGATTACTAGGTAAATAAAATGGCGTCTGTTCAACTTAATATTTTACAGATACATAGGCATGCTAATGAGAACAACTGATTAGGTTTGGGCATGCTAGGAAAATTACCTTGCAGCCATTTTACCCTTTAATAGAGCGATATCTAACAATATAATATGTGTCTTGTTATTTTCTAGATAGAAATGAGTGCTCAATTAAAAATGGCGAATGTGATCAAATTTGTGCTAACACAGCTGGTTCATACTACTGCAGGTGTAACAACGGTTACTATTTACACTCTAATAAAGTATCATGTGTAGGTAAGTAACTAACGGAACTGCATGTATTAACTGGTTGTAGATTTTATTGCTAACTGTAGCGTGTAGGAATACTGCTCCACACATATAGCTTGATACTATGGCATTATCACAATGTTGGAATGAGATACTACGAAAAGTGGCATTTTCGAGCACTGATTTTCGATATACCGCATTCCACATCGTGTAATAATGCGAATATCATAGGAAAACAAACTTTAGTCTTCACATCACATTTTTTAGAATCATAGTAGTTACAATCTTTTAGTAGATGTAAGGGAAAGGACAACTTCATCTCCAATATTAATAGTTCCAAAATGATGAAGTACTCCAAAAATAGAGAGTCGCAGCCTGTGATCTTGTGTTGACCGTACCATCTTCACTTGACTAAATTATGTATACTCTGAGATTCTGGCAAACTGAACATGAAAAGGAAGCGCGAATGTAATGTATTGCATTATATTGTCATCGTCATCGTCTTAGACGAATTGTTTTTATTTGAAAGATAAAAATGAGTGTTCTACTGGGAATAGCAGATGTGAT
The DNA here is from genome assembly GCA_903813345.2 of Owenia fusiformis. Taxonomy (NCBI): domain Eukaryota; kingdom Metazoa; phylum Annelida; class Polychaeta; order Sabellida; family Oweniidae; genus Owenia; species Owenia fusiformis. The sequence goes on from CAIIXF020000004.1 coordinate 20,340,975, forward strand.
CAAATTTGTGTTAACACAGCCGGCTCATACTATTGCAAGTGTAACAGTGGTTACAATCTACACACTAACAAAGTAACATGTATCGGTAAGTAAACCATGTTTTCTTTGTGCTAAATTGAATTGATATATTGATGAATATGTATCTCATATCAGTTTGCAGATCTGCATATTCAGCCGGATTGAGCAGGAAGTATGTTGTTTTAGTTTCTAGGTTTATACAACGCATTAAGTCTTTACATTTCCTATTGTCAAATATTATTGAGTCAATGGACATGCTTACATATTTTATATTGATGCTTGTTTGACAAACCAAACAACAATGTTGAAATGTTGAAATAATTATCTTAAATTCACTTACACTTTAAACAGATGTAGATGAGTGCAGCCAATCCAATGGAGGCTGTAGCGGTAGTTGCACCAACACCGATGGCTCTTACTATTGTGGATGTAGCCCTGGATATGAGCTACATGCCAATCAACGGTTGTGTGTAGGTATGTATTGATACCAGAAAATGAAATAGCTGTAGTAGTAATAGTAGCGATAGCTGTACCAACACCGGTGGCTCTTACTATTGTGGATGTAGCCATGGATATGAACTACATGCCAATACATTTTGTAATGGTATGTATTTATATGTCATACGTATTTTCAGTATCAAAACCTATATCATATATATAATAGGATTTTATTAGTACTGATGCCCTTTTAGGGCCAAACGTACATCCAATATACAATTTTCAATAACAGTAAATATATATTTGACTTCAGGAAAGAGGAATCCCGTATCTTCTATCTTGAAAATTTAAAGCAACCCCATTCTGATTGTTAAATTAATACACGATTCTCCTCGACTTGACTTTTGTTTTTGTGCAATAAGGATGTTTGACAGAGGAATTTGTTGTCAAAACTAACATGAATATCAAAGACTTATAGACTTAGGTACACTGTTGCACAAGTGATCACCCACTCACCCACTCATTGTATATGCATAATATTGTATATGTTTTGTGAAATAAACATATTGAAATTGAAAATTGAAAAATTGAAAGTGAAATGTCCTCTAGTCATATCCTCTTTGGCTTATCTTTTGTGGGGATATCTAAAAGACAGGGTCTTTGCTTAAAATCGCCAAACTATTGTTCCACCCATGCAGGAATAAAAATTTGAACAGAGATCAGGAGAATTCCCCATGACATGTAAGGTCATTAAGCTTTCAAAAAATGTAAACGCCGTTTTGGACCACCCTTTATTTTGTTCACCTCGTTATGGGCAAATTTACGATAATTGATATTTTTTGAAATCAATTAATTCTGCTATTCTACCACATCTTGCGCCATGTGTATTGATATTAACGGCATTGTATGTGTGTTATTGTGATGTAAACACAACTGTTCACCATCACCGTGAGATATACATTTATATACTTAGATATGTGGTCATAATAAAAAAGGATTGGTATCCATATGGAGAACTGAATTCAACAATTTTTTTCTCTTAAATCAATCATTGAAAACATTCTGTAAAAAACACGGTATTTTATGCAGTGGTGACTGATTGACAACAATTTAATGCGAAAATTATTTAAAAGTGTTTTTGTGAACATTTTTTGTTTTTTTAGTACAATTGTTTTTGCTCATTTCTACCAATTCTTGAGAATGAAATAAAATGTCTTTCCGAAATAGCATATACAACATGTTTTTAGACCTCTCAATATTATAGTTATACAAAGGAATTTTTGGTTGATTTTAAAAATGTATTCAAAAAATTAAAACAAAATCTCCCCAAAATAGATAAAAATCAAGATAAACCTTTTATTTCATTAACAAGATAATTTTTTAAAATCAATCAAAATTTACTTTGTACAATTACAATATTGAGAGACCTAAATGATACCAAGAACAAAACAAGACAGTGTTTGGTGTGTTTTCTAAAACAATATAGATGAAAGTATATATGTATTTTTCAAATTATGTTGTTATCATGCATTCAAACGATGACCATTAAATTGACGTTGTGTTAAATTTTTAGATTTTTTTAATGACTGGTTTAAGGGAAACGTGTTTAAAATGTTCTCCATATTGATACCACTCCTTTGTTACATTTCAGATGAAGATGAATGCAGCGACAACAATGGTAGATGCTCTCAGAAATGTGTTAATGTACCAGGGTCCTATAGGTGTGAGTGTCACTCTGGATATGTATTGTCTGAGGATGGCAAAAAGTGTGCAGGTAAATATGCAATAAGCTTGAAACAATGGTGGATGCTCTCAGAGATGTGTCAATGTACCAGGGTCCTACAGGTGTGAGTGTCACTCTGCATACGTATTGTCTGAGGATGGCAAAAAGTGTGTAGGTATTTTAATTAAATAGATAATAAGATTTAAAAAGTTTCCATTTTCCTGCTTATAGAAATCCTTAAAGTGTGCGCCTGACCCGGCTACGTATAGCACAGAGTTTATACTGGCGGATTAGACTAGTTCATTTTTTATATGTGTGTGAAAGCTTTCTCTTATTTGCGTTTTTTCGTTTAGTACGGTTTTGTTATAATTGCCGAGGTCATATAACCGGGATAAAATAATGATTTTCGTTGACTGCCCACACACAAAACATACGTTGAGTGAACAGTGTTATTACAAACAACAGGCTTTAGAATACAAAGCGTAGTGTGATAATAAGCTGTACACTACACTACCACTGCTGCATGTCCATATTACTAATTTACTAGGGCTCCCAAAGAGTGGATAGGGAGGTTGTGTTTGTCACTTTTAAATTTTACATTTCAAAATTGTCATTTTACATGTCATAATTTGTTGGTTTCATTCGTTTAGCCAATCAAAACATTGTAAAACAATACATTGTCTGTTACGTACAATCAATTTTGTTCAGTTTTGATTAGTTGTCAGAATAAAGTTACGTTCATCTGAATCCATGTATCAAAACAAAAATCCTATTTTCACTTCAAAATACTTCAGTGAGATGAAGGCTCGGAATTGTCACATGCAATAACTTATTGTCGTATTCGTTATTTTATCTTCTCGATAGTAGCATTTAGTCGCACATTTGATGCCAGGTCACGTTGTCGCGTACCTCTTGGGGAACCCCACATTTATGTGTGTACTCATGGAAGTAAATTCCCCGGTGTAGCCGAGAGCCACAAACTTTTCAACAGGTTCGAAATGACCAATTTCTCTCATATACTCTAAATATTTTATTATTTAGCACCTACAAAGTATTGCTAATAACCATATGTAATTTCAATAAGGAAACTTATCTGGCTACATATAAATTCAATATCAACACTAGCTGTTCTCTCAACACGTCCTGGCTTACCTTGTGGTGACAAACCCTGGATTTTCGCTATTTATAGTTTATCAACACCTGGACGCATGCGCATTTTATAGTTTATCGGGCACTTTAAAAAAACTCACGTGTTCTCCTACTCTATATAATTTTCGTTTTGTCATTTTATATATGTATAAAAAAACTATAGTTTATTGGGAACATGGTTTCAAGTATCCAATGTTTACTGAGGCCAGTTACACTACATTTACTTTTTCCTGAAAAGGAACAAAATGTCATGTGGAAAGTTGACAGTTGATATGGTCTGTCACCTTGTACTTGACTGCAAGCATGTTGCAAACTCTTGGATGGTGTTGTTAATATACTCCCTATTCACTCATCTGTTCAATTATTGAATAGTTCTGAGGATATAGGAACATTTTTAGGAGGAACGACTGCTGTACTTCATAATTACCAGGATGTTACAATTCAACAGTTCCTATTGAAAGTGCATATTATAGGCATATTGATCAAATTGTGAAAACAGTAATAAAACAAACAGAGATAAGTACAACGTAAATAATCTATTAATTGTTGTACAGTTACATGTTATAATGTTTTAAAATCTTCGTGACCAATTGCGGGAAGTGTATCAATTGCATTTTTATTTTCCTCAAGTAACTATTTTCTTTTATATGATATGATATATTCCTAATGACAGCTGAGTGAATTGAAAAGATCACATATATCAGACTATTTCTCTTCTGTTGTGGAGGAATACAAAGCGTGAGAACCACACTCTGTATGTCAAAAGACAAGAAAGTCAACACTATAGGCGAAGGCATGACTTGTGTCAGAAAGTGGATACCTCGGGATCTATCAGAGAAGCAGAGGAGAGACTTCGACATAAAGTCGTAGTTGGGGTTGTATGCAAAGGTCGGCTAGGGTTCGGACACTACACGGTCTCCAAGTAGTCACCCCCAAGGAAAAAAGGGGCCAGATTGTGCAGGAGGTGAGGCGGTCTATTGAAGGCATGCCAGAGCAGTAGGGCAGGCTAAACAAGGGAGCTGAACCAACTGGGAAACAGCCCTCGAGAGGCCTCTCACTTGGAAAGAGCTTTGACCCAGGACCAGGGTCAAATTAGTTTTCTTCTCCGCCTGTTCGCTGATATCTTACCAACACCAGCCAACCTGAAAGTATGGGGCAAAGAAGATTCAGAAAAGTGGCCCCAGTGCAAAGGTGACTGTTGCAAGCTACGTCATGGAGACACAACACAATAGGGTGCTCCAGGAAATTGCTAAATACGCGGACCAGCAGAGAGGCATCGCCAACAGTGTTTTGATCCCCCAATAGCACCAGCATATCGGCTTAATCAAGGAAGGAAAACTCAAAGCTGCAAAAGGTGACCCATTTTAACTAAGTCCCACTGGACTATTGCTTGTTGATGTGGCCAACCACCAGACTACGAGGTGTTCAATATGCTTGAGTATACAGCAGGAGGTGTTTACTTGGCCTCACCCGACCGCACACCAATATTCAGGAATGTTCAAGCTTTCCCCCTTTGGCATGCCATTCCCATTCCCAGTCCATTATAATTCATGTAGCGAAGCATCATAGATGTTTAATGAATGAATTATTTGACAATGTCATGGACATTGTTTCGGAAAATGTTGAAATAGCAGAGAGAGGGATATGACTGTCTATACAAATAGTTCCCATTACCAAAACAAAAAAAATACTTACACTCCCCTCCATAAGTTTGGCAACCTTTTTTCCCCCATTGAACTACGTCTTAAAGCCTCCTTACTTTTGAATTTTTATTTACTTAACCGGCGATGAAATAACTTATAATATTGATGGAAACGTAACTTGACCTTATGTCCAATACCTCCAAATTTTCTCAATATTTTTCCTCAATTACAATAGGTCAAAAATTGATGATATATTTGATGAATTTTTGAAAATCGTCATTCCCATGTAATCCAATGGGAAATAGAGGGTTCGGGGCAAATCAGAAATCAGGATATCTTTTCAGTAAAAGATTCAGCAAAAAATATTTTTATATAGAAAATTGAATTGTCTAACTTTTTAAAACACTAAGTGTTTAGTTTATTTGATGAATATAAAAGTTACAGCGCTTCAAAGTCATCTTTGAAAATAATTTTTCGCCTCCTGTGTTATTTCAATGGGAGAGTTTTTTTGAAAAACAACTTTGACTTTAAAGCCCTATAACTTTGTTGAACCTGAAGAAACATATCAATTTTTTGTTAAATAAAGTTAGCAAATTCAATTGCCTGCCTAACTCGTATTTTTGCAAGGACTCGGATGGATGGATATTCTGTCACATGATTTGCGGCAAACCTACCATTTCCCATTGGTTAACATGGGAATGTCGATTTTCAAAAATTCATCAAATTTATCATCAATTTTCGACCTATTGTAATTGAGATAAAAATAATTGAGAAAATTTGAAGGTATTGGAATTAAAGTCAAATTACGTTTCCATCAATGGTATAAGTATTTTCATCGCAGGTTAAGTAAATAAAAATTCAAAGGTAAAGAGGCTTTAACACGTAGTTCAATGAGGAAAAAAGGTTGCCAAACTTATGGAGGGGAGTGTATCTCTTTCAGAAAATGAACTGTTCTAAAATTAGATGAAATTTAATGACATTAAATTGCATATAATTCCAAAATTGTTTCATTTTTTGACAACTATGGTAAGCGAGTTACCCGGCCAAATTGCCAATGGGGGTAAATGTCAATAAAACAATGTTAAGTTTCCGTGTTTAGGCAGATATATTCTTTCGATCAGTTGTCTTGTTTGGAGTTCCACTTTGTGTCTGAAAATTTTTTTTTCCATATTTATTGTAAGCTGAAAGAATGCATATGATGTTGATCGGAACTAATATTTGCGACATAACTAAAAGTACTGTACCACAAAATTGTTTAATCCAAAGTAATATTAATCATATAATGTGTTTAAATGCCTTATGTCTGTTAATATTTATGTCTGGTCCACCTTGTATTTATACAGTGACCTAACTAGTTACGCAAATTATCTTATGATGACAGTTTTAATTATTTTAGGATTATTTAATCGAAATATTTTTCTGCTAATTTTTTTTTTTTAGTTTTTATGGTTCATTTATTGAAATCATATATATATATATAATACATTAACAGGGCCTAGGCGAAAGCATTATTGGCCCTGTGAGAATACAACATACAAATTATTACAGATGGCTTTTTGTTGAAACAACTGATTAAATATTATAAATTGATAATTCAAATAATTTCCATTATTTTACAGAGAAAGTTAGTAAAAATCTTAAATACACAACCTTTGATTTTGTTATTCACTAAATTATCTCCAAACAAAAGTGTATTGGTCTTTTGTTCTAAAGTGCATCCAATTAAAAAGAAATGGTTCAGTTCTGGCATCACCCTAAGTTCCCCCCAAAGTTCTTCTCTTTCTTTAACTAACAGCGGGCAATTGAAGATAAGGTGTTTTGAAGTTTGTTCTCTGTAGCCACATAAGCATTTTGGACTGTCTACATCTCTAAAATTATGTAAGAAAAAATGGCCAGAGAAAATAAAATCACATCTAATACGATTTAAGAATATTTCACTCTTTCGTTATAGTTCTAACTGAGATGTAGGTAATGGTAAATTTTTATCTTTAAGATGAGTTTTGACACTTCTCTAAAACTAGCAAAACTTTTACTTTCTTTTTGATCAGTTGGGAGCTTTTCCCATAAACGTATTGCTCTAGTAATTGGGGATTTGGAAAAAGAGCCAATTGGCTTTGGGGCAGTAAAATGTGGCAGTAAAATGTCAAGGTTCACATTTTGTACCGGATTTCTATGCTGGTCAAAAATTCTTTGAAGGTATGAGGGGACAGTCTTGTTTTTAACCTGGTACATTAACTTTAAATATTTTTCATCTGTTCTAGTAGACAGTTCATTCCAATTTAATGATTTAAATAATTTAGTTTTTGAGGTTCCTTGAATACACCCACTTATTAGTAAGGCAGCTGTATAATGCACCTGATCAAGTTTAGCAAGGTCATATTTTGTTGCTTTTTCAAATAAAATACTTCCATATTTCATTTTGGGGAGTATAAATGACAGATACATTTTTTCTAAATGTTTTGATCTTATTTTGTTTTTTAGAGCTTTCAAAGGATTTAACATTGTGTTACATTTATCAATAGTTTCTAGTATATGAGGCCTAAAAGATAAGTGTTCATCTAATATTATTCCTAAGTGTTTGTGGTCACTTGATCTGCTAATTCTCGGGGCCGTGAATTAGTACGACCCGTGATCCGATCCGGATGAATTTCGTCATGTTAATGGTGCGTTGTGGGACTAATCTTGGAATCTATCTTGACATTTGTGAATTCGTACAATCTTTTTGATGAGTTTTATCCTAATCTTAATCCACCTACATAGGTGAATTACTTTTCAGATAAGATATATCCGAATTTCAATGTAATTTGGTCATTTTAATCAATCTTGGGATAAATCATGGGATAAATCCTAGGATCGTACCAATTCATCAAATATTTATCAGGATCAATAATTCAAAATTTATAATAGAAGATTCATCCAGATTGGATTACGGATCGTACAAATTCAAGGCCCTTGTAGTTTTTACAGGTGTTTGTCATTGATATCCATTGTTTATTATTATATTTTTTAGATATAAATGAATGTCTGCCAGATGTCAACGTTTGTTCCCATAACTGTTCCAACACGCTTGGTTCTTTTTACTGCACTTGCAAATCTGGGTTTAGTCTAGGAAGTGATCAACACTCTTGCTCTGGTAAGATAACGTACCTTTCAGCGTGTATATCAATCAAATGCATTCAAGATTAATGGAAATAATTTTGAAAAACTAAATTTTAGATATTGATGAATGTACATTGGATAATGGAGGATGTACCTATTTATGCGCTAATACTATAGGGTCCTATATATGTAGCTGTAAGCCTGGTTACGAGCTAAATGACGACAAGCACACTTGTAAAGGTATTTAGACAAAATTTTGATTGAATGAATTGTCAGCAAATAATCCAGTTTACAATATTGTGATACTATACTTTTTTGGTATTATTAGACTCCAGATTTCATCTGGAGTCTATTGCTTTTGCCAGTTTTCTTATTATTATTATTATTTTTCATTCCGAACCAGTTTTCTCAGCAACTAGAAGGACTTACTTAAATCTGTTAACACAGTTAACTGGGTAATGAGACCTAGTTTCTGGGAAATTAGGTCAAATGTTTATCTAGGTCAAAGGTCAAAAACTAGGTCAAATCGTTAGTTTTCACTATTTTACGAGTTTTCTCAGTCGTCCTTCGGTATTTTCGCTCCGGGTTTTTTTCATCATGTTCCTTAGAAAAAAAGCTAATTCCGAAAGGCAAACCGTTTTTTTGATTACTCTTACCGATTTTGAGATATGGCGTCCGAAAAGTAGGTCAGAACATAAAAAGTTCTCCAAAATCAACGTGTGAATTATCAAATAAGTGTAGAATTATCTCAGGAATCCGAATCTGCAAACAAAATTTCGATCCGACTTCCGGTTCGGAAGTTATGGCGTTTTGAAATCTCAAAAATCGCTAAATTTGGCGCCCATGTTAAGTCAATGGGGAAAAAGACTTTTTCGAAGTGTAAAATACAAGATATAGACTGAGTACAGCTTAACATAATGAATGCCTTTAAAAGAAAGGGACCTCAAAAGCTACATAGCTTCAAAATTTGGACACCAAAATGCCTAGGTCAAAATCTAGGTCAAATTCATAGTTTTCCTTATTTTTACGATTCTGACACTACACTTGAATAATTTGCTTCAAAATTTTGTATACAGATAGCAAAGAGTGTGTTAATAGTGTGAGCCTTTTGCCGTCAGAAAGTATTTTGACCCACTTTTGAGATATGGTGTCCGAAAAGTAGGTCAAAATAAAAAGTTCTCCAAATTTAACATATGAGCTATGAATTAAGGGTAGAATTTTCCCAGAAATCCGAATCTGCAAACCAAATTTCAATCCGACTATCGGTTCGGAAGTTATGGCGTTTTGAAATCTCAAAAATCGCTAAATTTGGTGCCCCATGTTATGTCAATGAGAAAAAAGATTTTTTTGAAGTGTAAAATACCAGATATAAACTGAGTACAGCTTAACATTCTGAAAGCCTTTAAAAGAAGGGGACCTCGAAGGCTATCTCGCTTTAAAATTTGGACACCAAAATGCCTAGGTCAAAATGTAGGTCAAATTCGTAGTTTTTCCTTATTTTTGCGATTCTGACATTACACTTTAATGATTTGCTTCGAAATTTTGTATACAGGTACCAAAGAGTGTGCTCATAGTGTAAGCCTTTTGCCGTCACAAAGTATTTTGACCCACTTTTGAGATATGGTGTCTGAAAAGCAGGTCAAAATAAAAAGTTCTCCAAATTTAACGTATGAGTTATGAATTAAAGGTAGAATTTTCTCAGGAATCAGAATCTTTAAACCAAATTTCGATCCAACTTCTGATTAGATAGTTATAGCGGTTTGAAGTCTCGAAAAGTCGATATGATGATATCCCCATGTTAAGCCAATGGAGTCGAAGATAACATTCTTAAGAGTTGTCTAAATGTCTATATTCTAGCTGACTCAGCTTATTCTGAATGACTCAGCTTACAAGTATTTGGATGACTCAGCTTAAAAAAAGTATTAAATCTGGAGTCTTAAATTGAACTTGTTCAATTTACATGTCTAGTTTTAAATAGATTTTCACCTCATTTGTACCATAAAGTCTTTATAACAGTTCATTTTCTCAATGTGTTGTAATGCTCAAAAATATAACTAAACGGACGGACTGTTAAAATAACTGACTTGCAATATGTTAATCTATTTTAAGATAAGTGCATTCCAACACCGTGTCTCAATGACGGGAAGTGCGAAACTACTGCAGATGGTGACTTCTATTGTGATTGTAAAGGTATTTGTAGTACATACATGTAACTTTAAGATATGTGAATTAAAAATAGATTTTAGACCGATTCAAATGACAGTGGTGTTAGCATACTCTTTTTAAAGATATAAGAAAACACGCCCTCAATGTGTGCTATTTTGATGACAACACAATTCTTGTTATCATGACCATGCAATATATTATGAGTGAGTAATATCAAACAACCTTCTTTTGGGAGCTTGTTGCAAACACGATTTATTAAAACATTTGAAATGATCGACGGACTTGATACATTATGTTATTTTTGTTATTATGTGAGTTTGCAATGATATATTAGCAAATTTTGATTTTTGTCTATTTTTAAGAAAAGGTATATGTAAGCAATATTTTCTTTGCATTCATCATGGTCATGATTACCCCTTGTTTTGGCAACAAAACGAAACACATTATTTTGTCATTGGTATCAACACACATAGAAGAATAGCATAATCTGAATATATCAATTGTCCTAAATTCGTCCATATGCACAAGTGTTCATGTTCCAAAATTATATTTGCCGATAATAAAACAACTTCTCGGTAAACGTTTTTGCAATTCCGCAATGTATGACCCCAAAATACTAACAGTACATAACAACGTATAATAATTGGGTAAGACCAACCTGTTCCAACTTACTTTTGTTTTAAAATATCCCCAAGAAATAAGTGGGCCCAAGCACTTATGTCAGAATTTGAAAGTTCTCCAAAATGATTGTTGAACAGTATAACAGCTGAATGACATCATCTCTAAAATATGTCCTTCAAAAATAGTAAACAGCAGACTGATGACTCACCTAAAATCAAATAATCTAAATTTATGAAATGTAATTAGGGTTTCTTAAGGAGCACGATACTCAACTTCAATTGCACCAAATGTCATGAACTAATTTTTAAAAGGAAACAGACCACCTAATAGAACGCATCCGGCCCTATAGATAAGGTAAAACATCATAAGTACCTCAGCCTAATACTTAACAAAAATCTAAATTTCAAAATTCATAATGAAAATTAGAACGTAAGGACCCAAAATCATTAAATCCAATTATGTTTATTAGATATACATGGACATGTACTAAATGTGTTATTTAGGAACTGGTTTTGATGGCGAATTTTGTGAAGTAGATTCACTAGGCAGCATATCCGTACCTGGTCGTGTATTGCCAAAAGGCTGCCACGTGATTCGTTTGACTGGACCCATCTTGAATGTAGATGTCCGCCTCTCTTCAACATCAGATTGGCTTACTTTAAACATGGACCCGTCCATCTCCTTCACTCTTGGAATTGTATTTGCTGAAGTGAACAAGTTATCTCTGCCAGTATCCTTATCAGGGATGAAAGTTAAGCAGAAATCCGGCACATTCGAGATGAGTATTCTGACTCAAGGTATTCACCCATTTGATGGTACTGTGATTGACTCAACACGTGACCCGGCATGTGTCCAGGACATGACTGTTGCTGAAATCGCTGACTATATTGCAAACAATGCATTCTTGAATACATATCTCAAGAGTGCAAGTGCCCTCCTACCGAGTTTTGTAAACGCACTACCAACTGGTACTGAGATTTTGTTATCTAACAAATTACATTCGTGGGTCACAACAGGAGATGTGGTCAAGGGTATCCCTGTCTGTGATGTCGCCCCGGTGTTCCCTGATCGACTCTACTCAGTGTTCAAGTTCAACACTGATACGACTCTAAGTATATTCGGACAAATGATCAATATTCCTGTTGTTGATGGTGAAGATGTTTGTCTCATCGTTGACATATTTAACGATTTAGGGGGCACCATCATGTTAACATTCCCGCCATCTATCGCCAAATCGTTACCGAACAACCGGAAGCGGCGACAGAGCACTGATAGTTCAGCCTGTCGGATATTGAAAAAGATCCCAATGACTGCTGATATCCTGGGAGACTTAGATGTATGTGTGAGGGGTTTGGGATTTTCTGCAACAAATGGTTTGAATGTGCACAATTCAAAGAACTCACTGCAGTTATGGAATGGGGATGAGATATTTAACTACCAGTAAGTCGACATTGTGCATATATAGGAATTGATTTGAATTCAAATGGTACAGATTAAAGTTAAATACCAAATAATTTTATATAGTAATAGAAGTATTTCCAGTTGAAAGTTGAAAAACAATTCTTTACGGAAATTCATCAACTGTAGCTGTGCATAAAAATAATGCAACAAGTCATTCAACTTAAATTGTATTTGATGTAAAAGAGGTGTTCATCAATTGGTCCGCCATCCTATTTGATGACAGCCTGGAGTCTTAGTCGCCATGCTAATATAGCAGTGTCAATGAAATGTTGATTAAGTTTCTTTCAACCAGTTTTAATTGTCAGCTTTAGTTGAGCAATTTTTGAGATTGGGTACCTTTACACCATCTCCTGGAGACCTTCCAATACCCTATACTCACTGGGGTTTACATCAGGACTTAGTGTAGTTAGTTTGGTGGTCATCAGGATGTCTCAGTTCAGGTACACATTATGCAAATTCTGTTCATTTCTCATGTCACACCACATGTTTAAGTGAGACGCTGGTGACATATTTTATTCAAGTAAAGGTGTACAATTCATAATCATCCATGGATATATTGCATCTTCAAGTTTCATTTGGTATGCAAATCATGATTTTGGATCAAAAATTAAAAAAGTTAGAGCATTTTGAAAAAAAGTGGCGTTTTTTGGCCCACCCTGTATATGTCAATGAATTAATGATCTAAGATCCCTATTCTCCAGGATTAGCAGGCCTCGGATTTGGATATTTTTTCAATTTACAGTATGTTAATTTTTTCATGTTGCGAACTGTAATTCACTATTATTTTATATATTGAAAACAGAATAAAAGGTAAATAAAATACTCCGAAACAATTATTTAAAATGTATTCTTATTCAACAATATTTTAGATTTGGGTTAGCGCAAAACATGGAATCTCCCATGAAACATGGTCAACAGGGCTTTCAAGTTTTACAGTATTGGTGTACAATTTTGCCAGGGGACCCCAAAAGAGGTCTACAATTGTATACTAGTTTTTGTACTGACACTAGATTGGAAATGATACACTTATTACATTACAGGGAATAAACAATTGACGGAACTTTGCTAAATTGTGGTTTATTTTAGAAGAGAAGCATTTTTTTCCGCGGACGTTAACAAATGTTCCATTTTTATTATAACACAAAAATATATTTTCTTGTTTTAGGGTTTTTCAAAACACTCATTTTTGGATGATGGGGGAGATGGCTTATGTCGTGGGGATTATGAACAGTAGGAATTTTGAGCTTGAGTTTTATGCAGACGCCGAGTCATTCATGTCTCTTCCAAATCCATCAAATGTAAGTGAAAGTGTATTTAGAACTATATCTGACTAATAATAAGCACGAATAATTAGTAAACAACAAGCAGTAAATAGTAAACAGTGCACCAATTCTTATTTGCATTTATTTATTTTTATTGACAATCACGCAGATACTGACGCATGTGTTCCTAGATAGATGGGAAATATTGATCGACATATGGAGTCGCATGGATATGGTTCTAAGGTTCCCTCTATTTGGGAAGAATCACCAACTTGATTTTCCTAACACGGCATTGGCGTCAAGTCATATCTTTGCAGACATCGGAGGTATGTAAAGGCGACAATGATTTACTACGAGACCATACTAGGCTCAACGTGATTCGCATGTTTGATTTAAAAAGAGGCGTGTTCTTTGATTGATTGTGTTATGGTAAATAATGAGCGTCGATGCTCCATAGGTGGTGGCGTCGATATTACGCAAAAACACACGTACATATTAAGATAATCTATGGCATCATTCATTAACAAATGTTCTCCAGGTTTGGACGAAAGGCGCTACTGTGGTCCTGGTGCGAACCCCCCTGGTATTTTTGCCTCGTTTTACCTAACCGTGTCTCCATTTCATGGAATTCCACTCTTGGAGGACCTGATGATTCACACTGATACCATGGCCTATGGCTACCTGACTTACGACAAGTCGGCTGAAATCAGTGAAATCCCTACATATAGTATTGTTAATGACTTGGTTGAAATTGATAAAGTAGTCCAGGAAGCTGTGCAATTCTTAGTTGAAAATATTGAACGATTTAGAAACACTATAGAAGAATCCGATCACGGTGCACTGGCTGCTGTCGAGACAGCTATTCGCCAGCTCAAGGATATGATCGATGAAATACGAGAAGACAAACGTGGTGTAGGGTTTCATCAGATTCCAGACCTTATTCGACCCCTTATTGAAATGGTCTCAAGGTTAAAAACAGTTTGGGGAGATTTCAAAGAAGAAATTTCATTCAACATCAAGGCCATTAAGTCTAACTTCACGGACTTTGTTAACAGGAATGTCTACCGAATAGAAAGAAATATAGAAAGTCTCACCAATCGAATGGTGTCGGAAATAATAGGCGTTGCCACTGAGTATAATGGTTTTGGGCTAAGGTTTACAGTAGATTTTAATTTATTTTCACTGATGCTACCCAATGCATTGGAAATTGAATTGGTTTACTCTGATGGGAAATTAGCGCAGTGTAGTGAATTTGCCAAGATGTATAAGCTGTTAGAAGGCGAAAAGGCATTAAGAGGACTTTTAGCGATTAATATCCCAATAAAGCTTAAATTCTTAACCATTGAAGGTGCGGGATTAGAAGTTGCGTTCAGTTCATCTGATTTGTCAAAAACTGTCGTCCATTTTTTGGGTAAATTCTCTTTCCTGGGAATGAACATAGAAGGTGATGTATTTATTACAAGAGAAGGCTTGGTGTGCAACGTGGAGGCCTTGGTGTGGAGTTTATTCAGAGCAAGACTAGAAATAGAGGCGAAGGTCTTTACTGAATGGCATAAGCTGAGATATAGAGTGTCGGTGTATCTTTTACCTGGAAGGGATGACTCATTTGAAGGTAGGACTGACTTCATAGATCATCAATATCTTCTCATGCATTATCTAAGGATGTTCAAGAAAAGGGGAGGTAATTTAAATGTAGAAGCGTGATGCCAATTCAAAGATATGAAATCTGGTATGGCAAACTAACAGTATACATGATACGTAATGCATAAACTGCAAAATGTTTTTGAAACCTGATTAACAGGCACTTTTGCCGATGCAATCTTGAACGCAACGAAAGGAGCTCTTGGGTCCGCTGAGACTAGGATCGATCAAGCCAAGGCGGCTCTACAGAAGGCTCGACAAGGAATCACAAAAGCCCAAAACTGGCTAAGTTCCAAGAAGGCTGTATTTGATGACGCCAAGTCCCACTTTGACTGGGTAGTTGGGAAATTAAGAGATGCTGAAAATGCCGTTGAGAGCAAGAAGCAGGGATTTTATGATGCCATGGAAAAACTCAATAATGCACAAAAGGTCTGATATACAGGGTGTCAAATAGGTCCCGTCCCCCCTGCTACAGCTAAAAGCTTAACAGATGGTACCTAGTGTGATATACCATTGGAAAGATCATCCAAAGTTATGTTAACTCACCAACGCTCAAGTATTTTGGATGAAATTTACCTATATTTTTATGATGTCTTTTGTAATCAACGTGCCCTCCTTTAAGTAGCTTTTTTGCGTCAAAATGACAAGGATATGACCTCAGAAATACGTCAAAAAGTTAATCTTTTTCGCATTCCACTTGTTACAAAAAGGTTTTCACCACTTTCCTTGCACCTCTATTTTCTACACATCTAACCCTATCCAGAAATTGGTTTAATTCATGGCCATAAACATATTTAGTCATCTTTTGGTCCCTTGACCTTTCTTATACCCGATTCTTAAAATCCTGCCAAATACACCAAATTGCCATGTTTCTAGGCATATGGTCACCTCAATTGATACAATGTAAAAATTTGTGAGATTGATTGACGTGTCAGATATATGCCAATCAACGTAACTTTGGAAGACCTTTCCAATGATATATCACACTTTGGTGGCAAATATCTTGGTTTTGGCTGTAGAGAGGGGGACGGGACTTATTTGACACCCTGTATATATTTTATCTTTCAACCTAATTCACCCTCATCGTGATCATTGTTCCAGTGATGCCTGTATTTTATATTCTGTAATAAGAATTGATTTGTGATATTACATCACTCTCCGTAGTGATGCACGATTGTCTTTTTAAAAATATACTCTTGCATTAGTGTCAAACTTAATTTCTTTAGCCTAAGTGTTGATTTATCTAAACCACATTGCATTTTATGTGTTTATGAGTGTAAAATTATACTGCCTCATCTAGGTTGTAGATCGATTGTGTCGTATCGAAGACTGCAAACCAATATGTTTACCAGGTTTAAAATGTAGGACATGCTGGACAGGCGGTTGGGTAAATATTCCATACCCTTGTTGCAACTGGGACAGTTGCGCGATAGAGGTAGTGTATAGATTTATTTTTAACGCAATCTTATAATATAAGTGAATTAAGTTTTTCGAATTTTGAAATAAATATTTCTATAACCACAAAAGGAGACATACTGTCACACGTGTCTGTATTCCAGCTACCAAACCTCCCGTGTTACGCCATGAATGGTCTCTGTTATGCTATTAGAGCAGCTGCCTATCTTGCGTTAGAGACCGCAAAAATCTTCGTTGGTGTCCTGATTGTTGCATTTGATGCAGCTAAACTTGCTCTTAGAGCGGCACAATGGGTGGTAGATAAGGCCAAGTACGTATTGGATGTTGCGAAAGTCGCTATAGATATGGCTAATATTGTGTTAGAAGCAGCTAAAATTCCGTTAAGAATTGCAGAGGGCGCTTTGGAGGCTCTCAGGTATGCTTTACGTGCAGCGGTATATATAGCTAATCTTGTGATAGAGTATGGCCTCAAGAGTCTGATAGACATAAAACAATGTGGATTTACGGTTGAAATAAACGATGTTGATATCTTCATATTTGACATCCAATGCGATGTTAACTTGTTCAAATTGGGTTGGAGTCGTGTTGGAATCAAAATAAATTTCAAGAATATCCTGCTAAGTTTGATTGACGCAGCTATAGAGTTAGTCAAGCGTATATTCAGTGTTGTCGGAGGATTATTGGGCATGCGTAGGAAGAGAGAAGTGACGTTTCAGCAAATGGCCAACGTCCACAAACTTTACAGGCATCTTCGTTCGGTTGATGCCAAGGAAACAATTTTCCCTGGAGATCCAGAGTTTGGTGATTTTTCCAAGAATGGTACATTTGAGGAACTTGAACCAATATTTAACAATCATACCATCGATTTAACGACGGACATTCCTGGTTTTGAGAACACTGATTCAAATTCGACAGCATTCGAAGCGCGCACTACCTACTTTCGTGCTAAATGCAATGAGTTTAAGCCGATTGACGAATTCCTTGGAAATGTTGCGTTGACATTGAATGAAGCTACATCTGCTGCAAAAGAGAACAGAGAGAACTCAAGTACAATATTTGACACGATACGAAACATTCCGATAGGAGATACAGATGCTCTACAAGGAAAATCACTTGATGAACTTGGCGTCAATGTCACAGAAGCATACAACGAATACAACCTGACAGTTGAACAAATGAACGAAATTGTAGTGAATCAAACAACGAACGAAGACCCTATCTTCAACGATATACGCGACACACCCAATATACACATTGATTAAACGATGAAGGAGTTTACAGAGGCTTTCAACATTCCATTCATAACACAATGGCGAGCAGTTGTAGAGAATGAGACTAACGAGTACTGGCCAGAGGATTATTGTACTGGATTGAAAGACTGTATGCTTGTTACACTTGGACGACTGTATGAAATGTATGAAGGTGTAAATGTTAATGGTGCTTCTGTGATCAGAGACCTCTTACCAGATATTGAATTAAAATTTCTCGAGCTATTAGACGAAGAGGCAAATGCGACCATCGACGAGGCATTGGAACTCAGTGGAGACATTCTAACTTTATTAAAACAAGCAAATGACGCCAAAATATTCTGTGCAAAACCACCGGAGATAATAAAACACCCGAAAAATACAAATCTTCTTCATTCAGAAAGGCTTTCCTTGGAGTGTGAGGCGATTTCTGATGTTCCCCTTTCGTATCAATGGTTCCTTAACGATGTTTTACTCCCGGGTGAAACTGGATCTAGTTTTGTTATCGAGGCAATAAACAGTGACGATGAGGGGTCGTATTCCTGTATTGCAGGGAATCACATTGTTAACATCACTTCTCATGATGCATATGTTATGGTCCTGGAACAACCAATTCTCGTTGAAAGGCCAACATCTGTTGTCGTTCTCGAGGGACTTCAGCCAGGAGTGACATTCATGTGTAATGCTACCGGAAACCCGCAACCTGATATCACGTGGTTCAAAACTGACGTATCATCCGGTGATTTCAAGATTCTGCACAGCGGGACCGTCTTTTTAATTTCAAACCCAGGGATCTCTGATTCAGGAACTTACTGGTGTCGTGTCAATAACACGGCAGGTTCAGTTGAATCTGAAAAATTCACTATTGAGGTCAGGAAAACCGAAGTATCTGCCCCGGCTGCATTCTTCTCCGTAGAATATTCAAATATAACAACCTCAAATCAAACAAACAACATGTCTGTGCCTGTTACCATGTTTAACTCCTCCAAAACATTTACCGAAAATATATTAACTGCTCTTGAAGAATTGGTTACCGCGACATCCGTGATCGCCGATGATCTTACAGTAACACGACTATCACCTGAAGTGGGCCAGTTGAGTGGAGTTATCATCGGACAAGTTGCCACTGATGACGATTCTAAATCACCCGAAGAGAAACATACCGATCTAAAACAGACCATCACTGATGCGTTGCTAGATATAGCTAGCGTGTCCTCAAAGGGGACTATTCTGTTGGTGATAGATGAAACATTGGCGGTAGTTTTGAACGCGCAAACTTTCTCATCAAGACGCTTAGCTTCTAGATGTTCTGATGGGTATGAGCAGAGTGAGGTCCCGTATTTGTGTGGTATGTATACAACCTCGGTTTATTTCTGCAACATGTACAATTCAGGGTTGCACAAAACGCAACCCTCTAATTTTTGAAATTCTCATTTATGATGGAATCAGCTCAATGAAGAAAGGATCTAGTGCACTCTCAATTATGATTTCCCCATGAACAAAATGAATCATTTTTAGGTGTAACATGAAGAATACAATGTCAAATAATACTTTGGAAAATATTTAAGCGTTTGGACCCACATGGCCTTAGGTTGAGGTCATTAAGTTTAGCAAGGATGTATTTACTTGACATTGAATGTGTTCCATTGACTTAACATGTGGATATCATCAGATTCCAATGGAGGTCATTGGTTTATATTGATTTTCACAAAAATACCTAAATACACTTTGACCTGAAACGATTGCAAATCAAATATTTTCACAATATGACACAAATAGTATATCACATCAGATGTGCAAATATAATGTTTGCAATCGATTCAGGTCATACTTCAAAATAAAAAATTATACATTTTTTCATCATTTTTTCCATACAAAATGGCTATAGAAAAATGCTTCAAAAGCAACTTTTACACTTATGAAATACCATACAACTTTGTAACTCCAAAGATTATACTGTTATGTTTCATTAATTAATAGCATATTTGGATAAGATGTAAGGATGTGTAGGATGCAAATAGATTTTGACAGACACAAAAATACTTCCTGGTTTGGCATCTCTACCCCTGTACACTTTACGATTGAATATTGGCCCTAATAACCCTACTATCACACCAAACTAGTTCTCACCATGTTCTCGAAAACGGGCTTAAACTATACACGAACGGATTTGACGTACTAAGAACCCACTAAGAACCGTTTGGGATCTGTTTACAAACTTCATGAAACTACTCGAACGAGTATGTCCTCCAGAACTTAGAGCATGCTCAAATTTTTCTGGTAATCGTCACGTTCTGCAATCAGAACGAGTGACAATGTACTTAAGGACGACCTGGACGCACTGGGAACACACTACGAACGGAAGTGTCGTACTGCAATCCTAGTAGGGACGTATTACGACGTTGTGTAGTCAGGCGTAAATTTTCAGCCGTGAGTACCCGAATAAGGAAAATAGGGGAATATAAATGCGTTCTGCACGGAATAGGGACGAGTTCAACCGTATGACAATTTGGTGGATAATTCAGTAACATAAAAGGACGTATTGAGAACAAGGTACAACTAATTGTCAACTGGTTTAAACAGCTTATTAAGGACGTAATTGAACTGCTTGGATACGTTGTGCAGACGAGACGAACGCACAATTTAACCCGATCTAAACTTGATACCAACGTAATGCAGACGGAATGATAAAAGACGAGATGAACGTATTAAAAACTTCTTATGAACGAATTAACAAAAATAGCTATCACACCAGAACCAGTTGGCACTGCGTTCTTCAAAACGTTGCCGAATCGGTTTTAAACTATGTGCGAACTGAATGAATGTAGCTACAACGTTCTACGGTCTGTTTATGAACTTCATGGACTTTTCCGAACGGGGAATGTGATTTAGAATTTTGAATCGATTCAAAATTCGATGGCGACCACACCGTTCTGTAATCAGGTCATGATGACCTTCTAGACTGAGGGACGCGTTATACGACGTTGCACACCGACGTGGTGCGACCTGAACGAACTGCGAATGAGATTGAAGTATTGAAGACTGTTTATGAACGAAGTAGCTAATTATTTTAGACATATTTCTCGACCACAGCCAGATTGAGCCCGTTTTACGACGTTTTCGTAGGACTTGCAAGAACGGGTAAGAACAAGTTTGGTGTGATAGGAGGGTTAGTGGCCCATTCATCAATACAGTGGTGAATATAGGTCAACAAGATACTAGTGTACAAATGGTATTTATTTTGAAAAATCAGATGAATTCGTTTTTGTTCATGGGGAGATCATGATGGAGGGCATACTAGATCCTTTGTGAATGTTAGTAGGGTACACCATATACAGGGTGTCCAAAAACAATAGGACCGTAAGAAAGTTGTATAACTTGGCCAATTTTTCATATTTTGCCTTGAAATATCAGAATTATTTCGTTCATTCAATGTGAATTTAGTTGTGAAACTTATTGAGTCAAAAACTAAAGCTCCTGATAAAACATGCCCCAAATGTGCATTTCTCTCTATGCACAATTCAATCCGGCATGGTTGTTGATGATCCTCCTACACACATGTCTTTCTGAATGGACAAGTTTGTTCCAAGAACAATTGCTACTGGGGCTAACATCCTCCTGATGAAGTGTTACAGCATCCATTGCATTTTTAACAATGCACTGCCTGGGTGGCAACGAGGAAACATGGAATCATCAGTACTTTTTGGTTCGAAGGTGACTGGGGATGGAAGAGCTATCACCATGAACAAGGACCAGTAAGTTCTCACTAAGTTTTAGGAGGTCACTAAGCACCAGAAGGGACATCTAAGGAGATAAGCAGTGGTTTCAACAAGCCAATACCACCCCAACACTGCAAATGATATGCTGAAATGGTTTAGGCAATGCTTTGGTGGTCAGCTCATCAGTTACAGAACACAAACCATATGGGCAGCTCATTCGCCAGATCTAAATCCCCCAAATTTTTATTTTGAGGATTTCCCAAAGCCAATGTGTATACTGACAGGCCCCAAACAATCTTAAGAGGGCAATAACTACCCCAATATTTACCATACACATTAATGTATATAGGTCAGGGTCATTCACAACTTTGTTCGCAGGATTCGTTTGTGCATAGAGAGGAGAAGTGCCCAATTTGAGCATGTTTTGTAAATTACTGTAGTTTTTGCCACAATACACAGATTATCATCAAACTTTCAGAAAAAAATTCACATCGAATGAAGTAAATGATTCCAAAACCTCAAAGCAAAATATACAAAATTAACCGAGTAATGCAACTTTCTTACGATCCTGTGTTTTTGGACACCCTGTATTTCGCATGGAAAACTCTATCTACACATAAAAAATCACAACGATTTCCTTATAATTTAGAAAGTTGATCTAAAAGTAGATCGATGCATTCTTGAATCACTTTTTATACATAGAAGTTATACCTAAGGAGGTTTGTATATTGGAATTATCATGTACTATGTAACTTTGTACACGTCAGATTCCTCTCTGATTGAGTATATTGATTTTTGTTTTGTATTTGTGTGAAAACAACAGTACACGCAGATGAGAACTCAGATGTTGATACAGATGACAATATGAAAACAACAACGGTACAAACAAAACAGAGCTCTGATATCATTGCTACAGAAGACAAAGTAAAAACAACAACGCTTCAAACAGAACATGACTCAGACCATGGCCATGGTCATTCAGATTACGACGTGACAAAAACAACGGAAGAAACAGAACGGAGCTCAGATAATGTTGAGAGAGAAGACAACGTGAAAACAACAAGAACACCATCAAATGAAAACTCGGTAGTTAGTGATACAGATTGGAACGTGGAAACAACTACGGCAAAGACAAATCAGAACTCAGACCCTGTTGATACAGAAGACAACGTGAAAACAACAACGGTACAAACTGAGCAAGACTCAGACTATGTTGATCCAAGTGACAATGTGAAAAAAACAACGGTACAAACTGAGCAAGACTCAGACTATGTTGATCCAAGTGACAATGTGAAAACAACAACAGTACAAACTGAGCAAGACTCAGACTATGTTGATACAGGTAACAATGTGAAAACAACAACGGTACAAACTGAACAGGACTCGGACTATGTTGATACAGAAGATAACGTGAAAACAACAACGGTACAAACTGAACAGGACTCAGACTATGTTGATACAGGTGGCAATGTAAAAAAAACAACGGTACAAACTGAGCAAGATTCGGACAATTTTGAAACAGAAGGCAACGTTAAAACAACAACATTACCATCAACAGAAAGCTCGGGCAAGCTGAAAACAACTACACAAGAGAGTCCAGACCAAGATGAAACAGAAATCGACAATAATTATAATGACGAACAACCTATTGTTAAAGCAGGTAAATCGTTGATGATATTTTGTATTCAAATTAAAGTACTCCTATCTACACCAATTTGACAACCATCGACATTTGCTAAATGAGACACTTTTGACAAGTATTTTCTGGGCAACTGATGAACCAAATTCACTGACAATTTGTACAAAGTAGCCTTAGAGTATCATTAGCAAGTTGAAAAAATATTTTAAAATATCAAATAAATATTCTGTGAGTAGTAAGAAATTCAAAATAGCATGTCAAAAATCCCAATATCGGAGCTCTGTGATGAGACCTCTATAGTGCTTGTACCAGCTATCAGGTGATAGCATCTGTCAATCAGTCAAAATTGCTTGTCTGTGTATGATAATTCATGTATTTCATTATTCCAAAATATCCAAAATCCATTCATTCTCAAAATTCATTGGAGTTGATATTGTTAGAATAAATATGGACAAATATTTTTGCTTGGAATTTGATTAACAA
Source organism: Owenia fusiformis (assembly GCA_903813345.2). NCBI lineage: Eukaryota > Metazoa > Annelida > Polychaeta > Sabellida > Oweniidae > Owenia > Owenia fusiformis. The sequence goes on from CAIIXF020000004.1 coordinate 20,364,700, forward strand.
GTGACTTTTACAATGAAAATTGTTATTTTGACATACTGTCTTTAATTCTGAAATTTACACATAATATGGAACCAATCTATTTTATATTCATAACACTTGCAGAAGATACCGTAAAGTGCCTTAAGTAAAGCGTTCACAGAATTTGGCTCATTTATTGCTGAGAAATTACTTGTCAAATGTCTTCCCATTTTTGTGCACAAACGTTATGAAGTTCTCATTGCGTTGCTCTGGTATGGGATCTTTTATAATGCCATCTTGAATTTTTTAGTTCTTACATAACATTTACCTAATCTTTTTCGTATTTCTATACCTTGCTAACAATACTCTTAGGCTACTTTGTAGTAACTTTCAGTAAATTTGGTTCTTCGGTAGCCGAGAAATTACTTTTCAAAAAGTGACCATTTTTTGGGACACCCGATAATATATACATACCCTCTACAAGTGCATACCCTCCGTAAATTAAAAAAGGTGCATGGTGCTTTTCAATCATATTTGTTTTGTATTTGTTTTTCGCGTTATCATAAAATATATTACGAGATGGAAACGTGTATGCTTTGATTCTATGGAGAAAATGTTTAAGAACTTTGTAAATAAAGTAAAAAGTTAGTCGGTGTGATTTATAAATTGAGAGCAAAATTAAACTAAGTAAAGTCGAGTACATTCCTACAAAATATTGAAAATGTAATGGTGAGATGCACTCTTCTTGTAAACATGAGTGAATGAGCGATGAACACATCCCTCCTTCCTTTCTAGGTGGACCTTGTAAGGCGGGTGATATGTACAGAGACCCGGTTGATTGCACAAAGTACTTGATGTGTCGACATGAAAAGTACGTATCCATGCCTTGTCCATCTGGTACAAGATTTAACAATGATGCTAGAGTCTGTGACCATAAGGCGAACGTACCTTGCAAGGATCCCAATGGAGGTAACACTGGTGGTGATGCTGCAGACTCTGAAGCGGGGGAGGATGGTGATGAAGATGTGCCAGAAGCCACCCCTGAACCAAATAAAATAACAGCAGGTGCGTAAACATAAACATTTGTGTGTTGGGTTCGAGGGCAATTTAAGCTTAATCAATGCTTTTTCTTTCCTGACAGTCATTTTATTTTATACAATCTTAGAGTAATAGAAGATACATTTTTATATTATATGACTGTTTAATTGCCATCTCGAATTTGATAGCCGTGTTGGAAGTTCTTTCAATCTAACTGGTTTTTGGTAAGGAAATCCATTGAAATAAATGAATCGCATACAAATGGCTACACTTGATGTGATATGAGATAAATAAATACATTTCCATCCTAAATGTCACTATTGCTTGCAAGAACGATCACTTTGAAACATTAATCTAATCCTGTCGTTCATTTTACTTGGCGACCGAAAGAAACATTTCCCCATGAACAAGTTGGTGTCCACCTGTATAGCTCAGCGGTAGCGTATGTTCCAATTACGCAAAGGGTCCCAGATTTGATCACGGTTTTAGGGCACTACTTTTATAACCATGTGTGAGTGCACCTAAGATAGCAAGTATTCTTCAAGGATGGTTTCCTTGATCTGCCTTCCATAATTACATGCGTTGATTACGATCGTATATACATGCGGGATATATTGCTCACCTTCATTGGTGGTAAACAGAAATACAACACAAAGCAATAAACTTAGAGAAAAAATATGTGATATAAGGATCGAACGGATTGGTATCGATATGGTGTCATGAATTCAACAATGTTTTTCTCTTTAAACTCTAATTATTGAAAACAATCTGTAAAAACATGGTGTTTAATGTAATTGTAATGCGACCTTGATAGGGGGTAATGATGGTACTGAAAATATAGCTGAGCAAAAAGAACAAAGGACAGAGGGTATTTACAAGGATAACAATCGGATAAAATCAACACGGTTTACAACATCAAATATTTATTTACAACATATAACAATACATGCATACAGTAATATAAAACAAGCCACAAACAATAAGAGATAAAATGGAAATGCTAATAACGAGATCCAACCCCGGAGCGCCAGAGGGCCATGCCACGCCCTAACTTCCGTTATCGTAATACAACTAACATCAAGTATTTGATCCCAAACTACTACTAGTGATAAAGACAAAGGCGTACCTCGTTGTACTATACCTAATGTACTTCCGTATATCAAACCTAGTACCAATAGCCAATACTCAACAAAGCATGGTCCAAAATCCAAACATCAAACAAGAAGCCACAATCACACCGTCCTCATCGTATCCTGCCCTCTGGTCAACTGACGATATCCTTGTACAACTCACATATAAAGTTCAGCTGTACCACAACCGGTTTAACCAATCAGAACTCTTTATTTCAAATATCGTCATATGACTTATTAACGTGTACTGGTTTTTAGCAACAAATATCGACCTAAAATCTATACCTTGTTTCAATAACAGGTTTCTATGATGCTGTTCTATTTTCACGACGTTAGCATTGTTTGGAAGTTAAAAACATGAAAAGCCTTATCAAGCAACCGTTACACAACTCCCCTCCTTCTGAGAAGGTGGCGTCCTCGCCAAAAATATAAATCATAATATAAAATATAACGGTTGCGTTAATCAACACACAATCAAGTAATATTAAAATATACGTGTCATATAATCCAAAGTCATCTCAATCTTTATTCTTTTTCAATAATGTCTGTATATTCTAATTTGTCACTATCATTTCCTGTGACTCCAAATGTCATTCAAAATATCCAGTGTTACTGTTCACACTTCAATTCGCTATGTATAAGTCTGTTACATTTTATCTTTGTTATGCTAAGTGAAACTCCATTTTAAGTTACCAGTCTCCTTGCGAGAATCTTGCTGGCATTCAGAACTCTATATCCCAATTTACTGTAATGCATGACACCTCCCCATAGCACAATATAACGTGCTCAACCACTAAGCCATATAACAAAGCAGCAATGCCTGAACAATTTTGTTCAAGATGACATGTTTTCAGTTTGCAACCTGAATCCAAGATCACATCCCTACTCTTTCCAGCTGAAGAAAACAAAGATGAACAGTTCCATTTACAAACAATAGGTTTTCACATGCACTCTTCACATTTACTCTTAATTCATTCATACACGGGGTAACCAAGCCCATATGCATTCATTTGAATTTCCATCATTGTATCCACCACCACTGTAAATTCAACTTCTTAAATATACTTGCTTTTTCAATCATAATTTGTGCATGTAACCGATAATCAAGTTGCACTTTCGCAGTAAAGACTACCATATATCCATACAGACAAGTTTTGCACTAAAGGCATAACAAAAGAGAAATTCGGTGAAGCATTACGAGAGTTCCAGCAATCTATGGTAATCATATTCGGGCAAGTAGTAATTTGCATGATCATAGATTCGCGGCCAAAACTATCTAACTTCTTACTCAAGTGCTTCTGCGTGACACAACTTGAACTATACTTCAAAGTGGTACTGTATATGCAATATATGCAATTCCATTTGCCAAAGCCATCCATGTAGGCATCTCAAAATCATAATATCCAAATTCTCATATGTCATCTTCACATCAAATCCTTTAATGACATCTTATCTAATCCAAATTTCCTACCATCAATCTAAAGTTTCCATTTTTGTCAAAAATTAACAAACGGAATCTATTCCTCATGTATATACCCGTGTATGTGCATGTAACAAATTCAATTCAATTCAAACCATACGACATCAATGTTAAAATCAAGTTTAAAACAAACGCATGTTTTTATGTTTTTCAAGTTTTATCTAAAAATTGGGTCCGCCTGTAGCAGAGTCATGAATCAAATCATGTCAATATGATACTACTCTCCATTGCCAGGACTTGCGAATGTAGTTTCGATGTACAAATCTGGGTGATTAAAATCAAAAATCACCAAAAAATCATATTTACACTGTATATGTTCTCACAAGCGGTTACTCGTACTATGTACAACATTCAGTATTGCCAGTGGCGTAGCGTCGTTTACGCAAAGTACGCAAATGCGTCCACTGGAACAATCCAATGTTTATCTGAATATTTGGAAATTCTAAATTTCTCAAGTTTTAATAAGCAAAGCCATTGTTCAACCTTATCATTTCGTATCTTTGAACAGGGTTCAACCATAGAAACTAGGTGTTTATTTTAGTCCCGACATGTCATTAATGATTCTTTCAAATTATACTCTCATAATTTCGTGAACCCCCCCCCCCATCCCAATTTTGGAATTTTGCGTCCCCTAGTAAAATTGCCACGCTACGCCACTGTTGCTATCCAAGTGTACTATACAACATAAAAATTATATCGCAGTTTATAGGATGAACTTTCTATTTTGTATATAAAAGTTTCCCGTTCACAATCTAGTTTGTCAAATCACTTGTGTCAATTTTCCCATGATCCACACTAGTGAAAAACAACTTTTCCTACTAAGTATATCTCCAGTAGGTATCTTTCCACCAAACGTTTTATCAACCTATACAATTACCAATAGGAATAGTTCAATATTCATTCATATGTGTCCCAATGCTTGATTACTGGGTGCGTCTAAAAAAATAATACACACTAATGATGTTGCTATTTCAATTCCTGTGTTTATCCTACACACTGGTGTTAACTATTCCATGCGAAGTTAGCGTCGAGATTACAACGTAGTCGTGTTGTTAGTCTGAATTTGGTGAAAATAAACGACAATATTATCCAAATTGAAAAGTTCAGACATAAAACCACATATTCCCAACGCTACGCACTGGTGGCGTGAGATTGGCAAGACTGATTGCATTACAATAAACAAACAATCATATGTGATGTTCACAAGAACTGGGTCTTTATGACGCCAAATTCCAACAATGATTTGCAATCTTCACACACTGGTGAGAATAAAATTCCACTATCGACAAAGGTATTTCCAACACTGGTACGATATCTAACTATAGGTTGTATACAAGCATTTATTACTGTACCAAATCAATTTACGTACAAACTCCTAAATACAGTACATTATGTTACACATGCGATACAGTTCCATACTGGTGAGAGTTATTTCAGACAGGATCTTACGTATACCAGTAGATTTATAACTTCCTAAAGCGACATCATTCACAATCCAATTTGCATTTGCATACCCTACCACTGATTACTGTATATGACAATGAAATTTATGTCAAATCAAGTGGCACAAATTATATGCGAGGTCATGTGACAATGAAATTAATATCTTATCTCGTTGAGTGATCCTGTGGGGCGTACGTAGTAATGCCTCCAATCTACTACCAATATTTATCATTCAGGTGTAATACACTAAGTCATAAACACAGTTGCAATATAACAAAATCGGATATAAATGCAATTGCCTGTTAAACGAACTATGAACTCAGTTGCATGTAAGGCGAGATGTGAACCTGTTGCATGTAAAATACGAAATCTACAATATTGTCAGCACAATGTTTCAGTCAACAAACAATGTGACAAAGAAACGATATGTTTTTTTTTTAAATACGGCAATCAGTCTAGTTCAACTGTATTGATACGTCAAATTCAAGATGAATTTTGTGGTTGAATTTGCAGTTCCCCCAGGCTTGTATCATACAATCATCGCTTTAAATACATTTGTCACATTCGAATTTTCTAATATGTTGTAGAAAAGCTCAATAAAATTCAAAGCTGTTGAGTTTTCTGAACGCTTTCAATGAAGCATGTTATTGCTAAGTCAGTACATATAGGTAAGGTAACCGTTAACTTTCGATGTTTAGATAAAACTTTCTTTCCCGATGCCTTGTTATACAAACTCAAGCAATAATGTCAAAATGTGAACTATCGTTGCATGACTGGAATGTATACGTCTAATCCTGAGTAACGTAACAATATCGACAGTCTGGTGTGCAAACGCCTGATCCTGAGTAGCGTTGCAATTATCCTGAGATCAAAATTTTGACAAATTGCGAGTGTGAGTAAAGTAAAGGCTGATTGAGTTCCCTATGACTTTATACACCAAAAACATTTAGTTACGTCACTTCAGTACTAATCACTTTGAATATTGAAAATGAGCCTGAGGCATCAATTGCCTTGCAAAAATTTGTTTTCAAATGTGACTGTGTATGCATGCGATAAATTTGAGCCTTCGAGATAAAATACCTAGATAAAATATTAAATTGACAATGTATACGTGTGATTTTAAATTATCCTTTACCCTTCTTACCAAAGTACCGTACCTTTTGCTAGCAATACCTTCTCCCCTTTCACCAGGCTGGAGACGCCGGTTCACAGCTGTTGTCAATTGCTGTAGGTCAGTTTCGCTGCCACCAATGTAATGCGACCTTGTAGGGGATATTGATGGTACTGAAAATATAGCTGAGCAAAAAGAACAAAGGACAGAGGGTATTTACAAGGATAACAATCGGATAAAATCAACACGGTTTACAACATCAAATATTTATTTACAACATATAACAATACATGCATACAGTAATATAAAACAAGCCACAAACAATAAGAGATAAAATGGAAATGCTAATAACGAGATCCAACCCCGGAGCGCCAGAGGGCCATGCCACGCCCTAACTTCCGTTATCGTAATACAACTAACATCAAGTATTTGATCCCAAACTACTACTAGTGATAAAGACAAAGGCGTACCTCGTTGTACTATACCTAATGTACTTCCGTATATCAAACCTAGTACCAATAGCCAATACTCAACAAAGCATGGTCCAAAATCCAAACATCAAACAAGAAGCCACAATCACACCGTCCTCATCGTATCCTGCCCTCTGGTCAACTGACGATATCCTTGTACAACTCACATATAAAGTTCAGCTGTACCACAACCGGTTTAACCAATCAGAACTCTTTATTTCAAATATCGTCATATGACTTATTAACGTGTACTGGTTTTTAGCAACAAATATCGACCTAAAATCTATACATTGTTTCAATAACAGGTTTCTATGATGCTGTTCTATTTTCACGACGTTAGCATTGTTTGGAAGTTAAAAACATGAAAAGCCTTATCAAGCAACCGTTACATAATGTTGACTGATTGAAAAAGATTTCGTGCGAAAATTATTTATATATTTTATATAACTGTTTTTGTTAATATGTTGTTTGTTTTTTAGTGCAATTGCTTTTTGTTCCTTTTTACGGCCATTTTTTGAGAATGAAATAACATATCTTTCAGAACTTTGTTCGAACATAATAGCATAAACAACATTTTCTTAGATTTCTTAATATTATGGTTATACAAAGGAAGGTTTGGTTGATTTAACAAAAAGCATTCAAAAAAACATAACTCCCAAAATAGATAAAAATTAAGATAAACCTTTTATTTCATTAAAAGGGTACTTTTTTTAAATCAACCAAACTTTCCTTTGTACAATTCCAATATTGAGAAACCTGAACACGTTGTGTTCATATCATTTTGTTCCAATGAGGTTCGGATAGATGTTTCACTTCGTTCCGAACATATGATTCCAACAACAAAAGAAGTATCTGATGTGTTTTCTAAAACAATATAGAAGAAAAAAAATTATATTTTCAAATTATATTGTAACCATACAAATGTTGACTAACAAATTGACGTTGTGTAAAATCTTCAGAATTATGACTGGTTTAAGAGAAACTGTGTTCAAAAAGTTCACCATATCGATACCTATCCTTTGTATTTTATTTTCAGGCGGCCCATGTAAGGCGGGCGACATGTACCGAGATCCAGCTGATTGTTCCAAGTACTTGATGTGCCTACATGGAACATACCTGTCTTTGCCGTGTGGCGCTGGGACACGTTTCAACAATGACAAGAAAGCCTGTGACCATGCTGTCAATGTGCCATGCCCTTAATTCACAAATTGTTGGACTTATTTTTGAAAATTGTATGTGATTTCCCAGAAAAATGAACAGTGGGATAACATAGCCTACACATTACATATATGCAATGATATGCATATTACTTCCGTAACGATTATATAAGCTTTATGTATCATGCTTGAATATATTGTAACATAGATGGTCAAGGAAAGGGAGGGGGTTAAAACTGACTCAGAAATAGGGAGAGGGTTATCACTGAATGCATATTTGCTCTTGGGGATTAATCATTCAATTTAATTGTAACTTTACATAAGACCATCCATGTCACTTCACACCTCTAGGAAACCAACTGTAATAAAGATAAGTACTTTGATCTAGTGGGTTTCCTGGAGTGGTCGGAGATCTCCCCTTGCTTTGAACCCATGTTTTTATTGTATATTTGATTATTTATCCATTTGGCCCAGTGCCAGTTGGCTTCATGCCAGTTGGCCTGGTGCCAGTTGGCTATTTGCCAACCTGGCTCTTTGCCAAAAACAGGCTGTATATATATAAGAATTGTGTAGCCTCAGCGAGGTTGATTTTAGAGTTGATTAGAGACAGTGTGATTTTGCAGAGTAAGATTCAGTTGTTGAGTTTTAGAGTATAATCAGTCGGTTACAACCAGGAAATTACTTAGGACATGTAAAGTTATATTAATCAATGAACAATAAAAGAAATAGAAATCAAACTAACATTTTATGTTACTGCCACTAGACGACACGAGCCACAACATTATATTTTATGACAATAATTTGTTACATTGGTGCCGTTGCCAGGATTTTATAGATATATTTTCTTAAAAACGAATCTGGGAGCCTTCTGTTAGAAAGTGAACACAACTCAAGAAATGGAGGACTCGGTTATCAATACTAGGATTACCGAATTAGGAACTAAAATAAAAGTATTAACTGAAAATGAAACCAAAGAATTGAAGGAAGCAAATGACCTATTTGAAGAATTGTACGAATTTCCTAAACAGCAGAGGATTAGGTATAACAGTATGGCCGAGGAAATCAACAGGCTGAAGATGAACAATCAGAAAATAAGAAAGTGTAATGAGCATTTCCAGAAGAGCAAACAAATTGGTATGGAGATAAAGGAGTATGACCAAGAAGTACGTAGACTCAGAATAGAACTGAATGCCACTTTACAAAATAACAGTGGTAATGCAGGGGGTAAAGCCGTTCCATCCTCACCTAAATTTGAATCTGCTTTTACTCGCCATGATGCCAAGATGAGCAGTGAAGATGAGACATTGAATGTGAGCCCCTCTCAAAACTTGCTGGAAACTCACAATGCAATAAATGCAGACTCCGACAACTCTACAGTAGAAAGGTCCGACACAGAGAAGGCAGGGGTGGTTCTGTTGGAAAACAGTGACACAGAGAAATATGATGTAATATCAGAAGAAAACCATGTAATGCAGGCACAAGTGCAAACTACCCCTGTGGACACATTATATGCAACACAGAGGGGATTAGCCATAATGGCAAAGAAAACACTGAAGTCGTTTGAAGTGAAGAATCGAGTAAGAGTTAACAAACCACGTCTACGAGTCTACAAGGAAAAACGCAACAAGCCTTCGGCCCAGCTAAGCAAGAATAAGCATGTAAAACGGCTTGTTCACAAAGCTTGGTCCACTACCAACCATGTCACAAGACTAAAACTTAAAAAGGGAGCAAACTATATGGGAGATGTTATTCCCATAACCTATGAGTGTTGGTCTTCACCAGTAGAGACCCTGGAGTCCCGTATGGCCAGAGGGTGGCATAATGCGAAAAACAAAGAACCCAACAATGGATGTGAGAAAAACGGATGTTGGATGCATGTTGAAACGATTGGACTGTAGATATTGGATTATATTTGAACTGACAATGTATGACTTTTGTAACTTCTGAGGCTACTTCTAATTTTTAGTTATGATTCGCCATGGGCTGAACATTGGACCTTGTTGTTGTTGTTAGAGATTTTTCATTATGTGACAATGTGTGTAGAAGGATAACGTCAATATTACTATTGCAGAGATTTTGTGGTTTTTGTTATTTGGATCTACTGAGTGTATTTGGATGGTATTAAGACGAAGAGGCCATTAATTATAGTGTTTTAATATTGTTGAAATGGATAACTGTTCAATAATGTGTCATAAATTGTCATTTGTGACAGGAAACACAGAATAGAATATAGAGGATAATTATGACTACTATCAAACTGTACATATTGGATATCAAGTATCTGCTTGACTTTGACACAAATCGTAAAATGATACATCGTGTGGTTTCTATCAGCCATAAACTGTTTATTATGTGATATGTTAAGTGTGGATAAAGTGATACGGAACAAAGGATAATTAGTACTAATCAAACAGTGTTTCATACATCTCAATCATCAGTTTGATTTCAGAACATTTTTATGACTTTTACCCCAGATATTTGATAAACAATTAGGTCATAAACTGGAAAGTTATGGGCTAACACAAGTGATATGATTAGCAATTGATAGCACCTTTAAGGACTAGATTGTTTTATGGCCATACCAAAGCAAATATGGATGTTCAATCTATTGCTGTTTATGACCGTCACTTTTAATCACTCAAGTAGTCAAACATTACAATTTAAATTAATATTTATATTTATTTGTGGCTTTGCTGTAAGTGTATTATCCCCTGACTTATACTGGATGCTCAAACCCTTTCATCTATGCGGATCATACATTTCATTACATTTTCCTTGATAATTTGTTGTACCTCAGGACTTAATCATCACCTGATCTACACGTGTTCAAGTAGAAGAGAATTTGGATTTATTTATTTAACTTACAGTGAATAGTTGGATCATCTCAAGTTTCTGTGGATGGTACCCAGTCAACATTAGGACAACAAAATATGAATATGTATTATATAGTATGATGGTACAAAATATTGTATGATTTGATGCTGGATTTATATTTGCTGTGAGATTTGGATTAAATCAAGATCATTTGGATAGTACCCAGCCAGAATAGGGATAAATGGGTCATATTTATTTTGTTTAAATATTGTTGGAATGGATAACTGTTCAACAAATGTGTCAACAAATGTCACTTCCATCAGGAATTATGATTAAAATATTCGAATCACGGATCATTGGATTATAATAGACAAGTTTAAGCACATTATGGAGGAATACTGCAAGGCTGTTATAAAAGGAGACATCTATGGAGTGTTATGTTTTGGCAAAAATGCTGGAGGTGATGTCATTTTTCCTACAAATTATAATCATTGATGTGTCACATGAGGATGAATTTTGGACTTGTTGGAAGAGACTGTGTCTTTTTACCTTTATCTCATATTTTAGATAAGTATAGCTTGGTTAAAGTTCTGTCAAGTGGCTTCTTGTTGCAATCTTGAATGTAGTGATATTGAAAGACAAAGATTCATTATTCTTTCCATGTAATGTAAAGGCTGTTTGTAAACTATGATGATATTATGAATATAGGCTAAGTGACCCTTGAGTATATGAGGCCAAGAGAGCCTAGAGTATATGAGGCCAAGAGAGCCTTTGTTTTTAGTAGATAAGGCCAAGAGAGCCTGTAGTTTAAGTAGATAAGGCCAAGAGAGCCTGTTGCTTTTAAGTGTATTACTATTAGGGTCAAGGGATCCTTCGATTTATGTGTGACGGCTGGAAAAGCCAGTAGTTTTTATGAATATGGTCAATAGAGCCTTGGTATTTATGTTTAAAAGTTTTGAGAGCCTTTAAATTGATATGGGTTAGAACAGTGTAAGCAGTCATAGGTTTGACTGATAGAAGCATTTTGACTATTTCCAAGCTATACACTATTTATGATATATTTTTATGACTATTCCTACAGCTTTTTGTTGAGTCACTCAAAATTTGTTGTTAACGCAATATGGATTGCATATAGTATGGGTTGACAAGGTGATCCAGTTGTGTCTGTAGGATTTATTTGCCTAAATGTCTGATTGCCAAATGCAATTAGGATGCTCAAGGTCAGTCAATGGTATTGAATAATTATATTATAATGTTGGGAATTTAATTTTGCATTTAGTGGTATAGTTTGGTCAATTGATCCACTGTTGTTTATTTTTAAGTACATAAGTATATTTATAACAGCAAGTATACTGCATTATATACCTTATTTTATTTGGGACAAATAATTACAAAGTAGGGGGAGAATGTAACATAGATGGTCAAGGAAAGGGAGGGGGTTAAAACTGACTCAGAAATAGGGAGAGGGTTATCACTGAATGCATATTTGCTCTTGGGGATTAATCATTCAATTTAATTGTAACTTTACATAAGACCATCCATGTCACTTCACACCTCTAGGAAACCAACTGTAATAAAGATAAGTACTTTGATCTAGTGGGTTTCCTGGAGTGGTCGGAGATCTCCCCTTGCTTTGAACCCATGTTTTTATTGTATATTTGATTATTTATCCATTTGGCCCAGTGCCAGTTGGCTTCATGCCAGTTGGCCTGGTGCCAGTTGGCTATTTGCCAACCTGGCTCTTTGCCAAAAACAGGCTGTATATATATAAGAATTGTGTAGCCTCAGCGAGGTTGATTTTAGAGTTGATTAGAGACAGTGTGATTTTGGCAATTACTTTGTAATTATTTGTCCCAAATAAAATAAGGTATATAATGCAGTATACTTGCTGTTATAAATATACTTATGTACTTAAAAATAAACAACAGTGGATCAATTGACCAAACTATACCACTAAATGCAAACTTAAATTCCCAACATTATAATATAATTATTCAATACCATTGACTGACCTTGAGCATCCTAATTAATTAAAAAAGTTTGTTTTTTTTCTTCTTTTGAAACTTCTCAAAATGCTTTTGCTAGAATGCCTGTCTAATACTAAGCATAGAAACCACACTATCATCCAAGCACCCAATTACATTTAACCAAAGCTGCATTTGGCAATCAGACATTTAGGCAAATAAATCCTACAGACACAACTGGATCACCTTGTCAACCCATACTATATGCAATCCATATTGCGTTAACAACAAATTTTGAGTGACTCAACAAAAAGCTGTAGGAATAGTCATAAAAATATATCATAAATAGTGTATAGCTTGGAAATAGTCAAAATGCTTCTATCAGTCAAACCTATGACTGCTTACACTGTTCTAACCCATATCAATTTAAAGGCTCTCAAAACTTTTAAACATAAATACCAAGGCTCTATTGACCATATTCATAAAAACTACTGGCTTTTCCAGCCGTCACACATAAATCGAAGGATCCCTTGACCCTAATAGTAATACACTTAAAAGCAACAGGCTCTCTTGGCCTTATCTACTTAAACTACAGGCTCTCTTGGCCTTATCTACTAAAAACAAAGGCTCTCTTGGCCTCATATACTCTAGGCTCTCTTGGCCTCATATACTCAAGGGTCACTTAGCCTATATTCATAATATCATCATAGTTTACAAACAGCCTTTACATTACATGGAAAGAATAATGAATCTTTGTCTTTCAATATCACTACATTCAAGATTGCAACAAGAAGCCACTTGACAGAACTTTAACCAAGCTATACTTATCTAAAATATGAGATAAAGGTAAAAAGACACAGTCTCTTCCAACAAGTCCAAAATTCATCCTCATGTGACACATCAATGATTATAATTTGTAGGAAAAATGACATCACCTCCAGCATTTTTGCCAAAACATAACACTCCATAGATGTCTCCTTTTATAACAGCCTTGCAGTATTCCTCCATAATGTGCTTAAACTTGTCTATTATAATCCAATGATCCGTGATTCGAATATTTTAATCATAATTCCTGATGGAAGTGACATTTGTTGACACATTTGTTGAACAGTTATCCATTCCAACAATATTTAAACAAAATAAATATGACCCATTTATCCCTATTCTGGCTGGGTACTATCCAAATGATCTTGATTTAATCCAAATCTCACAGCAAATATAAATCCAGCATCAAATCATACAATATTTTGTACCATCATACTATATAATACATATTCATATTTTGTTGTCCTAATGTTGACTGGGTACCATCCACAGAAACTTGAGATAATCCAACTATTCACTGTAAGTTAAATAAATAAATCCAAATTCTCTTCTACTTGAACACGTGTAGATCAGGTGATGATTAAGTCCTGAGGTACAACAAATTATCAAGGAAAATGTAATGAAATGTATGATCCGCATAGATGAAAGGGTTTGAGCATCCAGTATAAGTCAGGGGATAATACACTTACAGCAAAGCCACAAATAAATATAAATATTAATTTAAATTGTAATGTTTGACTACTTGAGTGATTAAAAGTGACGGTCATAAACAGCAATAGATTGAACATCCATATTTGCTTTGGTATGGCCATAAAACAATCTAGTCCTTAAAGGTGCTATCAATTGCTAATCATATCACTTGTGTTAGCCCATAACTTTCCAGTTTATGACCTAATTGTTTATCAAATATCTGGGGTAAAAGTCATAAAAATGTTCTGAAATCAAACTGATGATTGAGATGTATGAAACACTGTTTGATTAGTACTAATTATCCTTTGTTCCGTATCACTTTATCCACACTTAACATATCACATAATAAACAGTTTATGGCTGATAGAAACCACACGATGTATCATTTTACGATTTGTGTCAAAGTCAAGCAGATACTTGATATCCAATATGTACAGTTTGATAGTAGTCATAATTATCCTCTATATTCTATTCTGTGTTTCCTGTCACAAATGACAATTTATGACACATTATTGAACAGTTATCCATTTCAACAATATTAAAACACTATAATTAATGGCCTCTTCGTCTTAATACCATCCAAATACACTCAGTAGATCCAAATAACAAAAACCACAAAATCTCTGCAATAGTAATATTGACGTTATCCTTCTACACACATTGTCACATAATGAAAAATCTCTAACAACAACAACAAGGTCCAATGTTCAGCCCATGGCGAATCATAACTAAAAATTAGAAGTAGCCTCAGAAGTTACAAAAGTCATACATTGTCAGTTCAAATATAATCCAATATCTACAGTCCAATCGTTTCAACATTCATCCAACATCCGTTTTTCTCACATCCATTGTTGGGTTCTTTGTTTTTCGCATTATGCCACCCTCTGGCCATACGGGACTCCAGGGTCTCTACTGGTGAAGACCAACACTCATAGGTTATGGGAATAACATCTCCCATATAGTTTGCTCCCTTTTTAAGTTTTAGTCTTGTGACATGGTTGGTAGTGGACCAAGCTTTGTGAACAAGCCGTTTTACATGCTTATTCTTGCTTAGCTGGGCCGAAGGCTTGTTGCGTTTTTCCTTGTAGACTCGTAGACGTGGTTTGTTAACTCTTACTCGATTCTTCACTTCAAACGACTTCAGTGTTTTCTTTGCCATTATGGCTAATCCCCTCTGTGTTGCATATAATGTGTCCACAGGGGTAGTTTGCACTTGTGCCTGCATTACATGGTTTTCTTCTGATATAACATCATATTTCTCTGTGTCACTGTTTTCCAACAGAACCACCCCTGCCTTCTCTGTGTCGGACCTTTCTACTGTAGAGTTGTCGGAGTCTGCATTTATTGCATTGTGAGTTTCCAGCAAGTTTTGAGAGGGGCTCACATTCAATGTCTCATCTTCACTGCTCATCTTGGCATCATGGCGAGTAAAAGCAGATTCAAATTTAGGTGAGGATGGAACGGCTTTACCCCCTGCATTACCACTGTTATTTTGTAAAGTGGCATTCAGTTCTATTCTGAGTCTACGTACTTCTTGGTCATACTCCTTTATCTCCATACCAATTTGTTTGCTCTTCTGGAAATGCTCATTACACTTTCTTATTTTCTGATTGTTCATCTTCAGCCTGTTGATTTCCTCGGCCATACTGTTATACCTAATCCTCTGCTGTTTAGGAAATTCGTACAATTCTTCAAATAGGTCATTTGCTTCCTTCAATTCTTTGGTTTCATTTTCAGTTAATACTTTTATTTTAGTTCCTAATTCGGTAATCCTAGTATTGATAACCGAGTCCTCCATTTCTTGAGTTGTGTTACATTGGTGCCGTTGCCAGGATTTTCAAGGAAAGGAAGGGGGTTAAAACTGACTCAGAAATAGGGAGAGGGTTATCACTGAAATGCATATTTGCTCTTGGGGATTAATCATTCAATTTAATTGTAACTTTACATAAGACCATCCATGTCACTTCACACCTCTAGGAAACCAACTGTAATAAAGATAAGTACTTTGAGCTAGTGGGTTTCCTGGAGTGGTCGGAGGTCTCCCCTTGCTTTGAACCCATGTTTTTATTGTATATTCGATTATTTATCCATTTGGCCCAGTGCCAGTTGGCTTTATGCCCAGTTGGCCTGGTGCCAGTTGGCTATTTGCCAACCTGGCTCTTTGCCAAAAACAGGCTGTATATAAATAAGAATTGTGTAGCCTCAGTGAGGTTGATTTTAGAGTTGATTAGAGACAGTGTGATTTTGCAGAGTAAGATTCAGTTGTTGAGTTTTAGAGTATAATCAGTCGGTTACAACCAGGAAATTACTTAGGACATGTAAAGTTATATTAATCAATGAACAATAAAAGAAATAGAAATCAAACTAACATTTTATGTTACTGCCACTAGACGACACGAGCCACAACATTATATTTTATGACAATAATTTGTTACATTGGTGCCGTTGCCAATGTAACAAATTATTGTCATAAAATATAATGTTGTGGCTCGTGTCGTCTAGTGGCAGTAACATAAAATGTTAGTTTGATTTCTATTTCTTTTATTGTTCATTGATTAATATAACTTTACATGTCCTAAGTAATTTCCTGGTTGTAACCGACTGATTATACTCTAAAACTCAACAACTGAATCTTACTCTGCAAAATCACACTGTCTCTAATCAACTCTAAAATCAACTTCGCTGAGGCTACACAATTCTTATATATATACAGCCTGTTTTTGGCAAAGAGCCAGGTTGGCAAATAGCCAACTGGCACCAGGCCAACTGGGCATGAAGCCAACTGGCACTGGGCCAAATGGATAAATAATCAAATATACAATAAAAACATGGGTTCAAAGCAAGGGGAGATCTCCGACCACTCCAGGAAACCCACTAGATCAAAGTACTTATCTTTATTACAGTTGGTTTCCTAGAGGTGTGAAGTGACATGGATGGTCTTATGTAAAGTTACAATTAAATTGAATGATTAATCCCCAAGAGCAAATATGCATTCAGTGATAACCCTCTCCCTATTTCTGAGTCAGTTTTAACCCCCTCCCTTTCCTTGACCATCTATGTTACAATATATCCCAGCGCCGCCAGTAGGGCTCAGTAGAATTTGCTGTTGACGGTACCAGCATCCGACTGACAAAACATTCATATTGGGCAATCCAGGTAACAGAGTTTGAACATTGTTATTTAGCTCCAAACTTATTATCTCATGTATATTTCCAGTGGAATGATAGATTTATATGGACTGATTAGTGCACTTTCCTCAAAAACTTTTGAAAACTCTGACTATTCAATATTAAAATAGCCTATATTAAAGCCGGTTTCTGCGGATTAGGAATTTATTGCGTTTTCTCAATGGAAGATTAATATTAAAAGGCTCGCACAGGTCTAAATAGGGGGCTGTTGCTGGAAAACTTTGGAGGAAGTGTCATGTATAACAGTATAACATTAAGGATAGTACAGCTAAGGTAGCATCTGATAAATATTGAAAAATCCCGCGCACGCTGTAAAACATTTTTGATTGGACAAATGAATAAATAAACAATATCACACTAAGATTAGTTGTTATAGAGTGAAACGCAGTTGACGAAATATATATATAAAGGACAAAGCTTGCATTCGCAGATACAACTATCGGCTTCCGTCTCCCGGGTTGACCTAAAATGAACACGTCATTTTGGGGTTGAGAAAACGAATAACACCTTAGTCGGCGAAAAGTGATTTGTGATCGCATGATTTTTTATGTCACTGAGATTGCCATCAAACAGCCGGAAGCTACAGCGTGTTCAGACCTGTTCCCTATTCTGCAGGGGGTCCATCAAGGTGGGGTGCTCTCCATGATTTTCTATCAGTTATATATGGCAGATCTCATTGTTGAAATGTCTAACCTTAATATTGGTGCTTCTATAGGCCATATTAATTGTGTATGTCCAAGCTATGCAGATGATACATGTATAATCTCGAATTCTTTTGAAAGTATGCAAACCCTGCTTAACACCTTCACTAGACATAGTTACAAATGGCGATATAGCATTCATCCTAAAAAATGTTCATACTTGGTATTTAATGAAAAAATAGAGCTGGGTGCTGCACAACGATTAAAAATTGGAGGTGTACAAATATCAAGATCAGAGTCCCTAACTCATCTGGGAATACCTCTTTCTACAAATAAATGTATCACTAATTATGTAGATGAACGTTGCAATAAAGGTTTGAGGCAGTATTACTGCCAACTAGCAATAGGTAATCGCTGTGGGGGGCTTACTCCAATATCAGCCTCAAACCTATATAAGACATTCTCTATTCCAAGTATGCTGTACGCAGCACCAATTATCAATTATCAGGATGGTGATATAGTTAAATTAGAAAATACTCAAAAAGATATTGGAAAACGTATACAATATATATCAAAAAATGCTAGTAATCCTCTGTCGTCCACAACATTAGGATGGCTAGATGTCGATCTGTACATTGATTTTTTAAGCCTGAGATTTCTTTGGAGCTTACTGAAGCTACCGTTTACAAATGCTTATAAAGCGATCTGTGTTTATCGCATATTCTACCTGTGGAATGTAGAAAATCAATGTAACATATTTTCACCCATAAAAGCAAGGCTTCAACGTGTAGAGACATATGGCCTAAGGGTCGATGTGCATGACATTTTATATGGCAACTCTGATATTAGTAAATATGCATGGAAACGGATGGTTCAGTCAAAAGTCTCAGATGTTCAACTCCAGAGAACATATACAAAAAGCCTTATGTACAGTGGTTTAAATCACTTTCGTAAATTGAACTTTAATACACTGAAACCTAATATTTGGTGGTGTGTGGCACAGCAATTTCCAAGCGCCATGGCTTCTTGTATTATAATGTTCAAACTGTTAACTGGGGAACATATGCTCAATAGTAAATATCGTGGAGGAGATAACAAATCCAAATTATGTACAATGTGTGACTCATATGAGACAGAAACAGTAGAACATTTCTTATTCTACTGTAAAGCTGAATGCTACATTCCAGCCAGAGAGAAACTGGCCAAATTCTGCACTGAACTGAAAGTGAGATTTGATTGTGACACAATCCTTGGCATTAATGATACAAATGATCAACATACTATGTTGAAGTTGAAACATGTTGCAGAATTAGTCAAAATCAACTATAATCTCAGAGCTGTGAAAATAGATAACACTGTCTGACTCTGAGACACACATATATATATATATATATTATATACAAACATCTTGTAAATAGGTTGTCTGTCCATATGTTAATTTTATTATATTTGATGTAATTGCATATAAATAATATGTATCTCCTAATTAAATTAGGGCAATAAAGCTATACATACATACATACATACAGGGGAATATAGGAACGTCGTCCGTTCGTGTGTCCGTCCGTTCTTCCGTCTGTCTGTGCAATAACTCAAATACCGGTTGACGGATTTGATTCAAATACTTTTAGGCTTATGGCTTATGGGTGTAGGACCTCTGCTCGAGAAGGAATTTCCAATAAAGCTCTGCTCTTGAACGGATTCCACATGGCCACTAAATTTCAAAATGGCCGCCACTTTTTCGTAAAAAATTGTAATCGCTGATAACTCAAATACCAGTAGGTGGATTTGGTTCAAATTTGCCTAGGGACATATGAGGTATTGGCTGAGTGGCCCCGAAAGACTATACTTTGGGCGAGGCTACATTAATATATGACTACTCTTAATTTACCAATAAACTACAGAAAAAGTATGTAAAAGTTGAAAAAGTTTATTTAATATCAAAAATGTATCTAGTATGAAAATAGATTCTGAATACCATTCAGATCTATTCAAATATGTAAAATATGAACCTTCATGGACCAAAAAATATCAACATTATATCAAAATTTAGTTTTTGCTCAAATATGGATGCCAAGGACAAAGTTGAAATCAATCAACAATTTTTGGCCATAAAACTCAGCTACATGTACAGGCTAAAAATTGCCTATATCAACTGCATGGTTGTTATAAGATTACTTCAAATGAAGCCTAATACTTCTTACAAAATAACATACTCCGAATTAGCTGTTTTAAAAATAATTCTTCCAAAAAACAGGATGTTCTCGAAATGTGCTCCGAAAAATATTGTAAATTAACCTCGATTACGAAATAATTTGGACTGCGTTTTTGAACTACCCCGCGGGCGAATGCGTTGCATAACATATAATAAGTATTCCCGCTATGTATCACAAGAAAAACAATGAGCCCATGCGTTAGTTACTGGTCGGGATTAGATATGGGTTTATTTGCCCGGATATGGGCAAATATACAATTACAGTAGGTTGAAAATTGATGATAATAAATTTTTGAAAATCGTCATTCCTATTTGAAAGAATGGGAAATGGTGGGTTCGGGGCAAATCGGAAATCAGGATATCTATTATTCAGTAAAAGATTGAGCAAAAAATATTTGTATCTAGAAAATTGAATTGTCTAACTTTTTTGTACACTTAGTGTTTAGTTTACATAAAGTTATAGAGCTTCAAAGTCATGGGAATGCCGATTTTCAAAAATTCATCATCTTTATTATCAATTTTCGACCTATTATAAGTGAAGAAAAAATTGAGAAAAATTAGAAGTTTTGGAAATAAAGTCAAATTACGTTTCAGTCAATAGTATAAGTACTTTCAGCGCAGATTAAGTAAATAAAAATTCAAAGGTAAAGAGGCCTTAACACGTAGTTCAACGGGGGAGCTAAGGTTGCCAAACTTAAGGAGGGTAGTGTATAATAATACTTTAGGACTGAGCCAATATCGTAGGTTTAATTCATTTTTAGATTCGGTGAAGCGCATATTTTCTGATCATATACAGTCTATTTATTAATTTATAAAAGAACAAATTGGACACATAGTAATTGTATGGTATTCTTTAAAAATGATTTGATGACTCTAACTGTATGTAGGGCCATAAGCAAGATCCAAAATAGACGACACGTACTTATCAAATAGGCAAGGCCAAACTTAGCAAAAGAGGATAATACACTTCTATCGGCGCGGACACATGGTTTTCGACGATTCTTAGAAATAGTTTTCAAAACAGGCATATAATTTCCTCGTTCACTATTTCAAAAATCACAAACAAACCTTTTCAAATGACAACTTAATAATTTACGAATTTACATGATGACACTTTTTAGTTTCGGTTTGGTCTTGTGCATTATAAAGGCACCCTTAGTTTTTCAAAAAATAAGAACTGCTGATTTATTTCATAATCAACAGCATGAAGTGGAAGTTTTATGAACTTCAAAACTACTCTTTAGTTAGATAATTGTGATTTACATCGAGGAGGTGTCACACTACGATTTTCAATCCTTGAATAAAATAACAAGGGCACCTTGAGTCATTAGTTTTGGTTGGAGCCACGTCGGTCGTATCACAGCCTTTTCCATTGACATTGTTTGATCTTAAATCTGCGATGAGCAACGATGCAGTTGAAGATTATCCTCGCACTGGTGATGGTTGTACTCCCGATGCCCTCACTCGGGTAAGTTCTAATAATGTGGTATTCAAAATTCGTTAGGATTTAGGATTTTCCCTTTTTAATTTATATATGTTATATTATGTTATGTTATGTTTGTTATGTTATTTAGCAGTTATGTCCCTATCATTGAATATATGCCTAAGGTCTGTCACCAATATAGCCCGAGCTTGCGAAGGTTATATTACGACAGACCGAAGGCATATATTCAATGATACGGATATAACTGTTGTATTACATACTTTTATATCATGGCTACGTTATATCAATGACGCCACGTGTCTGTGTGCGAGTGAAATTAGGAAGAAATGAAACATGACGTCCCGATGACGTCATAAGATTGTCATGGTAAAAGGTTTGGCGGCTATCCAGGAATATATAGCCGACCTTCAGCTCCATTGACTTGAATACAAATGCTTCGCTGGGTATGTAATATGTTATGATATGTTATGTTATGTTATGTTGTTATGTTATGTTATGTTATGTTATGTTATGATATGTTATGTTTGTTATGTTGTTATGTTATGTTTGTTATGTTATGTTATGTTGTTATGTTATGTTGTTATGTTATGTTTCTTATGTTTGTTATGTTATGTTATGTTGTTATGTTATGTTATGTTATGTTATGTCATGTTATGATATGTTTGTTATGTTGTTATGATGTTATGTTATGTTATGTTTGTTATGTTATGTTGTTATGTTATGTTTGTTATGTTATGTTATGTTGTTATGTTTGTTATGTTTGTTATGTTATGTTATGTTATGTTGTTATGTTATGTTATGTTATGATATGTTTGTTATGTTGTTATGTTGTTATGTTATGTTATGTTTGTTATGTTATGTTATGTTGTTATGTTATGTTATGTTGTTATGTTATGTTATGTTATGTTATGTTATGTTATGTTGTTATGTTATGTTGTTATGTTATGTTATGATATGTTATGATATGTTATGTTATGTTGTTATGTTATGTTATGTTTGTTATGTTTGTTATGTTGTTATGTTGTTATGTTATGTTATGTTATGTTTGTTATGTTATGTTATGTTATGTTATGTTGTTATGTATGTTATGTTTGTTATGTTTGTCATGTTATGTTATGTTGTTATGTTATGTTTGTTATGTTGTTATTTTATGTTGTTATGTTTTTTATGTGTGTTATGTTGTTATGTTATGTTATGTTTGTTATGTTATGTTTGTTATGTTATGTTGTTATGTATGTTATGTTTGTTATGTTTGTTATGTTATGTTATGTTGTTATGTTATGTTTGTTATGTTGTTATGTTATGTTATGTTTGTTATGTTATGTTGTTATGTTATGTTATGTTGTTATGTTATGTTATGTTGTTATGTTATGTTATGATATGTTATGTTATGTTATGTTGTTATGTTATGTTATGTTTGTTATGTTATGTTATGTTTGTTATGTTTGTTATGTTATGTTATGATATGTTATGTATATGTTGTTATGTTATGTTATGTTATGTTGTTATGTTATGTTATGTTATGTTATGTTATGATATGTTTGTTATGTTGTTATGTTATGTTATGTTTGTTATGTTATGTTATGTTATGATATGTTTGTTATGTTTGTTATGTTGTTATGTTGTTATGTTATGTTATGTTTGTTATGTTATGTTATGTTGTTATGTTATGTTATGTTGTTATGTTATGTTATGATATGTAATGTTATGTTGTTATGTTATGTTTGTTATGTTTGTTATGTTATTTTATGTTATGTTATGATATGTTATGTTATGTTATGATATGTTATGTTGTTATGTTATGTTATTTATGTTATGTTTGTTATGTTTGTTATGTTATGTTATGATATGTTTGTTATGTTTGTTATTTTGTTATGTTGTTATGTTATGTTATGTTTGTTATGTTATGTTATGTTGTTATGTTATGTTATGTTATGTTGTTATGTTATGTTATGTTGTTATGTTATGTTATGATATGTTATGTTGTGTTATGTTATGTTTGTTATGTTTGTTATGTTATGTTATGTTTGTTATGTTATGTTATGTTATGTTATGTTATGTTATGTTTGTTATGTTATGTTATGTTATGTTGTTATGTTATGTTATGTTATGTTATGATATGTTTGTTATGATGTTATGTTATGTTAATATTTATTTTAGTCTCACGCCAATAAAATACATAAAATAAATCAATAATTAATAAAACCATCTGTCAAGCCCGTTGTCGACCTTCACGTATGAGGGACTCAATTAAGTATTCACTATTTAAAAGGTTTACGATTATCCCAGTAAAGTATACGTACGTATTTTTAAAAGCATTTTTATAAGTGTTTTTCATTGTGTCCTTTGTAAGCTTGATGTTGTCATAATATTGCAAAATTGTGTTGAATAGGATTAAAATGGTAAGTCAGGAATTTTCCTATTAAAATCTAAAACAATGGAGTTCTAAGTTTTCCATAATAATTGCAGTGTAAAAGAAAGTGTATCGCTAGGTGTAAAAGCTATTGATAACGACGCTAGAGCACCATACTCTAAAATAGTTTCTTATTTAAGCTTTTAATGGCACGATAAAGTGACACAATGATATTTAGATCCAGCTCCTGGTGTCCTAGGGTGTATGGTCCCATGGACCACATATTCAGGGAGACTATATTAACTCTGACACCGGGTCTTTTTATTTTTTTCATAAAAATTAATGTTTAATTTTTTCGTCCGCTGTGACGGAGCAGTTTCAAATGTGAACTACGTTAAGAAATAAAGAATTTAAGATTCATTATATATCTTTTACCACACTTTAGATGAAAGAACGTGTCAAACCTTTTTCCCAATTGTGACAAGTATTCCTCTAAAGTTTGGTTGTAAAATATATTTTATAATTCAATGTATCTCACATTTGAAACTGCTCCGTCACATGATAAAGTATCCTGCCTGGATACTTGTGGGATATTATATGAATATGGAACACATCCTTAAGAATCCGTGATAGATACTCTAGGTATCACGATTTCGGAGATTCGTGGATACTATTGAGAGACAGAACACTAATATCTAGAACTATCCGTAGTTCTGGATACTACTGATATATGTCTCGTTTTTTTCACGTATATTTAGGGATTCGACTGTTATATCATTCGGATACTCACAAATATGGCTGAACAGTGAATATTCAATTATATTCTCAGGATATTTAGGGATACTTCTGGAATATTCATGAATACGGTCGGGATTTTACACATACGGCAAGGATATTCTCGTTCATGTTACCTCAAAAACTTGGAGCTATTTACATATATGACTTCCAAATATCTATGTAATTTCCAGCAAGAGAGAATACGTTGATATATTTATAGTCTAGAATAGGTGTGTATAAAATAAAATGACATCTTACATTTTGACGAGCACCTTAACCATGGTTATCAAATGAAAGGTAAAGGGGTTCTTTATTGATACTGAGATTTGCCAAGATGAAAAAGGTGTCGAAGTGACTTTTTGGGTAAAAAATGTGTTTTTTTTGCAATTTTTTTTTAAATTAATAAAAAATATTTTTGAAAACTTGTTATATACAGGGTGTCCAATAAATAAGGTGAAAGATATTGTAACTTTCTTAATATTGCATCAATCTTGATAAAATTTTCAGAGTTTGTAGCCCAAACCTTTTTACCTTTATTCTGTGAATTTAAAGCGTCTTTTTTTTGATTGGCCAGAGTTGTGGTTGCTATAGCAACCGAAACAACAAAAAGGCGGGGCAAGTTTGTTTACGTCACAACTTTTCAAAACATATTTATTTTTTCTGATAGCTTTATTCATACTCCCAGGTCTATTACTACAACAAATACAATATAAAAACAGCCCTACAGTCCCATTGTTATGAAAATAAGCTCTTCAACATAATGTCCATCTCTAGCTATACACTTCTTATGCCTATTCACCCACTCTCTAAACACACTTTTAAACCCATTCTTGCCCATTTTCTGAAGTCTTGCTAAGACACTTGATCTGAGTTCACACACAGCTATGCTCACTAGTGAAACTATTAGGGCACTGGGGCTACCCCTACTTGCACACCCTCCATATTCCCCAGACCTTGCAGAACTCAAACGTGACTTGAGAGGAAATAAATTTGGAAGCACTGATGAACTCAGATCACATATCTTAGCAAGACTTCAGGAAATAGGCGAGAATGGGTTTGAAAGTGTGTTTAGAGAGTGGATGAAAAGGCATAAGACATATAAGAAATGTATAGCTAGATATGGACACTATGTTGTGCTATACATTATGTTATGCTTATTTTCATAACAATGGGACTTTAGGACTGTTTTTATATTGTATTTGTTGTATTTGTGGTAGTAATAGACCTGGAAGTATGAATAAAGTTATCAGAAAGAATAAATATGTTTTTGAAAGTTGTGACGTAAACAAACTTGCCCCGCCTTTTTGTTGTTTCGGTTGCTATAGCAACCAAAACTCTGGCCAATCAAAAAGAAGACGCTTTAAATTCACAGAATAAAGGTAAAAAGGTTTGGGCTACAAACTCTGAAAATTTTATCAAGATTGATGCAATATTAAGAAAGTTACAATATCTTTCACCTTATTTATTGGACACCCTGTAAAATACAGTCTAGTTGACTCTCAAAAGTCGAAATATATCATGTTTAATCAACTTGGGGGGATTTTGGGACCTTAATAGTACAATAACGTCATTTCTAAGGGCGATATAGTGAAATATTGTACCAAGGGCCTTCGGCCCAAGGTCCAATATTTCACTATATCGCTCGCAGAAATGACGTTATTAGTATTATTACCACAGTTAACGACCAGGACTGAAACTGCAAGAAAATCTTACGCATTGAACGATATCTAATTTCCCGGGGAAAATTGCCGGTCCAGAATATATTCTAGACCGGTCCATATGGACCACCACTATGACGTCACACATTTCTCAGGTCGATATAGTAAAATAAACGCCTTCTAAACTAGCACTAAAACCCCTAGAACTGGCCCGGCAAGGTGGTAATAATAGTTTTTTCTTTGGGATTTGCATGCAATATCGACTAAAACGAGTGTGTTCAAAATATAATGACAAGATTAACACTTTTTGACGAGCAGCTTAACAATGGTTAATAATTGAAAGGTAAAGGGTCCCTTTATTGATACTGAGATTTGCAAAGATGAAATAAGTGTCAAAGTGAGTTTTTGGGTAAGTGTTTTTGAAAAAAATTAAATTGATAAAAAAAATATTTATTATATGAAATACAGTCTAGTTGACTCCCAAAAGTCAAAATATACCATGTTTAATCAACTAGGGGGATTTTGGGAGCTTAATAGTTTTTTCTTTGGTATTTGCATGCAATATCGACTAAAACGAGTGTGTTCAAAATATGATGAGAACCTTAACACATTTTGACAAACAGCTAACCATATTTAATAATTGAAAGGTAAAGGGATCCTTTATTGATACTGATATTTGCCAAGATGAAATAGAAGTCAAAGTGAGTTTTTGGGTAAAAAATGTGTTTTTTTGCAAAAAGAAATTAAATTGATAAAAAAATATTTTTGAAAATTCATTATATAAAAATACAGTCTAGTATGCTCTCAAAAGTCAAAATATACCATGTCTAATCAACTAGGGGGATTTGAGGAGCTTAATAATTTTTTCTTTGTGATTTGCATGCAATATCGACTAAAACGAGTGTGTTCAAAACATGATGACACCATTAACATATTTTGACGAGCAGCTTAATCATGGTATATAATAGAAAGGTAAAGGGTCCCTTTGTTGATACTGAGATTTGCCAAGATGAAATAGGTGTCTAAGTAAGTTTTTGGGTAAAAATGTGTTTTTTGCAAAAATAATTTTATGTTAAGAAGAACATTTTTAGAAAACTTTCGAAGCTGTTTGAGGTATTGTCTTGTGGTTTGTATCTTGCGAATTCAAAGGCACTTGAATTAACGTTACTGCAAGGAGTTAAGGGGGTTCTAGCTCAATTTTGAAGGAGGTTGCACCAATTTTTAAAATACTACGATCGCAGCCCCCCTTCAGCTGGTTGAAAGCGGGCTACGGCCCTGCTATATATACCCTTTGTTTTATGTATACTCCCCCGTTAGTTAATGGAAACACCATATAATTATCTGTGATGTAGCGAATATCTACAATGGAATATTTTAATGTACACTGCGTCAAAAGCACTCAAATCTCCATGGGATTTATAAACTATTTAGCGATTATTAAGAAAAATAATTCAACAATCACCGTAAATAGTTGACCTTCGTTTAGATAGATATCACTAAATACCAACTAGGTATTTAAGTCATATACCGTTTTTCAAATAACCCATGAATAGTGTTGGTTATTTATGATGTATTTATTCACTGCTTGGAATGTATTTGTAGTTTATTAGCGTGTATTTATCATGTCATGTAAATACACAGGGGTATCCATTTGGGTATTAATGCCATCTGACCCGAGTTACGTCATCCATCTTATTTGATACCAATGAGTATTTATGGTATTTATAACGTAATGTTGATACTCTGAATGGATTTATTGAGTATCAATGGTCATTTAGCCCCAGTTTCGTCACGCTATTGGATTAATGATACAAATACCTGAACGCATTTGCGCTAGATTATGAGGTATTTTCAAATTATTAGTCTGATCATCAATTTTTATGATAAATACATCAAGTGCTTATTTAAGGGTACTAATAGCATAAAAACAGGATTTCTTAATGGATGGGGGGGGGGGGGGGCGCTGAGGTATATACTCTGTCCTGGTTATAATATTGAAGCATATTAATGCGATATGACCTTGCTTCACTTTCATAAATGTGGCAAAAATGTACAATTTATTTTTAATAGCTTTATTAATAATCTATATCATGATTTTACATTAATTAAGCTTTAATTGACATATAGGCCGGACATATAATCAGGCATTTACAGTCCATATTATGTTGTATATGAATGATGTAAAATTATACTACAGTATGAATCTACAGATTCACTGAATCCAAACCTCTTCATTATGTCGTTAACTACAGGGTGACTAAAAGTAGGAGCAACCCGCAATAAATAAATAAAAATAAAACAATAAATACTATTGCTTAACGTTAATATTTTACCCATAATGAAGCTAAGGTAATCAAATTCCCTGAGTTTCATGTCTCTCATTCAAACGGTTCTTCTTTATTGTCTTCCAAAGACTATGTTCGGTTTCGCCTACTTGACCACACCAGAGTATTTCGTTTAACAGTTCTTTGATCTATCAGAGGGTCCTATACAGTACGCTTTCTCTCATGGCTGCATGGACGTAATCTCCAAGTCCTTTTAATGCTTTTATCTTGGATCTTGATTAAAGCCTTCTGTTCTCCATCGTGGAGTTCTCAAGTTGACCGGCTTTGTCTCACTTTCGAACTCCTCGTCAGACACTATTTCGGTTGTTCCTCCAATACTCCACATATGGAATTGTCTCATTTACTGACCATCTTCCCTTCCCCCTGTAATGAAATGGGAGGTTAACAGTTATATAAAATGCTTGAACTAAGGGGAAAAGCTTGCATAGCAATAACGTTACAATAAAATGTAGTCACAGGATTGTAAATATTTATCGACACAGGTGTGCACCTACTTGTTGCCATAGAATTGTACCTTCTTATTGCCACAGGACTGTACCAACTTAATGCCACATGATTACCACAAGATTGTACCTTACCTTTAAGCTTGCATAGCAATAACGTTACAATAAAATGTAGTCACAGGATTGTACATTCTTATTGACACAAGAGTGTACCTACTTATTAATTGCCATAGAATTGTACCTTTTTATTGCCACAAGATTGTACCTACTTATTGCCACAGGTTTGTACCTACTTATTGCCACAGGTTTGTACCTACTTATTGCCAATGGGTTGTACCTACTTACGGCCACATAATATTTACCTACTTCCTGCCACAGGATTGTACTTACTTACTGCCTCATGACCTACTTACAGTTATAAGTGTACCTTCTAATTGTACCTACGTACAGCCACAGGATTGTACCTACGTATAGCCACAGGATTGTACCTACGTATAGCCACAGGATTGTACCTATTTATTGCCACAGGATTGTACCTACTTATTGCCACAGGATTGTACCTACGTATACTCACAGGGTTGTACCTACGTATAGCTACAGGATTGTACCTACGAATAGCCACAGGATTGTACCCACGTATAGCCACAGGATTGTACCTACGTATAGCCACAGGACTGTACCTACGTATAGCCACAGGATTGTACCTACGTATAGTCACAGCATTGTACCTACGTATAGCCACAGGATTGTACCTACGTATAGCCACAGGATTGTACCTACGTATAGCCACAGGATTGTACCTACGTCTGGCCACAGGATTGTACCTACGTATAGCCACAGGATTGTACCTATTTATTGCCACAGCATTGTACCTACGTATAGCCACAGGATTGTACCTACATATAGCCACATGATTGTACCTACGTAAAGCCACAGGATTCTACCTACGTATAGCCACAGGATTGTACCTACCTTCGGCCACAGGATTGTACCTACGTATAGCCACAGGATTGTACCTACGTATAGCCACAGCATTGTACCTACGTATAGCCACAGGATTGTACCTACGTATAGCCACAGGATTGTACCTACTTATTGCCACAGGATTGTACCTTTTTACTGCCACAGGATTGTACCTACGTATAGCCACAGGACTGTACCTAGGTATAGCCACAGGATTGTACCTACGTATAGCCACAGGATTGTACCTACTTATTGCCACGGGATTGTACCTACGTATTGCCACATGATTGTATCTACTCACTGCCTCATGATTGTTCCTATTTACTGCCTCAGGATTGTACCTACGTTCTACCACAGGTTTGTACCCTCTTATTGCTACAAAATTGTACCTACTAACTGATATAGGTCTGTACCTTCTTATTGCCACAATAGTGTACCTACTTACTCCCACAGGTTTGTACCTACTTACTGCCACAACATTGTATCTACTTACTTACTTAATCACAGGATTGTACCTACGTATAGCCACAGGATTGTACCTACGAATAGCCACAGGATTGTACCTACGTATAGCCACAGGATTGTACCTACGTATAGCCACAGGACTGTACCTACGTATAGCCACAGGATTGTACCTACGTATAGTCACAGCATTGTACCTACGTATAGCCACAGGATTGTACCTACGTATAGCCACAGGATTGTACCTACGTATAGCCACAGGATTGTACCTACGTCTGGCCACAGGATTGTACCTACGTATAGCCACAGGATTGTACCTACGTATAGCCACAGCATTGTATCTACGTATAGCCACATGATTGTACCTACGTATAGCCACAGGATTGTACCTACGTATAGCCACAGGATTGTACCTACGTATAGCCACAGGATTGTACCTACGTATAGCCACAGGATTGTACCTACATATAGCCACAGGATTGTACCTACGTATAGCCACAGGATTGTACCTACGTATAGCCCCAGGATTGTACCTACGTATAGCCACAGGATTGTACCTACGTATAGCCACAGGATTGTACCTACGTATAGCCACAGGATTGTACCTACGTCTGGCCACAGGATTGTACCTACGTATAGCCACAGGATTGTACCTACGTATAGCCACAGGATTGTACCTACGTATAGCCACAGCATTGTACCTACGTATAGCCACAGGATTGTACCTACGTATAGCCACAGGATTGTACCTACGTATAGCCACAGCATTGTACCTACGTATAGCCACAGGATTGTACCTACATATAGCCACAGGATTGTACCTACGTATAGCCACAGGATTGCACCTACGTATAGCCACATGATTGTACCTACGTCTGGCCACAGGATTGTACCAACGTATAGCCACAGGATTGTACCTACGAATAGCCACAGCATTGTACCTACGTATAGCCACAGGATTGTACCTACGTATGGCCACAGGATTTTACCTACTTATTGCCACAGGATTGAACCTACTTACTGCCACAGGATTGTACCTACGTATAGCCACAGGATTGTACCTACTTATTGCCACAGGATTGTACCTACTTATTGCCATAGGATTGTACATACGTATAGCCACAGGATTGTACCTTCGAAAAGCCACAAGATTGTTCCAACGTATAGCCACAGGATTGTACCTTCGTATACCCAGAGGATTGTACCTACGTATAGCCACAGGATTGTACCTACTTACTGCCACAGGACTGTACCTACGTATAGCCACAGGATTGTACCTACGTCTGGCCACAGGATTGTACCTACGTATAGCCACAGGATTGTACCTACGTATAGCCACAGCATTGTACCTACGTATAGCCACAGGATTGTACCTACTTATTGCCACAGGATTGTACCTACTTACTGCCACAGGATTGTACCTACGTATAGCCACAGGATTGTACCTACGTATAGCCACAGGATTGTACCTACGTATAGCCACAGGATTTTACTTACTTATTGCCACGGGATTGTACCTACGTTTTGCCACAGGATTGTATCTACTCACTGCCTCAGGATTGTTCCTACTTACTGCCACAGGATTGTACCTACGTTCTACTACAGGTGTGTACCCTCTTATTGCTACAAAATTGTACCTACTAACTGTCATAGGTCTGTACCTTCTTATTGCCACAATAGTGTACCTACTTACTCCAACAGGTTTGTACCTACTTACTGCCACAACATTGTATCTACTTACTGGCAGGGGATTGTTCCTACTTACTGCCACAGATTTGTACCTTCTTATTGCTTCTTCTCCTTCTTATTACCTTCTTAGACTTTATCTACGTACTGTCTACTTACTGGTTTGTACCTTCTTATTGTCATAGGTTTGTACCTTCTTATTGCCACAAGATTATACCTACTTGCTGCCGTAGGTTTGTACCTTCTAATTGCCACAAGATTGTACCTACTTATTGCCACAGGATTGTATCTACGTATTGCCACAGGTTTGTACCTACTTACAACCACGGGATCGTACCAGCAAACTAAATACATGAATAAAACTAAACTAAATACAAATGAAGCATCAAACTGCAATCGACTTTTTGTAGACGGTTTATTTATATTGTCCAGATTAATAAAATGGTAATACTTACTGTTTACGGAGAAGATGAAGATAAATTCCATGTATACATCATTCCTCAAATATTTCATAGCATCGGATTTCGAAGCACGAATGGTGTGGTTATAAAGTGGTAATGTTAAATGTTTGATATTATGTGTATGACCGTTTTCGGAACTGAAAAACAAGACAAAACGTCTCCCCATCTTAACTGAAACTATTTCAAATCTTCATATGACTGTATCATACATTAGCATTGTGACCTACTTAGACATCCGACTGACACTTGTAATCTGATCACTGGTGATCCACTCGATTACGCTGGTTACCAAAACGAACCGTTTTGGTAACAAAATGTCGGAACGTCGAAGGCACGATTTTTCTTTTTTCCTTATTTCACGCGTTGTAGGCAGAATCCCCACGACGTTTTTTCTCACAACGTGCATCAGTATCATATGTTTTAGAAAATGTACATGTTTGCGAAAAAATAGCTCAGAGGACAACAGAATCGTCGATTTACTTCCTCACTTAAGTTACATAAACGGTTTTTCGAAAAACAGTTAAGATCTGCACTTTTAACCCAAACCGTTTATGTAACTTAAGTGAGGAAGTAAATCGACGATTCTGTTGTCTTCTGAACTATTTGTTCGCAAATATGTACACTTTCTTAAACATATGATACTGATACACGTTTGGGTTAAAAAATGTCGTGGGAATTCTGCCTACAATGTGTAAAATAAGGAAACGAGAAAAATCGTACCTTCCGGATGTTCCGACATTTTGTTACCAAAACGAAACGTTTTGGTAACCAGCGTAATCGAGTGGATCACCAGTGCTGATACTGCTACCTACTGATACGCTTGTACTTTATTAATGGTTATTTAACGAAATATATCATAAATAACCAATGGGGTATTAAAAGGATTTAAGTGAATTCCCTAAATCAGATAAATACCACGAGGTATTGTTGCATGGTTGAAATAAGCAGTAAATAACCTAACTCATCGATGATATTTTGATAAATCGGGTAAATACACATAAATAACCGAATAGATATAAACGTATAAATACAAACGTGTCCATTAATGTTCATTAAAGCGATTTTCGGGTTTAATAACCAACTAACGGTTTGCGGGATTTAGTGGTATTTACTTTATTTCACACAGTGGTATCCTCTATTATTACCACCTTGCCGGGCCAGTTCTAGGGGTTTTAGTACTAGTTTAGAAGGCATTCAATTTGCTATATCGACCTGAGAAATGCGTGACGTCATAGTGGTGGTCCATATGGACCGGTCTAGAATATATTCTGGACCGGCGATTTTCCCGGGAAATTAGATATCGTTCAATCATAAGATTTTCTTGCTGTTTCAGTCATGGTCGTTAACGGTGGTAATAATACTAATAACGTCATTTCTGCGAGCAATATAGTGCAATATTGGACCTTGGGCCTTCGGCCCTTGGTCCAATATTTCACTATATTGCCCTTGGTCCAATATTTCACTATATTGCCCTTAGAAATGACGTTATTGTACTATTACAAGAAGATGCGTGGTCAATGAAAGTGAAAATTGATCATAAATAGGAAATCCTTTGATACAAAATTATCTTTAAAATACTTCTCTCAATAAAATTATCACTAACACTGAAAGCATCACCATTAACAATGTTAATTGTTGATTCAAATAGTATTTAATGTTAACAATTAGCAAATATTTGAACTGCATCGATCTGTTATCATATTTGCACCCAGCAATACATTTGATCCTAGACACTGGGCTCATTGGCAAAGACCAATAAGCTTTGCATTCCATTGTGCAGTGTATGTCTGGTATGAATGTAGAACTCATGATTAATACAACTACATTTGACATATATTGTAATCTGATTTTCACCTTCATCTTCTATTTCATAATTATTCTCATTTATTTATTGACTGTAATTTCATTGGTACCATCAATTTTAAATATCAAGCATGTTACGAAAACTCTTTGTTACAGTCTTAGCACACAAGTCAAGATCAATACCAAGTATCCTCTTAGCTTGGTACATCAAAATATCCCTTCTTAATTGCACTGGTGTGTGTCTAGCTCAGGCTATGTGTGAGAAGATTTTTACTCAAGTAGAGGGGGAGGTGTCACAGAGGCTTGAAGCTAGACTACCTTATTTAACACCTAATACAACGTGACTTGATTATGGGTTACTTACATATAGTAAAATAACCATTTGGTATATCAAAAAGCAAATAGTACTTTTATGTGATAACAGACTTATTAATACAGTAGCTCCCTTATAAGAGTATCTTAGGACCAGAATGCTGCAATGCTGTAGTGTGATTCTGATTATTGGTTTACTAGTTCAGTAAAATCAATCAAAGCAGATTGAGTACTGTAAATCTATGGATTTTTCGAAACACTGGCACATGTCCAGCATGATACAATTGACACATTGACCATAGCTGTTTTGGCATTTATGTGGTGATCAACACTGGTTGTATTGATTGGATTAGTTAAGAAATGAGGAATGCTATGACGTGTCGCAAAAAGCTCGCGCACGCATTGTTACACATTTTGTGGCGTAATCCAGAGGATCCTCGCTTTTAACATGATAGAATGTGACGTTTTTGAGAAAAATGTACACACATGAAAATCCTTTCGTCCTCCACATTTACCTCTATATCTCAAAACATTTTAGACGAATAACTCTGATATCATATATATATTGTTAATGGGCTAGGAGCATCATAAAACACGAATCAATTGATATTTTAGGTGAAATAAATATACGTGTTGCTGTGCTTGAAAATAGGCGAATGGCGTAAATTAGCCCTATTTTAATGAATTTTGAAAACCTTTCGTCCTCCACTTTTCCACATACAACAGAAAACACA
This sequence comes from Owenia fusiformis, assembly GCA_903813345.2. NCBI lineage: Eukaryota > Metazoa > Annelida > Polychaeta > Sabellida > Oweniidae > Owenia > Owenia fusiformis. The sequence goes on from CAIIXF020000004.1 coordinate 20,400,265, forward strand.
TACTTTTTTGAACAAAATCAACTATTTATTAATAAACTAAAAGTTTAGGAGCAAAATAATCATGTATGATTTATTAAAAATTGATCTCGTATTTTTTGTTTAATGTACACCTGAAAAGTTGAAGGTACCAAAAAATGAGCAAAAAAGGTCGCTGTCAACAGATTCTATTTTTCAGACTCTATGGCGTCACAATATGGGACGCTTACTAAAATTCATGCTTTGAAATAAAACTTCCATATACCTTTATCAAGACGAAAAATAAGTATAATAGTCATATATTGTTTGAGTTATGAGCGTTTAAAGACGAAAAATAATTCAAAATGTAACGTGTCAACATGGGATATTTGCCAGATGTTTTAAAAACGAACGCGCAAAAAATGTGAACGGAGTGTAGTTGATCTAAAATCTTCATCGAAACAGCTTTAAAATGATATATAACTTTAATTAGAATATTATCTTATAATCCGGGGAATCAAAGTTACATCCACGCGATACCCTTAAAAAACAAATGCGCCACCTTTTTGCGACACGTCTATACTAATTAATCGTCTAATTAGTGCCTTTCGACACCTCGTTCACTTTGGCAAATCTCACAAATCGTTTGTAGGATATAAAGGATTATTTTGATACAGGTCGCTAGGGTGCTCGCCAAAATGTAAGAACTCTCTCTTTCTAGAGTCTTATATTTTGAAAATATTCTAGACTTATTAGAGCATACTAATTAAATAGCGCCCCCGAAGACCCCTTAGAAAAAATGAAAAAGATCCTTAAAATACCCCAAAAAACATAAAAATACGGACAATACTACAATTATGATAAAATACACCTTATTATCTAGTAAAAATGACCAGTAATACTAAAGAATGGATTAGAATTCGATATAGTGGGAATAGGTTAATATTCACGAGGAAGAAGTGTACTATATAACTAGTTAAATAGCGCCCCTCGTCCATAAATCCAATGGCAAATTAACATGTGGAATATTTGGTATATATCACCCGCTCATCAGCAATCCCCGGGAATTTCTTTCGGTGCTTTAATCGGTGCGGTAATTACTACATTAGGGTTCCCCAACATTCAATGCATATCTAATTCTCATAATCTTTTAAGTATAGGATAAATCAATTATTGAATGCTCGATTTGTGATACAGGGTATATCCCTCGGTAAATACAATATATGATCAACCCTCGGTTCCTACGGACCCTCGGGTAGATATATAGTATTTCCCTCAGAAATACCCTGCATCAAAAACCACCCATTAAATATTACCTTTATGTATGAACGATCAATTTTTATGGAATGGACGGGTGGATTGTTGCGTTTGATGGGTCTCTTTTGTTTATGTAAAAATTGCCTCTAGTTGAGCAATGATGCAGTGTTCAAGGAGGGAAATAATCTGTAAGTGCATAAAAACCTGAAGCCAAAGGAAATAATAGTGCCTTACATCCTCTCCAAGCGATCAATTTCGTGGCACTGGGTTTGTTGACATTACTTTTATGATATGTGACATTACACGAGTTTGGTCCTAAGGCCAACATATTCCAATGGCGCAGAATCCCACTTGCCCCATCAAGTCCCATTGAATCCCACCATGCCCCATCGAGTCCCATGAGACCTTGTTTACTTTGCCCATGGAGTCTCATCGAGTCCCACCATACCCCATCGAGTCCCACAGAAATGTAATTTAGTTTAGAAGGCAGTGATCTTCCCAGCATTAAAGCAAGTGGGCACAGCACCCACCTGAGATTTTGAAAACAGCCTTGCACCCACCTGAAAATCATTTTGAATTCTATATTCGGATACAATTGTTTACGTTCTGACATCCTGTAATTATGCTGAGCTCGCATTAACTACCCGGGGTGTAACATTTTTTAAGAGGCTCCTAATAAGGGATTTCACCTGTAAAGTATATAACTCTTGCAAACATACACTACATTTATGTTCCTTGATTTTTTTAATTTGACAAAATTTGAATCACCAAAAAGCCAAAATGTTAAACTAAAACAAAGTTGTGGCTATTTTATTACACTGGACGAACTCAGAGCCGGGGATTATAACTTAATATTTTCCAGTTAAGTGTAAAGTCGGGGAATATCTGTACTTATTTCCTCGTCTCGTGTAGGACATTGACACATCAGATAGTGAGGAATATGACGATGATATAATAATGAACAATAGTTAAATCCAGGATACATAAAATGAATGATCATGCACATTGAACATGAATACAATATTTATTTAGACATAAATGAGTGTTCTACTGGGAATGGCGGATGTGATCAAATTTGTGTTAACACAGCCGGCTCATACTATTGCAAGTGTAACACTGGTTACAATCTACACACTGACAAAGTAACATGCATCGGTAAGGTCTCTTAATGTACACTTCCCTCTATAAGTTTGGTAACCGTAAGTCCCCTTTGGATCAGCATCGGACTGACAAAACATTCATATTGCGCAATCCAGATAACAGAGGTTGAACATTGTTATTTAGCTCCAAACTTATTATCTCATGTATATTTCCAGTGGAATGGCAGATTTATATGGACTGCTTTGTGCACTTCCCTCAATATCCTTTGGCAACTCTGACTTTATGTAGTATTAAAATATCCTATTAAAGCCGGTTTGTGTAGTCATTGTTTTTCCCAAATAGAAGATTCGTATTAGGAGAAAGTGTCATGTATAACAGTATAACACTAAGAGCACTAATGATAGTACAGCTAAGGTAGCATTTGATGAGACGTGTCGCAAAAAGGTGGCGCATTTGTTTTTTAGGGTATCGCGTGAATGTAACTTTGATTCCCTGGATTATAAGATAATATTCTAATTAAAGTTACTAGTATATATCATTTTAAAGCTGTTTCGATGAAGATTTTAGATCAACTACACTCCGTTCACATTTTTTGCGCGTTCGTTTTTAAAAAAGAGTTTTTTACCAAAAGATCTGGCAAATATCCCATGTTGACACGTTACATTTTGAATTATTTTTCGTCTTTAAACGCTCATAACTCAAACAATATATGACTATTATACTTATTTTTCGTCTTGATAAAGGTAGATGGAAGTTTTATTTCAAAGGATGAATTTTAGTAAGCGTCCCATATTGAGACGTCATAGAGTCTGAAAAATAGAATCTGTTGACAGCGACCTTTTTTGCTCATTTTTTGGTACCTTCAACTTTTCAGGTGTGAATTAAACAAAAAATACGAGATCAATTTTTAATAAATCATACATGATTATTTTGCTCCTAAACTCTAGTTTATTAATAAATAGTTGATTTTGTTCACAAAAGTATGTGTTTTCTGTTGTATGTGGAAAAGTGGAGGACGAAAGGTTTTCAAAATTCATTAAAATAGGGCTAATTTACGCCATTCGCCTATTTTCAAGCACAGCAACACGTATATTTATTTCACCTAAAATATCAATTGATTCGTGTTTTATGATGCTCCTAGCCCAGTAACAATATATATATGATATCAGAGTTATTCGTCTAAAATGTTTTGAGATATAGAGGTAAATGTGGAGGACGAAAGGATTTTCATGTGTGTACATTTTTCTCAAAAACGTCACATTCTATCATGTTAAAAGCGAGGATCATCTGGATTACGCCACAAAATGTGTAACAATGCGTGCGCGAGCTTTTTGCGACACGTCTGAATATTGAAAAATCTCGCGCACGCTGTAAAACATTTTTGATTTGATGACAAACAAATTAATAAATAAACAATCAAACTGAAGTTAGTTGTTATAGGGTGAAACGAAGTCCATTGTTGGTTTTAAAGACATCAAAGAGAGAGAGCTCGTGGTGTTCCGGAAGTTGAAGTTGAAGTGGCGCCACGCCAGATGATTTTGCTTGGGTCTCAATGGGTTCTCTATAGCCAAAGGAAAATACATCATTCTCATCGTTGCTGTTGATCAGCTGGCTCAAATTCACAATTCCATTCTGATCTGATTCACCTCCTACAATGAGAACCTTTCCTCAATCTACCTCATCAAATGACTAAAAATGTAAAGCAACAGTTAACGAATATGATTTAAGACTCTATGTTTAATGGTACAATACATGCCCGGGTGTACTCCCATATATTGGCTATATGCCCTGGGTCACTTTTCGCCGAAAAATCTGGGTCTACTTTTTGAAAAATCCTAAAACTGGGTACTGTTTTTGAAACAAAATCGGCGGACGTGGGTCTTGTTTTTTAAAAATTACCTCGAAGTGGGTCTATTTTTGAAAGAAAAACCCTAGATGTGGGTCCATTTTTAGAAAAAAAATCCCAATATGTGGGTAGATATTTTGAGTCTCAGCGGCACCCCCTGTACAAAAATTTGACCAGTACCCCCCCCCCCCCCGGGAATACATGTTAGGTACATTTACATGTACTTCATGCATCGATACCTATCGAATTAGTTTTACATTAGCTAGTGAATATTTTATATACACTGTACGATTAAAAGGGTTTCCTGTTGACTGTACTTCAAATATTGCACTCTATGTCCGCCCATTCATTTCAGAATATATCGCAGATGACAGAGCTTAATGAATTTTTCTCTGTTCTTTTGTGAATAGCAATTACTTTTAAAATATAGCACCAGTGTTTTATGTATACATTAACATAAACTATACAATTATTTCAAAACCAATTAATTCCATTTTCATAAGTTTCAAAACAATTTTGAATGATTTCCCAATTAAAAATAAAACTCCAAAAAATTATTCGATTCATAACAAAAGAACAAAAAGTAGCAAAAACTATTTTCAAGACTAATTTATGTATATATGATAAAGTTCTATAAACTAAACTGCAGGATGTTATTTTGCCGTATTTTGTAATATCGGTTTACATATATCGTTCTGTCCCCCTTTGCAACTTGTACATGTATGTAAATTATTGTGTTAACGTGACCCGAATCCTAGTGGTTGACTCACCCTGAGTTCTTTGAAAGCAGAAGGGTGGAGGTTTCTTTTACTCAATGAGTGGATGTCAGCCCAAGCCATGTAAACTATTATACGCGTTGCAAGCGGGTAAACATTCCTCAAAAAACCATCACGAAGCAATCAACGTATTAACCCATAATGCACACTCGGGATATTCGTAAATATAAATTTGCCGCTTCTAGGTTTTATCGATTATGGTTCTTATTTGCCTTCTTTATTCACTTAAAGATTTGTAAATGAACACACAGATCCGAAGTTGTTCAAATATATATAAGATCTAAACTTATAATCGAATTTGATACCATTGTAGTTTTTATGGCGAGAATATATCTATAGTTGATACTTGGGGTCTTAATTGATATTAGTGGCGAACAAGCCTAGATAAGATTAAGCGTCTGATAATAAAGTAACGTCATGGCGGCATACACGAACGTTCAGGAGGCCAAGAAAAATCCTTCTGCGGTGGTAAGTTTTTTGTCATATATAGTACTAGTACTAGTATAGTATTTATTTAGTTGTTTTAGTAATGTAAAATAAGTTCGGGGTATTTTTGCTCAATGTAATAAATTGTGCAATTAAGTATATCCTCGTGATTTTTGAGGAATAATTGTTTACCCATGGTTGGATATCGAAATGATGCTTTATTCAACAACCAGATTTAACATATCATCAGTTCGAAACAATTTCAAAAGCGCATAATGTTACGTTTATCTCTTTCATCCCTTCCGATGGCGATTCATTATTATCTATTTCTTATAATCCTGACATTAGCATTTGAAATCGTGTTGTATTTATTTCTCCGTATTTGTGTGTTTGAGGCATGTTCATACAAAACATGCATACCCTTACTTTTTAGCATTAGTTTCATATTTTTGCATTAAATAAATAAAGCAACATTTTTTGTATAGAACAGCAAAAAGTCAATGTGTCCGATGATTATTTGATATCAACATTCTTTGATGAGGCAGATGAAAATACTCTAAATGTACTAATTGCAATCTGATCGAGTAAAAGAACTTCCTTCGTTCCAAGGTTAAATGTAAAATATGCATACCCTTAAATTCAATTCATATTTCACCATTCCTACCAACCACATTCTTCAAAAAATTGAAACAAATGTATTTAGGCTACATATTTGTCACATGGAATTCTAAATTAACAGTTTATATAGGTCATATCGGCCATTAGATAACAGTATGCATTAGGATTAGATTAACGAAAATCCATCTATGCTTCATATGGGCGGTGCCCTCTAACGCAATAGACGCAAAAACACGTTCTACTGTACATATTGTTATTCTACATAGTTTGCCTTTTTGAGTTTTAATAATCCAAAGACCGTATTAAGAATATAAAACAACCTTTAGAATTGTGTCATGCATAAGGTAAATCATTCTAGTCTGTGTAAACACATTCTTTGAAATGAATTCCAGTCCATTATTAAATTTCTAAGTAATACACTATTTCTCTTTTATTGAAATTTGCCGCGCCTTCTTATTACACAGAAAGGATATTTTACAACTTCCTTCTTTCATGTCTTTAGCAAACATGAAAGGTTAACATTGTCTACAATACAAAGAAGTGTTTTTTTTATATTTGTGAGAGAGACTTAATTCGCCCTTACGAATTGCAAATAAATGTCTCCTTTATGGTAAATCTCCGGTCAACCCAGATCTCTTTCGTCAAACATTTTTAAAATTTTACAATTGTTCTTTGAAGAAATGTATTTATGGAATTAGAATAAACATGAAAAACGTGGCCATCAGGTGTGTTGTTATAGCCATGAAACAAACAAATATCAAGGAGGGGCATATCCAGTCATGATTAAACATAACCGATCGCGAAAATCAGTAATTGCATGAATTAACGAATGATTGTCGAGCAGGGATGTATTTGAAGGACATGTCCATGATTAAACATAAATGATTGAACGAATGATTGTCGAGCAGGGATGTATTTGAAGGACATGTCCATGATTAAACATAAATGATTGAACGAATGATTGTCGAGCGGGATGTATTTGAAGGCCATGTCCATGATTAAACATAAATAATTGAACGAATGATTGCCGAACAAAAATAAAACAACAAATGAAGATATATAATAGGTTTATCTCAATTTTAATGAGATGATATTTTGAAATGTTTATGTTCAAAGTCTGCTTTGGAAAAATAAACAAAACGTTTTTGATTCAACATCATTTTTCATAACCCAATACCCAGATATTTATCCGCCAGACATTTTTATAAATACTATGCATGGTAAAAGAGTTTCTTGATAAGTATCTTTGAATAACTTTCTATACTGTTTTTTCGAACAATCTTTTTTCATACTTTCAAACATAGGCCAAGGGAAAAGTAATAGTAAGCTGTATAGAAGAGACAGGTCCACAAGTAAGATTGAAAATTTTTCAAATTTTTTTAGTCTTGGCACTAGTTCTCCTTACTGGTATCAAATTGTATTCCCAAATCTCTCCAAAATCTTCTTCAAAGTGTTTTTCAAACTTATATCATTGTTTTTTTCAAATCTTTATCTAGAGACTACATCACGGGGTACCATCGAATAATTTTGGCAACGTACCGGAGAACGACATTTTACTAAGAAATGGCAATAATTTAGCACAATATATTTTTTAACTAGAGTTCTACTTTGATTTTGACAAAAGTAAGTATTCCATGCAATGGCTATTTCATTCATGAGTTTGTAGGAATTCTGTTGGAACCCACTTCTGATCAAGTACGAAGTTATTGAAATCGGCGCAGTCGGACTTTACTCCGAAAGATGTTTTTTTGATAATAACTTTTTACAACATTTAAATATAGACTTTTGAAAAAAGTACAGAATAGTCCTTATACTATTGAATAATTCTGTTACTTCTGATTCACACGACTCTGATTTGTTTAATTAAAAAAAAGTTTTAAAAATATTACTTAGGAACGTAACCGGAGCTGGGAACGTAACCGGAGCAGATCAGTTGAATTATATAATTCAAAAAAATAAAATATATGATTTATACGCATTCGAACAATCCCGTATGTTTTTAAATTAGTATGTGCTTTAAATCATATATTTTAATTTTTTTGATTGAATAATTCAACTGATCTGCTCCGGTTACGTTCCCAGCTCCGGTTACGTTCCTAAGTAATATTTTTAAGACTTTTTTTAATTAAACAAATCAGAGTCGTGTGAATCAAAAATAACAGAATTATTCAAAAGTATAAGGACTATTCTGTACTTTTTTCAAAAGTCTATACTTAAATGTTGTGAAAAGTTATAATCGAAAAACCATCTTTCGGAGTAAAGTCCGTCTGCGCCGATTTCAATAACTTCGTACTTGATCAGAACTGGGTTCCAACAGAATTCCTACAAACTCATGAATGAAATAGTTATTGCATGGAATACTTACTTTTGTCAAAATCAAAATAGAACTCTAGTTAAAAAATATATTGTGCTAAATTATTGCCATTTCTAAGTAAAATGTCGTTCTCCGGTACGTTGCCAAAATTATTCGATGGTACCCCGTGTACATATAATACTGCATATAAAACAACAACTATGTATATCTGCAATTGCCTGGCAAGCTGAAACTGATTGTCACTGGTGGAGGTCAGCAGTGACCAATCAGATCACTTGTTTACCAATGAACTTGCCAAGCAATTGCAGGTTTTCAGAAATTCTCTCTTTTAGACAGCATTATTCACTCTATATCATCTGACTGAGTTTCAATCTTAGGTAAGAGCTACAAACTATCAATTTTCTATCAACTCCCCATGGCTTTTTGAAAATAATACACTAAATATTGTTGAAATCTCCATTTTAAAAAGTGGTCTAAGTCAGAGTTGTTCACCTGTCTCTTCTATATACGGCTTACTATTACTTTACCCTTGGCCTATGCTTTCAAACAAAAATACATAAATACCTTTGTAATTCTTGAAGTTATTAGCCCGAGGTTATTAGTTAAGAAAATGTACTAATTTGTGAAGTATCAATTATTCCAAATACAAAGTTATATAAATATATAGGGTGTTTCATATGTATGCACCCCTCTAAACTCATATCATGCTATATACCATTCTGTCTATTGTGGAAAGTTACATAAGATCGCAAAATTTCGGAATCAAAGGGTGTCCCTGAAAAAAGATACAATATATCAAAGTATGTGGGAACGGGTTAATGAGAGAGCAATTTCTAGTCATTTTGAGACAGTTTAGAGTACAAAATTAGTTTCGTATTGCACATTTCTAGCAGTTGTCATCGTGGCAGAGTTCAGTTCACACGTCTGCGACAGTTATGCACATATTGCCAGGATTCATACAGTAGTCGATGTGTCATTTTCTGAACCTTTAAATTTGTAAAAACACGATGTTTTATAGTGGAATCACTATCATAAGGGTATTATGAAGTGATTTAGCTTGGTTGGACAAATGGCAACCTTGGGGAAAATTATATATGCAAATAAAGGTGTCCATTATCTAAAAGCAATTTTTTGAAAGCCTTTGACTCAATTGACCATACTATTTTGTAACAATAAACTTACAAACTATGAAATCAACTGTGGAATAGTGGTAACATGGTTTAATAGCTAAGACAGCAAGAACACCAACACAGTGTCTCATTCAACCAAACTTCATTATTAACTCATGGTGTGATTCAGGGATCTGTTTCATGTTATATTATTTTTCTATACATTAAACACCTGCATAAATCAAGTAATTTATTGATTTATTTGTCACTATTGGTGATCTAATTTCATCATAAAAACGTCGATATTTCTAAAATGCAGTTCTATCATCACTACGCCTCTAAGAGTATGCATTCAGGTGATGGTTGGGTCACATATGCTTCGATTCATCGGCCGGAGCCCGGACGATTGAGTATTTTGTTCAATAATGTATTAGATTTTGAAAAAAATTCTCAATCGCCGGGCGGCGTAGTGAAAATCGGAGCAAATGTGACCAAGGCATTAAGAGGCGCAATGCGATTGATCTAAGACGCCTGCTGATGAAGCAACGACACATCTTACAATTCGGAATGCATACACCCATTACACTTTATTCTACCACCCCATGACCACTCGACATACCTAATTTCTCATTCTACTTCCAGTGGACGCGGTTTAATAATCCAACCTTCAACCCACAGTTTGGTTACAAAACCTACAAGACGAATCTCCCAGGTGGACCCTATAAATTCAACCAGGACGCGTACGAATACCTCATGAGGTATAATGACTCTAAACATGGTCAGACCCACTTGCACCCAGATAATCTTTATACGCAACCCCAGCCTGTCCATGAAACAACTGTTAACGATGTTCAAAAGCAGGAAATCAGCAGAGTTGAGTCAGGTAAACGTCATCTTCATACCAACCCCTTGAAGCAAGATTTTACCTAGGAAGATGATCCAATTAGAATTCATGATATCACAAGATTAAGTTCTGACCTTTTGAATTAAAAAGCATTGCTTGAACCTTGATTAACCCGAACGATTTATTAACCTTGATTAACCTAAAATGAATCAATTCTTGAAAAAATCTCTAGTGCTCAGATAGTTAGTAATATTCGGCAATATTATCATAAAAATGGTAATGATTCGACTCATTGTTAATCAGGGATCGCATTCTCTATTCTTACATGTGTTTGAAATATTAAAGGTGGTGCATATACGAGACCACAAGCACAGCCACAACAAACATATACACAACAGAAAGCACCAGCGAAAGATAAGGACAAGAGAACCAAGAGAAGATACAGGTGTATTATCCTACTAGTGGTGCTGCTTCTCCTGTTGCTTATAGGAGCCGTGGTCGCTATAGCGATCCTAGGTGAGTCAGTAACGTCCTTGTAACTCCTTAATAAGAGATTTTCTTATCAAATGTTAGGTTTATTTACATTAAAGTGGTTAACATGAGTAAGCTTCTACATTTAACATTGACCATTATTACATTTTAATTCAGTAAAGCTGTCCACTTCTATCCTTGCTACAGTACATGAACTAGAGAAACGCATGCGCAAATTGCAATTACAAAATAAGATAAATATATAAAAGATGTCACTTACATTAAAATTCATTTATTACGTCATGAATACACATTTCTCCCATCCCATCGATATGAAGGACCGCAAAAACTAGATGTTAATATAGAAATTGTTTCACTGACAACAATAAAAGTAATCAGAAGGGATGGGTTTGTGTAAATTAAGCACATTCTTATGTCTTTTATTTTCTAAAAGAAAGTGTTGAGACACAACGTTTGTGTAATATTATTGAACTTCTCATTCTGTTATTAGCAAACAATGCAACAGCTGCTACAGCTTCAACAACAACTGCTGCCCCTCAAGCTCAGAGCCAGAGTAAGTGAACGTTATTAAGTGCATTGAATTCATAAAGGATGTTCGTTAGCGACCCAATGTTCTGGATGTCTCATATATAAACCAGTCATATGTGTTCAAGACGCTAAATATAAGTCTTTGGTTACTGTACTCAGATTTAAAAGATGTTAAGTTGGCAGTTGTACAATTATTGCTTTCTCGCTGCCAATGCTTGAATTTTCCTACTAGATTGCTTCCAAAGATGACCTTCAAATGGATTTTGTCATCCAAGACATTGACTTAAATAAAGTGAATCCCTTGCATTCTACCTCGATGAAAGAATTTTGTGCAAATCTAGTATTTCAAATGAGATACTAGTACATGCATACATGTAAGAATGCAAATCATATTACGTTGTACGCACTTAAATAATGCATGTTCCATGTTTAGGCTACCAAGCAGAAATAAGCTACGATGCATTGACGTTTGTCCCAGAGTATGCTGACAAAACGTCACCGGAATATAAGAAATTAGCAGATGAGACGTGTGCAGCGGTAAGACATAATAAACATAGACCTTCGTCATTTTCATACAATTTACAATCCTCATTAAAAGTTTTGTAACCTGAAGTTCAGTTTTGGGCCTCGTATTGAAACTGTTTATGTTCTAATTTCCGACATATTGTAACTGAACGGCAGAATAAGACTCAAAGATAAACACACTTAAACAATCTATAGCAGCTATCCAACGGAAACTCTCGGTCGGCAAACTTGTTAAAAGGCATGTTAAAATTATGATATAGGCATTCATTATGTTAATTAATAGATGCATTCTTGTTAATTCGTTACTGAAATGACATCTTGACCTTAAGTTATCCATAGAATATTTATATTGATTTTACATGTACATGTGCCGGTGAGAGAGGACATATAGTATTTATAAAGAAAATAATAAGCCTATTCGATTGGATGGAGGAAAATGTTTTACTAACTGTTTGTATTTGCTTCAATTTGCAGATTGATAAAATATACAAAACGACTGCCTTAGACGATAACTATCAATCCTGTAAAGTCACAGACATGAAGTAAGTTCTTGAAATTAGAAGATGCAAACAACCCACCCACATGTTTTTTTCTGAAATGATTCCTCTTAGATAAAGTCTAAAACAATATTTCCTATGTTATTTTCCCATAGGGAAAACTCATGCAATCCATTGCTTTCAGCTAATTTTGGTCAACCACGATGGATATCTTTAAAACTTCCGAAGGAATCACTTATTCCTTCAAGGGGGTTAACGGTGTGTCAAAACACAACATATTGATGCAAGAAAAATGTAAAAGCAGGGGTGGAAGGGGTTGAAAATCGGGAAAACATTTCAGAAAAACATGTGGGTGGGTTGTTTGCATCTTCCCTGTCTCAAAGTCGAAATTATTTCATCATCTCTATGAGTGCTTTTCCTGGAGATCCTCAGAAAATAGTCAAAATCCAACATATGACTGTCCGAAATCTGTTGCGATACTTTCCCTCCTCCTTTTCTGAAGAAGCTTTAAATTGAATTGGACCTATCAACTTTAATATTCCATTGACTGTTTTCAAATGACATAGAGGTCATCTAATATTCCCCTCCCCGCCTTTCATGCTCGGGTTTTGGAAAGGGGGTTTTCCAACATACACTCCCCTCCATAAGTTTGGCAACCTTTTTTCCCCCATTGAACTACGTGTTAAAGCCTCTTTACCTTTGAATTTTTATTTACTTAACCTGCGATGAAAATACTTATTCTATTGATGGAAACGTAATTTGACTTTAATTCCAATACCTCCAAATTTTCCTAATTTTTTTCTCAATTACTGTAGGTCGAAAATTGATGATGAATTTGATGAGTTTTTGAAAATCGACATTCCCATGTTAATCAATGGGAAATGGTAGGTTTGCCGCAAGTCGTATGACAGAATATCCATCCATCCGACTCCTTGCAAAAAATACGAGTTAGGCAGGCAATTGAATTTGCTAACTTTATTTAAAAAAAAAATTGATATGTGTCTTCAGGTTCAACAAAGTTATAGGGCTTTAAAGTCAAAATTGTTTTTCAAAGAACCTCTCCCATTGAAATAACACAGGAGGCGAAAAATTATTTTCAAACATGAGTTTGAAGCGCTGTTACTTTAATATTCATCAAATAAACTAAACACTTAGTGTTAAAAAAAGTTAGACAATTAAATCTTCTATATAAAAATATTTTTTGCTGAATCTTTTACTGAAAAGATATCCCGATTTCTGATTTGCCCCGAACCCTCCATTTTCCATTGGATTACATGGGAATGACGATTTTCAAAAATTCATCAAATTTATCATCAATTGTCGACCTATTGTAATTGAGGAAAAAAATTGAGAAAATCTGGAGGTATTTGAAATAAAGTCAAGTTACGTTTCCATCAATATTATAAGTTATTTCATGGCCGGTTAAGTAAATAAAAATTCAAACGTAAAGAGGCTTTTACACGTAGTTCAATGGGGAAAAAAGGTTGCCAAACTTATGGAGGGGAGTGTACATTTGTAAGGGAATAAGAAAATGAAATGTGCTACCATTTAAACTACCAATGAAGATGACGTTGATACACAAGATTATAATCGCTTTGTTCTTGCAGTCCAACATCAGATATATAGTACATGGATTAAATGTTTTGTCTTGCAGGAATGGGAGTGTCATTGTCATTGTGGTTCTTGTCTTCAAGACCGACTCGCAATCTGAAGTCGAAGTATCAAATACATACGGACCACTCCTTGTTGCTGCCATTGTCCAAGCCGTAGATGGTCCTTTCAAAAACTACAGCGCAAATGAATCAGTGAAAACACAACAAATAACAACAACTACAACTGTCGCCACAACAACTACAACTGTCGCCATTACAACTCAATCTGGCTCGATGACATCTCAATCTGATTCATCAGATTCGTCTGTGACAACAGATTCGTCCCTAACAACAGAATCATCTGTAACAACAGTTTCATCCGACTCGACCGATTCGCCTGTGACACAAGGTTCTCCCGCCTCAACAGATTCGTCCGCAACAACAGAATCATCTGTAACACAAGGTTCTTCCAATTCAACAGATTCGTCTGTAACAACAGAATCATCTGTATCAACAGGATCTTCCAACTCAACAGATTCGTCCGTAACAACAGAATCATCTGTAACATCAGGTTCTTCCGATTCAACAGATTCGTCCGTAACAACAGAATCATCTGTAACACAAGGTTCTTCCAATTCAACAGATTCGTCAGTAACAACAGAATCATCTGTATCAACAGGATCTTCCAACTCAACAGATTCGTCCGTAACAACAGAATCATCTGTAACATCAGGTTCTTCCGATTCAACAGATTCGTCTGTAACAACAGAATCATCTGTAACACCAGGTTCTTCCAATTCAACAGATTCGTCAGGAACAACAGAATCATCTGTATCAACAGGATCTTCCAACTCAACAGATTCGTCTGTAACAACAGAATCATCTGTAACAACAGGTTCTTCCGGTTCAACAGATTCGTCAGTAGCAACAGAATCATCTGTAACAACAGGTTCTTCCGACTCAACAGATTCGTCCGTAACAACAGAATCATCTGTAACAACAGGTTCTTCTGACTCAACAAATTCGTCCGTAACAACAGAATCATCTGTAACAACAGGTTCTTCTGACTCAACAGATTCGTCCGTAACAACAGAACCATCTGTAACAACAGATTCTGATGACTCAACAGATTCGTCAGTAGCAACAGGATCATCTGTAACAACAGAATCATCTGTAACAACAGATTCCGATGACTCAACAGATTCGTCCGTGACAACAGGTTCTTCCGACTCAACAGATTCGTCCGTAACAACAGAAACTGTAACAACAGATTCCGATGACTCAACAACAACAACAACGCCTAGCCCCCCGTAGAATATTATCGAGTATCCATTTTTGGCTAATAAGATACAGCCATATAAATGAACTTATTCGTTTGTGTGCGTATAACCATAGACTGTTCAACAATATTCGGAGAAATGGAGTTGAGGCTTGGGTATTGTTCAGCAAAAATACATACCACAACATATCTAGAGCGTTTGGAAGAATAGCCCCATTACTTTTCACATAAGGGGCCTCTTCGGGGCCTCTTCCTATTAATAATGGATGACCATACACTAAGTGCAGTTCGATCTTTCGAAAAGTTAAAAGTAAGACACTGGCTCTATTATATCCCAATTCGACTGGCTAAAACATAACTATGTTGGAAATAATGTTAGTGCTGTGAAATGTAAAATATAGTTACAAAGCTTAGAAGAAGTGCGTTTGTTAGTTAAGTATTTGATACATTGAATATTGCAATTTCACTCTGAAATGAATACCTGTGACACTTTCACAAGTGATATTCCACGAAGCCCGGAGCTGATCGAGGGCTAGTGGAATATCATCTTGTGAAAGTGTCACGGATATTCCCCGAATATTTGTTTTATTATATCACTGTCTGTTGATTCCATGGCATTCGACATCGCGTGGGATATCGCTAGATCTGATTAGCATGGTCATTGAATACCGTCAGATATTCCATAACATGTGACCCGGTTTTGACCAATCATACAATTGCTAGATAGATAGTGATATAATAATATTAAGTATTATAATGAAGTTACACTGGGTATAGTAATTAACTGAAGGAAGAATCACATCAACAGGGGTGACAAAATTGCAACTGGCAACATGAACGATTGATCTTTCAATACATTCCTTACTATATCAAATATAATATCTCCCCAAAGATTTACAAAATTGGTGAAGTTATTTAAGATTCAAAGTGCAAAAATGGGGGACAAATGTTTAAATTCTTCCAAAATATAATAAATGTGGTAACCATCTGCCGATGGAAGAACACCAACCGCCCAACACCGTCCATAAAACAGTGGATATTATAACTATTGAATCAAAGATAGATGATAGTATTTTCTAGTAAGGCATCATAGCGTCGATATTGCGTGACATTTTCTTAAATTAAACATTAAACGTGACATTTATTCAATTAAATACAAGATTCTCTCTGCAGAGTAGCCATTGATATAATTATATAGTTTATGCTTCAATATTATTTTTTATCGTCTTCGGTGTGTGGTCATGTAATAAAGCAGACAATTGTATAAAAAAAGGTGACCTTATCGGAGTTGTTTCACAGAAAGTTCGGACGACGATACTCAAGGAAAACGGTTGCACATGTAGTTTCTATAGACACATACACATCTATCGACAGAAGAATGAAAAAGCCAAATTCTCGTTTAAAAGCCAAATTTAATCTCATTTATTAACATTCGCAAAAAGGCGAAAAATCAGTAAAGTTGTAACCTTTTGAAGGTCATATTTTCGAAACGGATGCGTGGCTATTTTAGAGTAGGTCTGTGCCGTTTGTTTAATTTAACTCCAAATCAATTTCCACCGTTTAAAAAAGTTAACACGTGAACTACTGTAGCATAAAATTGTTAAACAGTTGAGATCATTCGGTTGTAGATATAACGAACCGTATAAAATACGCGCTGTTCGTGAAGGGCTAAAATATTCGCCGTTCCAACTTGCTGTGAATTTGTGAAACATAATCTCCATTTCCGTAGGATAAGGTCATCACTTTTTATAATATGGTTTGTTTTATTCTGTAGTAATGTGGATATAACCACTTAACAAATATTTTATTGACTGATGATAACATTGATAATTTAGAAAATGATATAAATGAGAAATTGAAGGTTTATGATTGGATGATATCTAATAGATTAACACTCAATGTAGAAAAAACAAAATTTATGATTTTTGACATAAAAAGAATCAACAAAATTGACAACTTTGAAATATTGTATGATGTAATTTTGAATGAATAAATTGAATTGACTTAAGGCAGAATCAGATCTATAGGGGGTGACAAAATTACAAGCAACTTGTATAATTGACCTAGCTACCAATCTATTCCTTAATCTATTCCTTACAATATCAAAAACAATATCTCCCAAAAGATTCACAATATGTTATAAATTGTTGAAGTTATTAATGATTCAAGGTCAAAAATTGGGTGAAAATGTTTAAATTCTCCCAAATAATAAGAATGGTAACCATTCTTATAGAAAAATAATACATTATTGTAAAAATCTTTGCCTTGAATATTTGTGATTTTTAGAAAATAGACATGACATGGATTGACATGAGCCAAAAATATTCTAAAATTGACACAATTTTTTGTTTATCCTGCTCACTATATCTGATTCTCTCTTTAATCTGGAATGATCTGCAACCCACCGTGTCGAGGAACAGTAGGTCGAGTTAAGAACTACATGTACATGTAGTTAGGATATGTTTGGACGTACATATTGGGCGGGGTATTGGGAACAGGTAGAACTCAAAAAGATTGGACTTTAACTGACTACTTACAGTTTAAATTGCTTGGAAAGATTGTCCGCATAACTGCAAAAGAAATTTGTGTACTTGATACTTGAGTAACTATAGATGGATAAATTAAAAGTCAGACGAGATGAACGCATTTTTCGTGCACTTTCGCTTTCATTTCAGCAAGTACAGAAACGAGATCTTTATCGCTATAATATCAACCAGATGTGCTACATTATTGTTATAAACTTCTCTTTAATGATTAATCAGGTACTTGAATTAAGAGAGAAATTGGCAAAATTGACCTTGCTTTGCAGCTTTAATTTCTAAAAGGACTTGCTTGAAGCTTTGGTCACTCCATTCTTGAATACCTTCACTTTACTTAATGATAAAACACAATGATGACATTTAATAAACTATATTTTTCCTTTATTTTTGTATTTTAATACTGTGCGTACAATTGTGCAAATGCATATATACAATCCAATATGGCAGTATATGCATCACTAACTAGGGACAATGCATCACTACCCAGGAACAATGCATCACTACCTAGGGCACAATGCATCACTACCCAGAGACAATGCATCACTACCTAGGGCACAATGCGTGTCTACCACCATCAACAGGGAGCTGAGCTCCAGTTATAAAGGAAGAACTGTCCGATGCGAGGAAAGCAATTGCCTCTGCAACTTCAATAGCTTCCCCTGGTCGACCTAGTGCATGGGTCTCTTTACATCTCGCCAAAAACTGAAATTAATCAGAAGAAGTCTTTGTAAATTAAGACAATCCATCGAGATAGCCACGCCCCCTTTGTCTTTATCCTTCCAAAGTGACGCAGACGGCAGATAAGAGGGCTTTGGCATACCAGAATGAAGGCAATCAATCCATGTAGATTCCATGTCGAATGGCTTTGTACTTGAACGTGATTTTGATATTTCTTTAAAATATTTAATGATGCTTGTATATCCTGTACATGGGCAATTGGGCATGTATTTCAATTATTAAATAATACATATGTACACATATTCTTTAGCTGTGTTACCTTTTCATAATTTTCCTCTGACATTCCCCCTCTCTTCTGAAGTTCTGTTATGGTAACCCCAGGACTGAAAACAGAAACAAATAAATTCACTTGACTCACAGAAGAAACTTTCAGAATCAGGACAAAATAGGCAGGTTAAACATGAGAAATGCATGGGTAATATGAGCAAGCTAAATCTTAGGTGCCTTCTTTTCCTAGTTCTATTGCTCAAACCAAGAGCAAAATATTGTGAGTGGCTAAATGGCCTAATTGGTGTATCAAGATGTTTCACCCCCTGGAAGTTTCACCCCTTAAACAGTTCACCCCCTGGACATTTCACCCCCTAGACAGTTAATGCCGTTTATACTTAGGATATTCAGTTCTTACAGAGAAATACTTGAATGGAAAATGTAGGAGTAAAATATTGAAGCTAATTAATGTGTAGGGGGTGAAATGTCTAAGGGGTGAAACGCCTAAGGGGTGAAACGTCTAGAAAGCAATGTACATGTAATTACATTAAAATGGAAGTTTCACTTACTTTACACTGTTTACTCTAACTTTCTTAGGAGCTAACTCTGAAATATGATAACAATATGTAAAGTATACTACATTAAAACTACACATATCTTTTTGAGTATGCTCTTAATTCTTTTCGAGTATGTTCATGAAGTTTGTAATTAGACCTAAAAAGGGTCTAAGTACACGTATGTCTAGTCCGTTGGTACACAGTTTGTTTAGGCTCATTTTTGAGAACGTAGTGAGAACTAGTTTGGAATGATAGTACAGTAGGGTTATCCAAGTTCAAAATACAGTTAAACCTGTCTAATCAGTACATCACTGAGAACATCTAAAAGTATTTTGATCAGGAGGTCCTCAATTGTTTTAAATGGGAATTACTAAGAGAATAAAGAAATGGAAATGAAGAATGTATTCAGATTAGAGAGTTGTCTACATGTAGATACTTTACATGTAAATGTATACAGATTTTGAGTACATCTGTTTGCAATTACTAACCTAAAGCTGTGCATCGTGTGAGTTGATCTACTGCACTCTTAGATACATTATAAGCAAGGACACCAGCGAACTAAAGAAAATAGACAAGTGGGATCACATGGTGAAAAAGCTGTTTTTCCAAAACAAGACAAAATTAAGTTAAATGGATATGAAAATAATTATGTGACATAATAAAACAATTTATTCCATAGTAAGCATGATATTCATAGGATAACATGTGAAAATAAAAACGGTATTTTTGTAATCAGTGGTAAAATATGATATTTTTGACAAATTTTCACTTAACCATAACATACGGTTTTTTAGCCATGACATACGACGTCGTATGCGATGGTTTATGGATTTTTGCTACTTCAGACTCAAAACGAGGCTTAGTGTCAACATCGCCGGATCGTTTGGAAATTCGAATTAAATAACTTAATTTCCGACGATTCTGATGATGACTTTAACTATGGTATAAAAAGAACATCCTATGATTTACTCGTGATATGATTTTAATCCACTCATGGATATTGATATATACACTCTCTCGCTACGCTCGCTCGTGCAGATATCATATCCATTCGTGGATAAAAATCATATCACTCATAAATCATAGGATATTCTCTATTTATCCCATGGTTGCAAGGATATAGATCGAATATCACACGAAGATATATTTGATATGTGGATCAAGATATCATATCTTAGCAAAAATTTCACAAACCATCGAATATCACTTTTGAACTATCGAATATCACGTCACGTTCGATGGTTTGAAAAGTGATATTCGATGGTTTCGAATTTTTTCAAAAAAAATTCTTTTTACATTTTTTAATTGTTTTCAAAAATATTTAAAAAATATTTCAAAAAAGTTTTCAACATTTTTTCAATCATTTTTTCAATTTTTTCTCAAATTATATTTTTCAACTTTTTTCGCTGATGATGATTTCCCATGGGATAAACGGACAATCCTATGGTTTTTCAAAAATATCAATTATATCCACTCATGGATACAAATATCTTCACTCATTCGCTGCGCTCACTCATGAAGATATCAATATCCACTCATGGATATAAATGATATTTTTTCAAAACGATAGGATATTCCTATAATATTTCACTATTTGTGATACTTTAATATGAGTTCCATAGTGAATATAATCAAAATCAGAAATCAAAAATAATTTTTGAAAGTTGACAATTTTTTAAATTAAGTTTAAGATGCACTGTACATGTACAAATACATGTAACATTTGACCTTGTTTGTTTGTTTGTTTGTTTTATTTATATCCTAAATTCCAAATAATACAAATACAATCACAACAGTGGAAGACACCCCAAGGGGCATATGATCCACACTTTGATTGTGAAGATTTTGATAAAGGTATCACTCATTGAATATTCAACATGAAAGTAAAACACTTTGGGGGTTCTGAAGTAAACCTTTAGTGAGGATTTACAGGGCTCACACCAGGAAATATTTGGGGTGTAGTGCAAACATCTTCAGCATAACTGTTCAATAATGATAATCATATTTATTTATTTTATCCTTTATACATGCTTTTATTGTATATTCAGTCAAAGTTAGCTTTTGGAAGCAATCAGAATTTACAATTGGATTATGGTGGGAGCTGAATAGACTGTGGTTCTATGCCAAAGTCAAAAGGCCTGGTGAGAGCTCTGTTTTTCAAACACTGAGAACGTCCTACATTGTACCACAAAATTATAAATTGTTTACAATGACTTACTGAGCGCAGTCCATTGACACTGGATACATTTACAATGTTGCCCTTTGTCCTCTCTAGATAAGGCACAGCTAACATTGTAAGTTGATAAATTGACCTGAAACAATTGCTTTATAAAGTAAAGGATGCTCAGATTATTTCAGACAATTGTATGAAGTTAAGAAAAAATAAACATTTGAGACTTGTCTAAAAAGTTAAATTAAGTCTCTGGATGGGTACCAATCAATATCTTTGTAGGGAACTGTATAAATATACTACAGTGTATGTACTTCATTAGTGCATTATATTTCACAAATTGGAAAGTGTGCACATGTACGAGGGGTGATCCAAAAGTCTTGGACGCCCCACTCTAACTTTTCTATTTTCTAATATAATTACATGAAACTTTCAGATAATAAAGATCAACATCTTAACAACTTTGTGTGTACGTTTCAAGAGGAAATAATATATTTTAGCTACTTTTCTAAATATTTTTTAATACCAAGTCCATGCCACCCGGAACGGTATTTGAATATAGCAAATCACGACACAACTGTTATAATATGGCAAATACTTTAGGTGCAGGTGCACAACCTAACACCAGTCATGATATAAGAGAATTTCCGATTTTCAATCTGAGTGTCATCTGCCATCATCTTCACATATCAAGACCTACTTTTCAACATATTTTCTACGAATTTGAACACATTTTCATACCGCTTTACCAATGAATGGAACACATTTATGAAACCGGCATTGCTTATGTGATACAAATGCTGCTGGAGTGCCACTCTAAACTTCATCCAATGAGTAAAAAACATTTTCTTTCAACCCTCCTTTTAACTTGGAGAAAAGGAAGAAAATCACACGGAGCCATATCTAGACTTTATCGTGTATATGGTAGCTGCTAAAGGTCAATAATAGTGAAAATATATAATAGTGTTCTTTGTTCCACTTTGATTTCCTTCATGTCAGATGCATTTCAGCAGCCATCTTGGAACAAAAATGATACCAGAATGAGGGTTGCTTGTCTGATGTCATTTTCTTGGAATTTGACATGGCCACTTGTCATATGTGGCATTATGATTAAAACACATTAATTAATTGGTTGCCTGGTAACAAAGGAACTAAACTAACATGGTTTAACATTCAAAATTCAAAGAAAGATAGTGGTCAAGACTTGCGAAACAAGTCAAATGGCGGCAACATTTAAAGCTGAAACTTGCCATGTGTGAATACCGTTCCGGGTGGCAGGGTCCCTATATTAAAAACTATCTAGAAAACTACATAAAATATATAATTTCTCCATGAAATTACTACACAAAGTAGTTAGGTTGTTGGTCTTTATTATTGGAAAGTTTAAAGTAATTTTATCAAAAATGGACAAAATTAGAGCAGGGCGTCCAAGACTTTTGGATCACCCCTCGTATGTACAGTACTCACCTAACATTTACATTCATGACTCGGTCATACTGCTCCAGTGATGTGTTCTCAATGCTGCCTGTCTCTATCACTCCTGCATTGTTCACCTGCATTGTTTATGTGAAATGTATTTAAATGGATGGAAAATCAACAGTTGTGGAAAAATAATTTTAATTTGGTTTAAGCTGCCTCGATACCAAAGATCAGAAACTTGCCCCTCCCCAAAACTCTATTAAAGGCAAGAATGACCTAAGCACCCTTGGTATACGCAGCTGACGAAATGGACTGGTACGGGTCAAAAGCTGGACCGGTTCGGGTTAACGGTTTTATTTGAATTTAAAACAGCCATAACTTGCTCAATATTGACTTCTTTGTGTCTAATTTGGAATATATGATCCCTCCGAATGATTTTAAGTACCCCAAATTTTTACAGATTTTTAAACGGAACAAAAATCTCTAAATGCTATTTTTGGTCTTCTCTCGAGAATTTGTTCCGTTTAAAAATCTGTAAAAATTTAGGGAACTTAAAATAATTCAGAGACATCATATCCCTTATACAAATTTACTGGCTGTCACAGCCCACTGTCACAGCGCTCTCACAGCCCGCTGTCACAGCGCTCTCGCAGCATGCTGTCACAGCGCTCTCACAGCGCTCTCGCAGCCCGCTGTCACAGCGCTCTCACAGCCCGCTGTCACAGCGCTGCGACAGCGCTCTCACAGCACTGTGACAGCGCTCTCAAAGCGCTGTGACAGCCCATCGGAATGTACCATGCAAATGAGGCTGCGACAGCGCTGTCACAGCATTGCCATATATGGCATTGATTATGTATCCTCCATACACATAAATCTTAATTACCTATAGCCTATAAATTTAAATATCTTTAAAACGTTTCAAATTATAAATTTCAAATTCAGCATGGAAAAAGTAGATTCTAGGCTTGTAATACTAGTAATAGGTAATCAAAATTAAAAAATAACTGTTACATCTTACCAGTCACACTGTTAAACCTGGCCAGTCACTATTTTTGCTGCATACATACCAATATTAATATGAATCCCATTAACGAAATTAATAACTCTATTTGACTAGTTGACTAAACTTTAATAAGAAACGATTTTAAAAATATGGGTTGAGATTGGAGTGCCTGCTAAGGGGAGCAATTATTAGCTATTTCTTTTGTTTCTGTGACAGGTTAGGTGTAACACCCTGTATGGACAAGGATAGTTACATGGTTCATGAGACAACCTGTACTTTTACACATATGTATGCATTTAAGTGAACCATGCTATTTTTAGAACCACACTTACTGGGTTAGATTTTCTATTCAGTATAGGACAATTACATGTAAACCTTATTTTTGATTCTTATATTTTGTAAGTTTGTGGCTGGTTTTATAACCCTGCATTAGCAGTGATTTCTATTTTTCAAACTGACCTCAGTCCACTGGCTGAGCTTCAACTGGAAACACCTCTGTGTATAGGTAAATACAATTTTGTATTTTTCCCAATTTATTCAGTCAAGTTGTACTTTTTACCACTTTATCCTATACTATCATTATAGAAGAATGTCATTTTCTTTTTATATCATATTTTCTGGTAAGGTAATATTTCATATCCCTAGACTACAACTTTTGTAAACCAGTTTTGTAAATTAGAATACAGGTCACGCCCAATTTTGTAATGCTTATGTGGCTTACTTTTACAACTTACTTTTACTGTCCTGTTAATTGCAGACACACTGTGTAAGTGCTCATGTACACCACACTCAGCCAGGGTCTCACACCACTTCAAAAGTCCTAAGGACTATTTGTAAGTTTATATCATTTTTGTGTCAGCCATTTTGTATTTTAAGGTGCAGCCATTTTGTAAAACGATTTTATATTTTCACCAGAGCTCGAATACACGTAATGTTATGTCACACTTTAATGGTTCTAATTATTATGTTGTATTGGTGAATATTATTAATTCTTTCATGTTTGTTCATTTGACAACATGGTACATTGCTGCACTTTTGTTACTTCTAATTTTAGTACTGGAGATTGGATGTTTTCTTACATTGAGGTTGCAGTTAGTCTCCATTAGACTAGTCATTAGGGTATGCATATCTCTTAAAATATATTATTGTATTATTTGTGTAAAGTACATGAAACTGTGTGTTTGGTTTAGTCTAAGGGAATCGCATATGAAATGTAATAGTATTCATATAATAATATTTGTATTTTATGGTCTCGACATTACGAAATATTGGTTCCTATTTTTAATGCATATTATTTTGAATAATTGCAGACTTCTACAACTTGTTCTTCTTGTTGCCTGTTTACATCCTGTGATACCTGATGTTACAACTTAGACTGTAGTAGGAATAAAGATATCATATGACTGAACTTGTGTGTGTAGTGTAGTTTTATGGCTTTGTATAAAAAACCTCCTACCCACGTACCCTCGTACCCACGTACGTGGGTCCTGACCCAGTCTTTAAAGAGTTAAATTTTTAAATGTTTAAAACATTATTGAATCTCAGTTTATCCTGAATTATAGATGAATTTATGCATACATATGCCTTTATTTATAGGTCTGACATCTCTCTAGTAAAATAAAATAAAGCCGGAATTGCATAAACACGGGGGATAAGCAAAACGAGGGCGAAGCCACGGACTGCGACTCGCGTAATTCAAAACGAGATTACAACGCATTATAGCTGAACAATGGCGGTAAGTCCAAACTTAATTTGGAAGGCATGTTAGGATTTGGGGTAGATTATTGGTTTGGATATTCTACAGAATAGCTAGTATGTTCCAGTCGGTGATCAACATATTCATACTCCACCTGCAATGGCATTCTTGGTGCTCGGCTGTCCAATAGTTTAGCATGAACACAAATGAATTCGAAATCTGCCACAAAAAATGTAATTTTGTCAATATTTGTCCCTAATATACCGATTTAAACAAAGGAATCAGAAATGACATCGAATTAATATAATTATTCATGTTCTGTTGTTACAATTACATCTTCGTGTGATATTTGGTAAGCGGAAAACGTACAATTACATAGACAATTGGAATTTTTGATAGTCGCAATCCATCCATCTGTCCAACGCAGTCCGCGACTCAGTGTTGCTTTATATCTGAAGCTGAACGCAATCACAGCCAAAGGTAGATAACACAATGTGTGTACAGGTGTGGCCGAAATGGAGCAACTTTGGACAAAATTGAATATAAAGGGCTATTTTAATAGACCTACATCGTGTCTCAATCCATTCTGCAAATATATACAAGCTGTCAAATACAGCTGAAATCATGAATTTATGGTAGCTAGCAATATTGATGGACTGTTGGAAAGATCATCCAAAATTACATTAACTCACCAACTCTCCAATTATTTGATATTTTCCTGATATCTTAAATACTAGTTAATGTACCCTTCCCCAACAGCTTTTATTGCATCATCAAAAAGTTAATTGTTTCGCATTTCTACTTCTTATAAAAAGTCTCACCACTATCCAATTATCTATATATTTAACCCTATCCACAAATTGGTTTGTAATAAACATATTACGTTGTCATCTTGCGCTCGACTGTTCTGCCAAATACGCTATTGAATTGCCATATTTCTAGGTCTTAAACGATACAATATAGCAATTTGGGACATTGATTCAGGTAATAGATATATGTTAATCAACGTAACTTTGAATGATAATCTGGATGCTGACTTTCTTTTCCTGAAACAATAATAGCGTAGGAATATAGTTTACACTTTCTTATTTATTTCGTGTTCGCGGCTGGACTGCGTTGCTTAGAATATCAATGGAGGCTGTGTTGCGTTGTTGAAATAGCTTTGTTTACTGGACTGCGTCCACTATGAATGCGCAGTTTGAATCTAATTTTCTCCTCATGAACACATTCTATTATCAAATCATTTTCACGAATTATACTCGGAGCCTCAACTAACCTTTAGATATCAGAAACGTGTTAAAACTCCTTTCAAGTGTATAGTAAATTAAATAATATGCACATATTTTACAGGTAAAATCAGAACTTTGCTACTGTTTTAGCTTGATCTGGACAACTGCTTATTTTCTTATCTACAGACCAACAGTAGATACAGAGTAATATTTTGGTCACCGATTAGACACTACGATAGCATTTAAAATTCCTGGATTTCTCTATTTTGTCGGAAGAAGCAGAAGGCACTGCCGGATGTCCCTCCATTTTGGCGCTGGGCTGCGGTGTAAAGTTACGCGAGTCGCAGTCCGTGGCTTCGCCCTCGTTTTGCTTATCCCTCGTGATAAATGTTCATTATTTTTGAGCTATTTGATTTATGTTTTTGATATGTCGAAATGTTTTTTGTTGATCGGGCAGTCTTACCTGTATAACACATCAGTGCTGATTAGCAATCTCCTAGCCTTCGTTCAGTGCAATCCGTGCCTCCTGTTACCTCATGCAGATTGTAAATGTCCCGGGAAGTTTACCCTTGTCCAAAAGTTGACATCTTTTTAAAAATATATTTCTTAGCGTTTCCAACCAATTAAATTCACCACATTTTATTAGATGTTTATTTCAAATGTTATTAGAATTCATTCTTACGAATGTTATACGTTATTTACGTATGTTAGTCAAAGATTTGGTGTCGTTGTTGTCCATTGTATTCACGTTTTACGCGCAAAAAGCTAGAAACTACAAAGCTGAACTTTTATCATTCATACCAGTTTTACATCAAATCATTGTCAAAATAAAACTCTACTCTTCATATTACCTAATTATGGATCAAACGGCCATGAATAATGTCGAAGTTTACAAAACCAAACTTACACTCCCCTGCATAAGTTTGGCAACTCTAACTTTTAATTCCATCTAAATGATTCACTGAACTAGTGCGCACAATTATCCTTAAATTGTGCCAAAAAGCGATTAAAAACGAATATAGCGAATCCTTCTACTTTTCAAATATTTCGTTATTCAATTGCGCCACGGTTAAACAGAAATGCAGCCTTTATTATTCCTTGAGATCGTGTGAATTGATCACTCTATCACTTTGTATCTCCAATTCTGATGTTAAATTAAATAAAAGACATAAGACAAATTACACGTATAGTTCAAATCTGTCGTGCAAACAATGAATACTTGTAATATCGTTTGAAAGAATAAAAAGTATATGTGATAAAAATCGAAACTACAGGGTGTTAAAAAACAGGACCGATGAAAAGTTGAATAACTTCGTCAATCCAGAATCATTCAGTGTGAATTTTGTTGTGAAAGTTTGACCATATTCTGCTCATGGAGTCTAAAACTACAGCACTTTACAACACATGCCGCATGTGGCCAATTTGCGCCAAGCAATAGATTGGTTGTACACTGTAAGACTGCCCGATCAACAAAAAATCGCTTCGATATATCAAAAACAACACTCAAATAGCTCAAATGAACATTATGCAATGCCGGCTTTATTTTATGACGAGACAGATGTCCGATCTAGAAATAAAGGCATATGGGTACATAAATTCATCCATAATTAAGCATACATTGAGATAGAATAATGTTTAAAAAATGTTAAAGATTTAACTCTTTAAAGACTGGGTCAGGACCCACGTACGTGGGTACGAGGGTACGTGGGTAGGAGGTTTTTTATACAAAGCCTAGTTTTATTGCCGTTACCCACGTGCCCCCCATTCGCCCAGCTCACATTTCCAACCTTTATTATTACCAGTTATTACCACCTTGCCGGGCCAGTTCTAGGGGTTTTAGTGCTAGTTTAGAAGGCATTCATTTTTTTACTATATCGACCTGAGAAATGTGTGACGTCATAGTGGTGGTCCATATGGACTGGTCTAGAATATATTCTGGACCGGCAATTTTTCCCCGGGAAATTAGATATCGTTCAATGCGTAAGATTTTCTTGCTATTTCAGCCCTGGTCGTCAACGGTGGTAATAATACTAATAACATCATTTCTGCGAGCAATATAGTGAAATATTGGACCTTGGGCCTTCTGCCCTCGGCCCAATATTTCACTATATTGCCCTTAGATATGACGTTATTGTACTATTATTTGACAAGTTTCATAAACAATTACTCTCTTTGACTTGATCGACTCAGCTAACATTTGCCAATCCAACTGCTGGTTGTTGGCTGATGGATTAACCAACTAATTCATGACCAACTCATTTATATTCATATTTAAATGAACTGGCCATGAAATTAGCTGGAGTTTGTTTTCCTTATGACTGGCAGGAGAGGGAGAAGGGGTGAACCAACTGTGAATTTTCTGAAAGGTGACCCCCTCATTGGCTTCAGGCCCAACATGTTTTTTTCTTATATGTCTGGATGGGTTCTGCAACATGCAATTTTTGGTCCTTTCCTTTGGCATTTTTGCATACATATTTAAAGTCATTTAACCCATTCAACTTATCAAATGTGAACCAACCTGGAATTTTCTGAAATTACAAAGTTCATGTGCAAGTCTTTATATGGACATATAGTTTATATGGACTATACATTGATATTTCAGACTTCTAGTTTAAGCAGTACTAACTTGCACAAAATTCATATCATTTGATCCTTTTCCTTAGATCACTAAAACATTCCAAAGGTATCTATAAATAATCAGTAGTACAATACCTTACATGTGCTTTATAAATCAGTAATGATATGATGGCCATTTCAGCATAATTCCTTTGCTTTTTCCTCCTACAAACTTCCTGCTCTAACTGATTTTCAGTTTGAATTTTTAACCCACAATGCATTGGTACTTCCTGCTGTGAGAGGGCTGTGAGAGCGCTGCCACAAACTCTGGCTAAGATAGCATGTTGCTGTAATTGATCCAGCCACTTAATTACTGTCACATCCCTCTTGCAGCGATGGATGGAAATAGAATGCTGTGACAGCGCTCTCACAGCGTTCTCGCAGCGTATGGATGTGAGAGCATTGTCGCTGAAATTGATCCAGCCATCAGTTTAAGCCTATATGCTGTCACAGCGCTGCGACAGCGCTGTGGCAGCGCTGTCACAGCTTTTATTTTCCGTAAGGGATATTTCAACTTAGAAACTAAAAAAGTCAGTATTGAGCAAGTTATGGCAGTTTTAAATTCAAATAAAACTGTTAACCCGAACCGGTCCAGCTTTTGACCCGTACTGGTCCATTTCGTCAGCTGCGTATACCAAGGGTGCTAAGTATTGACCTTTTCAAAGGCAGTATTCCAAAGATTATCATTTTAGTAAATAGAAAACTTTTCACTTACCAATATATTCAGGCCTCCAAAGTGCTTAACAGTCTCTTCAAATATTCGTTTAGTGTCATCTTCTTTTGATAGATCACCAATACACAGAAATGGCTGTAAACACAATGTTCATGTAGACTAGCATCCGGTTATTACTCTTCCTGCTCAAAAGTGGATAATTTTAGCTACAAGCCTCTGTGACCCCCCCTATTTACTTGACTTAACACTTTATATAGTAAAGACACCCTTGAGTCAATCACAAGGGCATGGAGCTACATTTAGACTAGTGGAAAAAAGCCATATACATTCTTCTATATAGTCATACACAATCTTGCCATTAAAAGCAGTCATGTACATACAGGGTGGTCCAAAAAAACACCACTTGTTTTTCAAGAACACTTATTCCCCAACCTACATACACCAAATGTTGCAGTTATATAGTGCCAATGGTCCCAAGTAATAAAAAAAAATGAAATAGGTCCTTCAACTTGGATTGTATTTGATCTAAAAGATGAGCTAATAACTGGTCCATCACCCTCCTTGGTGATAGCTTTTAGTCTTAATCGCCATTCTGATATAGCGGGTATCAATGAAATGGTGGCTAAGTTGCTATTAACTTGTCCTATTTGCCTGCTTTAGAGGGGGAATATTTCGAGATTCTGTGCCTACATGTATATACCATCTCCTGGAGACCTCCCCATAAAATTTATTCACTGGTATTTTTATCAGGACTATTAGATGGGTAGTCATCAGGCTGTATCAGTTCAACATTATGTAAATTACACCCCATGTTTAATTGAGACTCTGGTGACATCTTTTAATCAAATATATGTGTGCAAATTCATAATGCATGGCTAGATTATAACTTCAAGTTTCATTTGGTATGCAAATTATGATTTTGGATCAAAGATTAAAAAAGTTACAGCATCTAAAACATGGAGTTTTTGGTCCACCCTGTATATACAATATCAAGGTTGTTAAAACAGTTCTGCACAAAGAACATGTACGTAATTGCCTACAGAGTAGAACATTATTTAAAGGTAACAGTGTTCCATTTTCAGAGGTTTTAGTGTACTACTAGTATAGTTCAGTAACCTTTTCTGTTCCCGCGCACTCAGCAGCTGTCTTTTGTAAATTAGTCTCATTTCTGCCATGAATTGCAAGCCTTGCTCCAAGCTTTGAGAATAATACTGCTGTGGCGGCACCTATACCCGAACTTGCTCCTGAAACAAGAAAATATTGCAATAGTATGAACCACCTTACCACATCTGAGATAGCATGGTGAGTCTTGGTGACCTTGTGCCAGGCATTTAAAGTCTTGCAATAGATTGCATGTGGATAGATGGTGCTGATGGTGCCTATTTTTGTGACTGAAGTGGAAGTGACACACCCTCAGGCCCAAGAAGATTTAAATCCCCCCCAGTCACTATACGGTGTATAGCTTCTACATGTACATGTACCTAATACATACATGTAGTGAGGGCTTTGTATAAAAACCTCCTACCTCATACCCACCTACCCACATACATGTACGTAGGACATGATACAGTCTTTGAAGGGTTCAATTTTAAAGATCTTAGTTTATTAAATCTTAGTTTATGATGAATTATAGATGCATTTGCTATAACGACCCTTGATAGCAAGTTACATGTTATCCCGTTCCCGGACTATAGTCCTGCACTGAGCGCATTCATTTGCCTGTACGATTACAACTTGGGAGAATTATCTACGCCCCTTACACTTAAGATACCTACCTCAATGCATTATAGAACTCAAGATGTAACTTCTAATATATTGGAACCGCCGATTGTCTGGGTATATCGGCAGAACGGGAACATTTTCTCTTTTTCATCGAGAGAGATTCCATCACTTTTCAAAATGGCGGTTGGATTTAAAAGGGGAATCCCCCGTTTGGCTGTCCCGGATGTAGCCCGGAAGTACCAATATGGAGGAATTTGACGGTTGAAATAAGTTAAATGTTACACGCAAATATTGCGATCAAAAACGAAAATGTCTTTGTTCTGCCGATAAACCCAGACAATTGTGGATTCAACTACACGAAAAGAATGCTAAATTACCAAGGAATCTATTGAAGTAGGTATCTGAAGTGTAAGATGAGTAAAACATATATTCTCCCATGTTGTAATCGCACAGGCAAAAGATTGAGATGTTCACAGGACCATAGTCCGGGAACGGGATAAGTTACATGTACTACACTGTACCTCCCGCTGGGTTTGACTCCCACTCTAGGGCATCAAATTTAGCACACTTTCTTTCAATTTCTTTATCTGGCTTGTTGGACCAATGCTCGCGGTTAGTTACTTACATAGGCTAAGGGTTAAGTAATAGTAAGCTGTATATAGAAGAGACAGGTGAACAACTAGGATTTAGGCCACTTGTTAACATGGCGATTTTAACATTATTTGTGTATAATTTTCAAAAAACAATGCAGAGTTGATCCAAAATTGATAGTTCTCAATTCTTACCTATGAATCAACCACATTCAAGTGATATAGAGTGAATAAAGCCGTCTTGAGGCGAGATATTCTGAAAACCTACAATTGCCTGGCAAGTTACCCGGATTTCCCTGTTGAATCATGAATGAAGGTTTGAAACAAGGAATTTGATTGGTTCCTGCTAACCGCCGCCAGTGACACCTATCTGGTTCTCTAAAATGTAATTCATTTTCTAGAAATAACAATCAATTAAAGTGTACAAAACTATAAAAAGTTTACTTAATAATTATTTATCAAAACATCTGATTCATATAATATCTTTTTAAACCCAATTTAAATGGTGAAATTAACATTTTTCTTTGAATTTTAAACTTCTTATTACAACCAATCAAATCAATCGTTACAAGATTCAATCTTTCCATGTGTCCGGAAGTTTCAACTTGCCGGGCAATTGCAGGTTCGTACAGTTGGTGTTTTTTTATGCTGTCTTATCGAAGAGTTAGGATATAGATTTGAAATATTCAACAATCTACGTTTCGAAAACACTTTGGAGAAGATTCTTGGGAGATTTGGTGGTACGACTCGATACCAGTAAGGAGAACTCGTACCAAGACGGCAAGTTTTTGAAAAATTTTTCAATCCTAATTGTTTACCTGTCTCTTATATATACAGCTTACTATTACTTAACCCTTAGCCTATGGTTACTTATTCACCTGGGGTGCCCTCGGGTAATTACACATAAAATGAGACCCTATCTGTTGCAAGACTAACGCCTGGCGTAACCGTCACCATGTTAATCAATGTTTTTTAAGTAGCGCAAGGATCCTGCCATGACCGTGGTAATGTTATCGTGAAAGCCTGGTATAACCGCGACAATGCTGTATTATATTGCAATGCCTGCCATGACCGTGACAATGTAATATAGTTCTGCAAGGCTTGCTATGACCGTAACAATGTAATATTGTACTGCAAGGCCTGGTATGACCGTGGCAATGTAATATAGTATTGCAAGGCTTGGTATGACCGCCGTGGCAATGTGATATAGTATTCCAAGTTTGGGTATGAGAGTGGTAATGTAGAAATTTATGATTGCTATAAGTGACCGTGACAATGTGTATTTGAAAACCTGGCATGACCGTGACAATGTATTATGGGATCGCAAAGCCTGGTATGATCGTGACAATGTAATATAGTATTGCAAAGCCAGGTATGAGGGTGGTAATGTAGAAATTTAGGCTTAGTCCTACTATGACCGTTATAATGTATTGCAATAACTAGTAAATATGTATGACATTAATGCCAGGAATATCCTTAACAATTTTAAGTGATCGCCATTACAATTAAACAGTTTAATACTATGATCATGGTGTTTAACTACCTTAATCATGTCAAAATCAAAATAACTATTATACATTAATATTCACATTCGCTTATAAACCACAATAAAGGCTACGGTCGCGCCAGGCTTCCACGATAACACTTCCAGGGTCATGACAGGCCTTGCAATATAATACAGCATTGTCACGGTTATACCAGCCTGTCACGGTTATACCAGGCTTACACGACAACACTACCACGGTCATGGCAGGATCCTTGCGCTACTTAAAAACATTGATTAACATGGTGACGGTTGTGGCAGGCGTAAGTCTTGCAATAGATAGCATGTGCATAAAATGCATCCATATTATGCCTTTATTTATGGATCTATAGATCTAGTCATAAAATAAAGCCGGAATTTCAAGTAGAAATGTTAATAATTTTAGCTATATTGTAAGATTTAATAATCTTTAAAATTGAACCCTTCAATGACTATATCATGTTCCACGTAGGTGGGTAGGTGGGTATATGAGGTAGGAGGTTTTTTATACACAGCCCATAGTGAGTGGGAGGGGATGAACTCTCTGTGGACACACCCCCTTTTCTGATAACTCAACTGTTGATCTGTTACGGAGTTATCAAGTTCATGCAAATAAAATTATGATCAAGAACTACCAATAGATATCTTAAACCTGCGATCTATTGCTGTCATAATCCACAACATTGGTTATATTACCTGTAATCAGAGCAACTTTTCCGGTGAGATTTCCCAAAGTTACTGACATGTTCTCGTTCATGATCACGTCAGAAATATCGCGAGAACTGAAATCCGGAAATGATAAACTTTGTAAATAAACAACTTTTGCCAGTCTAAATATGCCATTTATTGTGCAATTTGTAACGTTGATAGCTCTATTGATATGTGATAAAAGTTCTGGTAAGTATTATGATCAATCACAGATTGAGATTCAGCGATTCTCTCAAAGTCCATATCACTTTAGACTCACAGGAAGTTGTATCAGGTCCTTTTTGGACTAACAGCTCTAACAGAGCTTTATGCGCTTCCCCACTCTCAGAACAGAGGAATATATCTGTTCTGAGAGTGGGGAGGGGCAAAAAGCTCTGTTAGGCCCAAAAAAGACTTGATACAACTTCCTGTGTTCAGACTGTCTGTTACTTCAAAGGCAAGCAGTTGAACCTGAAAAATAAGAAATCTAAAGACTATTGAAAAGTAATTTATAAAAAAATATATTCATTGCACACGAATAACATTTGTATATCTTGATTTGCTTGTAAATTGGCTTATGAAATCTGTAACTTCTTATATTTTGTTGCCTCTCTGCCATGTTCACGGGGGTCCATCTTTATGGGACGTATCGAAACCACTACATCCCGAAAAACCATTAATTTGAATTTAAACCTACTAGCGGCGTTTTGGTCCCTAGCTGTGAGATCAAGCAAATTTCATAGTTATCTCATCAGCCTTTTAATCATTCTCGCCCATAATTTCATATTGGACCACCATTACAACCCTCCCTACATCGCTACGTCTTCATTTTTGGGCATTAAACCCAGCAGTTTCAAAGCCACCTGCACATCACTTCAAATTTGACCAATACATCCCGCCGTCTTCCACTACGTCCCGCTGCGTCTATCACGACAAGCATGGTAGAATAATAATGGACAAGACAGGATAAATCTTAAAACACAAGTCGATTGGTGTTTAAAAGATTTTGAAACTGCTGCGTTTAATGCCCAAAATGTGGCGATGGAGGGGTGTAATGGGTCCTACCATTTGAAAATCAAGGACTGAGAGTCTCATACTGCACCGTTTTTCTTCAAACTTGTTCCATTAAAAGCAAAACAAAAATGTCTTTCTTTTGGTACATTATACTGTTATACAGAATCCCTTCTTTTAGCGGCGTTTTGGTACCGAGAAGTGAGAAGTGCTTCTCACAGCTGCGGACCCAAACACATGAACTGAACCAAGTTGACATAAACAGTTTCAGTGTTGTAAAGTTCATTCCTCAAGTGATTGCAAGTAAAATAACCGCTGCATCATTGTAATCTGTACATTATCAACTCAATCTAGCTCTTGTGGCGTGCCAAAAGATTTGAAATTTTTACCACTCACAATTGGCTGTAATTCATGGAACTGATATGCTCCCAAATCACGATGATAGCTAGTGCAATATACATTAGACTGTTACTCCTGTTACCAAAATGGCTTCTTATGGAAGTGCATGGCTATTTCAAGATATGTTGAATTTTCAAGTGGTGACATATTGTTATTGTCTCCAACTTTTTATGGATCGTGTTTGGTGGTTGGTATTCAGCATTAAGTAGTTGGTGTTTTGTATCCAGCATTCGGCATCCGCCGTCTGAAAAATGTCAGATGGTGAAATTTTGCATGTTAATGCCTTGTTTAATACAGTACTTGTGTTGTAGGTTTCATCAATAAAGAAATATTTCTTACCCTTGGAGAATCAGTAACTGTAGAACTAGAAGCAAACTTGACATATCATGCAGTTGTTAATAACATTACAGAAAAGTACACTTACACCATATTGCAGTCACATAGCTTTAACAGGTGAGTTTGCCAGTGTCAGTGTGTGCATAATACAAAGTGTACAACTAAAATTATACATGTTCCATACATTTTGAAATGTGCGTGTACAACATGCATTATAATCTTAGCATTTATGATGCATCATTGTTTTATGTTCTAATGGGAATGGTACATAGTATTGATATAAACATAACTCATTAAATACACATGTTAACAATGAATAAGAGTTTTACCCACACTTAAACAAACAAAAATAGATGATAACAAAAATTAGGGAAATGTCATTCAGTATTTGAAGAAGGTATTTCTATTGTGAAGTACAATATTTTTAGCCATTTCATTTTTTATTGATATTGTCATCATAAAGATTCTCAATGTGTGGATTTATTTAGTTACATCTTGGTTTTAATTCTTACAGCATTGTGAGTGTTTCATTGGTGGAAGAGCTCAGCTATGACCAGACAAAGACAGGGAGGAATGTAGGGGTACTAAAGCTGTTACTTCAGGGGGAGGATAGGGCAGAATTCTGGGTCAGGGCCCCTGGGACAAACACCACTGCAACATTGAGGGCAGATGCATATACTAAACTAGGTGATCATTTACATTCTTTAATGATTCATTCATGTAGATTTAAAATACAATAAACCTTTTTACATCTATTACTTAAAGGCTCAAAACAAACAGCAGAGCAAATACTTACAAACTAATTAAAATTGATGAAATTCAGATCCCATCCCTGGGGGCTGTAACTTGGAGTTCAATCTGGAGTATGACCCCAATCTCCTCATCTCACAGACAGAAGACATCACAACAATGGAGTTCCAACTAGCTAATTTGGGCTTTGACCGCACACAAGGTATTTGGTGGAATTAAAAAGAATATTTCAATCATGTACCTGTATATATTATGCTATTTTATAACAACGGAGGAGATTTTGAGAACAAATGCCATAGAAACCAACTCGTGTTTAAACTCAAGTTTGAAATCTGGAAACTAAGAAATAGTAAAATATATAACAAATAAGTTCAGTATACCTATTAGTACCATTGTATATGTAATGACCTTCGATAGCAAGTCGCTACTACAGTCTCTGCTGTAGTGGCAAGCCCTTATGGCTCATGGGTAGAACGTCTGACTTGAGAGTGGGAGGTCCTGAGTTCGATTCCCGTACGGGGCGTTGAATTTAGCACATTCTTTTTCGAGTCTAGTATCTGGCTCGGTACACTATAGCTCCCCGACGAGCGTGCCCAATGGTTGTTACATATATAATGTAAAAAATGTATAAACGTTTTAATTTAGTGAATAAAGTTTATTAATAAAAAAGGATAAAAAAGTAACTGTATATCCAGCAGCTACATGTATATTATCATCTCAAGTTTGTTTTACAGTTTATACTACATGAAGAAGGGTTCAAATCTTATGGATTTTCCAGTAACAACCTGTCGACGATTTACTCATTTAGGCGTCATATTATTGTATCAGTGTTGCCACAATTTCATCTTGGGTCAACCCATTGGCATTCAACTAGATATTTAACAGATTTAATTTCAAATTGAAAATCTTTTTTTAATAATCAATGTACATAAACTTTGATATATATTATATGCTAAATTGATGTAAAACATAAACGTCACATCAATACCTGTATGCTAACTTTACTTACTTTTTTTATTTTAGTGGCTCCATCTTGTGAACACACATCTATTCTAAAGTTTTTAAAATATGATGTTTACCTTTACTATGGAGGAGAGGGAGTGACAGATACATCACCTTTACTCTCTGAACTCCAATATTTCAACAATGGGGATATGCAACATTTGGATCCGATAAATCTCCATAAGGTATGTACTCTTCAGGCTTGTCAATGACCCTACAAATGTCTAAGCCAATTAGCTAGTTTTTGGATGTAAATTTAAAAATTACTTTTTTTTATTTTTCAGTTTAGTTACACATATGGCCATGGAAAAACACGTTTGCTGTTTGCAAGGTTCGTATAAATCAATCTGTAAATTGCTTTAATCCCGGCATCTGCTTTTATTGTGGCAATTCCCCAATTTTGTGGTATTAAAAGCCAATTAAAAAATCGGCCAGTTGCCAATGGTAATCCCATGATAATTTAAGGAATTTGCATAAAAAGATCTGCACATTAAATAGTCCATCACAAATATCCTCAAAAAAAGGAAATAAATTGAATTGCTTCAAATTAACTTGAATTGGAATGATTTTACATAAATATGATGAGGAAATAGTTTCATGATTTGAAGGATTGTTTTTGTATTTCAATATAATTATGTGACCATTAATTATGAATCAACTCCTGGGTAAACTGTCAAGAAAGTGTTCCTAGTTAAATGTATTTATACTTGTATGGGCCAAAAACTGTGGACCGAAAAGGGTCTTGTTTCTGTAATGTCCATAAACCCTTTCTGTCTCTATTTGATACCAATGAATCATACAGATTCTTTTCTAAAACAAAAATGATCAAAAAGGTTCTTTTCAGCTTGAGTACAGTTTTGAAATAGAGATTGCATTGCAAGGATCTTAACATATACAAGGCCAATAATCTTATCTTAAAATTTTTATTGTTTCAAAAGGGGTTTTCTTCTAAAGGCATGAGCTTTTAAACCTGCCTAGCGCATACATAGCTTCACCTCTATATTGTACAAATACTTGTATTTAAAACTATGTAAAATTAACTTTTTAAGATGAGCCCCTACTTTTGGTAGGTTTCATTAAAATTTGAAATCCAAGCTCATTATCTCATAATTGATTTTCCTAGCCTTTACTTATGTTGTCCACAAATGTTGGCAATATTTTACATGAACAGGTACATGTATTTTAGGTATCCCAATATAGCCACATATTATACAGTCATAGTAAGGAACCTATTCAACAATGGTACAGGGTGGTCAAGTTATGTGCCAGTTGTGTCAGATGGCTGCCATACTCAATCTACAGGGTGGTTCAACTGTGGAGAAACATGTAAGTATAGACATAACAATCAGCACAACCGTAGACCAAAGGTAATGTAAAGTTAAAGCAAATAAATTTATATATTTACCCAAATATTTGATGAATGATAATGAGAATTAGCAAGTTATATATTCTATTCAGTAACATAAGTTTCTTATCTGAAATATTTAATGAAACTGTCATGTTTAAATACCTTGATAATGGAGATTGCGTCTACCAGGTATTTTACATTTTCCTCAGTATTACCAGAAATGCGTGTTTTAGATTTGCCACTTTTGAAAATTGACTCTAGTATATGTTGCCCCAAAGATTTCTAAAAACTCTAAATCATGGATAAAATCAAAATATTTAAATGATTTGTAAAAGAGAGCGACCATATTATCTGTGTGGGTTGTAGATAACCTTGCTGCTAGGATTGTATGTACAGTAGTTGGTGTAATTGTCCTGTTTCTTTGGAGATAACCTTGCTGCCAGGATTGTATGTACAGTAGTTGGTGTAATTGGCCTGTTTCTTTGTAGATTACCTTGTATCCAGGATTGAATGTACCTGTACAGTAGTTGGTGTAATTGGCCTGTTTCTTTGTAGATAACCTTGCTGCCACGATTGTGTGTACAGTAGTTGGTGTTATTGGCCTGTTTCTTTGTAGATACTGTAACTTTGCTGCCAGGATTGTGTGTACAGTAGTTGGTGTAATTGGCCTGTTTCTTTGTAGATAACCTTGCTGCCAGGACTGTATGTACAGTAGTTGGTGTAATTGGCCTGTTTCTTTGTAGATAACCTTGCTGCCAGGATATTATGTACAGTAGTTGGTGTAATTGGCCTGTTTCTTTGTAGATAACCTTGCTGCCAGGATATTATGTACAGTAGTTGGTGTAATTGGCCTGTTTCTTTGTAGATAACCTTGCTGCCAGGATTGTGTGTACAGTAGTTGGTGTAATTGGCCTGTTTCTTTGTAGATAACCTTGCTGCCAGGATTGTGTGTACAGTAGTAGTTGTAATTGGCCTGTTTCTCTGTAGATAACCTTGCTGCCAGGATTGTGTGTACAGTAGTAGGTGTAATTGGCCTGTTTCTTTGTAGATAACCTTGCTGCCAGGATTGTGTGTACAGTAGTAGGTGTAATTGGCCTGTTTCTTTGTAGATAACCTTGCTGCCAGGATTGTGTGTACAGTAGTTGGTGTAATTGGCCTGTTTCTTTGCTTCTTTGGACACAGGTTCTTCAGAACAGGTAATGAACTACACATATATATTTAAACCAAGGAGCACGAAATAACAATCTTTCGGATAAGTGTAAAATCATTTTTTGTCAGGGACATTTATATTTATTGTGACTGATACATTTCTACAATGCAGTAACATCTAAAGATTAATTTTTTCAAATGAATCCATTACTTTTTTCATGTATGTACCTTACTTGACCCCTTAATTATGAAAACTTCACACATACATCATAACATTGTGATGATTCGGTAAAATGGACATGAGAGAAAATTCATTTTCATGTTTTTGTTTCAGAGATGTTCCTGGTTGGTGCTACATCAACTCTCCTAGTCAGCTATATTCTAGTACTTAAATACTCTACATTTTCTAATATTGGTAAGGAATATGTTGGCTTTGATGAGGGAGGGGTGTATGGGGGCATTTTCTGAAGTAAAATTTGGGTTCATCTCCTGCATTCTAGTGGCTTAAGCACTAGAAACAAAGCACTAAATATGAGAAGGGCATAGTAGCGAGAGTTTGACATATCAATCCCCCCAATCTGGCAGGTGTGCACATGTAGCAGTATATGAGTAAAAGCAAACCAACTAATAATAGAGACAAAGTTCAAAGTTATTTGCAATTTTATTATATACACAATTGTTGAACAAATGTAAACCAAGCTTTAAATGACTTCTTATACTTTTTAATTTTTATTGCAGGCCAATATATTACAACTGGAGTGAGTGGACTTGTAGGTGGAATTCTGTGGTTCACATTCTGGTATTTTGTGGGAATACCCGTCCTCTCAGTGCTTCTCATTGGTCTACTTCTGGGCTACCTAATATCAAGCATTGCATTCAACCTAACACCACTTGGTATGTAATGGTATTGGTCTAATTCTGGGCTACCTAATATCAAGCATTGCATTCAACCTAACACCACTTGGTATGTAATGGTATTGGTCTAATTCTGGGCTACCTAATATCAAGCATTGCATTCAACCTAACACCACTTGGTATGTAATGGTATTGGTCTAATTCTGGGCTACCTAATATCAAGCATTGCATTCAACCTTACACCACTTGGTACGTAATGTGGAGGTTTTGGATATCATTTTTTACCAAATACCATTCATGTTTTTAATGTATCAAAAATATGTGAGTAATAGACATATGCTAATAATGTTTTATATATTTAATAATGTACAATCTGAAGTTGTATTTTTTACTTGAAATGAATTTTTGGATTAAAAGACGTCAGGCTAATTTATTTTAAGTTATTATTAATGAATATTACATTGGTCATTCTCTTTAAGACTCATGAATGCTGATCTAAGTTCCCCTTTGGGCGTAGCAGTGAGGTCTATTGAGGGAAATAGTGCAAAATGTTTTTTTCTCGAGGGAATATCCTGTACACTGACAGCTTCATGAGGCTCCAGGCTGGGGGATCATGTCAGTGGACAGGATATTCCAGAAGGGAAAATTTTGTACTACTTTTAAAAGTACTAGTAAACAGTGGTACAGAAATAAACTATTTTAAACTGGAAACTTAATAGAGATGTTTCAAAAGTATTATTTTCCTTTTGTATATTAGGAGTACTTGCATTTGTATATCAATTGTATTTTACATTGTATTTTCAGGAGATGTAGACTATTGGGCTACAGAGTTCAACTATGGCATGGCCTTCACCTGTGGTATGCTAGTCATAACCACATTTGTATATCAATTGTATTTTACATTGTATTTTCAGGAGATCTAGACTATTGGGCTACAGAGTTCAACTATGGCATGGCCTTCACCTGTGGTATCCTAGTCATAACTGCATTTGTATATCAATTGTATTTTACATTGTATTTTAAGGAGATCTAGACTATTGGGCTACAGAGTTCAACTATGGTATGGCCTTCACCTGTGGTATCCTAGTCATAACTGCATTTGTATATCAATTGTATTTTACATTGTATTTTCAGGAGATCTTGACTATTGGGCTACAGAGTTCAACTATGGCATGGCCTTCACCTGTGGTATCCTAGTCATAACTGCATTTGTGTATCAATTGTATTTTACATTGTATTTTAAGGAGATCTAGACTATTGGGCTACAGAGTTCAACTATGGCATGGCCTTCACCTGTGGTATCCTAGTCATAACTGCATTTGTATATCAATTGTATTTTACATTGTATTTTAAGGAGATCTAGACTATTGGGCTACAGAGTTCAACTATGGCATGGCCTTCACCTGTGGTATCCTAGTCATAACTGCATTTGTGTATCAATTGTATTTTACATTGTATTTTAAGGAGATCTAGACTATTGGGCTACAGAGTTCAACTATGGCATGGCCTTCACCTGTGGTATCCTAGTCATAACTGCATTTGTATATCAATTGTATTTTACATTGTATTTTAAGGAGATCTAGACTATTGGGCTACAGAGTTCAACTATGGTATGGCCTTCACCTGTGGTATCCTAGTCATAACTGCATTTGTATATCAATTGTATTTTACATTGTATTTTCAGGAGATCTTGACTATTGGGCTACAGAGTTCAACTATGGCATGGCCTTCACCTGTGGTATCCTAGTCATAACTGCATTTGTGTATCAATTGTATTTTACATTGTATTTTAAGGAGATCTAGACTATTGGGCTACAGAGTTCAACTATGGCATGGCCTTCACCTGTGGTATCCTAGTCATAACTGCATTTGTATATCAATTGTATTTTACATTGTATTTTAAGGAGATCTAGACTATTGGGCTACAGAGTTCAACTATGGCATGGCCTTCACCTGTGGTATCCTAGTCATAACTGCATTTGTGTATCAATTGTATTTTACATTGTATTTTAAGGAGATCTAGACTATTGGGCTACAGAGTTCAACTATGGCATGGCCTTCACCTGTGGTATGCTAGTCATAACTGCATTTGTATATCAATTGTATTTTACATTGTATTTTCAGGAGATCTTGACTATTGGGCTACAGAGTTCAACTATGGCATGGCCTTCACATGTGGTATCCTAGTCATAACTGCATT
This sequence comes from Owenia fusiformis, assembly GCA_903813345.2. Taxonomy (NCBI): domain Eukaryota; kingdom Metazoa; phylum Annelida; class Polychaeta; order Sabellida; family Oweniidae; genus Owenia; species Owenia fusiformis. Next base: position 20,443,843 of record CAIIXF020000004.1, read on the forward strand.
TGTATATCAATTGTATTTTACATTGTATTTTCAGGAGATCTTGACTATTGGGCTACAGAGTTCAACTATGGCATGGCCTTCACATGTGGTATCCTAGTCATAACTGCATTTGTATATCAATTGTATTTTACATTGTATTTTCAGGAGATCTTGACTATTGGGCTACAGAGTTCAACTATGGCATGGCCTTCACATGTGGTATCCTAGTCATAACTGCATTTGTATATCAATTGTATTTTACATTGTATTTTCAGTAGATCTTGACTATTGGGCTACAGAGTTCAACTATGGCATGGCCTTCACCTGTGGTATGCTAGTCATAACTGCATTTGTATATCTTTGTGTTTTACATTGTATTTTCAGGAGATCTAGACTATTGGGCTACAGAGTTCAACTATGGAATGGCATTCACATGTGGTATGCTAGTCATAACTGCATTTGTATATCTTTGTGTTTTACATTGCATTTTCAGGAGATCTAGACTATTGGGCTACAGAGTTCAACTATGGCATGGCCTTCACCTGTGGTATGCTAGTCATAACTGCATTTGTATATCTTTGTGTTTTACATTGCATTTTCAGGAGATCTAGACTATTGGGCTACAGAGTTCAACTATGGCATGGCCTTCACCTGTGGTATGCTAGTCATAACTGCATTAGTATATCTTTGTGTTTTACATTGTATTTTCAGGAGATCTAGACTATTGGGCTACAGAGTTCAACTATGGAATGGCATTCACATGTGGTATCCTAGTTGTACCTGTGTTGTTACTGGCATTTACCAAACAGGTGATAACCTTTACACATGACATATGCTACATGTAATTCTTACTTAAAGGCTATATTTGATATCTGAATAATATGCAGCCCAATAACCACAAAGCTACATTTTCTGAAGATAGCTATATGATTGCAATGATATTAATTTCACATTTAGCATCAATCTACATCTACATTTGAGGTCATTAAAATCCTGTTTCAAACCATAAATGATCACAATTTTCATATACTTGATATCATGCTTATTTCAGTTGAACATAATTGCAACTAGTATCCTGGGCAGTTTTGCAGTAGTGGTTGCTATTGATGTGTATATTGGCAGCTATATGGCCTATATTATACAAGACTCCATCAGAAAGGCAACTATTGAGGACTTCAGACTTGTCCACACCAAACCACCCTTCCAGACAAGAGGTAAAACAAAACCACTTAGATAAGATTCATTCCACTTGTGTAATGATAGCATGAAAAATTTACTGTAATGCTTTACCTTGATGCTATTTTCAAATTTATCTGAAAAAATATGATAAATCCATCAGAAAGGCAACCAATAGGCTTAGCAGGGTTAAAAATGAGATTGATTGAGCAGCTGAACTGATGTGAAAGTCTATAAAATTGTCCATATCATCCAAATTAAAGTTATTAATAAGCATTATCCAGATTACTGGAGTTACTTACCAATCACCATGGTTGATGTACAAAATTCGTTCAATATTGATGTACCTACGATTTCAACTAATCTAAGATCAAGTATACATGTACTTACATTTAAATATGTATTCCAAATATTTCGTCATGCAAATTTTAGAATGTTCCAATCCTAAACAAGTACAAGGAAATGTTTAAAAACCGGAGAAATTATATTGTTACGATTTGAAGTGAATGGTATACAGTAGAAAAGTTAAAATAATGATCAAGTTATCATTCTTTTTTCAGATATGATACTGTGTGTCATTTGGGTGTTACTTACAATCTGTGGAATATCCTTTCAAAATTGGCGGGAAAAAGACAGAAAACCCTTCCCAGATTGCCCAAATACAATCAGAAAACTGAAAGCACGTCGGAGACTTGCAGAAATGAATACAGAAGGTGCCCCTACTCCCAGAACTCCTCTTCTGGCAGACCAGCAAGCTAGTGCAAGGTCTTATGGGATAGATCCAGGGTCAAGGTCATATGGTTCACCAGGAACAGGTGCAGGTGCTTACCCTGCTAGAACTGTAGACACTAGTGGTTTTGTTGATGCAGGTAACACAGCTACAGATAGACAGATTGATAGATATGCCAGTCAACCAACATAATGACCTTTATCAACACAGGCCTATAAGTCAACTATCTTAAAGGCAGAATCAGATCTATAGGGGGTGACAAAATTACAAGCAACGTGCATAATTGACCTACCAATCTATTCCTTACAATATCAAATACAATATCTCCCAAAAGATTCACAATATGTTATAAATAGGTGAAGTTATTAATGATTCAAAGTGCAAAAATGGGTGAAAAATGTTTAAATTCTCCCAAATAATAAGAATGGTAACCATTCTTATAGAAAAATAATACATTATTGTAAAAGTCTTTCGTTTTCCTTGAATAAAGTATGCACTTTTGTGATATTTAGAAAATAGACATGACAAGGAATGACATGAGCCAAAAATATTCTAAAATTGAAACAATTTTTTGTTAAGCATGCTCGCTATCTCTGATTCTCTCTTTAATGACATATTGACTTAAACCAATATTAGTCATTGAAATTAGGTAATATATGCCAGTCTTCCGATAATTGACTGAAATCAATATGAGTCATTTAAATTAGGCAATATATGCCAGATTATAAGACCAAAACTCGTGATTCAAATTCTGAAGTGAGAAAGAAAGAGAAATTGCGACTGTTTAAATTTTGAATTGTGTACACGGTTATGATGCCCGCATATGGGGAATATTGGAATTGCATTCTAGGATCCAATACAAGTGAATAGCTAAATGGAGGGTAAAATGTGTTTTAACTGCTATACATCTAAGGTATGGGATATATTTAAAAAGGCTCAACATCACCAGTGTGCAATAGTTTAAAACTCTTCTGCAAATCAAGCACGATGGTCTGCACGACCATTCATGAATACTTTTGGTTGACGTTAACATTACCAAGGAGGATTGGCTCCCAGGATCAAAACTCGATATTTTTCAACAATGAAAACCTCCAAACGTCGTTATTTTCTGAAATTATAACCGACTATAAATTCAAAATAAACATATCAAAAGATTCAAACCTATATCATCATCATTTCTTGTGAGTTTTGGAATTTTTCGTAAGTAACTAATGGAAGTAACACCAAATTCACATTCAAATGTTGAAGTGAACAAAATGGCGGTTGTTTGGATTCAAATTTTGTATCACAACTTGTCCATATATGGGACAGAATATCGATGTTGCACTCTGGGAGCCAATCCTTGCATTACCAAATATACTATGCCGTATTATGTCTTAATGAATCACAGAATGTTTAAGAAGAATTGATAAACCATGATTGTGTGGAGGAATAAATCGCGTGGAGGGTGAATTTGACATGCCATGTTGCCAATGCAAGACTTAATACCTTAGAAGTGTAGTAGCTCATTTTCCCATCATTTACCCATCCGTTATCGTATTTATTTGCCATAACATTTGCTTAAAATCAAGAATTGTAAAATAATTTTTTCTACCGTATTGATATGCCGATAAATATTTCATTTTTACTCAATAGGGTAAGCTACCATATAGACATAGATTTACAGAAATTTTGTTCAAACTGTATTTAAAAGATATGTTTGACATGCTTTTGGTGACAACTATAGTTTATTTTCAAAATCTTTAAGCATATACAACAAAATGATACATACATGATTATAAATTAATTATGGAGAACAAAATATTTTAGAAAAGACTGTATGCATGATGGATTTCTCTTTACTCTGTATGAATAGAAAAACTCCCTACTATATCTGCCCGCCCGAAGCGGGACGTAAAGCTATATTTGCCCGCTGATGAAAATATATAGGTTTTTTTATTACAAACACTGCTTTATGTACCTGTAACACGTCCAAGTATAGGATAAATAGAGATTATCTTAATGACATATTGACTTAAACCAATATTAGTCATTTAAATTAGGTAATATATGCCAGTCTTCCGATAATTGACTGAAATCAATATTATGTCTTAATGAATCACAGAATGTTTAAGAAGAATTGATAAACCATGATTTTGTGGAGGAATAAATCGCGTGGAGGGTGAATTTGACATGCCATGTTGCCAATGCAAGACTTAATACCTTAGAAGTGTAGTAGCTCTTATCGTATTTATTTGCCATAACATTTGCTTAAAATCAAGAATTGTAAAATAATTTTTTTCTACCGTATTGATATGCCGATAAACATTTAATTTTTACTCAATAGGGTAAGCTACCATATAGACATAGATGTACAGAAATTTTGTTCAAACTGTATTTAAAAGATATGTTTGACATGCTTTTGGTGACAACTATAGTTTATTTTCAAAATCTTTAAGCATATACAACAAAATGATACATACATGATTATAAATTAATTATGAAGAACAAAATAAGAAATAAAATCTGTGATAAATATGCTAAACAAACTCAATGTGCAATATGTAAGTGTACAATTAACTGAACTAAGCTGAGTGAAAATATTTCTTAATATAGATTAACCCCTTATCACACCAAAGTAGTTCTTACCCGTTCTTGCCAGTCCTACGAAAACGCCGTAAAACGGGCTCAATCTGGCTGTGGTCGGGAAATATGTCTAAAATAATTAGCTACTTCGTTCATAAACAGTCTTCAATACGTCCATCTCATTCGCAGTTCGTTCAGGTCGCACCACGTCGGTGTGCAACGTCGTATAACGCGTCCCTTAGTCTAGAAGTTCATCATGACCTGATTACAGAACGGTATGGTCGTCATCGAATTTTGAATCGATTCAAAATTCTATTAAAATCACATTCCCCGTCCGGAAAAGTCCATGAAGTTCGTAAACAGACCGTAGAACGTTGTAGCTACGTTCATTCAGTTCGCACAAAGTTTAAAACCGATTCGGCAACGTTTTGACGATCACCAGAAAATTTTGACCATGCTCTAAGTTCTGGAGAACCTACTCGTTCGAGTAGTTTCATGAAGTTTGTAAACAGATCCCAAACGGTTCTTAGTTGGTTCTTAGTACGTCAAATCCGTTCGTGCACAGTTTAAGCCCGTTTTCGAGAACGTAGTGAGAACTAGTTTGGTGTGATAGTAGGGTAAGGATGGTACTTCCGTATACTATCTAATATATGAAAAAAGGTCAGGCATGGTTTCTCAAATAATACGAGATAATTGATTGATTATCTTCAATTTAATGATATGTTTCTTTGAAGTTAAATCAGGATAGTAAATATGTCAAACCATGGGCTCTACCACTACTGATAGAGCCCATGGTCAAACTCTCCAAAAAACATTTTTTAGTGGATGCAATCTTGACACATTTTTCAAAATGTCGGACTTGTTATGATACTATCCATTGTTTTCAGCCTCATTTTGGATACCAAAATTTATCTTTTACTTTCAACCCCATTATGCCATTCTACCTTTGAATAACTTTTTTGAATAATTTATCAATGCAATAATATGAGGAAAAAACATTTTCTTTCTCGAAAACAAGTCCGACATATTCAAAAATGATCGAGTTGAGGTTTGGTCCTCATAAGTGGTTTCCATTAGGGAGCCAGATTGATGAATTATTATCCTGGGGATCTAAATTGGAAGAAAGCAAATAATTTTCCATACCATAACATAACTGGTCGCATTGAATTAAGAAAATGTATAAAAAGCTTTTTGATGTACGATATATAATGAATATGACAAAATATTTTAGAAAGACTGTATGCATGATGGATTTCTCTTTACTCTGTACGAGTAGAAAAACAAGAAAAACAAGGCAATTTATCATAATAGGTCACATTTTAGATGGCAGATGTTACCGTTAGAATTTCCATTTCATGAAAACCCAAGGTGAAATCCGAGACGAATATAAAAAAATAATGCATCATTCTGACAGGGAAAGATCAAAGGTGATCAAAAATATCATTTAAATTATTCTATTCGCAAAAATTCAAAATATTCCCACAAATTATTCAGTTAAGTCACGATCATAACTGCATATATAGTCTGGCTTTGGATTATGAATGGTATGTGAATCCCAAATCATTTTAAATAAAAAAAATATGTATTACATCCCTCCAGCACATCAACGAATACAAATTAGAAGCGTCCAATTGAACTTAAAGCGTCCGCCCTGAGATATGCTGCAGAATACAATGCTGATATTAGTCAAAGGATGATGAACTGGCGGCGATATAGTATTGATGATGTTTATTTACGAGGAGCAAATGCAGATCGAGATAGCTTTCTTTCTCCTTCCGCAGATCCAGATAGCTTTCTTTCTCCTTCCGCACAATACTTTTTAGGGGAATCTATAACAAAATTACAAGAAAACAATGACATTTAATATTCATTGTGCATTTATAGTCATGTTCCTTCGGGTTTAGATCCTTTCACTAAACTATTTTCTAATGTTTAAGAGTTATTTTTGAATTGCACGTAAGATTTTAAAGTGTTTACCAGCTGCACTTTCTTCACACCTGCATCCACTTCCACAAGATTTGAATCCCAATCCACACCGCTGTGTGAGGCCACATTTTCCATCAATTTCCCTCTCTCGTCGCAGAAGGGAGTTCAACGATATTCCATGATTCTGAATATTGAAAAAATGATACACATTCTGATACTCATAGCATCTTTCTGTTTCACCAGAAACATGCTCTGATACTATGATGGCAAGCGGCGATCTCTGCTAGAAAATTCAACCAATCTTGAAGATTTATTATTTCAAGAGAAAGTTTACTCATTGAGTTATTGCTAGTTGAATAGGCGCACAACATGATGGGGAAATATTTTAGGTTTTGTAGGATTGGTCTATACTTATAAGGGACGTTATTATCACATAACTAATGTTATTGTTGACTTTTTAAAGTTAGTTTCCATACATTATATAAAAGATACTCGAAAAGTTGAACGAAGAGGGGAATGAACGGAGGGGGAGGGGACTATTACGTCTATAAGATAAATATATGATCGATGTTCAGGATATAGGGATTATAGGCCAATATAATATATCTGCCCGAGGGCCGTAGTCTTGCTCATCCGGATTACATTGTTCTATATTCATGTCCAGTCTTTTCTTAGCCATCGTAGGAATTTTTTATTCTCTCAGATATTCATCCACATTTATAAATCGCTTTATCCAATACTTAGACGTGTTAAAGGAACATAAAGCCGGTTTGTAAAAACTTATATTTTCATCAGCGGGCAGATACAGTTTTACGTCCCGCTCCGAGCGGGCAGATATAGTATATCTAATACTTGGACGTGTTACAGATACAGATATAGTATATCTGCCCGCTACGACATAATCCCTGTTCCCATATTGGTTCATTCTTTGTAACGTTCGTATACTGTAAACGACGATGGAGAAAAACGCAGACAATCGCGATCTGTTTGATGCTTTAAAGAAGGGAAGGAGCAGTATGCCCTGTTAATAAGCAAAGATTCGAACAGGAAAATCCGGCTACGGACAAGAATATAAAACTGGACATGAATATTCTAAAATAATTCCATCGTCGGTTGCAAAGTTTCTGAACTGTGGGCAATTGAACAATGTGAACCAAATGATCAAGATTGGAATGGGATAAACAGATCATCCTATAGTCGGTTCAGGATATTGGGATTATCCCGAGGCCAATATAATATATCTGCCCGAGGGCCGTAGGTCCCGAGGTCCCGAGGATAATATAGGATAATCTCTATGTTAAAGAAGGGAAGGAGCATCCGGTTGATCAAAAATTCGAGAAAATAATGTGGGAATATTCAACAGTTCAAAAGAACAGGAAAATCCGGCCACGGCCAAGGAAACAAAACTGGACATGAATATCCTGAAATATTTCCATGGTTGAACTGTAATTTCGGGGGCCAATTGAACAATGTGAGCCAAATGACCAAGAATGGTATAGGATAAACAGATCATCCTATAGTCGGTTCAGGATATTGGGATTATTCCTTGGCCAATATGATATATCTACCCTCGGGACCTACGACCCTCGGGCATATATATTATATTTACCTCGGGATAATCCCAATATCCTGAACCTCATATAGGATAATCTCTATGTATCTCATACTTGAGTGAGTTTGGGGTAGATATAACCCGGGAATATATATCATATCTGAGGAGCGGGCGGGATATATTGTATATGTCCCGCTCCAGGCCAAATGCGGGCAGATATAATATATCCATCCCTCTCCCGGAAATTTTTCATAAGTTTAAAAAAGTTTAAAGATCAAAAAAATTAAAGTTTGAAGTTAAATTTTTAGAAAGTTTAAATGTTACAATTCTATTGTATTGAACTAAAGGAATTTTACAAAATTGTTAATTATAAATTGTGATTTTACTATATCACGCGGTACTAACTTCGACCTTGGTCCCTCCGGTCCCTCAGTTAGATATAAATTCATCCCTCGGGATATACCCTATATCCACATGAAGTCAGAGAATAACCACTCCTCATGTGGGAGAGGCGAAGACGCCCGATAACATTTTAACGTTTGCTTGTCCTTGATTCCTTTAGATTCAGTAGCTTAGCGATTAATTGGGAGTTTTCTAGAACGAATTTCAGTCAATGTTGTTATGTTAGCTGGATTTATTGAATTTGATTTATTGAATTTGAAAGCATTAAGATTTAATGGGTATATTGAAACGCACGCTCCTTTTCGTCGTTTTCGATCATCCCGTGATTTTGAGCCAACGTTTATATTAAATCAAAAGCTTACCATAGCAACTAAATTCAACAAAAGCAACATCACAAGAAATCCGTGTTTCCCCATCTTGTTATATTATCGTTTAGGTAGTTTGTTCCTTATTTAGGCGAAATCAGTACTGATGATCAGATCCTGTGCCGTGCGAGTGTTCGAGTCGCTTGTGTGTCACTTGTATGTTTAATTTGAGAGTCGCATCAATAGATTCACTTAATCACCAACACCCTTGACACACGGAGTTTACGTGTGTGTACATGCAACACATCATGTGCCCAGATTACTAGTGAAGGTTTAATAAACATTTTAGATGAAAAGGAGAAAAATCAGTACCGAGTTTTGTATTAAAAAAGAAGGACAATGAATTTGTTTATGCAACACTGAAATATTAAAACCATTAAAGATACGGGACTCCAGATACATGTGAAGCTATCAATATTTTTAACAAAACCCCAATAACCTTAACCCACTGTACAATTTTTAGGAATGTGGTCGTGATCTTGAATATTAATTGTAAAAGCTCATGTATTTTGCAAGTAACTTAGTTTTTATTAAATAGTGTATCCGTCACATACATTCTACGAGGGTAAAAAATGTACAATTTGTTTTAAGCTGCCATTTCTTACCAAAGGGTAGTTTTTTAGAAAAGAGTTCTGATCCACTTTCGTAATCATTCCATGACCATGTGGTCTAGAACTGTAAACTTCACTCTCTTCTTTCCTTTTACAAGAATGCTCAGTATAAGGTTCGTGAAAAAAGTATATTATTTACACTGTATGTACATGTGCAGTACCGTAGCTATATACAGTATCTGGAATGCATGGGTAACGTACGTAGAATCCCATGACTATCAATAATGTACAGTTCATGGAACCAATTGATTGGTTTAGGCGAGGCCAAGTGATGCCACCATTTAGTAACCACACCAACTACAATGTCTATCCCATTGTCCCCTGTATGAGAAACCTCTCATATCGATGTCCTTCACCCTTTTTGTTGTGCGGTTTTGTGTTGTGATAGCAGAGTACATTTCGTTGTATTACAAAGTTGTGAAAGCCTCGTCTCCAATGGGCTTTCCTTTGTAGTCAAGATTGTGGTCGGGTACATACGCATCGTTGATGTTGCCGTTGTGTAGTATATGTCCATTTAGAGGGTGGTCCAGTTTAGAAGATATTGAATCTATTGGGTCAATTTCAACAGACTCAAGTGGAATCTCTTTCCTAAGTTGTTGATGTGAAAGCTTTTCTACTACACCTGCACCAATAGAATCACCGAGGACATTAACTGCCGTGCGGAAACGATCGCTAAAACGACAAATATACATGTACTGTAAGACTCGTCAATAAATAACAAATGACTTCTATCATACAATCAAATATCTAATAAGCACGGTGACAAAGGGGGATAGAGGCCCATGGAATGTAAACGTATAAAAACAGGGAGAGAAATTAGTGATGCAAAACCAGTTAGAAACAAACTCAAACATCAACAAATATGTGATTCAAAGCTTTACGTCACGTATGAAACTCCATCCCGTCTTCTCAACCATCGAACAACAGTATCACAATCGAACCCCATTTCAGTCAAAATGAAGACATATCACATATGATATGCCGGGGACTTATTAAACTATTCAATACATAAAGATTATTTAATCAAGGGGCAATAGAAATACTGCACATTTAACGGAAAGGAAGATGGTACCTTGGTCTATTCGAGTCTGTCATCTTATATACGTAGACTACATACAAACAATAGTGCCATCTTTCTTTCAATACAATTTCATTTTCAAAACTTACAGGAACCAGTCTACTGTAATGATGAGAGCAATGTCATCGACGGGTAGGTTGACAGCAGTCAGTACAATTGCCATAGTAACCAAGCCTGCCTGTGGAATACCCGCGGCACCAATCGACGCAAGTGTTGCTGTTAAACTAAAATGGAAACGTATACCAATCTTGGGACCTTTTACCCTACTATCACACCAAACTAGTTCTCACTACGTTCTCGAAAACTGGCTTAAACTGTGCACGAACGGATTTGACGTACTAAGAACCAACTAAGAACCGTTTGGGATCTGTTTAAAAACTTCATGAAACTACGAGAACGAGTAGGTCCTCCACAACTTAGAGCATGCTCAAGATTTTCTGGTGATCGTCAAAACGTTGCCGAATCGGTTTTAAACTGTGTGCGAACTGAATGAACGTAGCTACAACGTTATACGGTCTGTTTACGAACTTCATGGACTTTCCAGGACGGGGAATGTGATTTAGAATTTTGAATCGATTCAAAATTCGATGGCGACCATGCCGTTCTGTTATCAGGTCATGATGACCTTCTAGACTAAGGGACGGTTTACACTACGTTGCACTGGACTTGGTGCGACCTGAACGAACTGCGAATGAGATGGACGTATTGAAGACTGTTTATGAACGAAGTAGCTAATTATTTTAGACATATATCCCGACCGCAGCCAGATTGAGCCCGTTTTACGACATTTTCGTAGGACTGGCAAGAACGGGTAAGAACTAGTTTGGTGTGATAGGGGGGTTACTAACTCTGATATATGCGATTACCTTATTTATAAAACATTTATAAGGTAGATCTCTTCGGAAAGTGCAAGACAAAGTGGCGTGTATATCGTTAAGAATTAGATACAAATGGATGACAAAACAGTGGGCGATATTAGGCCTCATATTTTTTTTTCAACATTATAGTTGCGAAAATGTTTGAATATATATATGGTATTTTAGAAAGCCTTATTGATGACCTACATATCTAGCTAACTCACCGTACCTGATTGTAATTATTTGTCCAATGTCCAAAGGAATGTTGTTAATTTGTGCAATAAAGATGGCGGCCACTGCTTCATAGAGGGCGGTACCATCCATATTGATAGTCGCTCCTATTGGCAGAACGAAACGTGTTACCCTCTTGTCCACACCAAGCTTTTCCTCCAAACAGTTGAACGTAACGGGCAGAGTTGCAGAACTATTGAAGATAAAAAATATTCATAAGGCTGAGCTTATTAACTAAAAAGAGGGACTAAGATATCATAAAGATGTACACATATTCAAGAAAATTCACTTAACTATTTGAAAATTTATACTTTTGACACATCCTTAGGCTTTAATGTCCAATAAGATAACAATTTAGACAGGTAAAAATAACGACCGCGCGAGACACATTAAATTGGAAACGTACCTTGATGATGTTCCGAATGCAGTGACCAAAGCTTGGAGGACGCCATAGAGAAACTTAAAGGGATTCTTCCGAACGATAATCAAGTAAATGAGTGGTAGAATAATGAGTGAATGGATGCCTAGACCTGCCAGGACAGTGACTGTATACATGCCCACTTTCTGCACTGTCTCCCCGATGTCCTCCATTGCTATTAGTTTGGCAGCAATTAGGAACATGACACCAATGGGGGAATACCTGTAAACATTCCAAGATTAGATCATATAGATGGCGTATCCATGCATGGGGTTATCAAGAGGGTCCAGCTATGTGGTCATTTTTGATGTTTCTTCAAAACTTTCTTTTTGATAACTTTAACTAATCAAAGAGACTAAGCTAGACGTATAAGCTGCTGTTCTGAATTCGAAACACTCATGTTCCAGAGGATTGATAGTTAAAGAAGCTAGTGACATATATTATTACAAGTAAAACCCCTTACCATATGACGAGATACACAAGCTTCATGACCGCCTCATTTAAACCGTCAAAGAAAAGGACGATGATTTTCGCCCTTTCTCCGAGGCGACTAAGGACAACTCCAAGGGCGATTGTAAAGACAAGGACTCCCAGGATGTTCATCCCATCTCTCTTATCGAGCACTGCAGTTCTGGTTATTACTACAATATTCGGAATAAATAAGTACAAGTAAATAACATGTTTTCCAATGAGGTTTCAGTTGTGATCAAGTGACATGAAAACGTAATCATTTCCGTCATTTTTAGCATTTGCTAGTGTTGCGGAAACTATTGTTGCTGTTACAATTGCCCCTATGAGCTGGGTGCAAATTGAATTTGAACAAAGTTGAGTATGATGATAGTAGTCATATCATATTCTCAACTAGGTACATCAATCACCTGCTTTGAGAATACTGTGTATTAAGACTTACGTGTGTTTATGAATCAAAGTTAATTAAATAATTTGATGAAATTTAAAATCGATTGTCATCAAAGATGATCTTTTCAACTACATGTACTTACCTGACGTGTTTGTGCCATTGATAACTTGAAAGCTTGTTGACACTCGGTAGTTAGTTTTCGCCTGAAATTTAGAATAGAAATTGAGAATCACAACTCTCATGTTTGCTCCAAATTGGTAAACTAGTGATATATTTGGCTTTACGTGTACAATATGCCAGGAATTTGAGACATTGCGAAAACAATTAAGGGGATAGTCCAGCTTTATGCTTTTTGTTGTACGTATTTCAAAAATGCACTCACCGAACGAAACGTCGCCTCAACTAAATTATCAGGTAGCATGTTGCTGAAAATACAAATCCAGTCATTATCTTCACTTGCAGACACAGACAGATGGTTAAATAATATGTAGCTGTTAATTCTACATCTGAGCGATAAATGTTGCACGTCCCTCTAAAAGTTTGGCAGTTCAAATTTAAGTCAATTTTCATACTTCAAATCTCAAACTTGAGAGGATTGCATATATGAGTTCTAGGGGTAATTAAAAAGACACATAGCCAACCAAGTGACATTCATGCACGCTCTCTCGAATTATTGAGCAACTTTTTCTAATTTCGATTACCATCAATCCCATCAATAGAGCCTCAAAAAGACGGCAAATGGCCACCGGAACGCGCAAGGTTGCTCATCAAGGAGTACCAAGGCAGTAGACGCAAACAAATCGTAAGAAGCAATATCATTTAAATCATCACTCTGACAATGGACATATCTAAGTTCGAATTCAACTATGGAAGGCATTTTATTTTTCCTCTAACATTGGTAGAACTTAATTTCAGAACTAAACATTCACACTAAAACTCCAAATGGCATGATTTTTAGGATCATCACAAGCATACATCTCGACTTTTTCGTGCAGTACCATATTGTTTTCCCAAGGTGAACATGGTGACACCAACCAATTCAGTTTATGTACATTTGTAAGTAGGGTTGATGGACACTTGAAGATCTATGTGTCAATACCATAAATATTAAGTTGTTTGTATTCGAGACAAATCTAAATACAATATGGAGAATGCTCATTACATATTAACAGACATTCATGATTTTCAGAATTATCCTAGGTAGAATTTAAACTTTTTATGTCTTTAAACGATAAGATACGATGCCATGTTTGGAATTCAGCAAATGAAATAAAGGAATCTTTTTCTGACAGGGTAATCACTAAGAAAGAACTCACTAATGAAGAACCTCAGAACATGTTTGTGTTTTTCCTTTTTGTATTTTCAATTGACATTTTTATGTCAGACAAAATTGGTGACATATTAGCTATATTGAAGTCTCGAGCTCCAACTTTTTTGTAGACAGTATTCGGCGTTCGGTGGTTGGTGTTCGGCGGTGGGCGTCTGTAACAATTGGCAAGTGGTGGAACTTTGTATGTTAATGTCTCGTTTCAATTTATCATTATTATTGCATAATATTTTCATTTTAATCAATATCATTGTGATAATACGAAAATGAATGTCTTGCTATTCCTTATGATGCTATTTATAGGTTCTCACTCGCCAACTTGAAATCAATATTATGAAATTGATGAGAGTAATCAATTTCACTAATCTGAAAATAGCCATACCTCTGTTGTAGCATTAAAAATGAATATTGTTTGAAATACTGTGTTTTGATTGGCTGTTTGATATAGCATGCCTATGAGATATGCATGAGCTTCTTCAAAATTAAGTTAATAAATTAGATCAACATTGTTTATACCTTGCCTACTTGCGATAACCCGATTATTTTGAGCTATAAAGTTCATTAAAAAGGCACAGTGAACTTATTGCGCAGTGCTTTGATTTACGATTACGTCATAAATGTAAGTTCAGAAAATACTTAATAATATTGTAATGTGATTGGTAGAGCTCTAGTTGCTATTAGGTTTTTGCTGTTCAAATGATATGACAAATGTAAACATCTGAGAGAGAGACGGATGAGGTCAAAATATAGTACTTTATATGAGTATTTATTAAGAGAACTTAAGTGATTAGATTAGATGCTTGTAAATTAGAAACCTCAATAGTGAATAGTGAACCTATTGTATTTATCAAAAAGTAATGATAACTTTCATGACATGCTAGAACTATTTCCTGGTAAATTATCTATATATAGTTCAAATGTCATATTCTGATACTCATTACATGGTAACTGGTCAAGTCGTACCCAAGACAACTCGTACCCAAGTCAAGTCGTACCCAAGACAACTCGTACCCAAGTCAAGTCGTACCCAAGACAACTCGTACCCAAGACAACTCGTACCCAAGACAACTTGTACCCAAGTATATCTTTTGTTTTGAATCAAGTGTTGGGCTGGGAATGGGTATAGATATACATATACATATTATAACGGTTACATACAGTTCAGAATAGTTTGAAGTATGTAGAAGAGTTTTTGAAATTCATCTTGAAATATGGTATTATCAAAAATATAAAGATTTTCGCCTATTTCTTATTAAACAGATAATCTATTTAGGATTTCATATTATCAGATTAAAGAATGATAATTCTAAGAAGTCACCTTCATAAAATTAAGCAATAAAAAATATTCTAAATAATATGAATATCAAATATTATTTTGATACTATTCATACATGATATAATACACTTTGCATGCATGCGTTCAAATATAATCCAATTAGTTCAAAATGGAAAAGATTAAAAGTTTAAAGTTCCCTTATTAATTTTCTCTGAATGCACTAAGCTATAAATTAATTGTTTGATTCATTTGTTGAAAAGTTACTGTTTTAATTATATTCATTTATATGTATGTATTACAAAAAAGTTGAGAACAAGCCCTTCAAAGCACTTCAAATGTAATCCAAGTTAAAACAAAATGCTTTGCTTAATCCATTGAGAAAAAATGTCTTCTAAATTCAGAAAAAATATTGAGGCACATTATAACATTAAACATTTTGACACAGACTCAATTTGTTTTCTTATATGCACCCATAATACAGAAAATAAACGTGGGTACGAGTTGTCTTGGGTACCAGTTGACTTGGGTACGAGTTGTCTTGGGTACAAGTTGTCTTGGGTACGAGTTGTCTTGGGTACGAGTTGACTAGGAAGCCATTACATCTCTCTGACTTCAACTAGAAAGAAGCTAAAAGCAGGCCATGATTTCTCATGATGCAAATATTAGGTTTGCCATCTTTCACCCGAAGAGGTTAATAGTAATGTACAAATAGGGAATACTCATATAGCCTAGTACATTAAGTAGATGACGCTCTCTTTTAAGTCATACAGGCAAAAACAAACTATTAGGAATTAGTAATATGCAGGGACATTGCTTTATATGGTTGTCGCCAATTCAGAGTATCTAAAGAAGGAGAAATGTTGGATAGTTCCTATTCAACTCGAATAACGAAGCACACATTAAGCGCCTCTATATTTGAAAAACAAAACAATCTTCCTAAATGTTAAACACTAACTTGGGCACATCCCTTATCATAAATCAGGATCACAGTGACTTTACACATAAAGCGTTCATTATTTGAATAATGGGAGAGTCAGAAGAATCAATACATTTTCTTATATCACTATTATAATACGGTTACTATTAGTTTAGCAATGTGATGCATACACTGAAGTGAAAGAACTGTTTTTGGGAGTTTACAGTTCTTTGGTTAATAAAGTGTGATTTGCATAGACAGAATAGAAATGCAAATTCCACTGAAAAGTTTAATATGGTATGTTGGTCTCTTTTGTAAATATTGTCAATTAAAATAAAGAATTTGAAAAAGCGTTAATACATCCTCTTACGAAACTGCATGCATTAGCTAGATAATTGTATTGAATCATTAATAGGCCTATGCATGTCGCTTGAAATTTATGTTGGCCAAATAAACTATTAAAATGTCAACGATGGATACCCCTTCGAAAAGTTTGGCCAAACATATCCCATATCGGATTTCACATTAACGCCTGTATGTTTTGCAGTTAAAACAATCATCTGATTTTAAAGGAATGTTATAAAAACCCTTGGACCTGCACCTTCGACCTTCAGCTTCGACCTACAGGGTATCCAAAAAGCGGGCCAAAAAGAAAGTTATAAAAACCCTTCGACCTGCACCTTTGCCTTTTCTTATGAAAATTGTCAAAGTCCAAAAATATTTCTTTGAAAAACGACTAAGTCCAACTTCACATAGATTATGAAATTGAACGGAGCTCTGTCCTCTGTCCTCCTGTCGAAAGCTATAGCTGTCATCTCTTGAGTTTACATCGGCGAAATACTTTATATGCCTGGTGACGTCATCACTTTTCGGACAAGATTTGAAAGTTAAATAACAAGTTATTGACGCCATATCCCGTTTTAATATTGATCACACAACAAGACTATGAACTTCCATTTAAACTACCCGATTGACTACCCGATCAACATCAACAGAATCTTAATTTGATAACATGAAAACGCTATTTCACCCCTGTAACTATACCTAGAGTACTGCAAACGTTGCTACAATTTAAGATCTTAACGATCTCACCTGTGAACCACAAATCAAGTGACTCTTGCGTGGTCTGAGATCGGCAAAAATAGCTTCTATAATATTTTCTTTTTTGGACACCCTGTAAGTCGAAGGTGAAGGTCGAAGGCGCAGGTCGAAGGTCAAAGGGTTTTTATAACATTCCGATTTTAAACATGTTATACTAATATAGAACGAGTTGCACTAATAGAATATCAGGATTGCCAAACTTGTAGAGGGGTTTATGATGAAGGTTAAATAGAATGCTTACTATACAAGATCAAGTGCAGTGTCAGCGGCATTGACGGAATCGTCTGTTTGTGTTCCAGTAGCATTTGTAGTGCTTCTGTCCAGTTCCCCAGGTTTAATGGAAACAACAAGCACAATGCCAAGAATAACAGCAATAATGGTGGTGGAAAAGTAGTAGATAACTGCTCTGCCCCCGAGCTTTCCAGACGCATTTGCGTCCAAAGAAGCTAACCCCGTGATGAGAGATGAAACGATGAGGGGAAGAATCATCATCCTGAGCATGCGCAGCAACAAGTCACCAGGAAGAGAGAAGTATCGGAGCTGGGTCGTAGTCATCGGTGGATTTAGTGAGCGAAGCGCAATTCCCATTACGATCCCCAACACCATTCCCAGTATTAGGAAAATGAGCAGAATGTTATTTTTCAAAATGTCTAAGCATATCCGCCCTTTACTTTTCTTTGCTTTCTTGGTGGGTTCCTCATCAATGTCCAGTTCAAGTTCCATATCGGGCGGTGATCTCAATTCCCCATCCATAATCGGATATTCTAGTTTGTTTAAAAAATTGTTTGATTCGTTATCAATAGAATTAATTCTACGATGTTATAATACTGTGTTTCCCGATATACGACCACGTTATGTACGTCTGATCCTCAAGTTTGTCAAGAGAGCTAAGAAAATGTGCAAACCATGTACTACAAGTCCTTATATAAAATTCACTAGATTAAGCAAACAGTGATCTGTAATTCATGAGGCAGTCTATTGAACTTGCAAATTTGCGCGAGGCACTTTCAAGTGAATCCTATTGAATTTATGGCATATAACAAACATACAACAATTATATACATATCAGGCCTTTCTTACACATTAAGGCCTAGCACTTGTTTTATTGCCCGTAATAAATAACTTTGATTGGATATCATTTCACATACGTATGTACTATCCGGCACCTGATAACCCGGTTTTTGAGATTGTGATGCATAGGAATAAACAAAACAATATTCAGATTATCGGGACATTTGAAATCTATAGGATGACATTGTGTGATTTAGACTATACTTGACTTGTACTTTACTTGTACTTTACTTTCCCATTTAATGACCATTGAGGTAAAAGAAGGAGATAAGCCAATATTCACATTTGACCAGTTATCTCTTCGTTCAGAATTGCAATATTTTATTGTTTTTTCCTCTGTCGATAAAAATATATGAGATAGTCCCTGGAGTTCGGTGGCGATTATATGATTCTACCATGTGATAGCGAAAACTATGTCCTGATGAACGTAGGTTTTAAAATATAAGCAGGGGGCCATTAACAGAAACTTCTTAAAGTTGAGAATTCATAATATCCATTGTTCTCTAACTGTGACGTCATTATATCCATGGTTACAACAATTGATTTACTAATTGACCTTTTGCGATCAGAATTCAGGAATTTTGTTTATGGATACTGTTGTCATGTATTTCGTCTTATTGGTGTGACGTCATATAGAAATGATATTAGACATGATGGAATCACGAAATGGCGGACACTTGGCAGTTTTGAGCTAAAAATATTGTCGTTTCTTTTATGAAAACCATGAGTCGGATATTTACCAGTTAAGCCACATTGACTAGATCATGATTATTTCTATATATGTGCGAAGTTTGGGTGAAATTCATACTAAACATCGATGCCTATTAGCGCCCCCCGTTTTTGTCAAAATCGGGGGGCGCTTAACCGCTATCTAAATCATGTCAGTAAGATCTTAGACTTGGTATGTGCTTAGCATGAATGTTGATCTAGTCAAATAGAGCGCTTTCATGAAAAATGAATCAATAAAGCACGAAATATAGAAGATAATCTCTCAAAATCAAACATCTAGAGCTAGGTGACCTAATTGTGACGTCACTACAAGATAGAATCCATTCGGTGATCGCAAATCATCAATTCGTAGGGTAATGGCATTGGTGTGTTATTCCCTATCTTCATTCACGTAGAGAGAGGCCGGACATCCCGATCCTGTAGCGGATCTTCTTATTTTTGGGAGTGGTGACTTAGACAATGTCTTGAGACATCACCTGTATTAAACACGCACATGTCATGCAATCTGTGTTTATGGTGAGAGGTCTCGGTCGGGGGGCCTGGCAGACAAGGTCTAGTAGCTAAGCTTCCCCTAACCAACGTCAGTACTCATGTGACGGGTAGTGTATATTTGGTAGATCCTAGGGTAATGACATTGGTGTGTTATTCCCTATCTTCATTCACGTAGATTAATAAAAAATTGTCATAAGTTTTTCGATTACCGACACATATTAAGTTGAGGTCGCACTTTTAACAGAAATAGAAAATACTTCTTTACCTAAACCGTAGGCAGAAATCCTATATCATTCAGTATGGATGCAGTCCTGTGTAAGAAATACTAGCGGTTAGTGATTTGGTTTTTCTTTATAAAAAGTCATTTTCTCCTTCCCTACCTCATTGGAGTGCCATCTGGCGTTTGGGAAGTGAATCGGGACTCACTATTTATAAGGTAGGTCCTAATTTATCTGAAAACATGTCAAAGTTCAGTGGGAAATCTCATTTTAAGCTGGCGGCGGAGTAATTTTGACCGTGGTGATTTTACCAGAATTTTTTGAGAAATCTGACGATAGAGAGTGTCTTCATCAGGTTTATTTATCTCACAAATTCGGTGGACAACCCATGGTAATTTTGTTATAGCAGGCTAGGCAAGTCTCTCCCGAACACTTTAGTATGTTGCACTAGGCTTGGATACTAACCGTTAATAGTACAATAACGTCATTTCAAAGGGCAATATAGTGAAATATTGGACCAAGGGCCACAGGCCCAAGGTCCAATATTTCACTATTTTGCCCGCAGAAATGACGTTATTACTATTATTACCACCGTTAATGCCCAGGGCTGAAATAGCAAATTTGAAATAGAAAATCTTACGCACTGAACGATATCACTTTTCCCGGGAAACATAGCCAGGCGGATAATGTCATTATTGCCCGACTAAAGTCATTAACGCCCGACACAATATTGCTCACGTCAATATAGCAATTTAAATGCCTTCTCAACTATATCTAGTACTAGAACCCCTAGAACAGGCCCTGCAAGGTGGTAATAATAAGATATACTAGTAGTATAAAATGTTATAATGTTATAATAATATCTTTTAATTATCATATTTGTTGATCTTGAGAACTAATGTATTAATACCAAAAAACACAACAAACATATCCTAATCAATTTATTTAGTACTTGTGAATCGTACTTGAATTATATGTCATCTATACTTACAATATGACCATGATGAGACCGACTTTGTATAGAAGTATACATATAATTTGAAAAAAAATCAGACCAATATTTGGAATTTCACTTCGATTCTTTTATGTTTTACAAAGAATCTTATCTAGTTATCTAAAGTGGCAATGTTTTAAACAAACTAAGAAAGATATGTTGACATATTTTTGTTCTCTTTAGAAGTTATCAATTATATTAAACCATATCTATCTCAATTCATTTGTTTACAATACATGTGCCAACTACTTATCACTTCTGAGAAATTGAAAAATACACTAACCGGGTTTTTGCGATTGTGACGTGCAGGAATAAACAAAACAATGTTCAGACTATGGGGACATTTGAAATCTAGGATGTGTGGACTATACTTGACCTGTACTTAACGTGTGTTCTAATTTCTCATTTAATAACAATTGAGGTAAAAGGAGATTTTCAAAAAATTTCAAAAATTCATCAAATTCATCATCGATTTTCGACCTACATGTATTGTAATTGAGGAAATTTTTTTAGAAAATTTGGAGGTATTGGAATTAAAATCAAATTACGTTTCCATCAATAGTATAAGTATTTTCATCGCAGGTTAAGTAAATAAAAATTCAAAGGTAAAGAGGCTTTAACACGTAGTTCAATGGGGAAAAAAGGTTGCCAAACTTATGGAGGGGAGTGTAGACCAATGTAATAGAAGTTCATATCCAGAATTCATTTCTACACGAATATATGGACTAAAATGGGGAATTGAATATGATATCGAAGAAATGAAAGGTTTTATTGTGATGGGAAAAATTGGTTTACATAAATATATAGACTAGTGACTCAATCGCATAAGCACTAAAACGACTATATTGTTTGAGCATTACGTACAAACAGACAAATTAGTTTATTTTTGTGTATTGCTTATTTTTAATCATCATTTTCGTTGATCTTAAGAACTAACATAATAACACAACAAACATATTCCAATCAAT
The DNA here is from genome assembly GCA_903813345.2 of Owenia fusiformis. Lineage (NCBI taxonomy): Eukaryota > Metazoa > Annelida > Polychaeta > Sabellida > Oweniidae > Owenia > Owenia fusiformis. The sequence continues at coordinate 20,465,684 of CAIIXF020000004.1, forward strand.
TATTGACTTATCAATAATTATATATTATTCATACTTAGTACAACATGACCATGGTAAAAAAATCGGGCCAATATTAAAAGTTCACTTTGATTCTCTTGTTTTACGAAGAATCTTATCTAGTTATCTAAAGTGGCAATATTTTGAAATACAGTGCTGAAAATTATTATCAATGTACGAAAGACATGTTGATATGTATTTATTCTATTTAGTAGTTATCAATTATAAACAATACCTATCTGAACTCATTTGTTTACATGATCCAACTACTTGTGTGTGTTATCAATTTTAGAGATGAAATTATCAGTTCAGAGAAATCAACTAAATCGATCGCCCTTCATTTGATACTGACCAATGTGTATGGGCGATTGGTCACACGTATAGGTTGGCTTTTCGATTTTATATGCAAGCTTGAACTCCCTAATATATGTCGCCTATATACACGGGGTTAATGAGTTGCGTATTTAAGTAGATAAATCAATTTTATCCCATTATACTACTACATGTACGTATTGTTAAAATTGATGTAATGTGTTTATGTTATATACAATAACATTTTTATTTTTCAAAATGTCATAAAGTTTAGTCATATTTGTAAATTAAGCATATAGTCTGGCTTTGTTTCATACAAAAATCAGATATGGATTTTGAGTCATAAATATCATAGAATAAAAAGCATAGGTTGGTCGGGATTAAATATGGGGTTATATATGAAACCCATATTGAATCCCTCTCAGTAAATAACCTCTGTATTTATCCTTATTTTGAATTAAGCGAAAAACAATTGGTATTACACAAGAAATGGGTATTTTCGCATTCCTGGGTCTCGTGAAAGGATTTTTATGTCAAAAAAGAAGGTCATGCAATGTAATTCACAACTTTCAAATCGATTCGTAGAAAATGATTTAATTCAAGTGATCAGAAAACAATCAGGTATTGAATCAGAGAGCACTTAAAAGTGTCAATTTGCAGTGTTATTAATACTGAGAAATTATACGTTTGTATGTTTATGTCTCGGTCTATGCTTGTCGTTTGTTCAAAATACTTACCCTGCCATACGTGGATAGTGCACACTCTTAAATAAACCAATTATGTAGTGAATTTCCTTTCTGATGCTGTTGATACAGAGTTACTGAACTGAACATCCCTACCCACCTACCTATGGCACACATTCAATTCATCTGAAAATTAAGATGATTTTCAAACCAGTTTTTGGAATGTAGTAATGTGCATTTTATATCGCTGGAATACAATTTATAGACAAATATCTGAAGAAATATAGAAATACAGAAATGAAGTTCTTAATAGTCTAAATTTGGTTCTCCTATTGCTTCTTGCCTCGCCTATTCCCCTGGCACGGCCCCTGAATATAAAAACACTGATAGCCAAGCATTGCACATACATTATAATGGTATAGATGTAGGTTTTGATCTACCGAGAGAGGTCTATATATTCTTGCTTCAATGTTTATTTCTTCTGTATGCCATTGTACAATCATGGACTTCGTGGCTGTGGAGGTCTTAACGACGCCAGGATCGACGAACGCTCTTTGAAAGGTTCAACAGATGACGATGCTTTCATATTCGTTTCATTTAAAGGGCGTACAGCGCCACCTGGTTGTTGCTGGGTCTCGGCATACTGAATCGCTTCTTCACTGATACACAACAAGGCATAGATCTTAGGGACAAAGAACATAACGAGTGCAACTGTGCAGTTCAGTAGCAACGCAAGCGAGAGGATAATGATTTTCAGGAACCCCTTCCCAATGGTTGTCGTGAAGTAGATAGGAATGAGGGCGCACCAGATGACGAGTGTGGTGTATACACACATAGATATGAAACGGCTCTCGTTGAAGTTATCGGGGAGTTTTCTTGTCTTAAAGGCGTAGAAAGCACATAGAAGAACCTGTAAGATTAGATGAAATGACATCAAATAATTGAAGAAGCACACTTTCAAACCTGGAAGACTATTATTTATCCCCAAGTATTTATCATCATACAATGGTAGAAAGCACGGATACGAACCTGGGATATTATATTCCGATGGTCAATGTCCAAAATTTAATTGTAAACATTGATATAATTCAATTTCTAATATTATCAATATGTGGCAAGTATAGTCTGCCATAAAACACAGATTCCAGCCAGAACGTTTTTTCACAATGCAGTATCAAAAACCGTAAAAGTAATAGTTGAATTATAATTCATTCATGGTTATACAAATCGTTGTACTACATACTCAAAGCGCCCTGGCCCAATATCTATTCAATGAAATAACATTAAGATATTCAATCATTTAAAGATGGCATTACAATGCAAATATACCAGCCATTTAATATATAATTATTTCAAGTTCAGTTAATCAAAAAACTACATTACACATGGTATGTATCCGATAGCAAGATGTGGTATTTTAGGCAGTTTAATATGTTTTGTATAAAATTGTATTTAAGAAATTTCTGAAACTGATGTAAACATGAAACAATAAATTCTTCAGGTAAACTGAAAACGCTGATTTATAGTATGTTAATGTTCTTTTAATATAACACTTGAAGCGTCGTTAAAAAAATAAAAATGCATGATATTTGATTATGATTTGCTAATATCAACAACGAGTTTGTTACAATAGAGACATTTCCGTGAATTTGCCCCCAAAATATAACACGTATTTGGTACTGAATAACAAATACCATCATAGTAGTATATCACTGCTGTAAATAAATTTACACCAATACCGTTTTTGTTCCACGCGCGGGAACACTAACCAACACATTCACTATTTGGGGAACGGCTTATCCTATCATTTACGGAGCATTTTATTAATTAAAATTCAACTCTCATTCACGAGAATACTTGTTTTTGGGCTCTTGTCCCAAAGATTAATCATCATATAAGACTGCATAATCAGGAGTATGCGCTTTCATTGCGTAACAGTATCTCATAATTTAACGTAATCGGTTATTTTGTATAAAATTACGCAAGCTCTTCATCGTTAGATACCCGTCTCCCCATGCAAAAAAGGATTAATGATTATATAAGGTTGCATAATCAGGATTATGCGCTTTCATTGCGTAACATTATCTCATAATTACGTAATCAGTTATTTTGTATAAAATTACGCAAGCTTTTCATCGATAGATAGCCGTCTTCCCATGCCAAAAAAGCTTTGTAAAATATTTTATATTTATTCAATAATTTCTATAAAAGCTCACACATGTTCTTTGAATATAAATTGTATGACAGTGACGTCAGAAGGCTCAACAATTGCATACTCACCAACAATATATTATATGACAGTGACCTTAAGAGGCTCGACAATGGCATACTTACCATCAATATATTATACGATAATGACATTAGGAGCCACGACAATGGCATACTTACCATCAATATATTATATGACAGTGACATAATTAGGAGCCACCACAATTGCATACTTACCAACGATATATTATATGACAGTGACGTTAGGAGGCTCGACGATGGCATACTTACCAACGATATATTATATGACAGTGACCTTAGGAGGCTCGACAATGGCATACTTACCATCAATATATTATACGATAATGACACTAGGAGCCACGACAATGGCATACTTACCATCAATATATTATATGACAGTGACATAATTAGGAGCCACCACAATTGCATACTTACCAACGATATATTATATGACAGTGACGTTAGGAGGCTCGACGATGGCATACTTACCAACGATATATTATATGACAGTGACCTTAGGAGACACGACAATGGCATACTTACCAACAATATATTATATGACAGTGACCTTAGGAGGCACGACAATGGCTTACTTATCAATAATATATTATATGACAGTTACGTTATGAGGCTCGACGATGGCAACTTACCAACAATATATTATATGACAGTGACGTTAGGAGGCTCGACGATGGCATACTTACCAACGATATATTATATGACAGTGACCTTAGGAGACACGACAACGACATACCCACCAACAATATATTATATGACAGTGAGCTTAGGAGGCACGACAATGGCTTACTTATCAACAATATATTATATGACAGTGACGTTAGGAGGCTCGACAACGACATACTCACCAACAATATATTATATGACAGTGAGCTTAGGAGGCACGACAATGGCTTACTTATCAACAATATATTATATGACAGTGACCTTAGGAGTCACGACAATGGCTTACCTATCAACAATATGTTATATGACAGTGACGTTAGGAGGCTCGACAACGACATACTCACCAACAATATATTATTTGACAGTGAGCTTAGGAGGCACGACAATGGCTTACTTATCAACAATATATTATATGACAGTGACGTTAGGAGGGTCGACAATGGCATACTTACCAACGATATTTCATATGACAGTAATTTTAGGAGGCTCGACAATGGCTTACTTATCAACAATTATGACAGTGGAGTTAGAAGGCTCGACAAGGGCAAATAAGCCAAAAAGATATTATATGACAGTTACGTTAGGAGGCTCGACGATGGCATACTCACCAACATTATATTTTATAATATTAGTGACGTTAGGAGGCTCGACAATTGCATACTCACCGACAATATATTATATGACAGTGACGTTAGGAGGCTCGACAACGACATACTCACCAACAATATATTATATGACAGTGACGTTAGGAGGTTCGACAATGGCATACTCACCAACAATATATTATATGACAGTGACGTTAGGAGGCTCGACAACGACATACTCACCAACAATACAATATATGGCAGTGACGTTAGGAGGCTCGACAATGGCATACTCACCAACAATATATTATATGACAGTGACGTTAGGAGGCTCGACAACGACATACTCACCAACAATATATATATGACAGTGACGTTAGGAGGCTCGACAACGACATACTCACCAACAATACAATATATGACAGTGACGTTAGGAGGCTCGACAATGGCATACTCAGCAACAATATATTATATGACAGTGACGTTAGGAGGCTCGACAACGACATACTCACCAACAATATATATATGACAGTGACGTTAGGAGGCTCGACAACGACATACTCACCAACAATATATTATATGACAGTGACGTTAGGAGGCTCGACAACGACATACTCACCAACAATATATTATATGACAGTGGCGTTAGGAGGCTTGACAGTGGCATACTCACCAACAATATATTATATGACAGTGACGTTAGGAGGCTCGACAACGACATACTCACCAACAATATATTAGTACAGTGACGTTAGGAGGCTCGACAATGGCATACTCACCAACAATATATTATATGACAGTGACGTTAGGAGGCTCGACAATGGCATATCACAACTGAGTTCCACGTATTTCTCTGTGATTAGAGGCATCGACAGGCCGATCTCAGGTGGCGTTATAACTGCAGTAATGAAACTTATGACCACCTGCAACAATATTCCTCATCAAATTGTTAGGAAATATGCATTTCGTTTGAGCTTGATGAAATACTAAATATACATTTAGTATACATATTATTATACATATATATTATACATATATACATATATATTATACATATATAAATATACATTCTCCCCAAAATAACAGCTTTTGAGACAAAGATAATTTCTTAATTAAGCTGTACTTCAATCTTTGAGTTGATGTACATCGTTTCCAATGTTATTTAGGAGACACAAGTAGGGATTCACTTTACAGGGAAACCGCAATGTGTTTTCAGATTATGTCGTCGTTCGTTGACGTCACCAATCAACTATTAAACAAATATTATCGAAACAATAATTCAATTTTGCTATTGCAACTCTTGATTTTATTGCAGGGGTATAAACTTCAATATTTGTTGATCATCGAAACTGCCAATAAGGAGTACTGGCTCGTTTTCGAAATAATTTATAATATTATTAAAACAAGGAGGTAATTTTCATTTGCTTGTCACTCACATTCACGGTGTCGGAACATAGACATTAGACTATTTGCACTGCATCAAATGTGGAATTTCTAGTAATTTCTAGACGTGCTTAGTCGGTCTAGGAACTCCGTGTATCTAGAGATTTCTAGGCGTGCTTAGACGTGCTTAGAGCTGGCGTGGACAGAGCGTGACTAGAGTCTAGAAATCTCTAAGCACGCCGTGGTTAGACACAAGACAAAATTAGTCGTTATTAAATTGCCATGTGAGATTTTGCGCTATATATGGAAACATTTAAATTATAATTTACCGCACGTGTTAATTGATAACTTGCAATGCTTTAAGAACGAAATATTTTGATACGATTTGGCAGAATGCAATAACACATTTACTCGTGTTCACTAGAAAGGTATCATTAGTAAATTAAATCCCAAATTTTACCTGAATTGTAATAAGTACAGTCGCTATGACAACCTGTGATCGAGAACCAATTATACTCGGCCGTTTGGTTGATTTCTTTCCGGCGTCAAAAATTCTGTAAATCCTATTGGTCCTGGTTAGTAATGGGGCGTATACCCACGCGAAACCGAGGCTGAATCCAAAATGATCTAAGTAGCAATTTATGTCTACAGGTGGAGTGATGAACCCAAACACTGTTCCATAGCCAATCAGCATACCGACCAACATTATGTAACAAAGCTCTCTGCTCGAGGCCTTGATGAGCTTGTGTTCTCTATGCTTTATAAAGAACCCGAGAACTGTTAACGTGGCAGCGATTCCAAGACTTGCAAAGGCTACAAGCATGATTGCTTCAGGGTCATACCATCGCATATAATCGGGTTCTATTGGATCGCATTTTGTAAAATTTCCATTTGGCCAATAATAAATCGGACATGTTTCACAATCGGTTTGATTAAGCGTTACGATCTCGTTCTCGCGACATTTCTTGCAATCCCAACAGCACGCGAGATCTTGCCGAACGTAATAAAACCCAAAATCACATGGATCACTGCAGATTGACTTTGGAATTGCTGTACTCGCTGGTGTATCAAGGTACCATGGTATATCAGTGATATTTACCAAAAATGATAAATTGCTAGTTTTTGCAAACCACCTCGCAACGACATCTTGTTCGAATCCCCCGGTGTTGTTATCAATGTAGATTTGTTCAATGTCATACGTTCCAATCACATCACCGTTTCGATCAAATTCAATTTCACCGAGATTTCCGTCGTACGATGAATTGCGTAGATATTGATACAATGTCGGGCCATTAATGCAATTTCTCGTTGCTAAGGGATCCAAACCCGGACATGTATTCTTGATGATCTTGTCCAAAGCATTTGCGAAAACGTAAACACTATCAACCACCGCTGCTAAAGATCTCGACTCCATATAACCATTATCTTCACTGATTTCCCATGTTGTGTTACATTGCTGCTTTTCCGTAGAATTACTAAAAGTGCAATTGAAATATGATTCCCAATAGTTACTGAACCAAGGATTTTCAGCATTGTTGTTTGGATTCAAGCCCTTGAAATATGTTCCAAATAAGGGAATGGTTTTAGCAAAGACATTGAAAGTAAATGCACCGAGCATGATATCTTTCAAACCATTCAACCTATTAGTTCGAATTCCCTCTGCCCAAGCATCACTTCCAATCCAGATAAACCTGCGAGTTATCTTCATCCGCTTTGCCGCTGAAAATAGTCCAAGAACGTGGTCAGGACCGGCATAGACAACAACAACTTTAGCGCGAGAGTCCACAAGTAATTGATTCACAACATTTTCCCATTCTCCGTCGGTATACTCCTCTTTAACTTGAATATCAGTCGCTAAACAAACACCCCTTGACTTTGCCAGGAGTCTAAGGTTTGCTACTGCACCTTCTCCGTACACCCCGATGGAATGAATAGCATGGATATACGTCCAATTAAAATGATGTATGAAATCAATCATAGCGTTGGTTTGTGATTGATCCGGTGGTACCACTCTCATGAAGTAGGGATACCTTGTTCGATCACTCAGTAGGTCACTCGTAGATCCATAGCTCATCTGTGGAATTTCAAATGGGCCTAGAAGATTTGCGACTTCTAGGCTTGATGTACTCTTATATGCTCCAACTACGCCAACTACCTCGAAGAAACCATCCGCGTCCGTTGTAGAAGTATTCGTTGAGGAGGCACATTCGTCGGTTTCGTTCTGTGGTAGGAAATGAAGCACTTGGACGAGAGCTGTTGTATCCTTCCCACATGTGTCAAGCACAGCCATTCCAAGCGTAACATTTGGAAGAATATCACTCCGCAGGTTAACTAGTTTAACTGTTATAGCCATCGCTTCGACGAATTGCATCATAGCCTCTGATGCGATCTCACCACCGCATGGTTCAAACGGATGATATGTCGAGATTGGAAATAGTCCTCCTAAAATTAGATCACCCTGAATCACAAATTGTTTGTTTGGTAGGTCTGGAATGATAAATCTACACGCCACGGAGTGTAACGTTAAAACAGATAACAGCACAACAAGTCCTCGTGCCAAAGTCATAGTTTAAGATATTACACTATGCCCACCGGTTCATGAACCTATTGTAAGATCCGACGTGAACCATCAAAACAATACATTTTTCCTTCCAGATTCCTAGTATACATCGTTTGTTGCTGCATCCAAGATCAAATCCTAAAGATGGTTCAGGAACATCGATAATGATAGAACGACTAAATGTTATATCAGTACTTGATAAACCATGAGCTATTCTCACAAAATATGAGCCCCGTGAAACAAACTTCAGAATACACATTCATTTTTATTGATAAAACAGCACAGAGGCAAAGAGACAACCAAAACATAAAGATGATTAATTCTCCAATCAACGACAGTTTTGAATGTCGAATATTAGTTGTTTGTCAAAGATCCAAGAGAAAATTACCCTGATATCAAAATGTCATTCTATACATGGGGAATTGAAATGCGCACGCAGATTCCAAGCGAGGGATATCTTCAAGATGGTCGTATATCTTTTACTTCAACGTCCCACTCCATCTCTAAGTTCTTTATTTGTTTAGAAATAAAAAGGAATCGCTTAACATTTGCTAAGAATGAGATATTACTTATTTATTCAGATAATTAAAATAAATCAGGTTAAACCAATCCTATTTAGTTCCTAATGCTATTATAAATAATGCAAAATACACATCGTTTGGTTTTTTGTCAAAAATATAGGGGCAATTAAGATGATTCATTTTAAATCCAGACACAAATAGAAACCGTTCCGGCGACCAAAAGTACTATATTATTCAGCGCAGTCGTTGCAGACTGACCATGCCTAACAATTTGGCGTGTTTCATCGGATAGGCACATTGTAACCGGCTATGTTTTTTCTTAAAACAGATATGATTGACTTCGTGGTACAGGTAATTACCATTGCACGAATTCAGATTGAGAAATTGTTTCACCTCAACGGTAAAGATATATTCCCCAAAACAACTGCTGATATTCATCAAACATTCGAGTTCAGAACTTCAAATACAACCAAAACACGTAAAGTAACTTTCAACAACTTTGGAGATAAAAATATAGAATTCAGGCAATATGTCTCAAGAAAATATCCTCGTCTTTATATTAGCTAGAATTGGCTCAGGCGCCAAAGAGAGCGGACCCAGGGATTTTAATTTTTGATAATTGAAATCGAAGATATATGTGAGTCTTGCATTTTGAACATGACATGACAGGAAACAGATTCTCAAAATGAAAACTGGATAAATTGATCTTTAATTCTTAATTTGGCAAGGAATCCTTACTCAGCCACGAATTCTGATATTATTGGTATGATTTCTGATAATTGTAGGGAATTACTGACACGACTATAGTAGAATCATTTAATATACAGGGTGTCAAATAAGTCTGTTCTCCCCCCTTAACTTTGTTATATTTAAATTTATCATACGTTCCCATATATCATTTTGAAGCTCATGGAAAATGCTGATCACCCTCAAAAAATCAATAGTGAAATCTTCTTAATAAAATTCCTACAATGTTTCTTGTAAGGTTGTAGTCAGCCTGTGATAACGTCAAATCAAGTAATATTACCAGGTAATAGTGATTGAAAAGTGAAAATGATACTGCAGTGACAATGCCAGCATTGGGTGATTCGATGTTTCTCAATATCATTACAGAGTAAAATGTGTTACATTCAGGGGAGCCTTTGAAGCAGGGGCATCTTTCATCACAAAATAGTTGATAACACCTAAAATTAAACATTCTGAATGATTTGTACAGGATCATATCCTCTTAGAATTGAGGCCATCTGGGCTGCTGGGGGAGACATACAGACTATCAGAAAAGTGAAATATGGACATCACTAAAAATACTCTAAAAAATTTGGAATTTAACGAATCACTCTGAAATTTGGTGTGTGATCAGCAAATTAAATTCCCTTTAAGATGATATATACCAATGCTCTGTCATCTCTGAATTAAAAAGGTTAAGGGGGAGAACAGACTTATTTGACACCCTGTATATTTGAAAAGCTACATCCACATAACCAGATTGCAAGGTGGAGTAGAGGTCATATGACAATATGTGTTTTACTCAGGCAAAATGGGTTCAAATTCCAGCAAAAAGACTTTTCCTCATTTGTTAACCACAAATTTTCCTTGATCTCCTTATATATGAAACATTGTCATATTTAATAACAGTTAAGGGTTTTAAATCATAGATATAATGATTGTATGGCGTATTATGTTTATAATATTCCAGGTATCCATTCTGATTTATCAGAGTCTCACTTTATCTAACGCTTTGGTGAGACATTCCAAAGGATAATACTTGCTGTGAATCCCACAATGTCAGTTACCACCGAACTATGGAACTGGATACGATAACTGCTGTTAAAGGTCCATGTGCAGTATGACAAGTGATTTTAGACAGTCATATCTTTAACCATGAATACTTTCTGGGTATAACACTGGTTCTTAATTATTAAAACAATATGTTTCTTTCAAGTGAAGTACCCATGATGATAGACATATCAATCGAGCAATTCGAAAAAGCACGAGTTTTCCCTTTGGGAAAATAACATGGGATATGTGGTTTTTAACTTTAACGGATTTCAATACGCATACCATTATTTTTCAGAGAGTTAGATTCTTGATATTTTACTACCATGTGGACTTCACTTGAAGAAAAACATATTGTTTTAATAAGAAGAACACTGTATTAATGGCCAGAAAGTACCCATGGTGAAAAATATGACCGTTTAAAGATGCATTATACCATGGGTGTCTCCCCCAGACAATCAATAATGATGTCCTATTGTTATTGCTCATATAATATCTCACATACCATGGATATATCTTGAGAATAACTTTTGGGTATATTATTGCCGAAATATTAAAATAATCAACAGAACAACCAACCTCCAGAATTAAACACAATTGATTCCTCGGCTAACGAGGGGAATCCCCATTGAGTCACACAAGCGCCTTGAACCAGGCAGCCAAACAGGTTCATGATAAACAAATTCAACGACCAATCAGATAACAGGAGGACTTTCCCGGTATATTCAAACTTCAGATTGAATCAATTTCCGCGAAAATAATTAGATCGGCCAGCACAATCGCAAAATGAACACTGAAAGAGGGGGATTTGGGACTTCTTCTTTGGTAAGTAGATGGGTAAATACGTTGTGAAACTATACCCGCACATGGACCTTTCATGCATGTCAAAATCACCAAACGCATGCACGCTGAATACAAAGCCTAAATGCAATCGGGTAAATCAGCGTTGCTATCTTGACATTACACCTAGCCTTGCCCAAGTCGGTATTTTAATATTTATCTTGATTTTCAATTACCCTCTGTAAAGAAAAAAGGTGCACGGTCCTTTAATTATTAATATAAATATAAAATAAATAAAAAGAGACCAACTTAGGCAAGGCTAAAATACAGCTGTACACCTCTTTCTGGTCATTATTTTGAATTTTAAGAGTGGAAACTTGGTTATATGATCTTTTGAAGTTAATGCAGATCTCCTAAAATCTCATTAAAACGGGACTTTAACGAAATTTCAAAGCTTTATGGAAAAGGGATCATTTTTATCCCTTTCGCAACCTTTTTAAAGGTGTTGTGCAATTCAAATAAAATAAATGACCCCAGGTCCTAGAACTTAATTCAAAACAACAATGTAGTTTGGAACAGTTATTCTATCAAGCGATATATTACAGTGAAACTGTAAAATAGTAATGAAACAGTGATGATAATAGTGAACGAGAGGGTAATTGAACTTAGATTAATATTTATTTATTAGGTGCAGACGGGATTCCGATGAAAACAAGACTAAAGCCATATGTGGTAATGGTCTTCGCATGGAGATCAATGCTTCATCAGATGATGTGACATCGATCTTAATTTTACCATCATCCAATGTAATCTTGGCCTTCAAGAAAAGATATGCAAATCAAGTTTCTTTCTTTGCAATACATAAATATTTAAAAACACAGCGGAAAAATATAAGACCTATTAGTCCAATGTTATAACTTTTAAATGGCTACAAGGCCGAAGCTATTGTTTTCTAAGTAACTGCGCATCATCCCATTAACAACAAAATGCCTGTGACCATAAGTACAAAAATTTTCGAAAAACAAATTGACGCAGGTCCACCGTTGCTTGTGTTTTGACGATATCCAGCTCGAATCATGACGTCATCAGGGCAGGCGTCAGAGTATCCATCCGCCAAAAATAGATCACCGCCATTTGTTCTCGATTGGTTGCTGTACACTGGCTGTACTACTTTTTCTAATCTTCTCTGAACGTTCCTAAAGCCATCGGGATATATGCTCACCAATCCAAGACCGCCTATACCCGCAAGACTTGCCCGGCAGCCAAAATAAACAGCCGTGACTTTGCCTGTCTCTTTGATGGCGACCCCAGTTAGTGATTTATCGTCGTCGCAGTCAGGTTTCGATTGGCAAGACTTTGTGAGACTACATATGCCGGCAGTCAAACCCTCTCCTACGTCAATTAAAATCGTCTTGTCTTGAAGAATGCCGTCCTTAAGTACCCCGCAGTGAATTCTCAAAATTGATGACCAACATAGAGTCCCATTGTGATGGTCAATGCCGAACCGTGTAACCGGGGTAACAGCTGATTTAGGTATATCCTGTTGATGAAGAGAAACAACCGTGTTATCAGCTGATACTCCAAGTAAATCGATCGTTATTGATTGTTCTCTGCGATTTTCTACGGTTTTGTTGAAGACTTGTAGGTAAAAGGTCAAGTCTTCATTTAGTCCTGAAACGATTTCCATGGTCCCTTTGACTGGCTCGTAGTGAAACTGGGTTGATTCTCGTTGTATATTCCTGCCACGCGCTTGAGGTGCGTCTGAATATTCCGCCACAAGTGAGATGAGTTCAGAACTATCGAAAATGTTCAATGTTTCGGTGCTATTCAAATTCTTATTGCCTTTAAACTTACGGATTTCAATCTTTGTTGTCCCCCTTCCGCCTCTGTCTGTATATAATCCAGACAAAATAAAATATATTTCTGAGTTGAATAACGTTGGAGATGTAATTCCAGATCCGTATGGCTCAAAGAATAAATCATTTTCGCTATAATCTGTTTTGGCGCTCAGGGAGACATCATCATAAAGTAGTTCCGGCAGTGTGTCTAACGTGGGGCATAAATCTCCCTGTGCAAGATTTAAACGATTTCTCACTCCTTCAGTACCGATATGCATCAATGATTTTTGAGAAACGGGGTCGTATGAAACCGATTTGATATCAATTCCCATGAAGTTTTCTGTTTGCATATAGCCACCTTCGTTTAGATTGCGATATTTACCATCATCGCGATCTCTGGTTATTTCCGGTATTGGACCCCCATACAACCCTGCCAACTCACCGTCTCCACCAGGTGTATCGCGAAATAACAGTCGTCCGCAAACGGCGGTTGTGAATATCCAAACACATACGGATGCGAATATGATGATTTTGCAATTCATGATCCGCTGTTGTTTATAACAGCAGCTTTAAACTGACTATTCACTGAGGATAATCTCTCCCTACAGAGAAAGGTGAATTTCAAAATAGGCTACAGGCTGGTCCATAACAACATTGTACATTTTTAAGTTACAGAAAAGCTGTTACCATGGAATTCGTCCCATCGATAGGCTTTTTGACAGTGGATTTAACCATTTCTCACTACTACACACATCAACCTTCGAAGGGCCGTATTTGAGTGTTTTTTGGCTCACACAGTGAGCCTATGGGATTGACCAGGCGTCCGTCCGTCCGTTGGTCCGTCCGTTGGTCCGTCCGTCAACATTGGCCGCACAAATTAAAACTGCTATTCGGATTGAGTCATATCCACATTCATTTTATGCATATCCATAATACCTATTTGACCTATCATCGCCATTTCCCAAGTTCGCCCGGTTTCTGAGAAATTGCGGATTTTGACGTCTGTTGAAGTAGAACTTTCAAATAACTTTTAGTAGTTGGTGTATATGCAACTTATGTCCTCTGAAGATTTCAAAGCTCTTGGAATTACGGTTTTTGGTGTTTACTCTATAAAATTTGAAAAAAGTAGGACTTGGTCATTTTCAGGAAACTTTCTCATGTATAAAGTCAATGGCAGGTTTTGTAATTGACAAGATTCTTAAAGTTTGCCTTATACTTGATCATTTCCTGCAATAAATTACATCATTAATAGATTTAAACATTCCCTATATATTTCTCAGTATATGTCAGCATCAAATTTTTACCGTTTTTTAGATATTTGACGTCAAAAAACAGTAAAAATAAGTTATTTGCTTCAATTTGACCAAATTTTTTTTGAAAATCATCTACAAGTTGCCAGGAGTTCAAATCTGACATTAGTTTTAGGATTTGACCTTTACTTGACCTTCAGTGACCTTCGAAAGGTCAAAAAAAGTTGATTGTTCAAATTGATTTTTGGATGTAAATTTTGGTCAGCTTAATCACAAAAGACCTTACTGAGCTCTGAATAAGTAACATTTTCAAGGTCAAAGGTCATCAAACCAGGTCACACAACTATGCTATCTAAGTTTCTCAAAGTTCGACACTACAAATCCAAATCAATATCTTTGTTTGAAAGTCAGGATATAAATTCCTCTGAAGGTTCCAAACTGTGTGAGCATAGGACCGTGGGTCCTTCATTATAAAATATTTGAGAGTATTTAAATACATGTACATGGACGCCTATTTGTTGTATAGTGTGACATCATTGACAAATGATGCCTGACTCGAATTCGAGTTGCTCAAATGACCATGCTTTACCATTAGATTTGAAATACGATATTGAATTATTACATAGTGTCTCATAAAATTTAGATTTTGTTCATGTTCGCCAGAAACTATTTCTCAAAAAAGCCAAAATCGACCCTAACGTATCAATATGATTCTAACACAGAAACGAATCATCAGGAATAAATAACATATTTTTTGGAGCGGTCTGTATTACCACAGAAAATATAGTGCTAAGGTAGGTAATTAACAAAGTGATTGATTGGAAACGTATGAAAAGTAAAAACAGATTCTTTCTAAGACATGCTTCTAAGTTGCATATTTTGTTTCACTAGAAGAACATACCCATTTGTAACATACAACATCGGGGTCAACACCTTAGTGTTCTTACTGAAGAATGGAAATCAATGTTATTTTGAGAAAGAAAAATGGACAACAGACACTGGCTGTTTATCCAAAAAAGTATTTTTGTTTCATGCGTTCATGTTGTTACGATTTATTGTGTTTACAGAAGCTTGATTTAAAAGTCATAGGCTAACTGCCATGTAGATTATATCCCAATGTTATTTTGATAAGTTAAGTTTTTAATGTTTGATTATAATATTATTTCGTAAAATACAAGTAATAATAAGTCATTAGTTCATAGCGCATGCGTGACATCATCCTCATCGTCTGAGAGACGCTTGGGCAAGGATAGTTTAAGATTCCTGTTGAGTTTTTCAAAAAGGATTTTGCACATATATACCTAGCCTGTAATTATTGCATATATTCCGCTGTTGAATCTTATCTAATGTTGTTTTAAAGGATTGATAGCGATATGGTGAACTGAAGTCAACATTGTTTACATCCAAATGTTATTATGATAAGTAAAGGTTTTTAAGTTTGGTTATAATCAAAAAGGAGTTTGCACAGATATCTATGACCATTGCCTTTATTTATTCCTCCGTTGAATCTTTAAAGGATTGATAGCGATATGGTGAACTGGATTCAATATTGTTTTTCTCTTAAACCAATCATTGAAAACATTCTGTAAAAAATTACACGATATATAATTGCTTTTGTGAGCAATTTCTGTTTCTGTTTTTAGTGCATTTGTTTTTTCTCCATTTCTAACAATTATTGAGAATGAAAAAGGATATCTATCTGAGCTTTTTGTTCGAACAAAATGGCAATAAATAACATTTTCTTAGAACTATCAATATCATAGTTTTACAAGGGAAAGTTGGATTCATTTAAAGAAGTATCAAAAATTGACCAAACCCCCAAAATAGATAAATATTAAAGTATACATTTTGTTTCATGAACAAGATATTTATTTCAAATGAACCGAATGTTCCTATGTACAATTACAATATTGAGAGACCTTATTTAAGGTTTTAATTAATTAATCGTTTTAACGTTGTAGTATGTAATCTTGTTCTAACGAGGTTCGGAGATATGTTTTACTCAATTTTCATTCCGAACATATGGTACCAAGAACAAAAGAAGTGTCTGATGTGTATTCTAAAACTATATATAGAAAAGTAGATTTTTTCAAATTAAAATTGTACCATTCAAAAGATGACCATTAAAGTTGACGTTGTGTAATCTTTTCAGATTTTAGATGACTGGTTTGAAGAGAAACGTGTGTTCAATTTAGTTCACCATATCGCCACCAAGCCTTTATATTTTTTGCGTAGCGAATAGGTCTAGGATATAATAAATACATAATTATCTTAACTGAACTTTTTCATTTGGATTGGAAGTTGTGCTCTTTCAACTTGCATATTTAGCTGGATACAACAGTTCATGAACAAAAACAAAAGTACCCGCTTCGAACACTCACCACAAGTACGTGTGTGCGTATAATTTGAACGCTTTCGTAACATGAGATCAATTTAAATGTATTTCTTTTCAAAAATCATGCATTTTACAATCAGAAAATGATATAAGTCGTTGGACTTTTTATGGTGCTTTTTCCAGGATTTAACCTCGCATGAACAAGAGATTAATTCGATTTTAATAGCCATGTTTTATTATTTACCTCCTATCATCACTACGAAGCATAATGTACGTCAATAAGATTAAATGCTAGACTTCTACTTCTAATACTTTTTCAATTGAATGTATCAATAGTCCGGATTAGTCTTAACAATAAAGAGTCCATGGAGCTCACAAACTAAGCCGTTTCTTTCAAACATTCTACCGAACGAATAATGTAGAAGCATATGAAACTGGAAAGATTATAATATTAATAATTATAATTTTATATGAACTTTGAATATTCCCGATGTCATATTTTGAATATATTTTATACATATACGTACAGTATGTCTCTCACATAAGATGCCATTGGAAGATCTCACAATATGGAATTTTAAAAGCGTAAAGGTAAGAACAAATCATTATTTAGAATATATGCTTCGGTCATAGTGTGTTGAATAAAGTACACATATTTAAAATTGAATAACTATATAAATTGAGATATAATGTTTATGTTTTGTCCAATTGTACTTTGCTATTAACTGAATAATGTCATTTATACCATGATCACGATGCTACATCCCACATTGAATGCTACATCCCACATTCGTCCCGTATACATCCCGCTTATTATATAATTGTTATTTTGGAAGTTACATTTTTTAAATGAATATATAAATACAACCTGTGTAAACCCAAATGTCATGAGGAGGGGTGGTCAATTTTTACGATAGCACTGTTTGCAAGTTTTCCTTGAGCAACAGATCAACGACACTTTTAGCGTACAAATCAAGTTAGATTTTTAAAATATAAAGATGAACATTTTCACTCTTTCTAAAAAGTTGTTCAATGAAACAATTACAGTTTTAAGCTAACATTGAAAAGTATATTTTCAAAATTTTAAACCTTGGAAGCTAGAATATACCTAAAACCCAAGTGAGAATGGGATACTCTCGAGAATGTGTATCTTCCTCGGTCCCTCGGGAGATAAACAATAGTGCAAAACCACATTGTTTTAAACTCTCATGTTCTTAGATCATTGGTCTAAACAACTTCATGTTTTAGGTGATGTGGCGACGTGTTTGGTAATGCATGTTCCACGGGCATTGATTTATTTGTGCGTTTTAATTGGACTGGGTCTGACTATATATGGTATGTATCTGTTTTGATATCCATCCCCGTCAAAGTTCGGAAAGTCTTATTCCGAACGACCATAAGAATTTTTTTTTTCAAAGCTATTCTTCAGTCATACATCACAAATTAGATGAACTTCGCAATGCTCATTATAGTTAATAAATATTAATCTTCACTGGACACACATAGATATTGCGATATGAATCATGCATTCAAAAATCGCAGCGATACTGTTGGTCATGGAATATTGGGCATTTCACAAAAATCAGTATATTGTCTTTGCTGTAAGAATTCTAAATGTTTGAATTGCATGAAAATATGCAAGAGTGGTCATTCTTAAATGTCCAAACTGTGATTGTTTTAATATGTCCAAACTGTGATTGTTTTAATATGTCCAAACTGTGATTAATGTTTTAAAATGTAACCTATATTAGGTTAGAGAATGCGCTCTTTAACTAGAATACTCTCCGAGAATTCAATGGATCCCGACGGATTCATTACTGGGAAATGAAACATATTGTAAATTACAAATGTGTTCAATTTAATTGTTCTGACCTGTCTTTGCATATTTGGAAAATCTCCATCCATTAATGTTTGAGGGGGCATTGAAAAAGAGCAAATCAATGGTAAATTGGTTCCAATTTAATAGGAGCAACGATGATATTTGCGTTATTTTAGTATCATGTTAAAATATTGTTAAAACATCATAATATTTACAGCTGAGATTGTTACAAATATTGACGAGAGGGAGTGTGGATTCCCCGCCATTGATCCTTTACAAATATCCAAGCTTTCAAGAATAGTTGGAGGTTCCGTAGTAAAGCCGCATTCTTGGCCATGGCAAGTGGGCTTGTGCTACTCATCAAACATAGCAGAAGATGTATTTTGCGGAGGAACACTGATCAGTGAAACTTGGATTGTAACAGCTGCTCATTGCATCGATTTGTAAGTTTTTGTAGAAAGTACACAATCAATTACCCGTAACCTCTACAAATCTCAGCTTCGTTTCTTTATGAACATGATATTGAGGGCGTTTGTATTTATTGAACGACGGCCTCGTTCTGGACGAACATAAATGTTAAGGGTGGACGTTAAACAGTCATCGTCAAATGACATCTTGGCCCAGTCAAAGCATTGCGCCTAGTCTTCAAACAACTTACATGTATTTTCACGGTGTCAAACCATGGCCAGGCCCCGCTGACATCGAGGGCAACAAGCTCGTGTTAGAAGTGGGGCCTCGAGAGATCTAATAAAAGTGAAATATAAATAAACTTTTCTATGGAACTTTAGTAAGTGATTTACCATATTCTTTAATTCTGCATAGTCACCGTGATTTTGTTAAAACAATAACATTTTTAAAGGCAAAGATACCTGCACGTGTTTCACATAAAGAGCATCAAGTGCCTGAAAAATACAAAAACGACACAAGAATGAACCCTTGAAGTGGGAAAGTTTCATAAATCCGTTTTAACCTTGAAAACTCTTCAACGATGACATTCTTCAATTTACTGCTTTCAGTCTGACGGAAAGTGAGCTACTTCGTGTAATAATTGTAGTTGGAGCACATGATATGACAGCGTCTGTCGTCGATGAAGACGAACGCCAACTGATTAATGTCCAAAGGGTGATATATCACCCACGCTATGATATTGGCTATGAACTGAACTATGACATAGCTCTTATTGAGCTTAATACATCAGCAGTGCTTGGGGAGAATGTAGCAGTGGCGTGTCTTCCTATTACTTCACTGACAAATGGTCAACAATCGTACGTCACCGGATGGGGCTCAACAGGTTAGGATATTTCACATAAAATATCACAAATGATTATGATTAAATCATCATTGCCTCTTGAATGCAAAATACTACACTGCTCCTTTGGTAATACTATTCTAGTATGAATGAATTAAATCAATTCTTTTACATGCTGCAGCCTCTGGTGGGGGCAAAGTAACTCGACTACGCGAAGTGATGGTGCCAATAATAGATAGAACACATTGCATCGCCGAGTCGAACTATACCGCCAATGATGATCTGTCCATAACAATGGTCTGTGCTGGTAGTATAGTTGGTGGCATAGACACCTGTCAGGTATGACAATAGCACAAACCTTCAGCAGGTCAGTTTGTAGTTCGAGGGGAACACTGGGCAGGATGGTCTTCTTATAAGAGGCGGAAATAGGTGGAAAAACCTTCATGCATAAATGGACCATTTATCCCCCTTTACGTCTTGGTCAATCGTGTCCTTGGTTTCCCTAGTCAAGTAGCCGTATGAACTTTGATGTTAAGCATAGACCCGAATGATAAGCTAATTATTTTCGGATTCAACCGCCGGCTGTCGACTGATTGTTAAATCTACAATTTATTTCAAACTAATTCAAATATTAATGAAATAATGGCAGGTATTAATCACATTTAAATGAGTTGGCTATAAATGAGTAGATTAAATCGCCAGCCGGCAGTTGAATTTGCGAATTCTACCTTAAAAGCCTTGGTTGAGTTTAAAAGCTTTCGGCACCTGAGAATTACACTAATCTTGTTATTAATCAATCATAAGATACATACATTCGTTTATAATTCGTAAATATACTACATCTCTTCATGCATTTGCGAACCGGAAGTTACCATTTGAAAGCGTAATTCAAACAAGCTTCAGCACGCGGTCAAAAGACGGAGGAATCCTGTTGCCAAACCTTTTGGGGAAAACAATACGAATTTAAGAACATGTATTTGGTCCTACAGGGTGACTCTGGCGGTCCACTGGTGACGCAGATGAGCCACAATTCATCACTATGGCAGCTGAGTGGTGTCATAAGCTGGGGTATTGGTTGCGGAGACCCTTCTTACCCCGGGGTGTATACCGATGTCATCTTATTCAACAATTGGATAAAGGGAATAATTTCAAGTGAGCATATTTGCTTTTATATTTTTATAACTTTAGAGTTTTAGAGCTTTTAGAGTTAAGATGCAAGAAGCATTTCATCCAAAGTCTCTAATTAAGGTAGTTATTTCTAAATGCATCGAACGCTTGAATAAAGAATAATCACTATTAATATTTATTCAGTGAATTTAGACGTACGTTGTACTAGTAAACTTGAATTTTGACGCACATGCTAATAGTAGACTTAAATTAAGATGCATATACGGATGGAAGAATGTACTCAGACGTGTAGGCCCGTAGCCGGTAGGGTGGGATGGGGCGGAGGAGCGGAAGCTCCCACAACTGGCTAGAAATTATTTCAAAATCATGCAGTTTTTACCTTTCTGAGCACTATTCGCAATATTTTTAGCGAAAGATTTCAAAAAGCCCCCCCCCCTTGGTAACACCTGGCTTCGTGCGAGGACGTGTTTAATAGTAATACACTTGAATATAGACATATGTTCTACTTTAATCTCAGACCATTGTGGAGATTCATCATGCTGCGCATACCTTGGTAGCATTGGGGAATGCGAGACTAATCCAAACCTGATGTTTGACTCTTGCCTCGAAGAATGTATAACAGGTATTAATTAAATCTGCTGTCAAAGTATATATGTAGTTAATTTCTAAATATTCATAGTAAGTCTATTCAATTGTAACCAAAATGGACATTAACTTGAACATTTAATAATTTATAGAGCCCCCTGTGACTGATTCAGCAACTACTGAGTCAATTACAAGCACAATTGTAACCACTCAAACTAGTTCAAACATTGTAAGTGATGTCACTAAAACTAGTCAAACCACAACGGACGCTACACTCAGTTCGACATCAAACGGTGAAGATAAAAACACTGGGCAAACGACAAGTACATCTGAAGAGGCAAATGCAACGTCTACTGAACAAGCGACAAGTACCAGCATCTCGACTCAGAACATCGTCAGTTTGCCGCCTGGTTATCTTGACCTTGGGGTATGGGAACATTTCTCAAAAGTTATATTTTTGATTTAGTTGATCATGAAAACGAACACACAGAACATTTGAATACTTTATTTAAATACTTTAGCATCAGTAAATACTAAAAACTGTGTTGTATTTTCAGCTTTTTGGACAAAGCAGGGGTAAAAGTAAGTAGTTTTTATTCTGGGACATATTTATAATGACGAAAATGAGCAAATCTATAGGGCCTACATTTATATAGGATTGCATGTTTTTCATGTCAGATCTTACGCTAATATTTCGAAATGCCATCTATTAGTGAAACTAAAACTGTTCACGAGTTATTCCCTTCATTGCACTTGACTGAGAGTTCTATGAGGCGAGCGGTGTGCACGAGAAATGATCAAAATACTGGAGCAAGAAATACTTAAAATAAACAGTTTAACTTAAACCAAGATATCTGATAAATTATTGGTTGATATTTGGTGTTCAAGTCGAAATCCATCACTAAGTGGTTTATTTATTTTTAGCCTTACCATCTTCGAGCTTTATGTTCTAAAATGTTGGGTTTAATTTTGCAGCATTAAGAACAAACCTAACTAGGGTGCTAACAATGACTGTATTATCATTGGCGATTGTCGTATAGAACCTAACTGATCTATCTGTTGATTGACCACGAAGGCTGAAGACTGTGGTATGGGAAACTGCTGATGTTGACAATGATCGTTTGTGTCCTCGGTAAGGAATACTGCTGATGTTGACCTGATAATCGTCAGAAACGGTGATAAGAGAAAACTGCTATATTGTTTATGGTTGCTGGGATGCTGGCGTCCACACTCTGCTTGTGATGGCCATATTCATTCGAGATCGTGGTATAAAACTAGTACTCTACTGGTGTTGTCTATTGTCAATAAAACCCATCTTATAGAAGTATACTGGACCAAATAGATAAGATGATCAATCACCTCCATTTCTGAAGAGTGACGCAATGAAACTATTTAGAAATATCCAACGTTATCACGGGATTAATTATGTAATCTGTGTATTAGCAGTCATTGGTATTATTTAAATAACGGCGAGTGAGATCATACATTTTCTAAAAGCAATAAAAGAGAATTTAAAGCGAATATTTAAGGCGTAGCCAGAATTTGGTGACCAGGGGTTCTATTTTTCATGTTATTCATGAATCCCTCCTCCATTCATTCTAGTTCCTTACAGTATTCATATGCTGATCCAGAAACTAACAAGGAGGGGGTCCAAATTTCGAGTCTGGAAAAAAAAAATTCGCGCTTGAGCGGATAAATTTTTTGGGCCCCTAAAACAGATTCTATATAGCAAAAACTAGCGAACTATGACTAGTATTTTAGGGCTGGAAATATCAATTGGCATCATTTCCAATACCTCCATTTTTTCTCACTAAATACTAACATAGAAGACAATTGGGTTTGAATTTTGAATTTGACCTATGCAAGTATTTACAAAGTAAAACAAGTATTTCAACAAAGCTATAGGTCCCCAAAGTCTCTCGAATTGAAATAACACAGGAGACGAAAATTTTCAAACATGACTTAGAAGCTAGAACTTTAATTGTTAATGACTTGCCCTGAACCCACCATTCCGCATTGGTTTACATGGGCATGACGATTTTAAATTATTCACCAGTCATAAATAATTGGAGGTATAGGGAATAAAGTCAAATTACATCTCCTTTATCATAAGTACGTTCATTGCAAGTTATACAAATAAAAATTCAAACATAAAGAGTTTTTAACACGGAGTCCAATTTGGAGCTAACATTTGGAGGGAATGCCTAATTTTAGGAAGACCCTGGAGCATGGTTTTTTACTTAGAAATATCAATTATTTCACGCAATTTGTATTTTACTTAAATGCTGCTTCATTTCGGACAAAACAAACCATCCGCGTGCACGTAGCGACCGGGGGTTCGAGGGGTTCGTGCGATCCCCCGGTCAAAATTCCTAAAAAGGAGGGGGAGTTGCTTGTAGAATGAATCGGGGGATTTTTTAAGCATTTCCCTGTCCGTTAGTCCATAAGTGATAGATAAAACAGGAGCAATTATTAATGTTATACAACTTTATTGAAAAGCTACATTAATGAGTGACGCCATCAAATATAAATGCAACTAGAGACACCTATCTGTGACTTAAACTTAAAGGCTCATCTTTGTAATATCACATGACAATCCCCAAAATTATTTCTCATTTTCAAGGATTATCTGATATTTTCATTTTTCAAACTTCAGAGGACTGAGAATCATTGATCCTATTCGCTTTTGAATAATATAAATTATGTTTTAAATAGTTTCATGTAGGCAAATAATTTCTCAAATCCATTGAAGCAAGATTCTGTTCTCTAGTAGCATTGTCTCATCATGAGTAAGCTTTGAATTACGAATTATTTATAATCTATTTCTAAAAATTACAATATTTTTTATCAACATGTAACAATAAACATCAATTTTCTCAAGTATCAATTTTGTATAAAGACTCTAATTAACATATTAAGGGTGATTAAGCCGAGTGACATTACAACACAGCTGGTTCATTGGATAGTGTCTTTAAGGAACTTAATATCGTGTAAAGTCGCAAAGATTCACCGTTTATTTGATTGAAATTAATCGAAAAATCGATGAATTGGATCACGTTCATCAATTCAGAACAGAAACAGATTATGCATTGTATTTCTGTTTAATAAAAACGCACCGTTCATTTTTCAAAACTGGCTCCAAGTTGAAGCCAGTTTACAAATCAGCTCTCTCCATATAACACAAAAGTATTTAGCGACAATCTAGCAACTGGAAATCACGGGATACTGTCTCTCGATCATTTTGATGTGCATTATGCATCTTATTCTCTTATAGTTTGCATGAAAATTAGAAAAAACTGAAAAATATGTAAAATCTTAATATACGAGGGGTGATCCAAAAGTCTTGGGCGCCCTGCTCTAATTTTGTTGGTTTTTGATAAAATTACTTTAAACTTTCCAATAATAAAGACCAATAACTTAACTACTTTGTGTATTAATTTCATGGAGAAATGATATATTTTATGTAGTTTTCTAGATAGTTTTTAATATAGTGACCCTGCCAACCGGAACGGTATTCACACATGGCAACTTTCAGCCTTAAATGTTGCTGCCATTTGACTTGTTTTGCAAGTCTTGACCACTATCTTTCTTTGAATTTTGAATGTTAAACCATGTTAGTTTACTTCCTTTGTTTCTAGGCAAGCAAATAATTGTGTTTTAATTATAATGTCACACTGACAATGATCATATATGTCAAAATTACATCAGACAAGCAACCCTCATTCTTGTATCATTTGTGCTCCAAGATGGCTGCTGAAATGCAGAACATGAAAGAAATCAAAGTGGAACAAAGAATACTACAAAGATATTCTCATTATTATTGAACTTGAGCAGCTACCATATGCACGATGCAGTCTAGATATGGCTCCGTGTGATTTTCTTCCTTTTCTCCCAAGTCGAAAAGGAGGATTGAAATAAAATGTTTTTACTCATTTGATAAGGTTTAGAGTGGCACTCCAGCAGCATTTGTATCACATAAGCAATGGCAGTTTCATGAATGTCTTCCATTCATTGGTAAAGCTGTACGAAAAATGTGTTCAAATTCGTTTAAAATATTTGAAAAGTAGGTCTTAATATGTGAAGATGATGATGGCAGATGACAATTGGATTGAAAATCGGAAATTCTCTCATATCATGACTTTGTATTAGGCTGTGCACCTGCACCTAAAGTATTTTCCATATTAACAGTTGTGACGTGATTTGCTATATTTAAATACCATTCCGGGTGGCAGGGACCCGGTATTTAAAAATATTTAGAAAAGTAGCTAAAATGTATTATTTTCTGGTGAAACTTATACACAAAGTTGTTAAGATGTTGATCTTTATTATCGGAAAGTTTCATGTAATTATATTAGAAAATAGCAAAGTAAGAGCGAGGCGTCCAAGACTTTTGGATCACCCCTCGTATATATCAAGATATTTTGCAAAAAGTCATTTTAAGCCAAAATTATAAGTGTAAATTGTATTCTTAACATGACTATCGATAAATTGGACCACGTTCATAAATTCAGAACAAATTATGCATTTACTGTCTCTGTTTAATAAAAACGCACCATTCATTTTTCAAAACTGGCTCCAAGTTGGAGCCAGTTTACAAATCAGTTCGCTTCATTTAACACAAAATATTTAAGGACAATCTAGCAACTTTATCAACATATATGAATTCAAAGTTCTATACGGAGTGGTCCGAAATGTGGAACATTTCAATCAAATATTGCAATTTATTTCTCCACTAAAATACATCATATCTTGACCGATCATGTTGTGAATCGGTTTTGCAAAATTCACTACGGCGCTGAATGAATATCCGGAATACGACTATAGGTCATTTGATTATTCATTGCTTTAGAGAACTACCCAAAGGAAAGTCGATTTCTATACGCAATGTGCAAATGGATACCACGGGTCTTTCACACCACTAAAACCTACCAATTAGGAAAGGATACTTTTCAAAACACGTGAGTCAATGGCACTTAACTAGCAAGTGCATCTACGGCTTGGATTCTACTACATAGCCGTAGGGACCGGGGGTTCGATGGGTTCGGACGAACCCCCGGTTGGTATTTCTCCCAAAAAAATATTTGTGGAAAAATTCATTGCAATAACCAGAAACATATATTCAATTTATATGACCAGTAGGAAAAAATAGTAAAGGAAGAGGTTTGAGTATTGGCAAATATCCCTATGGTCATAATGAATCATTCTTAGGTGTAACATGAAGAATAGAATGTCATAATACTTTGGAAAATATTAAAGTGCTGGGGCACACATAAGCTGAGATAGGGATCATTTCATGATTCTCGTCATTAATGATAAAATCAGCGGAACTGTGATAGAAAATGGAATGTTTTCAAAGTTTTTTATTTTCAATTCAAAGAAAGCACAACAAATAAGTTTTTCAGCATTATTTGTTCTTTATTTGTTGCAAGGCATTGAAATTTAAGAGAGATGTTTAATGTTAGAGCCTACAGAGCACAGTGGATATTTTGTTATTTCAATTTTTTTTTTTAAATTTCAGCCTATGTTTCATTCCATTACAGTACTGGCGATAGCCTCAACATTTTGTGGGTCACATGACCCAGTTCAATCAAAAAAGTGGGTCAAACTTGGAAAATGTGGGTCAAATTGAATTATGAAAATATAGCGTCATTTTCGGATAATCTTAAGTACAAAAATAAATGTGCTGCAATGAGACTTCATGTCTTAAAGGCTGAAAATCAGCTTAGGCCAAAAGGTTGGGTGAAACATAAATCAAATCAATGGATAATGACCAAATAGAAGTGCGGTGCAAACTAGGGGGTCTGGGGCATGCCACTCCCCCCGAAAATTTTGAAATTTAGACCCTCTCTGGTGCATTCTGAGCATATCTCAGCATAAAATTTCCAATGATAATATTTATATAAACAATAAGAAAAATAAAAAGATTGTGTTGTTAGAAAACTTTATATTTATTTTTTCAGATAAATTATGCAGATTTTTGAACTTTTTTTGAAAACATTTAACCATAAAATAAAATCAGTATTTTCCTGTCACTAATATCAAACTGTATTTGAGCAATTGATCTCAATAAGCAGATCAATACATAATTAATTGTAATTAGTTTTTTCTTAATTACTTTGTTTTTCAATGTTGCCCCTTGTTCCTCCTCACTCTGAAGTAAATAAATAAACTCAATATTCCTTTCTGGCACATTATCAATCTCAATGAAATATAAGGATCAACATTCAATAGTTTTATATGTATTTTTTACTTGTAATATTTTATTTGTTTTCAAATGTTGCCCTTTTTGCTTCCTCACTGTGATGTAAGATAATGCCAAGAAGATCAATTATATTAATTAAACAGTTTGTTTTCAAGTTTATGTGTAATTGCTAATAATAGTATCCATTGAAAGTTGGCAGGACAGTGATAAAGGTTTTTTGCTACTGACCCATTAATCTCAAAGCAATGACGTTTTGGTGAGAGGTCAATCAAAATCGTGGTCGAATTACAGTAAGATAATTATCTCAGTGTTTCTCTAAAACACTGCTGATTATCTGCCTATTATACTTAGATTTTGTCTTCACAAGGTAGGCCAATTTATATTCTTTCGTTTGATATGTTTAACTTAATTGAAAGCCGGAGATTTTCGTCTGGATCGGTAAGATATCGGTCAAAACCTTTTTTTCTTGTGTATTGCTATTCTTCCCGGGAAATAGCGTTAGTCTGTCTACCTGAGGATCAAAGTTTATCGCATCCTACGACCCCTTTAGATTGTGGTCGTAGGCCCGTTTCATTCGTAAGCCTGTGTTTCTACAATGTCGGAGAATGAACTATGCATTGCACACATAAATGACCTACCTCGATACATTCCTGAGTATTTTAGAATTCTTTTCATATAGTTGAATCGCAAATTGTATGGGTTTATCGGCAGAACGAAGATATTTTCGTTTTTGATAGCAATATTTGCGTGTAATATTTAACTTATTACAACCGTCAAATTCCTCCATTCAGTTCCCGGCATGCACCAGTCATAAGGGAAATCCCTGGGGAATTCCCCTTCCGACATTTTGAAAATTGCTGAGATATTTCCGATGTAAAAACTAAAATCTCTTCGTTCTGCCGATAAACCCATACAATTGGCGATCTAACAACATAAAAAGAATTTTAAAATACTCTGGAATGTATCGAGGTAAGTCATTTAATAGTGCAATGCGTAGTTCATTCTCCGACATTGTAGAAAGACAGGCTTACGAATGAAACGGGCCTACGACCACAATCTAAAGGGGTCGTAGGATGCGATAAGATCAAAGTGCGTGAATGAAACGCAATTAGTTGTGAATTCTGCGTCAGACTTGATCAAATGTGCGTAAAACGATAATGATTAATACAATACTATTTGTCATCTGTCACTTCTATCGTCAGTACCAATTGAGAGTATTCGTGCAGCCATTACGACTTTTATTGTGCGCCATGATTAAATAAGTATTACATTCTTCAAAAATATTTGCTTTTGAATATACTAGTATTCAGAAACTAACTGTAAGTTCATGAGGTCATTATGAACTCCTCTATTACAAAATGAAATGGCAGATAAAATTCTTTTGATTTGGATTCTTTTCAAAAATCATCTAAAAGTGTGGGAATAGCATGCCAGAATTTGACATATCTTTGAATGATGAATTGGGAATGACGATTTTTCAATGGTAGCTTGTTAAAAAATATGTTCCTTAGAGATATGTTGTAATTTGCCCTTTACAAAAGTTGTCTCAATGTATGCTAACCCTTGATTTGGATTTCATTGAACAATTAAACAATTGTTATATAAAATGTATGACTTTGCTACCAGAATTCAATATCTTTCAGTAAAAGATTCACCAAAAACTATTTCAATATAGAAAATCAAATTGTTGCCAAACTTTTGGAGGGGTGTAAATTGTATGTACAAAAAATACTTTTATGTGAGGTACACCGATGAAGGGGGAGATTTGTGGATACATAAAAAATCGGACCCCTGGTCACCAATTGCTCGCTACGCCACTGTCTAGTGAGCGCTTTAATTCAAAATGGGGTTTGATGACCTGTTACCAGAATTAGGAGGATTCGGACGATATCAGAAAGTTTCCATAATCTCATTTGTATTATTCTATGCTGCAACTACATGGCAGTATAATATTACAGTAATCATTGCCGCTGATATGCAACATTGGTGTCATGTGCCAGAGTTAGCCCATCTCAACCACACAACATTTATGAACATAGCTGTTCCCCTCGAGGAAAACCAGTTTGGGGAAGCCGTGTACAGTCAATGCAGGGTCTATGATCTCAACTACTCCAGTATCACAGACGATGATGTGACTAACTGGATCCCTAATGGCAACACGAGTACAAGGAAATGCAACGGATATGTCTACGATACGAGCAGGTTCACGTCAACACTTGTAAGCCAGGTAAACAACTTATATATGATATAAGCAGGTACACATCAACACTTGTAAGCCAGGTAAACATTTTACATATGATACTAGTAGGTTCACGTCAACACTCGTAAGCCAGGTAAACAACTTATATGTGATACTAGGTTCACATTAACATAGATTTAGATTTATGAACTTTTTACACATACATACCCTTAAAGGGTCAAGTGTACACAAAGTAAACACTAATTTTACAATATATCAAAAAAAAAACAATATACGAGGGTTGATCCAAAAGTTCCGAACCGCTCGCTCTAAAAATCCCAATACTTCACAAAAAATTGTTCACACCTGGCCAAAACCACCCCACATATAGTAGCTCCACTTTGTGTAAAAACAACCAATAAATTTGACCAGCAACACAGGTATCTAGTTACCACAGCAATATGACAACAGGGTATGTGGAGAAAGAGCACGACATATTGTAGAGGTGGAAAAACGTTATCGCACCGATATTTATAAGAAAGGTAAACAACTTATATATGATAATGATAGGTACATCGACACTTGTAAGCATTATTAACAGTTCATATATTATAATAGTAGGACGTACATCGACTCATGAAGCAAGGTGAACAACTTAACTCGCATATGATTGTAGCAGAACTATGCTGTCGACTTGACCACTTGCAAATCTGACTGAGTTGATGTTACTTGTATACGTTTTAATCGTATATACCACATTGTAAAATAAGAAAACAACGGTTGAAAAAAATAAAATAAGGGGGAACAAATCATTTAGTTGAGTACACTACTTTAGAAAAACAATTTTCAAAGTATTGAAACAGTTTTTTAAGTTCTAATAAGGTAACACGAAAAGTAAGTAAACGACCTAAAAGTTTTATTTTCTATACTCCAAGTTAAAATTCAATCCAAGTACAATATTTTACATATTTCCCTACGTTGTGTTGTGATCGTTGATAAAAACTGTTCTAAAAAATACAAGAGATCATTTAAAAAAATGAAGGCTCGTGTGAAGGATATGTTTGCAGTGTTGTAATGAATTGTATTGATAAATAGGGATGCTTACTTTTAACGCGGTTAATTTACCGAACGGCAAAAGTAGAAAAAATCCGAACATTTTGAACTGATTAAGATCTTTAAATTGTGAAGGTCTGAGTACCTGGACCTCTTAGAAAACATCCGAACATATCTAAAAGTGAAGATGGGTCAATTTGATTATCGTTCTCCGAAGATATTAATAAAATAGTTAAATGTTCGGAGTTTTTTAATGCTGTAAATAGTTCACAATTCTAAATCAAGAAGTCGCTCGTATTTCTGTCGTATCATGTTGCAAAAATCAGTGCGCAGAATTCATGGTGTTGTTGTGGGACAATTCCACAGACAAATGCTCTAATGTAATCCAATGGGAAAATATTGAAATCTTTGGATTGATTATGAAAAAACGAGGATTTTCGGTACATAACCCCATATACCACGGGATAGCTCCATATGTCCCCTTTAAAACTGAAAATGTTTTTGCATAGAAAGGCCATTGAAATAAAAAGATATGACCGCTTTTTCCACCATCTATCCGAATTTTAAACAATTTTCAATAGATTTCAACTCAAGACCACCGTCACAAAAAGTCAAATATTTGAAGTGAACCAAATTATTTCGTCATACTTTTTGTAAAATTATATACACACAAGATAAACAAAATAAAATATAAAATCTGTACATTTTCACTAGTGATTGCACTGATAAATCATGATTTCAATCAACCATCATCCCAATTTTAAATTTAGATTTTTTCACTAGCGCCCTCTGTAGAGTTTTCCCTGTAAAATGTGCATATTGTCGTTTGAAACCCTCTCTAACGCAATTTTATTATAAACTAACACCTTAGGGTTAAACTTTTGCTCGACGAACTAACTCATTTTCATCAACAAATATTAACCCATCAGGTTTTCTACTAGTAAACTAACGTTTAAACCTCAGTCCATTGTCGTTATCACTTACTACTATATCCAAGTGAGATATGGCTCTTGCCTCAGCACGAGCCAAAAATAATATTCTGAGATGATAATCAAGAAGAGACGGTAAGTATGGAAAGTTCCACAGGGAAGATCCCAAAAAAGGAGGCGATAACAATTTCCCATAATTACCAAATAAATGAACCAATAATGAACAAATTAAAGATAATGTCATATTAAATCTACTAGACTTCCTAAACCTCCTTTAAATGGAGGCAAATGTTGATTCCCATGAGGAACCATCATTTGAACCAATATAAAGCCAAGTAGATTATGTAATACACTAGAATATCCTGAACTAAAAAATCCTCCTTAATGGGAATTGGAACTTTCCTGATAGAAAAGACATAACAATATGAAAAGAGCCGAGATTTTAATGTTATTCATGAATAATATCACGTATTGAGTGCAAGTGGACTTAAGGAGAATAAAGAATAGAAATGATCTACATCAAATGTATAGAACAATAAAATATATATTGAAACCTAAATCAATGTGATATAAAAATGAAGTTTGTTTAAAAGTTTCTTCAAACGTTCAATGAATGCTGCCTTCAAAACCATTTACATTAGAAACCTTTTGAAGCCATTTTTTCATCCATTAAATCGATTACTATAATTGTTTGTAACCGGATGGCATGCGATCCTCAAAACATACGTTTCAGAATAGTCAATGTGCTCTTTGACATTTCTTGCCGGATAAAACGAGTTAATACAAATTGAGGTAGACAAGTTCATTAACAAAAGGTTAATGTGTTGTCCTAAAACTAAATTTCCGTGGGAATATCTATCATCTTGTCAAGTTAACGGTCGACAAAAGTCTTTCTAATGGTATTTTAATATTCTTATAAAGAATGCATAAGTGGATTTGATTTTGAGCATTTTAAGATCAGGATCGCAGTGCTTGGGGAGAATGTAGCAGTGGCGTGTCTTCCTGTTACTTCACTGACAAATGGTCAACAATCGTACGTCACCGGATGGGGCTCAACAGGTTAGGATATTTCACATAAAATATCGCAAATGATTATGATTATATCATCATTGCATCTTGAATGCAAAATACTACACCGCTCTGGTAATACTATTCTAATATGAATGAATTAATTCAATTATTTTACATGCTACAGCCTCTGGTGGGGGCAAAGTAACTCGACTACGCGAAGTGATGGTGCCCATAATAGATAGAACACATTGCATCGCTGAGTCGAACTATACCGCCAATGATGATCTGTCCATAACAATGGTCTGTGCTGGTAGTATAGCTGGTGGCATAGACACCTGTCAGGTATGACAATAGCATAAACCTTCAGTAGGTCAGTTTGAAGTTCAAAGGGGAACAATGGGCAGGACAATCTCCTTCTAAGAGGCGGAAATAGATGAAAAAACCTTCATGCGAAAAGCCTATTAAAAAAACCATTTGGAAATACCATGAAGCTAATCTTGAAACTTTGAATGATGCAATTAGAAATACCGAATGGACAGATATTATCGATAGAAACATAGACTTGGACTTAGCTACCTCTAACTTTATTGAAAAACTCTCGGACATATACAAATCCAAAATTCCAAATAAAATCATCACTGTAAGGTCAAATGACCAGCCATGGTTCAATGATAATCTTAAACGTGAAATATCAAAAAAGAAAGTTTTATATAAGAAATTTTCAAAAGCTCCTAATCAAGTTAACAAATTCAATTATAATCAACAAGCTTCTAAAGTTTCCCAACTAATTGAACAAGCCAAAGAGGCACATGAACTCAAAACTATCTCATCAATTGACCAACTCAATAAATCTGATAAAAACTATTGGAGGTTAATTAAATCATTCCTTGGTAACAATTTACATAAAAATGATATTTCTAGTATCTATTATGATGTCTCTGGACACGACTTATCTAACAACCTTGATATAGCTAACCGATTTATGAGTTTCTTTGCCTCAAAAAATCATACTGATGCAACTTTTGATCAATTGCCCCATTTCCCAATTAGGACTAATTCTCTACTCATTTCCGCCCAGACCGATCAATTCGAGGTAATGAAAATAATTTTGTCCTTAGACACCTCAAAGGCATGTGGCCCAGATAACATCACCAACAAAATGTTGAATTTGACAGCCCATACCATTTCAAAACCTTTAGCCAACTTATTCAACAAACTTTTATCAAAGTGTACCTACCCTGATATCTGGAAAATTGGAAATGTTTGCCCAATTTTTAAGAAGAATGACAAATCAAACATCAACAATTATAGATCTATCACTCTTTTAAGCTGTATCTCTAAAGTATTTGAAAAAGTTTTAGCTGATCGAATCAGGAAGCATTTAATTGACAATAATCTTCTTTTCAAACATCAGTCCGGAGTCTTACCAGGTCATAGTACTATTCATCAACTTTTATCGATTGAACATTTTCTTCAGAGCACATTTGAACAAGGAAAAGCTTCCAAAACAATTTTTCTAGATATAGCGGCTGCATTTGACAGAGTACCACATAAGCTACTACTTCATAAACTTTCAGCATATGACTTCCAAGGGCAAATTCAAAAAATTATCAAATCTTACCTTACTAACAGAAAAATTGCTGTACAGATATCTGGGGAACTTTCAAATTATTCTGAAAATGACTTTATCAATTGTGGTGTCCCCCAGGGCTCAATACTTGGGCCAATATTATTTCTCCTATACATTAATGACCTTCCAGACAATCTGGAGGGGCATTGCTATATTTATGCGGATGACACTTCTCTACATCATCCTTTTGACCCTAAGCATCCACAAGAAGTAGATGCAATAGCCAGATCTAGCCTAATTAAAATTGAAAAATGGTCTGACACCTGGAAATTGGAGTTTAAACCTGAAAAGAGTTCTGAAATGATATTCCACTCATCCAGATCTAAAGTCGATAATGTTTCTGTTTCAAAGTTAAACAATGTTGAAATTACCAGAGATCACGAGCACAAACATCTGGGATTTACTTTTGACCCAAGCTTATCATATGACAAGCATATTGGAGAAATCATATCAAAAATACGAAAAATGTTGAACCCTTTAAAGAAACTTAAATATAAGTTAGGTAGTAAGCATCTAGAAACCATATTTAAGTCCTTTATTTTACCCCATTTTGACTATAGTGCTATCATGTACAGCACAGCCTCATAGTTCATATTACAACGACTCGACAGTCTTTATTATAAAGCTGCACTTTATTGTTCTGGGTGTATCCAAGGGAGCAGTTCAAAAAAGGTTTTAAACCTACTCAATTGGCCAACTCTTGAATCAAGACGCAGTATCCAGATTAACAACTTTATGTTCAAAATCGTAAATGGTACAAGTCCTCCCTATGTAACTGATATTTTTGACAAATTTAGAAACCATGCAAACAGAGTATTGAGATATAATGAAGCATTTAAAATGCCCATTAGATGTTCAAATAGATTCTCCACCTCAGCAATACCAGCTGCAATTTCAAATTGGATCAATCTTCCACCTGCTATTAAATCTAAGAATACTCTTTCGAATTTTAAAAAACACCAAAGAGTACATTTCCAAAAAACGCCCTCGATTTTGTCAACAAGCCAGCTTAATCTAACAAGGGTTCAAGAAATAGTTCTCAATAAAGTGAGAGCTGACCTATACTTTAAAGCCCAGTTCTACGCTCACAACTTTCAGTCTATTGACAGCCCTAATTGCACTTGTGGAAAACCACAAACTCTGAAACATTTTCTCTTTCAATGTGACTTACTTACTATACAAAGACAGCAATTCATGGACAAACTCACTGATCTCGAACCAAACATCTTCAGTCATAATCTCTCTCAAACTGATTTCATAGCTATTTTGAAAACAGGAATTCCCAGATTAAACATAGATGCAAATTCCCAAATACTACTTCTCATTGTTAATTTTATCAAAGACAATAGCTTATTCCCTCCTTCTTATCCATCTCTAGTATCCTCAAGTCCCGTCACACTTGCCCTAGTCCAAGACCCTGCCTGCTCTGCCACTTCTACATCCACCTGCCCCCTATTCTTATATAATGCCATTGTGGCGATTTAAGAACTTACATGTCTGTATTTACATTTTTTGTATTCTATTGAAATAAATTTAATAATAACTTGAAAAAAAAATGCGTACATGGACCATTTATCCCCCTTTAAGTCTTGGCCCGTCGTGTCCTTGGTTTCCCTAGTCAAGTAGCCGTATGAACTTTGATGTTGAGCATCGACCCGGATGATAAGCTAATTATTTTCGGATTCAACCGGTTGTCGACTGATTGTTTAATCCACAATTTATTTCAAACTCATTCAAATATTAATGGAATAATGGCAGGTATTAATCACATTTGAATGAGTTGGCTATAAATTAGTAGGTTTAACCGCCAGCGGGCAGTTGAATTCGCGAATGCTACCTTAAAAGCCTTGATTGAGTTTAAAAGCTTTTGGCACATAAACTTCTGAGAATTACACATGTTATCAATCAACCATAAGATACATATATATATATATTCTACTCGTTTATAATTCGTAAATGAACTACATCTCTTCATCCATTTGCGAACCGGAAGTTACCATTGGAAAGCGTAATTCAAACAAGCTTCAGCACGCGGTCAAAAGACAGAGGAATCCTGTTGACAAACCTTTTGGGGAAAACAATACGAATTTAAGAACATGCATTTGGTCCTACAGGGTGACTCTGGCGGTCCACTAGTGACACAGATGAGCCACAATTCATCACTATGGCAGCTGAGTGGTGTCATAAGCTGGGGTATTGGTTGCGGAGACCCTTCTTACCCCGGGGTGTATACCGATGTCATCTTATTCAACAATTGGATAAAGGGAATAATTTCAAGTGAGCATGTTTGCTTTATATTTTCATTTTAGAGCTTTTAGAGTTAAGATGCAAGAATCATTTCATCCAAAGTCTCTAATTTAGGTAGTTATTCCTAAATGCAACGAACGCTTGAATAAAGAATAATCATAATTAATATTTATTTAGTGAATTTAGACGTACGTTGTGCTAGTAAACTTGAATTTTGACGCACATGCTAATAGTAGACTTAAATTAAGATGCACGTATGGATGGAAGAACGTACTCAGACGTGCAGGCCCGTAGCCAGTAGGGTGCGATGGGACGGGACGGGGGAACGGAAGCTCCTACCGGCTAGAAATTCTTTCAAAATCATGCAGTTTTCACCATTCTGAGCACTATTCGCAATATTTTTAGCGAAAGATTTCAAAAAGCCCCCCTCCCCTTGGTAACACCTGGCTTCGTGCGAGGACGTGTTTAATAGTAATACACTTGAATATAGACATATGTTCTACTTTAATCTCAGACAATTGTGGAGATTCATCATGCTGTACATACCTTGGTAGCATTGGGGAATGCGAGACTAATCCAAACCTGATGTTTGACTCTTGCCTCGAAGAATGTATTACAGGTATTAATTAAATCTGCTGTCAAAGTATATAGTACTATGTAGTTAAGTTCATTTCTAAATATGCATAGTCAGTCTATTCAATTGTAACCAAAATGGACATTATCTTGAACATTTATAATTTATAGAGCCCCCTGTGACTGATTCACCAACTACTGAGTCAATTACAAGCACAATTGTAACCACTCAAACTAGTTCAAACATTGTAAGTGATGTCACTAAAACTAGTGAAAGCACAACAGACGCTACACTCAGTTCGACATTAAACGCTGAACATAAAAACACTGGGCAAACGACAAGTACATCTGAAGAGGCAAATGCAACGTCCACTGATCAAGCGACAAGTACGAGCATCTCGACTCAGAACATCGTCAGTTTGCCGCCTGGTTATCTTGACCTTGGGGTATGGGAATATTTCTCAAAAGTTATATTTTTGATTTAGTTTATCATGAAAACGAACAAACAGAACAAACAGGATCTTAAGAGGTTCTGGACAAATCATTTGATTCTGGACTTGACATATTTTTTTTCCAACGAAATCACATCCAAGGGTTGAATTTTTATTGGATATTTAGAGAGCGAGTCCTGTATTGATTTCAATAAAAAGGTTAAAATAGAACGCTATTTGAGAGTTAATCTTATACTTTCATTACATTGATAAATTAAGGCAAATTCTGAAAAATTTTAAAGTGCATTTTTTATGAAATATTATCCAAGTATTTAGATGAAACGGTCTTATTTAAATACAAATCATAACATGATGATATTTTTTCATAAAATATTTCTTCAAGAAATTCAATTGAAGGCTCAAGATAAAACGAGCTAATTTAGGTGAAAACCCTTACATGATGATGTGTTTTCATGACTTCTTTCATAAAATTCCATCAAGGGGTGAAAATAAAATGATCGAATTTAAGTGATTTAAGGATCACGAGGATAGGTTTTCTTGGATATTTTCTATGAAATCCCATCCAGTGGTCAAGGTAAAATTTTTATTTGGTATATTTGGTCACGTGTTCGAACCCATAGAACCATATAGGAACGTCATTTTGAATGTTACGTGATAAATCCATATAAGGCTTTTAGAACAATGTGGGGAAAGATGAGGGGAAACCCCTGACACCTGTTCACGATTTTATCCGAACGTTCATCGGATCATTCCGGTTTTTATGCACTTCATTATTTTACCGAAGTTTGCCGATTCGATTCGTCGTATTTCGGAATATTGGGGACAATTTTATACTCCATTGGGAGTATTTTTAATCTACTTCTTATTACGAAGATTCCCGAACCTTGTTCGGATTAATCCGGATTTTCTGACCTACTTCATCTACCGAGATTTAACGAGTTTACATTCGGCTCATTTCGGAATCCTGGTGACAATTTTATACTCCATTGGAGTATTTTTGATCTACTTCTTATGACGAAGATTTCCGAACCTTGTTCGGATTAATCCGGATTTTCTGACCTACTTCATCTACCGAGATTTAACGAGTTTACATTCGTCTCATTTCGGAATCCTGGTGACAATTTTATACTCCATTGGAGTATTTTTGATCTACTTTTTCTGGATTTTGCCCTACTTATTATATCTTTACAACAAGCAAATCAAAAAATTCGCCATGAACGGGTCTCGATCGACTAACCTAGAGCATGGAAGCTAGGCACGTTAGCCATGAGGCTAACGTGCAACCGACACGAAAGAATAAAAGTATTATATATTTATACCGAGCGTCAATTCAAAATGATCTTCACTTTTGACTGCACGTAAATACAAGTCGTCAGTTGTATCCAGAATAGATGAACGCCTATGGTACTAGTGAATAACCAAGTCCCAGGCGAGTGGTTCGCACCCCACCGTGATATGTAATTTTTGCTTTTTTAATACGACAGAAAGGAGCAAGGTCACTGGCATGTAGCGGTCCTGATATCGATACATTCTACACGCAATAAAACCAGATACCTGCGTGTGATTAATTTGAATGTCTTCTTTTGAATAGTCATAGTTTAATTTGGGTAATATTTCTAGATTTTTCATATAAAAATTACTAGTGAAACACCCAACGTCGCTTTTATGATTCGTACCACTTTTTTAACTTGGTGTATTGCATATTTCCGTGGGTTGATTTGAAAAAAAGACAAACAACGTATACATGAATATGTCATAAGCATATAGTGAGATAATTGTTAGATTAGGTTTGCTATAAGTGACTTTAAAACAAAAAAATAAAAAAACATTAGTTCACGTGTTAAAGTCCCATTGACCACGACATCAAGGAAAATTGAGCTTTTTGTCATCAGACATCTTTATAGATGGAACTACCAGTGGCGTAGGAACAATATACGCCAAAACGCCAATGCGTAGTGTTGAAAAGCTAGAATGAAATAGCTTAATAATTTCCTTATGTTCTTTAGTCATATTTCCTCATTGTTAATAAATTGTTTGTGATCTCGAGCACACTAAAGAAATGTTTTTGGAAACCATGTAATATGTTCGATTTTTTCAATAGTACTCTTTGCAAGGTTTTTGTTCCTCTGTTACTTTTTTCTAGCTTCGGCCACGATAAATGGCACTTTTTGGCGTAAAAATCAAGGTGATTTGGGGTAGAGGGTTATGATAGTTGGAAGTTTAAGCCAGTAAAAATGAAAGTACATTTCAACTTCAGTTCTAGGAAAGCAATTACCCTAATTTCTATTTTATTTGAAATATAATAGATTATTATTTTAGGAAATAAAGCATTTAGGCACCAATAATTATTTTGAAAGGAAAAAACAATTTACCACAAAATGTCACGTTGACTTTTGCATGGGCTTTTATCTTATAAAAAAAGTTGAAGACATTAGAGTTATGTTGTTATATCATTGATCACGGGCATGTTTCTATTGATCATACTAGTTTCTTTAATCTGTATTGTTGAGATTTAAAAGATCGGCTTTCCATGGTGATTTTATATCATGAAAAACATTCGAACATTTTAAGCACAATTAGAAAGGTATTACCATAAAAATTACCTTTTACGAGCATAAAAGAGGCGTTTTGATTCGTTAAGATTTGACACAATTTTTTCATATTTTTGGCGTAGTGTTGAATTTACACCTTCCTACGCCCCTGACTACTGTAGCTATGTACTACATTTTTAAATACACTCACATTGTACATGTAGCTGTAATATCTAAGATGTTATTTTTATTGATGAAAAGATTCTTACATACTAAAGTTACATTAAAATATCAATTGCAATAGCCACCTGTTTTTAACATCCCTTTGTCACTCATCCCTTAATTATCTCTGTGTATCTTAAACGTGTGTGTGTTCGATGTTGATAGCACCCGAGTGCAACCTAAGGAGCACATACAATACATTTTGTGTATGCCCAGTCTGGCCGCCTTATATCTGCCTGCACCGAGAAATGGGCGCAGCTTTGACAATTAACGAATGATATAACGATATCACGGATTTCACCGAATGTTATTCATCCCTAAATAGCTTTTTTATTTAGTCTTATGATCCGACTGATGTTTCAATTTTTTGCAGTGACTCTGAAATTGCTGCGCCAGATATGACATCACAGCGACTCATTTTCCTACATTTAAATCACTAAACTAAATCAATTGAAACATAATCATTAAAGAATGAGGACCTTGTATTTTACTTTGGACGAGGGTAGTGGCCATGTCTTGGCATGGCTAGTTGTGCATTAACGTTTGATACTGTTGTGCGGATAAAAATAATGAATATATGTTAAAGTAGCATTAAACAGATACTTTTAAAGTTAAAAGAATATAGTTACATTTAAAGAATGGGCCCAACGAACAGATATTGAATATAGGACTCGTTTGATGAAACGTTCGTTCTTTTAATTCTAATAAACCTAGAAATCAATCAACGATTAAGTAAATTGACAAGACTTCATGTTCAAGTTGGCTGAATTTCGTGTAACTTAACTCTGTTATGCTTCTAGATTTTACATATGGAGAACAGAATTCGAAATCATAATCACAATCGTATTTTAAGGCAAATAGGCCATGAATATGCTTTTAGTTACACGGTGGATGATCAAATTAACACATTTTGGATGTTGAATTTCATTTCAAGTTCATTCGAATTTACGCATTATCGTGGGAAAGCCCATGGCATTATCCAATAAAATTGATATATATACTGTCTAGGCTGAGACTAACATATATAATGTTATTTAATGTATTTAATATACAGGATATATCTGAGAAAGTTATGCAATATATCTACACGAGAAATAGTAGGGACCGAGGGTTGATATATTACCTTTACCTGTCGAAAATCGAGTATAAACTATGAGGATTAGATACGCATTGAATGTAATGGAACCGTCATGTAATAATTAGAAATGATAATCACAATCAATTATGAATATTTTATCTAGATTTAAAGTGCTTAAGATTTATTTTTAAAACTCAACCGAACTATTAACATTTAAAAGCACCGAACGAATTTTCTGGGGATTGCTGATGAGCGGGTGGGATGGGATGGGAGGGATAAAATGAAATACTAGATAAAATATTGATACCTTTACGCATGTCAATCTCAAATTAGAATGCATATATCATTATCTCTTTTATTCTTCTGTATTGCAATACGATAGTCTGATTATTGCCAATATCCTATACATGAAATAATGTACAACGTGTATTCTACATTGAATAACAAACGAAATAAAACTCATCTTTGTACGAATTTATTTTTCATATGACACAAAGTAACATAACATTGTTATATGTTGCATTTACGACTACTACAGCAAATCAGAAAATTCGTACAATATCAAACGTAAGAGTTGTTCACAAATACATTGGTATTTTGATATGAGTATCATGTAGTATTAAAATATTAAAATCATATGATCAGCAAGTTTATAAGCTTAATATTGTATTGTTTTTTATTTAAGTGTCGCATGCTTAATTTCATACATATACATCTGTACAATCATCCAAAAAGCCTCGAGCCACCAATGGCTAATGAGACACTGCTAATCAAAATAAATCATATAATATTATATAATAAGATGCATAATATGAGTCAGTTGCAGAAATAGGATTATGAATAAAGCAAAGTTCATGACCTCTATTACGAACATTGTTTGATGAACTCGATCACTCAGTCAGTTGTTGAACATATGCAAATGTGGTCAGGTTATAAATATAAGTACAATTTAAGTCCATGATATTTTCACATATTGAACATAACACTCAGTTCACAAAGAGATGTATACAAATCTAATCCACAAGTAGAAATGATTGTTTCATGCTGTTTATGCATTGTGTATAAACTGTAATCCAAAACATGAATAAAGTGGGCAAGAGGTGGTTGTATGATGGCCCATAAAATCACATTATGTAACACCGGCACCCTGGTTCAATATAGTGCAGTGGCCCATGTTTGATATACGTACATCAAAACTCATGTTTTTTCAAGGAAAGAAGCTAGATTAGTGATATATTGAAAAATCAAACTACTATACCCCAATACTGTAGCCCGTATTTCTTTAAAAGGAATACAGGCTACAGTGAAGTCGCAAATGGAGGACCTTTGTTTATTTCCATAGTTCTGGAGGAATACTAGATTTTACATTGTATAGATTCATCGAGCAGTTTGCAACGCACTATCACCAGAAAAGTCCTATGGAAAAGGACAAAGAATACCCGCTCTATTTGCAACTTAACTGTACCCTGTATTCTTTTTAAATGTGTTCACGTGGTAGGGTAGTGTGATACTCCCTCTGCCTATGCCTACATCGTTCAATCTTTTTTTCATAGTATAACGCCTTATTAATACAACAGTTATTGAGCTGTTAAGAAAACATACTAACAAACAAACCACCGAGTTTAGAGTAAGACATATACATGTATTGTTCTATTATCAAATCATATATTGTGTCCCAATTCTAAAACGTTAACAGTTTATGGTGTACAATAAAACTATTACTATTAACCACTTTAATATATTTAGACATAAAATATCAAGTTACTCATCAGCCAACAAATCTCAAAATATCGAAAAATGAAAAATACGAGATACTTGTTCACTCAAATCTAGGAGTCAATTGGTAATGTGTACCTATAGATAGTTCTCAAAGTAAATGAGCAAAAGCGTAACATTTGTATGTAGCATGCTTCATAAAACACTAAACTTAGCCCAAAAAGTAAGCGTGCATTTTGTTCCTGGCACTGATTGGTTAATAAGTGAATACAATTCGTTGAATGCACGATGCACTCAAACGATTAGCAGCTGGGAAAGGCTATTGAACAAAAAGTACGCTTTCGTACTCAAAAAAGGATTACCCTTTTACAACTTTGACAACTTTGAAGCATGAACTTCGGAAGATCTAACGAAATGTACTTACTGTTACCCTGTGGATCCCAGGGTTTTGATATGTTCTACAAAGTCATGCCAAGACAGACCATATATGCACTAAAAATATCTGTGACACTTGTATGATATGTATTCCACTTTGAACCACCATCTATTTCAATATTGTGAAAATATATATTTCCCAAATTATGAAATAAAGGAGCTTGTATTCGCGAATGCCGCTAACGCCTGTCGGCTACCGGATAAACCTACTTTACTATTTTATGGGCAATTCATTAAAATATCAATGGAATATTGTCAGGTTCTTTTCATATTTAAATGAGTCGCCCATAG
The DNA here is from genome assembly GCA_903813345.2 of Owenia fusiformis. NCBI lineage: Eukaryota > Metazoa > Annelida > Polychaeta > Sabellida > Oweniidae > Owenia > Owenia fusiformis. The sequence goes on from CAIIXF020000004.1 coordinate 20,509,946, forward strand.
AATGGTAGGTTAATCCGGAAGCTGAAATCTTCCATTCCCAAATCATAGTCTTAGCTTGTATTCGCAAATGCAACTAACGCCTGTCGGCTACCGGATTAACCTATTATTTTACTGGAAACTCATGTCAATACGAATAGTACCTGCCACTATTCCATTCATATTTAAATGACTTGGTCATATTATACTGGGTTAATCAGGTAGCCGGAAGGCGTTAGTTGCATTCGCGAATATAAGGTTAGCTTGTATTCAATAATGCAAGAAACGCCTGTCGGCTACCGGATTAAACTACCTCTGGAGACATCGGGATTTTAAAGCGGCGTGCAAAGCGTAATCGGGTACACCCCAGTTCTCCGAAACCCAGTTGTCCGAAACCCATTACTCCGAAAAATAAAGTCATAATTTACCAGAGAAAGCGGGGGGCGTAGCTTACTTAAACTTACGTCAGTTTCATGCCATGTATTTGGCCAAATTAATGGCATGGACGCATTCTGTTATTCATAGATCTCTCTCTCTCACTTTGAATTGCATCCATTGCATGGCGTTACCAGAATGGCAGGAACGGGAGATTTATTTTACATTGTGATTCTAAAAAAAGGTTATTAAAACACAATATATATTACGGAACAGTTTATCTTATCTTCTTCAATCTCTTTTATATAGGCAAAATAAAATGAAACATTTTGAAACAGATAAAATAATTTATCGCATAGAACTTTAAGAATAAAACAGTATACAAATTACGTTGTCAAAATATTTCGTCGCATTTAATTTCTTAGTCTCGGTCTCTTATCAAATCGTAAAAGAATAAAACATTCTATACTTAATCACTTGGGATTTATGTTTCGGCATTCGTTTCAGGCATTTGTTTTTTATGTTCTTCTCTTGAAATGTATTTGTTTGACAATAATCAGAGAAAGTGCGTATACGTATAAATATGCCACGCAAACAAACGGGTGTGACTTCAATTTCTTGTCTGTCTGAGGACGTATTGGGAACGAGGTAGAATTAAAGAATTCTTATGAACGAGTCATGCAAGATACTAGAACTAGTAAAGTAATGTAAATGGATAAGTTAATTTTTGATGGATCTGGATATAATATATTTCAAAACTTTGTAAACACTAGATAACTTCATTTAGGCAGATATAGTATCTTGATATATTTGGCTATCATGCGTTTAAAATACGTTCCTAAAACTATGAAGACGTTAGGTGAGAAATATTGCTATTGTACGTTCGAAAAGTATTTGGTTGTATTTTGTAGTTCTCAAGTTACCCATGAACTTTCGTGGGCTAATTAACGTCTTGACTTAGCATATTTAGCCTAATTTTGCAATGATGTCAACGTGATTCAAATGTTATGCTGTCGTGATTCGCAGAGGTTGCGACAAGATTCGTTTTACAACAGATGTAACTATGAGAACATGAAAGCTCATAATCCTGATTATGCAACCTTATACAATCGTTATCTTTGGGACAAGAGCCCAAAAACAAGGTACTCGTGAACGAGAGTTGAATTTGCTCCGTGAACGATAGGATACGCTGTTCCCCACCAACAAAATACAGACATATGCTTCAGTGTCCTCAACGCAGATTGTAGAGAACAAGAGAAAAAATGAAATATACTTTGCCATAACAGAATACTGTTAAAGTATTGTTTATTAAGTTTATTAAGTTTCACAAATAACTTTTAAATGCCTTCTTTACCGTCAACGGACACTCAAATAAATACACAATACAATGCAATGCAATGTAATACAACGCATTACAATACAAACTAAATTAGAGTATTTGTGCATAGCATTTTCCCCTTTTGTTTGAAGGATATTTTAAGAATAATTCCAGCGTTCGTACACACCTGGAAATGTCAGGGTTTTGATTTAATTTTCCAAGTGCCTGAAATGTCAGAGAATTTTAAAATAAGGTCAAAAAGGGCCAAAGAGTCCGGGAATTTTGAAACTGTAGACATGTCATGGAAATGTCAGGGAAATTTGTATCAGTGTTGAAAAAATGATGTTCCAGAAAAATAAATTTTAGGACTATGACAGGATCTCAATGAAATTCAAAATGTAACATTTAGTTGATTCCACACGGGGCGTGTACATTGTCTAACATATATCTAAAAGGTTTACACTGTCTTGATTAATGAACTTCTTAGATCTAGTCGCGCTTCAGAAGTGGAAATCCTTCAATTATCAGAGGTTAATGTTTCTAAAACTGTATTGAAATAAACGTACGTCTTGTTTTCAAACCTACACCTTGCTCCTTTCTGTCGTATTAATAAAGCAAAAATAACATATCACGGTGGGATACGAACCACTCGCCTGGGATTTGGTTATTCACTAACACCATAGGCGTTCACCTATTCTGGATACAACTGACGAGTTGTATCTAAGTGGAGTCAAAAGCGAAGATCATTCTAAATTGACGCTCGGTATAAATATATGATACTTTTATCATCTCACACAGGTGAACGTTAGCCTCATGGCTAGCGTGTTTAGCTTCCACTCTCTAGGTTAGTCGATCGGAACCCGTTCATGGCGAACTTTTTGATTTGCTTGCTGTCAACTTATAATAAGTAGGGCAAAATCCAGAAAAAGTAGATCAAAAATACTCCAATGGAGTATAAAATTGTCACCAGGATTCCGAAATGAGACGAATGTTAACTCGTTAAATCTCGGTAGATAAAGTAGGTCAGAAAATCCGGATTAATCCGAACTGATTCGGGAATCTTCGTCATAAGAAGAAGATCAAAAATCCAGAGAAGTAGATCAAAAATACTCCAATGGAGTATAAAATTGTCACCAGGATTCCGAAATGAGCCGAATGTAAACTCGTTAAATCTCGGTAGATGAAGTAGGTCAGAAAATCCGGATTAATCCGAACAAGGTTCGGGAATCTTCGTAATAAGAAGTAGATTAAAAATACTCCCAATGGAGTATAAAATTGTCCCCAATATTCCGAAATACGACGAATCGAATCGGCAAACTTCGGTAAAATAATGAAGTGCATAAAAACCGGAATGATCCGATGAACGTTCGGATAAAATCGTGAACAGGTGTCAGGGGTTTCCCCTCATCTTTCCCCACATTGTTCTAAAAGCCTTATATGGATTTATCACGTAACATTCAAAATGACGTTCCTATATGGTTCTATGGGTTCGAACACGTGACCAAATATACCAAATAAAAATTTTACCTTGACCACTGGATGGGATTTCATAGAAAATATCCAAGAAAACCTATCCTCGTGATCCTTAAATCACTTAAATTCGATCATTTTATTTTCACCCCTTGATGGAATTTTATGAAAGAAGTCATGAAAACACATCATCATGTAAGGGTTTTCACCTAAATTAGCTCGTTTTATCTTGAGCCTTCAATTGAATTTCTTGAAGAAATATTTTATGAAAAAATATCATCATGTTATGATTTGTATTTAAATAAGACCGTTTCATCTAAATACTTGGATAATATTTCATAAAAAATGCACTTTAAAATTTTTCAGAATTTGCCTTAATTTATCAATGTAATGAAAGTATAAGATTAACTCTCAAATAGCGTTCTATTTTAACCTTTTTATTGAAATCAATACAGGACTCGCTCTCTAAATATCCAATAAAAAGTCAACCCTTGGATGTGATTTCGTTGGAAAAAAAATATGTCAAGTCCAGAATCAAATGATTTGTCCAGAACCTCTTAAGATCCTGTTAACATTTGAAGACTCCAATAACTTATTAAACCTGTATCATTTCACCTTACCTATCTTAATTAGATACTTTAGCATCTATTTCAACAATACTAAAAACTGTGTTGTATTTTCAGCTTTTTGGACAAAGCAGGGGTAAAAGTAAGTTGTTTTTATTCTGGGATATATTTGTAATGACGAAAATAAGCAAATCTATATAGGGCCTACACATATAAAGGATTGCATATTTTTCATGTCAGATCTTACGCTAATATTTCGAAATGCCATCTATTAGTGAAACTAAAACTGTTAACGAGTTATTCCCTTCATTGCACTTGGGAGTTCTATGAGGCGAGCGGTGTAGTGCACGAGAAATGATCAAAATACTGGAGCAAGGAATACTTAAAATAAACAGTTTAACTTAAACCAAGATATCTGATAAATTATTGGTTGATATTCGGTGTTCAAGTCGAAATCCATCATCACTAAGTGGTTTATTTATTTTTAGCCATACCATCTTCGAGCTTTATGTTCTAAAATGTTGGGTTTAATTTTGCAGCATTAAGAACAAACCTAACTAGGGTGCTAACAATGACTGTATTATCATTGGCGATTGTCGTATAGAACCTAACTGATCTATCTGTTGATTGACCACGAAGGCTGAAGACTGTGGTATGGGAAACTGCTGATGTTGACAATGATCGTTTGTGTCCTCGGTAAGGAATACTGCTGATGTTGGCCTGATAATCGTTAGAAACAGTGATAAGAGAAAACTGCTATATTGTTTATGGTTGCTGAGATGCTGGCGTCCACACTCTGCCTGTGATGTCCATATTCATTCGAGATCGTTATATGGAACTCTAGTACTCTACTGGTGTTGTCCATTGTCAATAAAAACCATCTTATAGAAGTATACTGGACCAAATAGATAAGATGATCAATCACCTCCATTTCTGAAGAGTGACGCAATGAAACTATTTAGAAATATCTAACGTTATCACGGGATTAATTATGTAATCTGTGTATTAGCAGTCATTGATATTATTTAAATAACAGCAAGTGAGATTATGCATTTTCTAAAAGCAATAAAAGAGAATTTAAAGCGAATATTTAAGGTTTTAACAAATAAAAGTCAGTGCCACTGGCGTAGCCAGAATTTGGTGACCAGGTGTACTAATTTTCATGTTTTTTTTTAAATCCTTCCTCCATTCATTCTAGTTCCAATAGAAATGATGCCAATATAAATTGGCATCATTTCCGATACCTCCATTTTTTCTCACAAAATACTAATGGAGAAGACAATTTGGTTTGAATTTTGAATTTGAACTATGCAAGTATTTACAATTTTTTTTGTAGAATATAAATGAATCGGAGGATTTTCAAAAATCCATTAAATTTATCATCAATTTTCGACGTATTGTAATTAAGGAAAAACTTGAGAAAATTCGGAGGTATTGGAAATGAAGTCAATTACGTTTCCATCAATAGTATAAGTATTTTCAACGCAGGTTAAGAAAATAAAAATTCAAAGGTAAAGAGGCTTTAACACGCAGTTCAATGGGGGAGCTAAGGTTGCTAAACATTATGGAGGGAGTGTAAATTATGTTTTAAATAGTTTCATCTATGCCAATAATTTCTCAAATCCACGAAGATATTTTCGTTTTTGATAGCAATATTTGCGTGTAATATTTAACTTATTTCAACCGTCAAATTCCTCCATTCAGTTCCCGGCATGCACCAGTCATAAGGGAAATCCCTTGGGAATTCCCCTTCCGACATTTTGAAAATTGCTGACATATTTCCGATGTAAAAACTAAAATCTCTTCGTTCTGCCGACAAACCCATACAATTGGCGATCTAACAACATAAAAAGTATTCTAAAATACTCTGGAATGTATCGAGGTAGGTCATTTAATAGTGCAATGCGTAGTTCATTCTCCGACATTGTAGAAATACAGGCTTACCAATGATACGGGCGTACGACCACAATCTAAAGTGGTCGGTAGGATACGATAACAAGATTGGTATGTGATAAACAGATCATCCTACCCTCGGTTCAGGATATTAGGATTATTCCTTGGCCAATATAATATATCTACCCTCGGGACCTACAGCCCTCGGGCAGTTACATTATATTCGCCTCGGGATAATCCCAATATCCTGAACCTCATATAGGATAATCTCTATTATTAGCTCCCTTTCCATTATTCATTCGTTTCGGATCACTGTCGTCATGTTACAAAAAAGACCATCATTTAATAAGAACTGAAATTATGGTGTCATTCCTTAAATAACATATTTACACCAGCCAGGTCTCATCGGTCAATTCATAACAGGAAGAAAACCCTTTAATTTTCGCCCAATACGCCTCATTAAAATCACTGGTCAACAGCTGGAATTAGTATCATCCTAGTTGCTGGAGAAAACGTTCAACATCGATTTCAGCTTATCCAAGTAAGATCTATTTGTATATTCCAATTACTGTGTCGTGCAAACTAATAAAATTCAAAGGACAGGTGGCGGTAAACTCCTCTTTTAGCCCCCCTACAAAACAAGTGTATATGACATGGAAGTATGACTTATTACTTAAAATGTGATTTCTGAGAATTTCGACATTTGACCTTGACATTAGGGTGTTTTAAAGTCAACTTTGAGAGATGCTATTTTTGTCAACATTTTGCCGTTTTCTAATACAAGAAATGATTCAAGCAATTGACTTAATTTTGATTGTGACTGATAATAAGACATGTGAATGGAAATAAAAATATTTTTAATAGATTCTCACGGGCAATTACATGAAAATCTTGAGAACAAATCCCCATACGGGCATTTGGGGGGGGGGACTAAATTTTCCTGTTTCAAAAACGAAGGTTCTTGTTGCCTTTTGAGACTCCAACAGTATCCTAATATAAGCATGTTTTAATAGTTGGGATGTGATTATTTTTTTTAATGCCCATGGGCAATTAGGATAATATGGCTGCAATTAAATGCACACAAGGGCACTTCCATGAGAATGGATTTTTTTTTATTTCAATTGCTTCTCGCCAGTTTTCTAAACATGTTGCCCATATTCTAAATAGTTATAGGGTCACTTTTAATAAATGCCCATTGGCATTTGCATTGGAATTTGAAATTAAATGTCTGTATGGAGACTTAGTTTTAAAGTTATTTGCCAATTTGCAGTTCCCATATTTGAATTTCAATATGTATCATAAAATATAAGGCAGCATCATGTATAAAAGGCATGACACTCAAAAGATTGCCTAAAACAATTTCTACTTATTCCCTATTTAGAAAAACACTTAGGCCATTCAAAGATTTTTTATAATTAAATGTCACTAAATTCAATGTTTTCAGAAAAAAATGTTCTCATGTACTCTGTACTTGTATAATGACATATAGATGACAGAGGGAATTGTGATCTTGAATTATATTGTATTGAAATGAGTTCCAAGATTGATTAAAAACTACATGTATATAAGCTTTAGTATTGTCTTCATTAACAAGGTCATCTGAATCAAGAGGTGTTACTTGCTTTGCCACAATGTGTTATTGCATTTTCACTATTAAATAATATATAAAACCCTTTAAATAAATAAAGGGTTTGTAGTTTTTAATGTAAGGCCCTTCATCAGAATACCAACATAAGATTAATTTTAAATGGCCTAATCTGTACATGCAATTATGTAGTGTACATGTATGCCCAGGTTAGCAGCCATATTGAAAACATAAACTAGTCAGCCTTATTTTTATCACAAAAGTTAAGTTTTAGTGGTGAGCCCACACTCCAGCAACAATGATATTTGCAGAGAAGCTACTTTACAGTCTCTGCATTATACAGTTTCAATATATTTTTTGTGGGAGAATGGGCTGATGGTTAAATTTTCAACAAAACGAAATGAGCACCATGCTAAAACTTGATAACAAAGTGAACAAAAAATGACAATGTTTTCCAGATTTGCATTGGCAATCTTCATACATAGTTAGGTTTTTCCAAATGCTTGGACAAATGTTACACATAATAAATTCTATGTAATGATAAGTTTTGATATTATTTTGATGGGAAACATAGTGTGTACCCATATCCAGAGAGCCTTGTAAAAGGGGTTCTTACTGCCAATTTTTCAAAGAAACTGAAAACTAATGCCACTTTTGAAATTGCACATCTCAAAAAAAAGGTTTATCTACAACTTGCAATCGGTTTAAAAAGTAAATGAAAGAATGAGTTATTTGGAAAAAGATTAAGTGGACCAATAGTCTGTTAAATGGACCTGTTCTTTAAACAAGTTATAGAAATGCAAAAAAATGTTTCTAATTGGAGAACAAAGCAATGTCTTCGCTTATCATTGGGATGTCCTATAGATATAATAGAATATCCCTTGGAAGATGAGCCGTCTACATATGGCCATGGCAACCTTATTATCATAAACGTTCTGATACCTCTGTAACTTTCAAATATACATATTCTGTGGTCTGGCCACGGCCTATTGATTTCTACGGGGACCGCAGAAATGAACAAATATTATACAATTCTACAGCTCCCTGTGGTCTGTGAAAACTGAATACGCCGTACGGAGACCGCAAGGCCTCCGTAGTTTTTTCTACGCTCGCCGCAGAAATTCACTAATTTAATTGATCTGCAGTCGACGTTCGGCCTTCGTACGACAAATGCCCTACGGCAGACGCAAGTTGACCGTAAGCCCGACGTGCGGCCACCGCGGAGTCTTTCTGCGGCCTGGTTACGACCTGTTGATTTCTACGGTCCAAATATGCACATGATGGAGATTTAGGAAAAATAAAAAAGGAAAAAACTCCACTTGAGAAATCCTGGCTACAGCAGAAACTTTATCATCATCTATTATTGCTGAATGGATATGCGGAATACGACTATAGGTGATTTGATTATTCATTGCAATTAGAGAACTACCCACAGGAAAGTGGATTTCTATACGCATTGTGCAAATGGATACCACGGGTCTTTCACACCATTAAAACCTAGCAATTACACTGGTGATCCACTCGATTACGCTGGTTACCGAAACGGTTCGTTTTGGTAACAAAATGTCGGAACATCGAAGGTATGATTTTTCTTTTTTGCTTATTTCACACGTTGTATGCAGAATTCCCTCCACATTTTTATCACAAAACGTGTATCAGGATCAAATGAACATTTTTGCGAACAAATAAGTTCAGAAGACAACAGAATCGTCGATTTAATTCCTCACTCACTCCTCCTCAAGTTACATAAACGGTTTTTCGAAAAACATAAGATCTGCACTTTTAACCCAAACCGTTTATTTTATGTAACTTAAGTGAGGAATTTAATCGACGATTCTGTTGTCTTCTGAGCTGTTTTTTCGCAAACGTACATTTTCTAAAACATATGATACTGATACACGTTTGTGTGAAAAAAAACGTCGTGGGGATCCTGCCTACAACGCGTGAAATAAGGAAAAATGAAAAATCGTACCTTCGACGTTCCGACATTTTGTTACCAAAACGAACCGTTTTGGTAACCAGCGTAATCGAGTGGATCACCAGTGAATTAGGAAAGGATACTTTTCAAAACACATGAGTCAATGGCACTTAACTAGCAGGTGCATCGACGGCTTGGATTCTAGTGAGCGCTTTAATTAAAAATGGGGTTTGATGACCTGTTACCAGAATTAGGAGGATTCGGACGATATCAGAAAGTTTCCATAATCTCATTTTTATTATTCTATGCTGCAAATAGCTGGCAGTATAATATTACAGTATTCATCGCCGCTGATATGCAACATTGGTGTCATGTGCCAGAGTTAGCCCATCTCAACCACACAACATTTATGAACATAGCTGTTCCCCTCGAGGAAAACCAGTTTGGGGAAGCCGTGTACAGTCAATGCAGGGTCTATGATCTCAACTACTCCAGTATCACAGACGATGATGTGACTAACTGGACCCCTAATGGCAACATCAGTATAAGGAAATGCAACGGATATGTCTACGATACGAGCAGGTTCACGTCAACACTTGTAAGCCAGGTAAACAACTTATATATGATATAAGCAGGTACACATCAACACTTGTAAGCCAGGTAAACATTTTACATATGATACTAGTAGGTTCACGTCAACACTCGTAAGCCAGGTAAACAACTCATATGTGATACTAGGTTCACATAAACATAGATTTATGAACTTTTTACACATACATACCCTAAAGGGTCAAGTGTACACAAAGTAAACAATAATTTTACAATATATCAATACAAAAACAATATACGAGGGTTGATCCAAAAGTCCCGAACCGCTCGCTCTAAAAATCCCAATACTTCACAAAAAATTTTTCACACTTGGCCACAACCACCCCACATAGCAGCTCCACTTTGTGTAAAAACAACCAATAAAGACCAGCAAAGAGCACGACATATTGTAGAGGTGGAAAAAAGTTATCGCATCGACATTCATAAGAAAGGTAAACAACTCATATATGATAATAGTAGGTACATCGACACTTGTAAGCATTATTAACAGTTCATATACTATAAAAGTAGGACGTACATCGACTCATGAAGCAAGGTGAACAACTTTACACGCATATGATTGTAGCAGAACCATGCTGTCGACTTGAACACTTGCAAATCTGACTGAGTTGATGTTACTTGTATACGTTTAAATTAAACACCACATTGTAAAATAACAAAACAACAGTTGAAAAAATATAAAGAAAATAACGGGGAACAAATTCTTTAGTTGAGTACACTACTTTAAAAAACAATTTACATGTGTATACATTTAATAAAAAGTATTTTAAAAAGTTTCTTCAAACGTTCAATGAATGCTGCCTTTAAAACCATTTACATTAGAAACCTTTTTGGAGCCATTTATTCATTCATGAAATCTATTACTATTGTTTGTAACTGGACGGCATGCGATCCTCAAAACATACGTTTCAGAATAGTCAATGTGCTCTTTGACATTACTTGATCAAAAAACGAGTTAATACAAATTGAGGTAGACAAGTTCATTAACAAAAGGTTATTGTGTTGTCCTAAAACTAAATTTCCGTGGGAATATCTATCATCTTGTCAAGTTAACGGTCGACAAAAGTCTTTCTAATGGTATTTTAATATTCTTATAAAAAATGCATAAGTGGATTTGATTTTGAGCATTTTAAGATCAGGATCGCAAATATGTTTTCCAGGCCAATGAAAAGAACATTGCATGATGATAGGAATGATCATAGGTTCTTAGAAGAACGTACCAGGTGTTATATTGGATATATTCTGACCCCCACTGATTACAATGTCCCTCTCAATGGTTATCCAGGGACGAATTACAACTTTCTTCCTTACAATTATTCTCAGTTAGTATTATGATGGTTCACGTGAATCCCAAAAACTCAATATATAATATTGCTCTTGATTTACGCGACATAATACATGGAGTAATTCCCTGTATTCCATACCTGATGAGGTTTCAGGGAAATATCAACCGGGAATATATTCCATATCTGGGCAAATATTTTTCGTATATCCCGCTCCAACGGAGCTCCGGGACATATGAATCGTATGTCCCGCTCAAAAAAAAAATTTGAAAATAAAAAAAAAATTTAAATAAATTCGGGAAAAAAATTTGAAAATAAAAATTTGAAAGAAATTCTGAAAAGAAAATTATGCAAAAAAATGTGAAAAAAAATTGAATTTATTTTGAAAATGATAACATATTTTGCAAGTAAACACACCAGAGCATATGGGATACATGCTTATTATTTCAAACCTCATCAGGTATGGAATACAACAGTTATGCACGGTCGGTTTGGATACAGGAAATATCCCTTGGGATATACAATATATCCTCCCTTGGTCCCTTCGGTCCCTTGGGAAGATATATTGTATATCCCTCGGGATATTCCCTGTATCCAAAACCTCCCAGTGCTTAACCCCTATTTATCCTATGACAAGTGAGGTTTGAAGTACACAACAGCGGGATATAGAATTGAAATATTGGATATATATCTCTCCCGCTGTGTATCTCCCGCTCTAGTATTCACTGGAAAATGTTTTTGTCCAGTGTATAAACAGTTAATTTATGAGAAGATCTTGCCATTGCAAAACTGTCGAAATGGATCCGGCAGACGATAGATTTTTTCTTTACCAAAATGTTGATGGATTTCTCGAAAATAATGAGAATGAGGATGCTTGAAGAAAACAAACCTGGATATGGGTGTCCTGATGTCACTTGTGAAACCTCACTTGTCATTGGATAAATTAGTTACTAGTTAAGTGATGCTCGGTTTTGAATATGGGGTATATCCCTCGAGAAATATAATACATTTTGTGATGCTCCCTAGATCTACTTGTTGTGAATCAATAGACAATATAACGATAGTTTTTGGATCTAAATACTATTTTATAAATCTATTAAATTCACATGCGTTTCCAGCATCTCATTCTCATTTGATATTTCAATATTGCATCAACGCATTTGTACACAGGGATATATGCAGAGTACCAAAATAGTACAAAATTAATACAAAATTAGAACTCTGGCGAAAGTGCGCTCATGAGCACTCGTACCACGAGTGCTAATTTAGTACTAATTCATGATATGAGTACTCATTTAGTACTAAAACATGCACTTAATCAGTGCTCATAGTATGAGCCCTCATTGAGTAATAAAAAATCAATGAAATCAGTGCTATTTTATCACTCATCGTGTACTTAGTAAGTACTAAAATTGCAATAAATCAGCACTCATGACATAAATGGTCATTTAGTACTTATATTTTATGAAATTAAGTACTCAATTAGAGCTAAAATGCCATGAGTACTATTTTAGTACTTGGCATATCTCTGTGTAACTGAGATTAAAAAATGTTGACAATATCTTTAAAATGGCTCCAAAGATCTGAATAATTGGGATACATATCCGGTTATTTTTCCACATTTTGAGCTTGTTTTTTAAAATCATGACCACTTAAAGTAGACCAATGAAACTTTGTAGAATGAAGAACATTGAACGAGGTTTAATTGTTCCAAATATGATTTCAAATCCATGTAGGAATACAGGGTTATTATTGTTTGGGTTACATTTTTGGCTTACCCTGTACATATCATTATCAAAAATATCATTTTCAATATATCACAATAGCAGGCCTACAGAATTGTTTTGAGATACTGAATTCACAACTTAATGACAATATGTATGTTTATAGTATGATTTGGTATGCGACCGGAAATGGCTGTATACCTTGGCAGCGTCAGCATTCATGGCGGGACTGTTCTGCGGTGCTTTCTGTTCCGGAGCTTTGGCAGATAGGTCAGCAATTGCATATTCATTTATATTTTGAAAAAATCTCGGTGATTAGAAAAATGATTTGTCGATATCTTTTAAGCATTTTCAGCATCTCTTGATTGCCAGCTAATCATTTTTTTCAAACAGGTTTGGGCGGCAACGAACTGGTTTAATAATGCTGGCTCTTCACATGTTGACGACCATGGGAGCAGCTTTGGTACCAAATTATACAGCGTTTCTTGTACTCCGTGGCCTTGTGGGGGCAACAGCGTTGGGTTCATTTACGCCGCTTTATGCTTACAGTGAGTACGATGTTTGACTTTGTATACATTTTCAGCTCAAGATATCCATATTAGTATATGGTGAGTACTCATAATAGTTATTATAACGACTGGACAATTCCTCATTATTCCCCAACCACAAGTAGATAGCCAAATTCAGTTAAAGGAATTTTCAATTCAATTTCAATTTCAAAATAATTTATTTCAGTTTTCATTACAAAAATTACAACATTATACAGGCTATGACACCCCAGGGGGTGTATGACTGCCCATAATTAAATTTACAATAAACATGATAAACTGTGAACATTTAAAGTGGTACATAGGTCAATACAATAATATAATATAAATACAATATACAAATACAATAATATGAGACAATAAAGAAATGAAATAAATGTTTTGGTTACTCTGTACTCAGGAGGTCAATTTTCGTTGTCATGTCGGCATATTGCAATGATCCTTGATATTTATTGTCTGGACTTTCATACTAATCCACGGTAAACATATTAGAATGGGTATACAGTGTATCAATATAAACTGGGACACTTTTTCCTGGGTACACTATTGTCTTTTACACCAGTAATGATGACAAAATACGACGCACGGCGCTGTGTTTGTATGTAGCGTATGAACAATTTACTGGGTGTGCATGCATTCAATGATTTGTAGATCTTGAGGCCATGTCCAAGGAGACCAGGTCTAAGGCTTTTTATATCATAATGGTGGGGCGGATAGCAAAAGGTGGTCTGGTACTCCTAGGGTATTTCATACGAAACCACATACACCTTCAGATCGCTGCCTCTGTATGTCTTCTACCAGGAATGATTGTAGTGTTGTAAGTATATTGAGTTAGTTATTTATAAGATAATCTCTATTTACTCAGAAATGTCTTCTTCTAGTCGCCTTGCAGGGCCACTTCGTTTGTTGTGATTTAAAGTATATATGTATTTATATGTATTAAGGTCAGGTAGCACTTTGATTGAATTTCACGACCATGTACTATTTTCAGATATAAACATAACTCATTCCACACATCAATTACATCTTTCATTCTTGCACAAAAGATGCATTAGTGTACCTACACTATTAATTGAGGGTTGATAATGCTTCAGAATGTTTGAATAACTAGAATATTCAGTGGTTTACTTTTCAAAATTGCAAATAAATTCCAAAGTGCAAAGCACATTTATGCATTAAGCAAATATTAAGCAATTATCATTCTATGATGGGCAATACCTGTTCATCTTTTAATAGTTTTTGGTACTAGCGGGTGTCCCGAAAGTCCCGAAAATTACTCAAATTCTAGCAGTAATATGATAATATTTTTACCTCACGTTGCTCGTCTTCTAGTTTCCTACCCGAGTCCCCGCGCTGGCTGATGGCAACTGGGCGTTGGAACGAGGCAGAAGCCGTGTGTAGGAAGATCGCCCGTATCAACCGTGTAAAACTTCCCGAAAACTTTAACGTGGATAAATGTAGAGAAGTACATATTTTGATTATATATATATAATAAAATTTAAATAAAGACATAAGATGATTTAATTTCGTTGCAACTAGATTCTTGTTCAAATCCTCAGGCAACTGACAGAAAATCGCAGTATGACGTAATCGTTGGAATAATTTCTCTACCTTTATTTTGGATTATGTTATTATAGATTTCAATTAATACTGTCATATTCATTTGTCTATTCATTTCAAAGTCATCAAATTGACGGTGTAAGTAACAGAGTATAATGATATTGTACAAGTTGAGGTTTATTTGAAATATACAACTCAGACGATGAGACAATCAAGAGGTTTTGGATACTTTCAATAAAATTAAACCCTTATATTCTTCGCTACTTATTTAGAGTCATTGAGTCATTATTCTCTTCAAATTAACTTAAACCACAAACTTTAATTGTTGCTTTTTACAACTAGCTGTATTCCGAAAACAAAACCTGTGATGAAAATGCCAGGAAGAGTGCCACAATACTGGATTTATTCAGAACCCCACGCCTCAGGAAGCGAACACTTTTAACGTATTGTATGTGGTAAGTATTGCGATCTTGTTCCACATTCATATTGGAGACGCGTGAACTATTTAAACGCCATCAAACTGTGCGTGTGGTCGCGGAATCGTATTTAAACACATCGAGTTGCACTGTTATTGTACTCTCACACCGGAATAGCCTGACAACGGTAAAGCCATTGACTGTAAAGCCAGCAGATACAGTTGTCACAAATCGCTTCAATTAGATGTTCACGAACTGTATGTTTAATAGAGCACCTAGACTACGGATAACAACAGGGATCGAAAACTACGAGCTAGTACGGGCCTGGTAGTAACAAACTATTACGAGGCTCGAAAATTACAAGCAATTACGGGACTCTTAACGAGGCCCGTACGAGATTGTACAGGGCCCGTTGACTCAACGAGCCTCGGACGGGCTTGTACGGGGTCCGATATGGAAATTGCCTGTGCACAGTCTAGACGTCTTTAACTTCGAATTCCACTTTCCTTCGAAAAGTGGAAAAGATGTCATTTTCTTGTTTTTGTACTCTGATTGTGCAGAAAAAGTATTTTTAACTTTATCACTTTTTAACTTTAAGGTTGAAGGAGGTGGTAATTTGATATTTTTAATACTCCGTTTAGTACAGTAAAACATAGTGAGAGGAAACACACATGTACACGCATATACGGGGTAAAGTATTCATATTTTAATATAAACATAGTTATTTTATTTTAAGGTGTACATTGATTTTCCTTGCATTTGGAATTGATTTCAATGTTGAGAAAATCATCCCGGGGGATGTTTATTTGAATATGCTCTGCATGGCGTGTTTGAATGAGGTATGTATCATACATTAGCAATTGCCATTCAATCAATCAATCATTCGATAATTAAGGAATAATGAAACAACGTTTGTTAAACCGATGTGGCCCAAAGCACACGTGACATGTACAATTACCCTTTTTAAATTTAAAATGTGAACACTAATAAGGTATACCATAGACACCGCATGGTATTATACAGGGTGTCCCGAAAGTATGCCCCCCCCCCCCCTAGCCAGACATATTCCAGTGTCCTCATAGTATGTGTCATATATCATTTTAAAGCTTATCCAAAGTTACATTGATTTGCCAAGTATCGTGGTTTAACTCCCAAATGGGAAAAAGTTACAGTCATTTTAAAAGTTAGTGTTTTGTCAAAATAAAGTTCAACTTTACACCACACTACTAGTCAATGAGTCCCCCTTTGGTCATGTTAACAGTAGCAATTATTTTCAGATATGACCTTAAAAGCCCTTCAAATAGGGGTGTGGTATTTCATAACCCTCTTAAAACCTGTTAAGGCACTTTAGAAGAGTTTCCTTAGAGTTTCTACCCTCACCGTTCTCTTTTTCCAACTCAATATCCATCCGACCCGAAAAGAATTGCTGCTGTTAAGATGGCCCGGAAGGACACATTGACTTGTAATTTGGTGTAAAATTGAACTTAATTTTGACCAAACACTAAATTTTGAAATGCCTGTAATTTTTTTACATTTGAGAGTTGAACCATGATACTTGGTGAATCAATGTAACTTTGGACAAGCTTTAACATGATATATGACACATACTATGAGGACACTGGTATATGTCTGCCTAGGGGGGGGGGGCATACTTTCGGGACACCCTGCACGTCACTAAAATGACCTATTATACGGCATCATATACAGGGTACATGTAGGTTTACATGACGCAAGTGCCTAAAGTCATGGCAATGTGGGCCTTTAGGAAATTACTTATAAATAATTCCAAGTCGCTGTTGTTCGAGACACATCATGTCGATATTCATTATTTGTTATAGCTTGGAGGCTTCGTGACAGGATACATTGCCATATTCAAAATGAAGCGAAGGATTGTTGTGACTACTTGGTTTATAATTGCTGGTGTATGTGTAATTGCCATGGCTCCATTGATGTTACTAGGTCGGTACACCGACACCCACACTATCAGAAATAACTGATATGTGATCAATTGATTTTCCTCTTAATCTATTAATTATTTTGGGCAGTGTAAATGTTAACTTATCCTAAAGATGCAACAATCAGTGTAGGGGGCCATTCAACAATCATCGACCAGTGTCAAAATATTTAAGTTTGGATATTTCATCAAGACTAACATATATTTATATTATCTTCAAAGAAACCCCCTGGATGAATATCATTTCAGCTGATATTCCTCTTGAAACGTGGTGGGACTCCCTTTATAGAAGCTTTGAACTGAGTTTACACTTCTAAATGCTGAAATTGATAGTTTATCCATACATTTTAAGAAAATAGGTATGTCAAAGATGATGCGAAGCCAAATATTGACCTGATAGCTCAGAAAAATAACAATTTTCGAATTGTCTCTCTACAGTGCTTGTTGCACACTTTAAATTTATAATTATTATACATCCTATGTTAATTGCTATAATTTATTTTCAATTTCTCTACTTTTCTCTATTATCTTCTACTCATAGGATTCTGTTTTATTTTTGTATATTTATTACTAGGCATATTTTCTGTGCAAACTGAGCATCATATTGTCTTATCTATTATATTGAATTCGATTTGATCATTATTAAACATTCCATGTTAATAAGATTTTGTTTTCCTATAGTGTTAATTTTATTTCTGTAGTTATTAATAGGCATTTCCATCTGTCATATGTTATTAATAGGCAGAGGCATCTGTCTACACTTAGAATCTCATCGTAAGTTATAGCCCTGGGGACTTTTGTCACTGGGGCACTGAGAATCTTATCATTGATATGTATCGTGTATTTATTCAGTATGACGCTGCCTTTATACCTGTTCTCTGGAACAAAGGTTGCTTTTCAGTTTTCTGTTATTATTTTCAACTGTTAACCTTCTTTTTAATATTGTATTTGTTTATTTTATTCCAGGTATCCCAGGTATAATTACTGCCCTGGGTCTGATAGGTGCTATGCTGGTGACCAACTTATGGTGTCTAGTGTACCTTTTCGCGGGGGAACTGTGTCCGACAGTGGCACGGACAGTTGGCATGGGAAGTGGTTCAAGCTTATCTAGACTGGGTGGCCTCATTACACCACAGCTTCCACTGCTGGTAACTTAACTCCCTCAGTTACAATAAGTCGGATTTAAAAATCATAAAATTTGAATTTAAACATACATTTGTCAAAGGTGGAGTTGTGTCATTTTTAATTACCACCTCGCTACATTATATACTGTAATACGACAAAATGAATTGAAAGTATAAAAACACGATATCTTCCTCCGTAAGAACGATATATATAGATATATATAAGATGTCATCTAATATTTTGTATACAATTTTTAATCTTGTGTCATTTTACATCAAAGAGGGCCAACACAAGTCTTTTCATTTTTATGTCATTACCACCATCATGTAGCCTCTGAATTATTAGTGCCACATGTAATATATTTACCAAATATACAGGGTGGTCCAAAAAAGTCAACCGCTGCAAGAGGCTATGTTTTCCTTAATACACCAAATATCTTTAGAAAATCAAAAGAAAATCTAATATTCAATGTTTTGAGCCATAATTCTTTAGAATTGGTCCATAATTAATGAATATATTGACATTTCAAGATCATATGGGGGCTTAGAACATTTCTTTGGATCACAATAACTTTGCAACGAACAGAGAGGTACCTGTAGGATGTTAATTTTTATGTCATAATATGCGTGATTCAAAACCAAACTAAGTCAGAAAATATTATATCTTTAATACCGTATTTAAACGAAATGTAAGGCGAAGGGTTGAAGAACTGCGGATGTTGAAATTCACATTTTATCCATTTTCAGTGATTTTTGTTTAGGGCATTATGATTTCTGCAAATTCCAAGACTAAGAAAAATGTACGGTACCAATAACATTTTAGACCTTCTTCTACAACATGTGAACACATGAAAAATGATTCTTGCAGGAAATTAGGGAAATATGGCCCGTTGCAGGGGTTCACTTTTTTGGACCACCCTGTATCTCTTCCGCAATCCACATGAATTGTATATTTTTCTGTTTCAATAAAGGGTGATATTTGGTATGGACTACCCTACATAGTACTAGGAGTTGTAGCGATTCTCGGTGGAATCCTTGTGCTTTGCCTCCCTGAGACGAAGAACCGGAGACTACCAGATACCCTTCAAGAGGCAGAAATATTCGGAACGTGAGTTACTTCATTCTGTAAATTGATTATCATAACTGGTCTGTTACTTATGTTTCATTTGAGCTGCCAGGTCCAGCGAACTAATTGTTACCCCCAATGATTACAAGCGTTTATATACCATTGTGTCAACGTGAATTACAAGTGTACATATACACACTACTATACCTTGCATTTGGTGTTCATGAGCAACCCATTTGGCTTATTAGTAATGATTATGTATTTGTTTTTATTTGTCTGTTCCTTATGAATGGTTTATCGGTTGAAAATTAGATGCCAGTAAGGCACTTTCAAAAATATATTAAACAATTCAATTAGACAAACAAAGTATCTTATGCATTTCTAGGTGTTAGGTATAGTAGTGTGTATAGTGGACTATTGCTTAATTTGTATTAAGACGATGTTTGGAAATAATATAACTGGAGTTCAAAATGTAAAAACGTACACAAGCAGCTTCAGATATTTTTCAAATGGCCATCTACTACCAGATTAAGTAATTAATAAAACGTATGACTACCGAGACGATACGCTGTAATAATTTCCTTAATTTCAGGGCTAAATATGATCAAGACTATGCCATGGAAACAGCGACATCTATTCAAGCTCCACTGAAGGACGACGGGGCAAAAGACGAAGGGGAGTTGATGTTGTAATCAAACAAACTCAATCATCAATTAACTTTGACTTGCTTTCTTGCTTAATAGGTCCTTTTTACATTCCCTTATCTTATAGCATTGTAAAAACCCAAATACAAATAATGAATGAATTGTATTTTATTGTTAAACAAAACATGTAATAAAATATTAATCAATTAAAAGATGGCAGCACTTTACTGTTTGGTTATTGGAATCAATAGTATAGTTTCTAAATAACTAAATAAAGCTGAATAAAGCTGACATAATATATGTCACCTTTGTTCATCTTGGGCCAACCTTCCATTGAGTTCTATGCTAAAAGCTTTCAATAGTCACTTAATTTCATGATTTATCAAAGAGTGTTAAATCTATCCGAAATTTGAATGGCATACTATTAAATGACCATGTCAATGAACATATTGTGATTAAACATGAACATGTTGGTTGTTAATTTTAGCATAACACCAATGGAGATTTGGCCCAAGTTTTTTTAAAATGTCATGGAGAATGATTTAAAAGACATAAATGTGTAAATCAAAGCTATTATTATAGGAAACAAATCACTGAATTCAAATATGCTATTAAAAAGAAAGAAATGTAAGTCATTGGAGGTAAAATGTGCAAATCTCTTAAAATCTCGTGAAAAACGAGAATTAGCGAGATTTCAAAATCATTTAGAAACTCCCTTATTCAAAATACAAACTGCTAGTGTATACCTTTGTCAAACAGCGTTTTTGTCAAAAATAAAAAATAAATCTCGTAAAATTTTACGATGTTTATGTCATATGGGTATGATCATTGTGATGAATCGAAGAGAATCTGAAAAGTAAATAAATACTACTAAGTTAGACATAACATTGCTTATTTGACGATGTTTATGTTACATGGGCTTGATCATTGTGATAGAGAGAATCTGAAAAGTAAATAAAAACTAATTACATAACTTTGCTTATTTGCGAATATTTATGTCACATGGGCATGATCATTGTGATGAAGAGAATCTGAAAGTAAATAAATGCTACTAACATATCATTGCTTTTTTGCACATGTTGATGTCACATGGGCATGATCATGGTGATGAAGAGAATCTGAAAAGTAAATGAATACAACTTGCATAACATTGCTTATTTGACGATTTTTATGTCTCATGGCATGATCATTGTGATAGAAAGAATCTGAAAAGTAAATAAAAACTAATTACATAACTTTGCTTATTTGCGAATATTTATGTCACATGGGCATGATCATTGTGATGAAGAGAATCTGAAAGTAAATAAATACTACTAACATAACTTTGCTTATTTGCGAATATTTATGTCACATGGGCTTGATCATTGTGATAGAGAGAATCTGAAATGTAAGTAAACACTACTAACATAACATTGCTTATTTGCACATGTTTATGTCTCATGGGCATGATCATTGTGATAGAGAGAATATGAAAAGTAAATAAAAACTAATTACATAACTTTGCTTATTTGCACATATTTATGTCACATGGACATGATCATTGTGATGAAAAGAATCTGAAAACTAAATAAACACTACTAACATAACTTTGCTTATTTGCGAATATTTATGTCACATGGACATGATCATTGTGATGAAAAGAATCTGAAAACTAAATGAACACTACTAACATAACATTGCTTATTTGTACATGTTTATGTCAAATGGACATGATCATTGTGATGAAGAGAATCTGAAAGTAAATAAATACTTCTAACATAACAATGCTTATTTGACGATGTTTATGTCACATGGCCATGATCATTGTGATGAAGAGAATCTGAAAAGTAAATAAATATTACTTACATAACATTGCTTATTATCACATGTTTATATCACATGGACATGACCATTTTGATAAAGACTACCGGTATCAACGTTTATATAGACCGTGCTAAATATGGTCCCTTAGAAGTCCTGGAAAATATTGTCCTGGACTATATTATCTAGAATGACAAGGTCGATGGACTATATTTCCTTTGATATTTTAGTCCGTTTGCTTGAACTGGGTGTCCGGGGCGGACTTTAAATAGCAAATGATGGCCTCTAACTAGTCACACCGGACCATATTTTCTGGTTATACATGTCCATGGACATGTATATAAATGAAGTGTCTGTTTAATTAATAGTTCATTGACATACAAGACCGTTCATGTAATACTGCTATGTCATCCAAAACCAAGTGAATCTAGCTGAAAAATACAAATCATTAATTTCGAAGTTTCACGTTTTACCACTTGAGATGCTGAAGGATGTAGGAATTGTTTAAGACATTGGCAATGAACTCACAATATTTTCACTTGGCACCTTTTGAGGTGGATCCCGGCTATGGCATTGATGGTTGAGAAATAGGGATCGAAACCAGCCATAGTTTTTTCCTGATGACCATTGTGAATTATTGTGTTTTATGGATTATGGCGACGGCTTTTGTGAATGGATGTTGACCCTTTGAAACGCCTATGGACTTGGAGACTGGATTTTATCTATCCCACATCATTTGCGACTGAATGATTTATCTTGTATGAGTACTTGTATCTACAACTATTTTTGAGATTATGAGTATTGGCTATCAATTGGCTATCAATTTCTAATTTTTTCTTCAACATGTATTGTAATGACTTCAGTATGAATGAAATGTCCCTTGGTCTTCTGGTCTTGGATTGTGATATTGGTTCTTGAATGGTGGGGGAAAAGGGGGTATAACACCCCAGTCACATTTATCGTACGGAGGGCGTGCGTCGACCGCAGATCAATTAAATCAGTGTATTTCTGCGGCGAGCGTAGGAAAACTACGCTCGCCTTGCAGCCTCCGTACGGCGTATCCAGTTTTTTTACAGGCCGCAGGGTCGCCGTAGAAATTATAACTCGGAGTTATAATATTTGTTCATTTCTGAGGTCCGCGTAGAAATCAACTGGCTCAACAAGATTGAATCATTATTTGTCAATGTTTCACGATCACTTTTCATTTGATATTACATCCTAGCACTATGAATAACATTTATAAATTGTCCTGATGTGTATAAAATGAAAATAAGTATCATTTATCAACAGAAATTTAAAATTCGCCGTGCGGCTGCCGTGGGAAATGTGACTGCAAAAGTATAAGACTGGGGTGTTAGACATTGTTTCTTTTCACGTTAGATCATGGTTTTGGACTATATGGGGCTTGTTTTTCTTGACTGGTATGCACTTAGAGTTTGCTTTTTCTTGCTAAGTTCCATTACAACTTTTGGTCCTTTCCCTTTGGCCCAAGTGCTTATATATTTAAGAATAATATAATTTTATTCTGCAGTTCTGTCACAAACAAAATTAAATGATTCTAGTAATGATTCAAGTCAGTGAATCGAGTGCAATTATGCGTGACAATATACTCACTTATTCTAATGTTTAAGATGTATATACTACAAATGGGACTATTCTGCCCAGTGTAGTCTCTAGACAAATGTAAGTAGACGACATAGTCCCCCGAGAATTATTCAACTAGAAAAATAAGGACAAGTTGTCTTGGGGACAGAGGCAACCAGAAAATATAGTCCACTTGGAAATGTACAACTAGAAAATTAAGGATAAGTTGTCTCGGGGACAGAATTAACTAGAAATTGTAGTCTCATGTGCGTGCATTAATATTAAGAATAATCTCAAGAAAATGAGGAAACGAATACTGTATGCCAATGCATTAATATTTAATTCCATTTTATGCAGAACATGGTAACCCCGTATCACACCAAACTAGTTCTTACCCGTTCTTGCCAGTCCTACGAAAACGTCGTAAAAGGGGCTCAATCTGATTGTGGTCGGGAAATATGTCTAAAATAATTAGCTACTTCGTTCATAAACAGTCTTCAATACGTCCATCTCATTCGCAGTTCGTTCAGATCGCACCACGTCGGTGTGCAACGTCGTATAACGCGTCCTTTAGTCTAGAAGGTCATCATGACCTGATTACAGAACGGTATGGTCGCCATCGATTTTTGAATCATTTCAAAAATATAAAATCACCTTTCCGTCTGAGAACTTTCATGAAGTTCGTTAATAGTCCTTAGAAAGTTGCAATTACGTTCATTCCGTTGGCACACAGTTTAAAACCAGTTTTGAAGAACGCAGTGGCAACTTGTTTGGTGTGATAGCTTTATTTTTGCTAACTCGTTCATTAGCAGTCTTAAATACGTTCTTAATCAGTTTGAACCCGTTTGCAATTAGTTCTACCTCGTTCTCAATACGTCCTCAGACAGTTCAACTCGTTGTAAAAACGTCCCTAGCAGGATTGAAGTACGACGGTTCCGTTCGTATTACGTCCAGCTCGTCGTTAGTACGTTGTCACTCGTTCCAATTGTAGAACGTGACGACCATGAGAGCATTTTGAGCATGTTCTAAGTTCTAGGGGACCTACCCGTTCAAATACGTTCGATGAAGTTTGTAAATAGACCCCAAACGGTTCTAAGTACGTCCAGTCAGTTCGTACACAGTTGAAGCTCGTTTTCGAGAACGTAGTGAGAACTAGTTTGGTGTGATAGAGTAGGAGTCGATCCACAGCAAAGGCAACGGCCAGAAGACTGTTTAATCCATTATACTAATGGTGATGGGAAGCCAGCAGATTTTTAATTCATCAAATTATATATTACAGTACTACTATAGTACGACATCTATACATTTGAAAATATAGATAACAGATATGTCAACGTATTTATAGTCCGTCAGTATATATAGTCCTATATAGTCCTATATGTTTACCAATACAGAAAATATGGTCCGGTTAAGACCAAACACCCTAGGGTGTATGGTCTCCCGGACCATATATTCAGGGAGAATAAATTTACGTCTGGCAGGTATAATAAATAAGTACTCTTGTAACATTTTAGTCGAAGGGCTTATTTTCGCTTGTTTATATGTCACATGGGCATGATCATTTCAATGAAGAGTACCTGTATAGTAAATAAGTTATCGTCTTTGATTGTCTTATTTGCGCTTGTTCATGTCATATAATTATGACCATTAGTACCTGTATTTAAGGAGTTCAGTACTCTTATTTGTAATGTAACGTTTGTCAAAAAAGCAAATGAAATACAGTGAAAACTGATTGACCAAGGGGTCACTGTTAGATTGTTTGCTTAACGAATACGTGTATACAGTTTCCAATAGTCCTTTCACTCAATTTATTAAATCTTCCAAATGTGTAAATACACTCTATTATACCTAACCCTAGAAATGAATAAGATACTCTGTTTGTCTAATGGTATTGTTAAGTATATTTTTGAAAGTACATGTACCTTATTAACATTCTAACAGTCATCCGATAAACCATTCATGAGAAACAGACAAATAAAAAAAAATAACAGAATCATTATTATAAGCCAATTGGGTTGCTCATGAACACCAAATGCAAATAGCTAATAGAGTGAAATAGCAAATTGATATTTGTTTTCATGTTCTTTAAAAACGGATAAAATTGACAATTGCTGTACTCAAAACAATCTCTCTGCTGCGACTAAGGACATGTATGGTGTACTGTAATCTATAACTATGGCATTCTTCGAAACTACCATCTAGATTGCATGTCAGAATGCATTATACATGAATATGAACTATAAAGTTGCATCCATAAACTTTTAATCTAATTTTACTTTCAAAAGTTTTTCAATAAATTTTACATCTCATTATATTATAATCAAAACGTTTTCAATACATTGTATTATGCGAAGAATAGGGCGATATAAATGAATTTTAAGACATTTTTCCACACACGTGGAGTTTAACTAGTAAATACACACTCAGAATACTTCAGCGCCATGGAAAATATTAAATTAAAAATGGGTTTTGACGACCTAATACCAGAGTTAGGAGGAGACGGAAGATATCAAGCGCTTGCCGTAATATCATTCTTATTGTTCTATGCTGCAACTGCATGGCAGTACAATATTACAGTATTCATCGCCGCTCATATGCAACATTGGTGTCATGTGCCAGAGTTAGCCCATCTCAACCACACAACATTTATGCACATAGCTGTTCCCCTCGAGGAAAATCAGTTCGGAGAAGCCATGTACAGTCAATGCAGGGTCTATGATCTCAACTACTCCAGCGTCACAGCGGAAGGTGTGACTAACTGGATCCCTAATGGCAACACCAGTACAAGGAAATGCAACGGATATGTCTACGATACTAGCAGGTTCACGTCAACACTTGTAAGCCAGGTAAACAACTCATATATGATATAAGCAGGTACACATCAACACTTGTAAGCCAGGTAAGGTAAACATTTCATATATGATACTAGCAGGTTCACGTCAGCGCTCGTCACGTCAACACTTGTAAGCCAGGTAAAGAATTTATATATGATACAAGCAGATTCACGTCAACACTTGTAAGTAAGGTAAACAATATAAATATGATACTATCTCTAAAAGGTGAAACGACATTTGTGGGCAAGGTAGACAACTCATGTATGATCACTGGCACGCCACTCGATAACGACAGTTATACCCGAAAGGGACCGTTTCGGTAACACCGTTTTGGTAACAAAATGTTTGAACCTAAACGGTACGATTTTTCTAGGCAGAATTTCCCATTACATGTTTATCACAAACATGTGCCAGTTTCATATATCTAAGATAATGTACATGTTCCGACAAATGATTCAGAAGACAACAGAATCGTCGTTTTTTACCTTAAGTTATTTATACGTAAACGGACTTTAAAAACGGTTAAAGTCCCCGTCTAAAGTTTGAAAATATTTTTTTATCATTCATTTACTATTTGTCAGGACTTAAAAAGTGATTTTAGAGATTTTTGAACAAAAAAAATTTTTTGAAAAAAAAGTTGTGAGCATTTCATTTCACAAATATTCAAATTTCCCGCCATTTTTAAAAAAAAGTTGAAATTTCTTAATCATCAAATATTTCTTAGTGCATTTCAAAAAAGATTATCTTTTTAACACCAATGCAAAGATTGAACAAAGGACACACTATTTCAATAATAAAATGCCATAATTAATGGGCCACTTCAATGTTTTAGCATATCAAAAATATTTTGAAACATTAGTGATGTCACTAAGGTACCAAAAACTTTTTGAAAAAAATTGAAATTTTTTTTTCGATGTCAATCTTTTCTAAATATGCTAGACTTTCATAAAAAACCAATGTTGATTGTCTAACCAGGTTAAAAGGAAGAATAAATTATGTTTTAGATATCATTTTACCATTGGTTTCTATGAGAACTAAAATTTTGAAATCCATTTTTCTCAGAACCATTTTCATGCACTGATAAGTTCATTTCTCGCTTATTTATGAACCGATTTTTTTAATTGTTTCGGCAAAAAACATGGGAGGATGAATGCTACGCATTGGTATGAATTGTGGCTAATTAGAAGATATGAGTGACCTCTAAAAGTTGGTGTTAAATAAATTCACAAATTTTGGAACAAAAAGTCTATCAAAAACCACTTTTTGAAATTTAAAAAAAAAGTTTCACATATCACACTTTGATAACATTGGGTAAGACTACAATATAAGCCAAAGTGGTTTAAACTTTATATGGGGCCTTTAAGAACTGCACGTCTTATAACCCATTCCAGAGCACTCCGGGACGCGGGAAATATACTGAGGAAAAGATGAACATGTATTCCTTACCCGATGATCAGGTTTCAGAGACATATCAACCGGGAATATATTCCATATCCGGGCAAATATTTTCCGTTAATCCCGCTCCAACGAGGATCCGGGACATGTAAATCGTATGTCCCGCATGAGCCGTTCTGGATCCGGCCCCTGGAATTCATGTCACTATTTCAACACTGAACTAAACAAGAGACAGAGGTGCAAAATGAACGGAGTTAACAACATTTAAGATTTAAAACATCAAGTAATGTGGATGAATTCTTAGTAAACACAGAAAATGAACATACCGCAAGAAAAACTCGTTTTGATGTTCAAGTACTGAACAAATATTTCACTCTATTGAGGTGAATACCTGTACATCTTTCGAAGTGATATTCCACGAAGGGCAAGTGGAATATCACCTTGTGAAAGTGCTACAGGTATTCACCGAAAATAGAGTGAAATATTTGTTTTATTATATCACTGTCTAGCTAAACATCCCTAATATCATTAAGTCATAGGTTACATTGAAATACATTGAATCTACTCGGTTCGTCTGCAATTTTGACTTACACTGAACTAAATTAGTTACACTGAACGAAAACAAATTCTTTGAAAATTCCCGGGAGCGTGGGATATCGCTAGATATCTCACGGTTGTCTTATCTGATTAGCATTGCCATTGAATATCGCCAGATATCCCACGACATGTGACCCGGTTTTGACCAATCATACTGTCGCTAGCTAGATAGTGATATAATAATGAAAGATATTGGCCACTAAGTAGGAACCCCGGCCTTTTCGATCTGCTTATTATTTCAAACCTCATCAGGTATGGAATACAACTTACAGTTATGCACTGTAGGATTTGATACAGAAAGTTCCGCTTAGGATACACAATATATCTTCCTTTGGATATATTGTATATCACTCGGAATATTCCCTTATCCAAAACCTCCCAGTACATAACCCCGATGTATTCTACACTCGACGACGGTTCAGGGACATATTAGCGGGAATTTTTTCAATATCCAGGTCATTATAGGGCTGAAAATGTTTAATTCAATTTTTTTTAAATAGCATATTTGCATTCTCAATGTTTACTGTTTTAAATCTTAAATGTATGGTATTAAATCCTAAACAGTTTGCATGTATAAATTTATTTTTACATTTTGTAGTATGATTTGGTATGCGACCGGAAATGGCTGTATACCTTGGCAGCGTCGGCATTCATGGCGGGACTGTTCTGCGGTGCGTTCTGTTCCGGAGCTTTGGCAGATAGGTCAGCAATTGTATACTCCTTTATTGATAGATTTGAAATCCCCTTTCGCTATCGAATTTCTCAAAATAAAGCCTACTTAGGGGGTGGGTGAGTAGGCGTGCCTCGAGATGATACAAAATAATATAAAAATAGTTTTCTTTCTTCATACACTGTGTCATATGTCGCTTCGATCAATCTTTAGTTTTTCTTGATTGTCAAATAATTTTTAATTTTTCTTTTTTCAAATAGATTTGGGCGGCAACGAACTTGTTTTATAATGTTCGCTCTTCACTTTTTGACGACCATGGGAGCAGCTGTGGTCCCCGACTATGCAGCGTTCCTCGTTCTTCGTGGGCTTGTTGGGGCATCAGGATTGGGCGCATATACGACGCTTTATGCCTACAGTAAGTGCGGTGTTCATTGCCTATGCGGTACATACGTTTTGCAGTTCAACCTATCCATATATGTTTAGTTTTGGGAACTAATACATATTATCAATTTCCAAATCATGAAGCCAATTTCAGTTTATGTCATCGTCGTCGTCGTTGTACATGTAATATTGATTGTTGACTTGGTGCTTTGGTATATTTTATATCAGATCCCCTTACACTTACACTGTTCCCCAATTTGGATAATTGGTCAAAGTGAAACGGATATTTATCAATACAAATTAGGACTGCATTTCCTGGGGAACAAAATTTCCTTTTGCACTGTAATGACTTCATATCGATCGATGGATGGATAGATACAATTTATGTTTAATGATTTGTAGATCTCGAGGCCATGTCCAAGGAGGCCAGGTCCAAGGCATTTTATATTATTATGATGGGGCGCTTGGCAAAAGGTGGTTTAGTGTTTCTAGCTTATTTCATACGAAACCATATACATCTTCAGATCGCTGCCTCTGTATGTCTACTACCAGGATTGATAGTGGTATTGTGAGTATATCGAGTCAGTAATTTGTACAATCTCTCAAAAATGATTTCTTCCACTAGTCTCTTAGCAGAGTCACATCGTTTGCTGACTGGAGTTTTTGTATTTAGTCTCCCTTTCCTTTCTTTAGTTTCCTACCCGAGTCCCCGCGCTGGCTGATGGCAACTGGGCGTTGGAACGAGGCAGAAGCCGTGTGTAAGAAGATCGCTCGTATCAACCGTGTAAAACTTTCCGAAGACTTTAACTTGGATAAATATAGAGAAGTACATGTTTTTCTTTAAATAATCCAATATGACTTTAGTCATTTCAGTGTATTTATTCCGATTTCATATAATATATATTTTTTAGATTTTTCGAAGTTTGGACCAAAAGCTGTTGATGATTGTTTAAAAACGACCTTAACTGTCCATTAACCTTCAGTTGCAAAAGATTCTTGACATGTATTCTATTAAACCTGTCCAATTAAATTCTTTGCCATATTTTGAGTCACTCTGTTGACCTTTCCATGTCAGGCATACTACGAAAACAAAACATGTGAGGAAAACGAAGACAATGGCAAGACGAATGCAACAATACTGGATTTATTCAGAACCCCACGTCTCAGGAAACGAACAATTTTAACATATTGTATGTGGTAAGTATAGTGATTTCGATTCATCGAACTATCAAGATCCTATTCCGTGGGACGTTTGCTCACCGGAAAACGTGCCATTTGACAACGTTTTTGAATGT
Source organism: Owenia fusiformis (assembly GCA_903813345.2). Lineage (NCBI taxonomy): Eukaryota > Metazoa > Annelida > Polychaeta > Sabellida > Oweniidae > Owenia > Owenia fusiformis. The sequence goes on from CAIIXF020000004.1 coordinate 20,540,531, forward strand.
GCACGTGCAGTGGAGTAAAAGGGGATTATTGTTACTGTTTATTCTAATCTTAGAGTATGAGGTTGAGAGGATCACACTCTGATGGCGGACAAATGATAATTTGGTACTCACTCTCTGTACATTTCTTGGACTACATTTACATCCGGCATATTTGAATTCGTTTACTTACACCACGCTTTTTCTGTGTTCCACTTCATATCTATTAAATGTCTCGTTTGCATATGACCTCGTTGTTGTACTAATTTGACATGTAATATTTTGACATAATTCCAACCAATCTTATTTCAAGGTTTACAATGATTTTCCTTGCCTTTGGAATTGACCTCAATGTTGAGAAAATCATCCCTGGTGATGTGTATTTGAATATGCTCTCAATGACGTGTTTGAATGAGGTATGTATCATACAGTTGCAATAGACATTTCCGACAAAACCTCGCACTGTTTGGCACACCAGGCAATGATGGATGATTCCAATAGTAGCAATCTGCCCAAGTAAAAGTCCCGTTTAAGACCAAGCAAAATAGGATTAACTTATTGCTAATTTTGAAAAAGTACAACCTACCGTACATGTATATGACATCATCAATCTCGCCAATATATTTTAGCTTATTTTATATTACAAAAGGTGGCAGCGTTTATTGGAGATGTCTTTTGTAACACTTTCCCTCCAAAGGTTAAACATGCCAAACAGAAGTTCCCTTTTAAAAATTACATTAATTGGTTCAGGACTGTTTATCGATCGCAATGAATGGTAACAAAAATATTCATCATTAATCTCGACCCTTTTTAAATAAGAAACACACGATTTTAACATAGACTAAAACACACTTTCCAACTTTTGTGTGGATCATTCTAATGAGAACTTTCAAATGGGAACCAATGTGGGAACTTTTACAATGGGAACTTTTGGTTACCAAACGAATGAAGGGTTTGCATGAATCAATTTGATTAGCGATAAAGTCGTTCAGTAATAAATACCTCGTTTCATAGATCAGTGGAATATATCCTTTAGCCAATCATTTTAAATTAGCTTGCTTCTGTGATTTCCCTCATTTCAGACATTTCAGTCTTAGAATTATTTCAACAAGTAAGACACCGCATACAAATCCATCTGAAAATTAAAACTTTAATGAAACAACATCCGTTATGCCGATGTGGCCAATCAGAATTTTGGGTACAAAAAAATGCATGTTTCTTTATATAATAGACCTTATATAACATAGGGACTCGCCTTATTAATATTTTATTGTTTTTCCGTTAAAGCTCGGAGGCTTCGTGACAGGATACATTGCCATATTCAAAATGAAGCGAAGGATTGTTGTGACTACTTGGTTTATAATTGCTGGTGTATGTGTAATTGCCATGGCTCCATTGATGTTACTAGGTGGGTACACTGACATCTATAACTCGTAAGATTTTTAATCAACTAGCGCGCCTCCGAAAGCAGGCGAAACATCACAAATCCAAATCAGAGTTATTTTGGATAGTAAGGCTGACCTATTTCATTTGAATATATACAATTTTATATACATATTTTGCAGGATGGGTCAAATAAAGAATTCGAAGTACACATTCACATTTCATTCTCAATATAATAGCAGAACTGTGGATGTAGATTGATATACCTCTTGATATCTAATTCCGATAAATTGATATATCATTTGATTTGAATCAGTTTATTCAGAATTTTATGATATTTTGTGCACCATGGGTGGATTTGCTCAACAACTAGATTTCAAACGTCATATATTGCATGATACTAATTTAACTACATCAGTAACAGAAATCTCCATTTATCAAAAATTGATTAAGACAAGGTGGTGTCTTAGTAGTAGCATTCCCTTTAGTTACCTCCCTCCAAAAGTTAGGCATTGTAAATGAAGTCATAAAGAGGCTTTAACACGTAGTTCAATTAGGGAGCTACATGTAAGGTTTCCAAACTCTTGGAAGTGAGAGTTTCTTTAAAATAAAAAAAAATTTAATTTTCCAATTAATGCTGAACTATTTTCTTCAAATGTACACTTGACAATATAATTTTTTATTAAAAGTGATTGTGTATACAAAATATTTTCAATATTTTGTATAAAAAATAATCTATATCATTTACGCATAGTTCTGCTATTGATGACAAAGGCAGAACTACCACAGTGAATCAAGTATCGGTAGTGTAAAAAGTAAGGTCGACTATGCAAGACTGAACTAAAAACTGTAAATTGGGGAGAAAACGTATATCACGCAAAATTGTCTGAAACTAGTGATTGGTTTATCTTTGCTGCAAAAAATACTTTTGGAGATATTTTTGAGACATCCCGACTGTCACCTGTCACCGTTTTAACTGATATTTCTTATTGCATTATTCTATATCAGGTATCCCAGGTATAATTACTGCCCTGGGTCTGATAGGTGCTATGCTGGTGACCAACTTATGGTGTCTAGTGTACCTTTTCTCGGGAGAACTGTTTCCGACAGTGGCACGGAGTGTTGGCATGGGTAGTGGTTCTAGTTTATCTAGACTAGGTGGCCTTATCACACCACAGCTTCCGCTACTGGTTAGTACACAATTGATACAGTACCTTCAAAAAGTTCAACAATCTCGATTTCCAGAAATTGTTTAATCTTTCCTCTGTAACATCTAACCGAGTGTTTTTTGAAAATCGCAAAATGTGAAGTAAACACATCCATCGTCCGTATGGTTAGCTGGGTCACCCTAACAACCATGTACGACGGTTCATAATACGACAGATTTGAAAATATGAAACACGATATCATGTTTTGTTCTATATAGAAGACGATAACTTACGTCAATTTGTACACATTTTGATATCATGTGTCTTTTTATATAACACAAAGCTAAAACAAGTCGAGTGCCCTATGTAATATATTTACTGAATATATCTTTACCGCAATAAATTGTAAGCATATATTATCTGTGATTCCATAAAGGGTGATATTTGGTATGGACTACCCTACATAGTACTAGGAGTTGTAGCAATTCTAGGTGGAATCCTTGTGCTTTGCCTTCCCGAGACGAAGAACCGGAGACTACCAGATACCCTTCAAGAGGCAGAAATATTTGGAACGTGAGTTATCACATTAATTTTTACTATAAATTTCAAATTATATAGGTCGGGGACATATTTAATGCATACTCCGTCGCTATAGAATGAATACTCATTCACATTTTATTGACATTAATTGGATATATTTGAAGACCAAAAAACGTCTTTGTTTCAGAAATATCACAGAGGACTAGTCTCGGTTTGGAGAACGAAGTTCATCAGTCTACATATTGAAGACTTAAATGTCGCAGTAGACTGATGAACTTTGTTCTCCAAACCGAGACTTGCCTTTTATTGAATCGGTCTACTGCACCCTACGCCTGCTTCGGACAATTTTGATATTTTTACATATTGTAGATTTAAATGTCCTGATTTCAGAGCTAAGTATGATCAGGACTATGCCATGGACACAGCGACATCTATTCAAGCTCCACTAAAGGAGGACGGGGCACAAGAAGAAAATGAGTCAATGCTGTAATCAAACAACTAAATCCAATCACCAATTAACTTTGACTTGCTTCCTTGCTTAAGGGCGGAAGCATAAATGATTTTACGATCAAGTAGATATAATTTTATATTAAAATGATCATTACACAACTAGGTTTCATAATGAAGCAAAAAGACTTGTCACCGAGTTTGTTTTATAAACAAGGCTAAAAACATTTCAATCTCCCGTGTTGGGTTACAGAAGAATAGAGGATTACAAGATGTATCTCCAAAACTGAACGACGGGAATACTGTAGAATCGTTTTGTACACTAGATAGTTATCCCACCGAACGAAGTTCGAGGGGGATATAGAAAAGCCGTCCGTCCGTCCGTTCGTGTGTCCGGGCAATAACTCAAATACCGGTTGACGGATTTCATTCAAATTTTATAGGCTTATACCTTATGGGTGTAGGACCTCTGCTCGAGAAGTAATTTTCAATATGGCCGCTAAATTCAAAATGGCGGCAATTTTTGGGAAAAAATATAATCTTTGATTACTCGAATACCAGTGGATGGATTTGGTTCAAATTTTATATGCTGTTGCCCGGGTACAAAAGAGCCTTGCCGAAGAAGACATTTTCAAGATGGCCGCCATATTTCAAAGTGGCGGCCATTTTTCGTAACTCAAATACCATTGAACGGATTTGGGTCAAATTTTACATGCTGATGCCTAGGGACATAGAAGCTCTGTTCGAGAAGGGATTTTCAAGATGGCCACTGAATTTCAAAATGGCCGCCATTTCTCGTAAAAAACATAATCATTGATAACTCAAATACCAGTGGATGGATTTGGTTCCAATTTTATATCATGATGTTTAGAGAAATAGGATATCTGCTTCAGAAGAAATCTCAAAGGCGTCAGCTGAATTTCAAAATGGCTGCCATTTTTCATCAAAAAGGTAATCTTTGATAACTCAAATACCATTGGACGGATTTACTTCAAATTTTATGTACTGATGCCTAGAGATAAAGGAGCTCTGCTTGAGAAGAAATTTTCAAGGTGGCTGCTATTTATCGAAATCTCCGCCATTTTTCATTAAACATGTAATCCTTGATAACTCGAGTACCAGTTGACGGATTTGGATTAAATTGTATATGCTGATGCCTTGGGACATAGGAGCTCTGCTAAAGAAGAAATCTAAAGATGACAGCTGAATTTCAAAATGGCAACCATGTTTCATAAAACACAATCTTTGATAATTCAAATACCAGTGGATGGATTTGGCTCAAATTTTATATGGCCGCTATTTACCAAAACATGTTTTGTTCGGTTGAATTTGGTTCTCCGTGGAGTTGCTGTTTTTCTAGTTGATTAACGTTTTTACCATTACACATGTTTAAATTTGTAATTATATTATTTACCAAAAAGCAGGAAACATACGTTTAAATGACACAACTTGTAATTAATTAAATCCATTCAAATTATATATTAGTACATTAGTACATTAGTACATACATGAATAGGGGGCTCCAGAGGTCAAAATAATAATTTATCGTTTGAAAATGAAATGGCTATACCTGGTTCTGCTTGACCATGAGGTGATTTATCGTGCTTAGCTTTGTGTGAATAAAAGATAAAAGCCCAGGACGTAATGAATTGTAATTGTGGACGATTTAATTCACCCAATCTTAATCGTTATCAAACGAGGAGTAAGGGTCTCTTTCTCAACAACTCGGTTAAACAATAATGGAACTTTTCATGAATAACGTAAAACTAATTTGATTTGCCAATTCTCTTCAGATCCAGTAATGCATCAGTGTTTGGCCTTCTGGTTGTGTATAATAAGACTTAGTGAGAACATTGATTAATTGGAGATTGGAAGACGCTTAAGTAATGAATGCGTTCATCCAGAGAAACGGCTAAGTGCTACCACTTCGATCTTTCAAATATATCCAACAACTCATAGAAAAACATGGACCCTCTTATTCCTTTATCCCAACATTGTCTTTATTCATAATGTCAGCGCTCGGTTGTTTCTATGAACTGACTCTTGTTTTTTGCTTGTCTGATATTACGTGTATCACTTAACTAAATGGGAATTTCTCGACTCCTTTGACGTTTTAGAAATAGAGAGACATACGAGATATAAATATTCATAATTGCTTGGTATAAATGCATCGATCGTTCCAAAGGCAAACATTGCTGTTTCTACACATTCTTCTTTATATTTCCAACTGCCATAATGGTAACGAGCTGTTTAAACTTAAAATCCATTGAAGACATATACTTCAAGTCAAATTGTTGTATTCAGTGCGAAAAGCACATGCACGTGTGTATTATGTGCTTCACAGTAGATGTTAAAATAATTTGAATTATTTATCTTGAATAAATTGATTTTTATTCCGAATGATGCATATATCTTAATTATCTAACTTATCAGTTACATGTACAAACATTTGAACAGACTCGACATGTTTTCTGTAAAACTACATGTGCTACATGTGAGTGGTTTCCGTCATGCGCAAAGCGTAGTTAGAACATTTTGAAAATTTCTCAACAACCTGAACATCATATTTCAATATGCTCCCGGTCGATTCAAAATTTTGCATTGTACATTGAGATAAATCTTTTGAAATATAAAATTATTACTCATTCGCCATTTTGTGATTATTGTTTAGATATGATGTAGCTGAATTATCTCAAACCAACACCACCCAAAGCTCCATCCCACCTCATCGAACAGTTCTGTTACAGTAGCATTAAAGCACTTAATGTTTATAAACAAAAAAGTCTACAGGAATTTGACATGACTATCTTCAAACAATTACCACACTCCCTTTATTTGTTTGACTCTCATTGGTGGCTCATTCTCATCCAACAGTCTCTAAAGAAAGATGCATTTTCATTCATGCTCGTTTGACTGTTAAAACTCATAGTGCACATGCAATAGGTACATACATGTGCATTTCATTTCCTCTTGTTTTACTCTTTAAGTCTCTTAGGTGTACCGAGTAAAATACATACTCCAAATAGTACACCTTATTACTGATGCTAATTCTTTTCCACGAATTAAACACGTTCTCTTCTGCCACAGTCAATAGAATATAACTTACGTGATCGTATCCGAATATAGCCGAATACAATGAACTTCAGTTTCAATGATCTTATGTATAATATACTCGTTTTGCAATCTAGTTATGTACAGCATGGCTTACAAATCATCAGTAAATCGTATTCTGATTTGTGTCGGGGTTGAAGCCAAATTGTACACTCGTGGTGAAAAGTAAAATAAGATGTGTTCCTTCGTATGTCAAGGTTTAATTTGTGTTGTAAACATAGTATTTCTTGGCTGAGTTTCCGTATCATTCGTGGCCTCTATAATCACCTCTACAATTAACGTTAATATCAACCCTCCTACGAGTACACATACACCAACAATTATCACAACAAATATTTGTCGTTTATCGGGAATTGAGAAAATATCATCGTTGTCCTCCATTGACAATCTTTTTTCAGCAAATGAAACTCGTTGCGATTTCCGAATGTTGTGCTCATTTTTTGCTGTCCCCATGTGAGTTTTTGGCTTTTCGAGTACGATTGACGGAGCTGTTGTCGTCATCACTATAGGTGGTGTCGTCTGCGTATTGTCCATGCTTAGTATCCCGGATGTTACCTCTTATCGGCACCTCAAAGTAGTGGAATCTGAAAGTATACGTCATCTGAATTAGTTAACATAAGTCTATGAAGAGTTTTTAAGGTAGAAGAAGAATCTACAACTAAAATGTTGTTCTTTGCAAACACTTTAAGTAAAATAGTGATTACGCTGTAACATTATGGATAAGGTCGTTTCCACAGGAACTCCTAATCTTAATTAATTACTATATTTTCAGCCAGACAAAAGCCAGTATCAATTCTTGGCATATAACGTGTTCAATGGTTCTCGTATCGGATAACCCATTTATTTTTGACTTGTATGGTTCATTGTATTGTTTTAAAGCAACGTCCCGGAGTAACAGCTCCCATCGAACAAAACTCATTTTAAACCACTTGTCAATTTTAAAAAATTCCTGATAGAAATTGCCACAGAGAGTAGAATTGTTTCCTGCATTCAAAATTACTATATAGGAAATGCTTTCTCGAATACACGTCACATGCCCATGAAGCATCTGTCCCGGTGCCTCATGGCCCGATATTCAAAAGGGGCAATTGTATAAGGCAAGCGCGGAATAACTCAGATGCGATTAGGTAGTTACCAGTTTCACCACCATGTGGCTCGTTCGGATCAGATTTATGTACAGCGTGGCGGGTATAGAAGGAAATTCCCTTTAACTTGAATATTCATCTGTTTTAGTGGTTTAATTTTCATATCACCCGTGTGTATCTAATAGTTATGCAAATTAAAATATGTCCAGTAAAAAAATGTTATCTGTCCAATATACTAGAAATGATATGACTTTTTGTGATTTAATAACAAGGGACCTAAGGGGAATCAACCTGAACTAGAAGTCACATTTTCAAAAATATTCAAAGTTGATAAACAATTTTCGAAATCATATTTCTAGATGTACTTTTGCATGTAGATTTCAGAGATGATATCACTTTGACTGAATTTTGAATATTTATTGACGTAAATCAAGATTATTTCTACTCGCATCTGATCTATTCTTGAAGGAGAAATTAGCATTCCTATTGAATTTGTCAATGATTTTGTAGAGCTTATATTTATATCGATACCAAGTGATCATCTCCTATTAATCATGATTATGGAAAGTTAAACGCTTAACATCAATCATAAAAGTTCCCCCTAATGGCATAATCCAATCAAATATACGCGCTTGTCGTCAAAATGGGATCGAGGTGGTAAGTTTAACAGGCTGTTCATGAATAATCTATAAGCCAAGTATTACTTATTAAGTGCATGTGTCTAGGTTAGTATTCCCAGAGGCTCATTCTCACTAGTATAACTGATTTATGTGAACAAATACTTTTAGATCTCAAGTGGCTAGTGGGAAGAAGAGGTAAACATAGATTTTGTCGAGTTTATCATACGTTCACATCAAAACACCAAATAAATTAAGCTCAAGGTGAAGGCTTTATGTTCTACTAAGACGTAGGTCCTTAGACATTATGAATCAGTTGTGATTTAAGACGCAGGTCCTTAGACATTATGAATCAGTTGTGATTTAAGATGCAGGTCCTTAGACATTATGAATCAGTTGTGATTTAAGACGCAGGTCCTTAGACATTATGAATCAGTTGTGATTTAAGACGCAGGTCCTTAGACATTTTGAATCAGTTGTGATTTAAGACGCAGGTCCTTACCCATTATGAATCAGGTGTGATTTAAGACGCAGGTCCTTAGACATTATGAATTAGTTGTGATTTAAGACGCAGGTCCTTAGACATTATGAATCAGTTGTGATTTAAAACGCAGGTCCTTAGACATTATGAATCAGTTGTGATTTAAGACGCAGGTCCTTAGACATTATGAATCAGTTGTGATTTAAAACGCAGGTCCTTAGACATTATGAATCAGTTGTGATTTAAAACGCAGGTCCTTAGACATTATGAATCAGTTGTGGTTTAAGACGCAGGTCCTTAGACATTATGAATCAGTTGTGATTTAAAACGCAGGTTCTTGGACATTATGAATCAGTTGTGATTTAAAACGCAGGTCCTTAAACATTATGAATCAGTTGTGATTTAAGACGCAGGTCCTTAGACATTATGAATCAGTTGTGATTTAAAACGCAGGTCCTTAGACATTATGAATCAGTTGTGATTTAAGACGCAGGTCCTTAGACATTATGAATCAGTTGTGATTTAAAACGCAGGTCCTTAGACATTTCGAATCAGTTGTGATTTAAGACGCAGGTCCTTAGACATTATGAATCAGTTGTGATTGAAGACGCAGGTCCTTAGACATTATGAATCAGTTGTGATTGAAGACGCAGGTCCTTAGACATTATGAATCAGTTCTTTCACAGGTATATTCATATCCAAGGTCGTTAAATAAGTTCGCGGAAAATGCTCTCCTTTCAATGATTTTTGATATTTTTTCATAAAACTTTACATTTGGTGTTAAAAATATTTTCCTATTGATTCCTCAAATATGAGCATCTCTGATTTGATTGGTCACAATTAATGGTTACTATGGTAACTTGACTTTTGGGAAGGCGAGGCACTTTTGACGTTGTGTTACATATTTTTAAAACGTGTGAGAATTCGAATGAAAATGATAACGGTTTTGACCCCTTGTGATGAGAGACATATTTCGACCGAAAAGCCAGTTTTCAGAAAACGGTATTTTCAAAAAAATCAAGACATATGAATTCCTTCTTAAATATTGGTTAAACAGTAAAATGTTGCTGCACTACGCTATATTCTGCTACGGATACTTTATATTCTGGAGTCATACTATGGACAACTAAATGAATCTACTGAGCAAACTCTTAAACTTATCCGTATAGTTTACCACAAATAAGGTACCTGTTCCTGTAACAATGACTTATTCCCTTGAGTAACACAATCGTCGCTTTTATTTGTCCAATATATTAAACCGTTACAATAATGGCTACTTAAGATAATATACATTATCTACTTCCGTAGGCTAATTTGTCGCATGGCTGGACTTGACTAGATTTTTCATATTTATGAATATATTTCTCATATAGTAAAGATGTTCATATAGGCTTGAAATTAAGTAAATATTTCAACTTACTTTACGATTGAAGATTATGATATTCCTACAAATATGTATATGGTCCTGTCTGTAATACTTTTTAATCAAAAATCTAAAATCCTAATAATAGTACAGTAGCAACCATGTAATCGACCGAGCAGCGTCATGCTAAATTATCCATATCATTTTAACTAACCAGTGCACTAATTCCAATTTTTTCAATATTGTACATATTAAAATTAAACGTCCATACTGTAACCGTAGCGTGTAATCTCCCAGCGACGTATTAGATTATCCAAACGATTTGAACTTACTCGTGTACTTCTGTAATTCCAATGGGATATATTAGAAAAAATAAACGTCCGTATTGTGTAATTGCCCAGTAGTGTATAAGGTTATCTAAACTATTTCGACTAACTTGTGTAAAAAGTCCATATGTTATAATTATCTCCTAATCCGAGGTTTGTTTTCTCACTCCAACCTTTACGGCTCTTTATTTAATTCCGGACGTTCGGGAGATTGATGCTATAAAATGAGCATATTCTAATTCCAACATTAAGTTCATTTAATCCATTCAATAAGAGCTATTGAGTGAGTAACTTCTAATTTGCCCTATTCTATGATAGTCGTGTCTCGGATTGTAGAGCAGTTTAAGTCTGGAGCTCTATCCTGCAGTCTGCATGTATATCCTGAAACCTCCGAGTTATCGATCAACCTTTGGGCCCGCCTTTGGGGAGATCTACTTCATAATTTCTATATGTAATGTTCATGATTGTAATACCACAATAATGTTCAAAGTTTTGGATTACAGAAACGAAAAGAGAATATGAAAAATTCGAACAAGAAAATGAACAAGAGTTCGAACTGCAGAATACTGTTAAAGTACAAATAGAAAAAATTGAACTGGGTATTAATGTTATTTTCTTATTTGACATATTATTTCTTATTTGAGGTTTTCTACATTTGATTTGATGTTCTATTTTTCTTGTTTAATGCGTGACATTTTTGGATATTTTTTTCTGCAATGTGTACCATTTTTCTATTATTTCTGGTTTGATGTTTTTAAACATTATTTCGAATTGTTTATTTTATTCAAATAAATTTGCAATATTTTAGATATCATTTCTGACACTACCAACTCCTTCACTATTTCTCTCATTTACGACAACTAGCTGTGCACAATCATAGACCTATCCAATGTAATTCTTTAATAATTATCGGAAAGTGTTAAATCTGTTAGCATGATAAAAGGATGTCTAATGAAATAGAGGTGTTACGGTCACATTAAACTGTTCGGACTCTTTCCTCAGACCAATTCATACAACTAATCCATGAATACAAATTCGTTGTTGAGAAATATTGCAAGAATATTCATTATTTCCTAATTAAACAGTCTTCACCACAAACCACACAACATAATATCACATATATTATAGGATTAAATTGGAGCCAGCAGCCCGCGTTTATTGGAAAAGCGTTAAGTACATCTGGTACAAAGAATGAGTGAAAAAATGAAAAAATGAAGCCAGTTCGCGATGCATCCAGGTACATATGACGGCCACGATGCCAATGTCATAGCGGCCACGATGCCGATGGCATTAATGCCAGAAACCTCTTAGGTTCAAATATACCCAACATCCGTCCTCGGCTCTCAACCTCGCTGCTGATTTACGATGTTAACTGCCTTCAAGACATCAATAAGGCACCGTATACCTAATTAAAACATCTAAATCCAACAACCCAAAACCAATGATCAACTGTCATTAAAGCCATTGTGGCTACACGTTTGTTAACACGTCAAAGATCTCAAATAAATTCACAAATTTCGGAATAAACCAAATTCTAAATTGTGACTGTATCTGTCAACTTGCACTATAAAAAACTTGTATAAGGACCATACACGTATATAGTGCCTTCTAGCACTATGCAAAATCTGTGAGTAATATACCTCACTATCTAATACAGTAATCACAAACTGTCATTAATACATATTAACAATAATCTAAATAACTGTCTACAGACTTGCACTGTAACCATATCATTGCCTCTTGGCAAAAAACGTAACTTAGAAAGCTAATGAAACTTACTTCTTTAACAGACTGTCGTAATATGCGACATTGTTGGTCACAATAGACAAAAAATCCGTGATTATCACAAGAATACACGAACGAACGTATACAAAAATCCTACGACCTTTTGTGATGAAAAATATAAAATCTGGAAAGCACCATGCTTTGCAAACCCTTATACCAACTGGTCTCGTATTGCAACAAAAGCAAAAGTACAACTCTTGGAAACGTTGTGAAATCTAAATACTATAAAAACTGTTTAATATAAAATGCAATTAACTGACAAGCACTTCTCTTAATGTGTTTGTCACATTAATATAAAACAACTACTGTAAATGTTGTTGATGAACACAACTATCATCTTAAAATACCAAGACTTGATGCCCTTCTGGAAATAGATATTACATACATCTAAAAATATAAAGGACTTTCGAATATAATCAATATCTTAAAAAGCAAAACTTTGTGCCTTCCTCGAAACAATATGACAGAAACGCACTTAAATACATGTTTATTCGCTAAGATACAATGCGCTGTCAGTAAAAATTAAACCATGCCTTGAGATTCAGATTTATATGCAAATTACATAATTGCTTCAAAGAAACCTAATAACTAATTGTTTTAATTAACATCCTATATTATGCAATGCATTGAATAATTGCAGAAAAATATACTTCCCAAGATAGTAATAAATGGGAACAGGTTACATCAACGTCAGAACACATATACTTAATTCAAAAACGTTGATTTGGTCAAAAGCACTTACAAGAAAGTGTTCACTAACTTCAATATGAAAAACGTTAGTTTATCGACCTGACACCGTTAAAACCCAGATCAAAATCTTTGTGACTTCGAAAGGGAAAAAGGTATGCCTCCTCGAACAATAAAACTAAATTTTCGAATCCGTTGTATGACAACTTACAACATAAACTAAAACTGTGTATAAACGCTTCGGTTGCTGCTCGCAGAATAACACGATCATATCGTGCATCTACTCACATAACCTACTCATGATCACATCATGTTATCCAATCAGTTGAAATCGCGTTCGATTTCACTAACGTTACGACGTTATATCAACCGGAAATAAAATAATTCAACTCTAATTTCAAACGTGTTGAATTTTAATTCCTAATTGAATGAAATAGACTTAATTAAAAACATGCAAGGGTAGTAGTCTGCTAATTCGGTAATGGAACTTATTAGAGATCGGCGTCGTTCTGGTTTATTGAACAGCTGCAAATTAGCTCATTGTTTTCAATGGCGAGAGAACAGGGTCTTACACACTTTATTCTCGAATCGTAGATCAGTGTTTGGGTTTGATTTTGTTCTCCTGATCCCATGACGGCTGAACGGCTGATCTCTTGAACGTTACTTTTCTACTTTTTAACATATTTCGGTTACCCCTTGTAGGACTGAGTTTGCGTTTACTCTTGCTTTTCAAAATACACACCGGTGTCATGTAAAATTATTCAATGAAATAGGTAATTTTAAAGTTGAAATTACTCACTGTAAGCACTATAAAGTATATCGAACAGTGATAGTAAATATACCACACGGTATTACGTCACTAAATTGACCCATTACAGGGTGGGTCAAAAAGCGTCACTTTTTTAATAAAACAGTTTTATTTCCTTGAGACCTCCCCATACCCTATAATCGACTGGGGTTTGCACCAGGACTATTAGTTGGGTGGTTACATATACCATATGCATGTACCATAAGTATACCATGCCGTATCAGTTCTGGTACATTATGCAAATTACGTTTATTTCTGATGGCACTCCACATGTTTAAGTGAGACGCTGGTGATATCTCTTGATCAAGTAGAAGTGTTCAATTTAGAAAATTTTTGAAAGTTTAATTCATTCCAAAAGTTTAAATGTACAATTTCATTGTATTGAACAAAAGGAATATTACGAAAATGTTATTTATAAATTGTGCTTTTACTGTAGGCCTATTTTGTCATTTGAAAAAGGTGAAAATGTTACATATACATCAAGCCCACTCAAGCATGAGATACACCAGTTATGTACGGTCGGTTTTGGATATAGGGTATATCCCTCGGGGAATATTTATGTCTCCCCTTGGTTCCTTCGTTCCGTCGGGGAGATATAGAGATTATCCTATATGAGGTTCAGGATATTTTGATTATCCCGAGGCCAATATAATATATCTACCCGAGGACCGTATGTCCCGAGGGTAGATATATTATATTGGCCAAGGGATAATCCAAATATCCTGATCCGACTATTGAATGATCTGTTTATCCCATCCAATCACATTGTTCAATTGGCCACAGTTCAGAAACTTTGCAACCAACCGTGGAATTATTTTAAAATATTCATGTCCGGTTTTGTATGCTTGTCCGTAGTCGGATTTTCCTGTTTAAATCTTTGATTGTTAACGGGGAATATTTCTCCTTCTCTTCTTTAAAGCATCAAACAGATCGCGATTTTCTCCTTTGTCGTTTACAGTATGCGAACGTTACAAAAAAGAACCAATACGGGAACAGTGATTATATACTATATCTGCCCGCTCGGAGCGGGACGTAAAGCTATATCTGCCCGCTGATGAAAATATAAGTTTTTACACACCGGTTTTATGTACCTGTAACACGTATGGGATAAATAGGGGTTATGCACTGGGAGGTTTTGGATACAGGGAATATCCCAAGGGATATTCCATGTATCCAAACCGACCGTGCATAACTGGTGTATCTCATACTTGAGTGGGTTTAGGGTAGATATAACATTTTCCACCTTTTTCAAATGACAAGATATTTATATTTAACATTTTCGTAATATTCTTTTTGTTCAATACAATGGAATTGTAACATTTAAACTTAAAAAATTTAATTTTAAAATTAAAAAATTAAAACTTTTGATATTTAAACTTTTGAAAAATTCCCGGGAGCGGGATGGATATTATATCTGCCCGCATTTGGCCTGGAGCGGGACATGTACAATATATCCTGCCCGTTCCTCAGATACGATATATATTCCCGGGTGATATCTACCCCAAACCCACTCAAGTATGAGATACATAAATATATCCATCAGGATATACCCTATATCCAAAACCTCCCAGTATATAACCCTTATATATATATAAATATGTATATACAGTAAACGCTCCCTTAAAGCTTTTTTGGTAAGATTTGAGAACAGGAAACAGAAAAAATCTGAAGAACATATCTCAGAGCACATTACTTGTGGACTAGTCATAAGAACCTGAGACTAACATAATGATGGTCTCAGTAAGAACAAACAAACTCGAACATACCAAACTCTGATATGTAAAGTTACTCTATGTTAATTACCATGTTTGAAAATATTTATTAGTTTGTATTAGTTTTTGTACTATTGACTTTGAAACTAGATTTTAGCTATACATCGCTTTGCTCGCATCATAATGACATTAGTTATAACTAATTATCACCATTAATATCTTCTGAGCCATTATCGTAATCGCTGGGACATGCTTAGAATGTATCTATGACATTTACAACACTCCATGGGTATACACGGTGTCCAACCCAAACGCTCTTACATGCAAGACGGAGCGTTTCATTACTGAAAGTAAACGAAGAAACGCTCCGGAAACGCTGGCGGGCGGGAACGATGAGCCGTCTGACGATTTCCCCAATAATGGGAATAAGAGGTATGTGTTACTTATTTCGAGTATACCATATGATATTCATGTTGTACTTGGCTGGCTGTTGACGTTTGAAGCAATTAGGAAGAGCTAGTACGAAGCAGTATAGTTATCAAAATTTATAAACTTATAATATGTCATTCTACCGGTCAAAACCCACTTTGTCCGGAAATATGATTAGTTGAGTCAAGATTAGAGCATCAGAGTATATTTTGGTCAAATTCCAAAGCTTCGACACACCATACATTATCGTTATTGTGATTTGATGACAGAAAATCCAGTCTTAAAAATGATGACATTCATATTCAAGAAACGTTGCGAATTGCGATCTGGTTAACACAGTGAACTGGAAACGCTGTGGTAATCTACTAGATATGTTTAGGAGTTAGCTTTACTATTTTGTCAATAGTTTTATGTTTTAGCACTCATGTAGGCACAACATCATCTACACAGCCAATATAATTCGACGCCGTTTCGGCATCGAAAAAATTTGGCACTGTTCCGGCACCGTTTCGACACCGTTCCGGCACCGAAACCTTTTGACACCAAAATTTGTTACCGGACTAGTCAGTCCATTTGGTGCCGAAACGGCACCGAAATTTGGCACCGAAACGGCGTTGAAAATCAGATTACATTTTGGGGGTGTATAATGTAGGCTTAAGTCGACTTGTTGCACGTGTCGCACCACAAGGTTGGGACGTTTCAATCTGCCTAAAGTACAACATGTTTTTGAGAGATAGATCGATTCCGAACTCTTCTTTGATAATCTGAAAATAATATCGAAACAAAATGGTTAGAGCGTTTCTAAAATTTTGTCCAAAATCGACAGAGCATTTCGAGGAAAACAAGCCATTTCTCGAGAACAACTAATGGATTTGAAATGGGATTTTAGCAAATGATTTGAGAACATATAAACGAGATTGTGATCTACTACTTTAATATAATTTGTGGCCAATTCGTCAATTCCAGATTCGTTCGATATACACTACAGAGCTTTGATCAAACACATATCAGTTTACTACCAGAAGTTGAATAAATAAGATCTTTGCTCAAGGTATTGTTCATCGAATGGTACATAATATGTCAACATAACGTATGATATGTAAGAGAAACGAGTGAAACAATACTTACGGTCATATTGGGATCTTCATTAGCCCGGCCTTTTTATTTCGCCCCGCAGCGTTTCCGCGTGAATAAAATGCTCCGTCGTGCATGTAAGAGCGTTTGGGTTGGACACCGTAGTATAGCTAGGATCTAAAAAGACTGGGAAAATCTAAATAACTTTGATAAAAGACCTTTTGAGATAATATACTACAATGGGACCTTTTCCAAGTTTTTGATGAAAAAGTGTCTTACAGTATACCGAAGAACACGCCTGTTTGATCAACATTTTGGTTAGGCAATTGCCTCTCCTGCCTCGTGGCTCACCGAGGCCACATACTCACTAACATATAATAGTGATTCAATAGCAGTCATGTGATCTTGGGTTTAATTGCAAACTGGGTAATTGTCCCACGTGGTGCTTAAAAGAGGTTGTTAAAGAAAGAAGCGACATTTTATTGCTTAACGATGTTTATATTAGTCCCTGTAGGATGGGCGATGTAACGGATAGTATACGGATTAAGAATGAGAAAACATTCGTCAAATGCTCGGGGGAATTCATTATGAGAGACTAACATGTTGTAGATGAATCTGAAATGAGATAGGACAAGGCATAGTATAGGCATGAGCATTTGTCGAATCTTGTAATTCTTAAGCATGTTTTTACATTACTGAAACAATTGATCAAAATAGCACGATCACGATACGATATTTAACACTTATTTCTGGGTTTCAATATTGCAAAACTTGTTTATAAATCTGATATTATGTTTTGTATAAAGACACCTTCCTCACATATTCTTACATTTTTCTGCTGCGTTGTAGCATTATCATTCTTCGGTCTTTCCCGTTTGGCATTTTGCTGACATTCAAGCTATTACAAACAACCTTTTATTTTTCACGATATGGTTAGGTGATTAAATTAAAGTTGATATTGACAATGATGTATGGCTTTCCGCAGCTTTATAACATCCGATAAGTTTCCTGCAATTATTGAAGTAATTGTCAGAGTTTTTATTGTCGGAAATTGGAAAATTGAAGGGGAAATGTGTGTTTGAAGCAGTGGCCGATGTAAGGTGTAAGACAATATTTGGATAACTCCGGAAATCCAATGTTACTCTGAGATTGAAGTGCAATCCATAAACGCCAACCTATACGTACAGTGACCAATCGCCCATATAAATGCATTGCATAAATATTTTCCGTTCTCGTTTAGGTTGTGAAAAACATTGCAAGCTTAAACTCCCTACTGTATTATATCTATATGAGTTATGCAATGTGAGCCAAAAAGGTAGCCCAAACAAATCTTAATAACTTAGTATACAGAATGAATGACAGGTCATATTGAGCAAAATTGACATTTGTTTGATGTTCCTCTATTCCTCAAAGATTTCTTGGTCTATTTCCAAATGTCCCGATTTCATGGACATTTTACGAAACATGCTCCAAATGTCAAAACATACGAAAATGACCCAATAATGATATGAAACCCAAATCCCAAAAAGTATTTTGAGAAACTTATATAAGATAGACACTACCAGATCCGGGAGAAATGCGAAATGTGATAAAAATATTGAATGGTAAATTATGGCTGGCGACTTATCAGCGAATTTCATAATATCTGAATAAAGAGTAGTGGCACGATTGGAGCTGATCATACCCTCAGAGAAGACAGACGTGTACATCATGATCAAACTTAGTCCTACCTTTTAGTGTACTATGGTTTGATTTGTGGTGCAAATACAGTATTTCTTGGCTGAGGTTCGGTATCATTTGAGGCCTCAATAATTACCTCCACTATCAAGACTAATATCAACCCTCCGACAAGTACACACACACCAACTATAATACCAATAAACAGTCGTCGTCTATCCGGTATCGAAAATAAATCATCGATCTCCTCCGTTTTCTCAGAAATTGAAAGTCGTCTGAATTTCCCGCTTCGCATGTTTTGTCTGATATCCGTCGAACCTGTCTCAGGATTTTTGTGTGAAAACGAAAGTACCTTCGTCGTCATTACTTAATGTGGTATCGCCTGCGCAGTGTCCAAGCTTAGTATTCCGGATTTTCGCCCATGTATTCAGTGCTGATCGATTGAGAAACGAGATGAAATATGTCAAGGAAGTAGTTTTAACATCTACGACTTAAACAATGTTCATAGTGACTTAATACTCAGATACCGCTTAAGCATGCTAATTGCTTTCGTGGTCGCTGACACAAAACATTACGTTAATTAGATCCCAATTTGAGATGATTATGACGAATCATATCAACTATAAGTTCCCAATAAGCAGTTGTTTTGTTCATACTTGTGCTTGTAGCTTTTCTAGATTTTAGTTTGTTGCAGCTACAATAATCGAAAGTCTTCCCTATTTTATTTGGCAGATTTATCCTTATTTGTTAATCGCCCTTGAGATAAGTTAAAGATTAAGAGAAAAAATGAACGTCCATCATTGAATAGATCTATTTGATGTTTACGCTTGGAGTGATAATATAATTCAAGGAAGCTCTGACACACTCTAGTCTTAATGAATATTCCATAAGCCTGGTATTTATAATTTAGTCCCAAGTCTTCTAGGAATTTAAAATGTGATTAGTTGAGTCAAGATTAGAGCATCAGAGTATATGTTGGTCAAATTCCAAAGCTTCAACACACCATACATTATCGTTATTGTGATTCGATGACCGAAAATCCAGTCTTAAAAATGATGACATTCTCATATTCAAGAAACGCTGCGGTCAGGTTAACACAATGAACTGGAAACGCTGTGGTAGTCTAGATATGTTTAGGAGTTAGCTGGACTTTTTTGTCAATAGTTTTATGTTTTAGCACTCATGTAGGCATAACGTCATCTATTGTAGGCTTAAGTCGGCTTGTTGCACGTGTCGCACCAAAAGGTTGGTAAGTTCTAATTTGCCTAACAAGTACAACACGTTTTTGAAAGACAGATAATAGTAATAGTAGTGCTTCAATAGCAGTCATGTGATCTTGGGTTTAATTGCAAACTGGGTAATTATCTCACGTGGTGCTTAAAAGAGGTTGTTAAAGAAAAAGCGACATTTTATTGCTTAACGATGTTTATATTAGTCCCTGTAGGATGGGCGATGTAACGGATAGTATACGGATTAAGAATGAGAAAACATTCGTCAAATGCTCAGGGGAATTCATTATGAGAGACTAACATGTTGTAGATGAATCTGAAATGAGATAGGACAAGGCATATTATAGGCATGAGCATTTGTCGAATCTTGTAATTCTTATGCATGTATTTGTATTACCTAAATAATTGATCAAAATAGCACGATCGCGATACGATATTTTAACACTTATTTCTGGGTTTCAATTCAATATTGCAAAACTTGTTTATAAATCTGATATTATGTTTTGTATAAAGACACCTTCATGACATATTCTAACATTTTTCTGCTGCGTTGTAGCATTATCATTCTTCGGTCTTTCCCGTTTGGCATTTTGCTGACATTCAAGCTATTACAAACAACCTTTTATTTTTCACGATATGGTTAGGTGATTAAATTAAAGTTGATATTGACAATGATGTATGGCTTTCCGCAGCTTTATAACATCCGATAAGTTTCCTGCAATTATTGAGGTAATTGTCAGAGTTTTTATTGTCGGAAATTGGAAAATTGAAGGGGAAATGTGTGTTTGAAGCAGTGGCCGATGTAAGGTGTAAAACAATATTTGGATAACTCCGGAAATCCAATGTTACGCTGAGATTGAAATGCAATCCATAAACGCCAACCTATACGTACAGTGACCAATCGCCCATATAAATGCATCGCATAAATATTTTCCGTTCTCGTTTAGGTTGTGAAAAACATTGCAAGCTTAAACTCCCTACTGTATTATATCTATATGGGTTATGCAGTGTGAGCCAAAAAGGTAGCCCAAACAAATCTTAATAACTTAGTAATACAGAATGAATGACAGATCATATTGAGCAAAATTGAAATTTGTTTGATGTTCCTCTATTCCTCAAAGATTTCTTGGTCTATTTCCAAATGTCCCGATTTCATGGACATTTTACGAAGCATGCTCCAAATGTCAAAACATACGAAAATGACCCAATAATGATATGAAACCCAAATCCCAAAAAGTATTTTGAGAAACTTATATAAGATAGACACTACCAGATCCGGGAGAAATGCGAAATGTGATAACAAATATTGAATGGTAAATTATGGCTGGCGACTTATCAGCGAATTTCATAATATCTGAATAAAGAGTAGTGGCACGATTGGAGCTGATCATACCCTCAGAGAAGACAGACGTGTACATCATGATCAAACTTAGTCCTACCTTTTAGTGTACTATGGTTTGATTTGTGGGGCAAATACAGTGTTTCTTGGCTGAGGTTCGGTATCATTTGAGGCCTCAATAATTACCTCCACTATCAAGACTAATATCAACCCTCCGACAAGTACACACACACCAACTATAATACCAATAAACAGTCGTCGTCTATCCGGTATCGAAAATAGATCATCGATCTCCTCCGTTTTCTCAGAAATTGAAAGTCGTCTGAATTTCCCGCTTCGCATGTTTTGTCTGATATCCGTTGAACCTCTGTCTGGATTTTCGAGTGAAAACGAAAGTACTTTCGTCGTCATTACTTAATGTGGTATCGCCTGCGCAGTGTCCAAGCTTAGTATTCCGGAATTTCGCCCATGTAATCAGTGCTGATCGATTGAGAAATAAGCCTAAAGGTAGTTCTGAACGAGATGAAATATGTCAAGGAAGTAGTTTTAACATCTACGACTTAAACAATGTTCATAGTGACTTAATACTCAGATACCGCTTAAGCATGCTAATTGCTTTCGTGGTCGCTGACACAAAACATTGCGTTAATTAGATCCCAATTTGAGATTATTATGACGAATCATATCAACCTATAAGTTCCCAATAAGCAGTTGTTTTGTCAATACTTGTGCTTGTAGCTTTTCTAGATTTTAGTTTGATGCAGCTACAATAACCGAAAGTCTTCTCTATTTTATTTGGCAGATTTATCCTTATTTGTTAATCGCCCTTGAGATAAGTTAAAGATTAAGTGAAAAATAGTCCATCATAATAGATATGTTTGATTTTACGCTTGGAGTGATAATATAATTCAAGGTAGCTCTGACACACTCTAGTCTTAATGAATATTCCATAAGCCTGGTATTTATTATTTAGTCCCAGGTCTTGTAGGAATTTATTTCTAAAGGGGTACACTAATTGACTTTTGTAATGAACTTATTGGATTTATCGGAAACAATGAAAACGTTTAGTATTTTCTCGTGTAGGATCACAAATTCACATTGTCTTTGAGCCATGTGCCTCAAATTGCATAGAATACAAAGCCTACGTGTGATACTTTATAAACAGGCACCTACCCATTATATGTTGGTTGCCATGTAATTTGTTTTAACAGGATATTGCCTTTTGTTATATATTCTGCAAATTACAATACGATGTATTCATTTGTCTCACATCGCAATTTGATGTTAGAAACTGTACCCATATTTGAAGTGGTCCAAAAAGTGTTAGCGTTAGCGGAGGTAATGCCCTGGTCACATTTGTTCCAATCCATCGGCCGGCACCCGGCCGATTGAGTGTTTTGTTCAATACTGTATTCAATTTTGAACAACATACTCAATCGGCCGGACGCCATTGTGAAAATCGGTGCAAATGTGACCAAGGCATTAACAAACATACATGTATACATATCTAGATAGGGGACCTTAAGAACTATTGGCTGCGTTCTTACTTTTCAATGATAAAGACCTGACAAACAAATGAATTTTGAATATGTTCAAGGCAGTTATAAAATAATTGAAGAACGTTCATGAGGTCATGATTTCAGATGACTTTAACATATACTTATCATGTTTTTACTTGATAATATACATACTGCGTCGCAGTACAATTACTCTACTATTTCCACAATTTTATTCATATTAGGTGTCAACTACACATATATGAGTATATTTTAAGTCTCAAAACATGGAGATCGGGAATAGGCTTAATGCATACTGCGTTGCGATACAATTACTCTACTATTTTCACAATTTTATTGATATTAGGTGTCAACTACACATTCATGAATCTATTTAAGTCTCAAAACGACTTACAAGTGTTACCATGATGGTAACTCCCAATAAACAATAAAACCGTTAAAGGCCCCATGTAAAGTTTAAACCACTTTGGCTTATATTGTAGTCTTACCCAATGTTATCAAAGTGTGATATGTGAAACTTTTTTTTTTAATTTCAAAAAGTGGTTTTTGATAGACTTTTTGTTCCAAAATTTGTGAATTTATTTAAAACCAACTTTTAGAGGTCACTCATATCTTCTAATTAGCCACAAGTCATACCAATGCATAGCATTCATCCTCCCATTTTTTGCCGAAAAAATTAAGAAAATCCGTTGATAAACAAGCGAGAAATGAACTTATCAGTGCATGAAAATGGTTCTGAAAAAAATGCATTTCAAAATTTCAGTTCTCATAGAAACCAATGGTACAATGATATCTAATTTAAAACATAATTTATTCTTCGTTTTAACCTGGTTAGACAATCAACATTGGTTTTTTATGAAAGTCTAGCATATTTAGAAAAGATTGACATCGAAAAAAAAAATTCAATTTTTTTCAAAAAGTTTTTGTTACCTTAGTGACATCACTAATGTTTCAAAATATTTTTGATATGCTAAAACATTGAAGTGGCCCATTAAATATGACATTTTATTATTGAAATAGTGTGTTTTGTTCAATCTTTGCATTGGTGTTAAAAAGATAATCTTTTTTGAAATGCATTAAGAAATATTTGATGATTAAGCAATTTCAACTTTTTTTGAAAAATGGCGGGAAATTTGAATATTTGAGAAATGAAATGCTCACAACTTTTTTTTCGAAAAATTTTTTTTGTTCAAAAATCTCTAAAATCACTTTTTAAGTCCTGACAAATAGTAAATGAATGATAAAAAAATATTTTCAAACTTTAGACGGGGACTTTAAGATTTGAAAAAGTCCTAAGACATTGCATTTCATTTTTGCCAAAGGTTTTACCTTATAATAACCTGATTTACATAATATTTACCAGGTACATTCTGAACTGCCCCGGGGTCCATGCACTTGTGTTACTATGGCAACCATAAAATCGGCCAATCAAATGCCAGTCACTCCGATCCATACTTCGTATGTATATGTATAAATGTACAAGGTAAATATATGAAATTACCTGAATGTATTGATTGCCTTTTTAAAATGTTTAACCTCATGTATGCTGATGACACTGTTATCTCATCAGAAACAAAGCAAGGTTTACAAAGTGGTCTTGATGCATTAAAATCATATTGCGAGCAAACTAAACTTGTCGTTAATGCTAAAAAGACAAATGTTGTAATATTTTCTAAGAAAAAAACCAAAGAAACATTTAGATTTTTGTATGATGGAGAACAACTCAAAATTGAAGACTCGTTCAAGTATTTGGGAGTCTGGTTCACTTATGATGGGAATTTTCGCAAAAATGTTAATTTATTATTACGAAATGCAGAAAATGCTATGTATTGTGTCTTAGGCAGATGTACAGAGATGAGCTTGCCACTCGATATACAATTACATTTATTTGACTCATTAATATTGCCAATTTTTACTTATGGATGTGAGGTATGGGGATGCTCCAAAGCAATGCTCATGTGTGAAAAACTTCATTTAAAATATTGTAAATATATCTTGAGAGTTAACGAGCAACACCATCATTTATGATATACGTAGTTAGGTAGATACCCTATTGAAATATCAATAAAAACAAGGATAATTAATTTTTGGACTAAATTAGTCACAAGTGACACTTTAAGTAGAAAAGTATATAAGACAATGCTAAAACTATACCAGGAAGGTATTTATAAGTCACAGTGGTTAAAGTGTGTAGAGAATATTTTAAATGAATGTGGTTTTCCAAATATCTGGAATCTCAAAGTTTTGATAGTAGATTTGCACTGGAATTAAGAGTTAAACGCAAACTAAAAGATCAGTTTATTCAAAAATGGAATACAAACCTTCAGGAACGCGCATATCACTTATACAAGGCAATTAAGACCAATATTAACTTTGAATCTTATCTCCACCACCCATTGAGCATACGTCTGTACATGACAAAGTTTAAGATGTCAAATCATAATTTACCAATAGAAACTGGAAGGTATAATAATATACCAAGACATTCACGAATATGTACACATTGTAACAAATTAAGTGATGAATATAGAGCCAGATAAACGAACATTGAGTGCATTCCCGGTTCAAAATTCTGAGTCATTAATTGCGCCCCCAAAGTCCAGTGCTACAAAGACTGGTTCAAAGAACACTACTAAGAGTGTCAATAGGATATTAAACGGCCAAGTTACAAAAACATTTGTGGATAAACCACCCACGACCTCCTCAACTCTGGCAGCTGCCATTCGGGAAGGTATCGTCCAAGGGGCTCACCCCCCTCGGTCGACATCTCCCCGAGAGGCACCCACAGCTGAGCAGGCCGAGGGTGGGGGGCTTAATTTTCAGGGAAACACAGCTGATGTCATTAGTATCACGCATGATGGATACAATCCAGGTATGCAGGCCCAGGCCATTGCTCCTCCATCGTCCTCTACTTGCTCCATAGAGATCGTAATGAATATGTTCCAGAAACTTCAACAAGGCCAAGAGACAGTTCTTACTTCAGTCGCCCAAATTCGATCTGATATGGCCAAACAAGAGGCCCGTATTATGGATAAGATTGAGGAAAAGATTGGAAAATCTGAAACACAGCTGAGATCTGAGATCTCTTCGGCCCAAGAAACTCTGCAAAAACAAATCACAAATCTCGAGGTTGGCTCGACTAAATCGCAGGAGGTAATACAATTTGTGATAAAAAACTTACAAGCATCAGCTGATCATTCAGACACTGTCCTCATAAATAATCTTATTGAAACTGGACTTAATATTAAGGATGTAAAAGTAACTGGCACTGAACGTAAGCCAACTCGTCCTGGGTCTAAGTATCCGGGGCTTGTTATCGCATCTGTTAAGTCAAACCAAGCCAAACAAGCAATCATGTCAAAGAAGCGGGAGCTAAAAAACAGTGTTAACTACAAGAATATATATTTAGAGGACTTTCTCACACCGGAAATGTCAAATGTCAATCGTAATCTCCAAACAGTGCTCAGAGCAGTTGGAAAAGAGAAAAATTTTATAATCCGAAATGGACGTTTTTATAACAAGACGGCAACTGGGGACCGTACCCACACCACATAGGGGGACGGCCGACATCGGCTCTCCGTGGGCACTTGGAATGTAAATGGATTCTCAGTTACCCAAAATGAAAACTCCGCTTTCAGGAAGACTATTATAAAGAATATGAACTTTGATATTTTATGCCTAAATGAAACATTCCTCCGAGATGAGCAGTTTCTTAATATTGATGGATACACTTGGATCGGCCATAATCGCAGCACCATTCATAGAAATGCACGCCGGGGATCAGGAGGTGTTGGAGTCCTGATAAAATCTGATCTACTAACAGACTTTAAATATGAAGTTCTTGATAAATCAATGCCAGATACTATGTGGATAAAACTAAAATCAATCCACTCCAACTTCAGTGTGGTGATATGCGCCTGTTATCTTCCCCCTATATCTAGATGTACGAGAAACAGTGATCCAGAAGCTTTCTTTAACAACTTACTTCAAGGAGTCTATGAGTTTCAAAATGAGGGTACTCTATGCATTATGGGAGATTTTAATGCACGCATTGGTGACAATAGTGACTATGTTGAAGGTGTTGACACTATCCCCCAACGCTCAACTGTTGATTTTACTTTAAACTCATTTGGGGAACACTTTTTAAACTTCCTTGTTGATTCTAGTATTTGTACATTGAATGGCAGACAAGGAATGAATGACTTCACTTGCATATCTCATAAAGGACGTTCCATAGTTGACTACATATGTACCCCACATGAGCAATTAAATGGTTTTGAAAATTTCTCGATTTGGAGGCCAACAGATCTAATATCAAAGTTTAATCTACCCGCCCCAGCTGCACTACCAGACCATTGTATCCTGAGCTGTGATTTAATTCTTCCTTTGGACTTTGAATGGTATTCACCAAATGAAGAACAATGCCCAACTGAAGAAAACTTAAAACACAAAAAATATAGGATAAACAAGGTGCCCGATAACTTTATGTTAGATAATAACCTAATAGCACAAATTAATAAAACTTTAGATCGTATCTCAAGAACAAATAATACCACTGAGCGTATCAATTGTATGTACAATGAGTTTGTGTCAGCTATTGACAATGAAATGAGCAAAGTGTTCCAACCAGTCACAGTGAAGGCCACTGCTAAAAAACCCAAGTCATTCAGAAAGCCATACTGGTGTGATGAACTACAAACACAATGGAATAAAGTGTCTGCATCTGAATCTGCCTGGCTGAAATGTAAATCCACCCAAAAACGTAACTTGAAAGAACTTTACAAGATAGAACGACGAACCTTTGACAGAATCCATCGCAGAATAAAGCGACAATTCCAGAAACAAGAACAACAACATCTATTGGATATATACAATGAACCAAATTCTAGGAACTTTTGGGATAAAATTGGAAAAATTGGCATCGCCTCAGACCGAAAACAGGAAGTTCCTTGGGAAATTTTAAAACCAGACAAAACTGTATCAACAGACAAACAAGAAGTCTTAAATTATTGGGCCAACTCATACAATGAATTATATTCAGAAAAAGAGGACAATGTCAACTTTGATGAGAATCACTTGAAACAAGTCAAGGAAGAACTCTCCCATATTGAAAATGATAATGTTGACCCACTAAGTGCACCACTTAATGAGGACATAACCCTACAGGAAGTCATCAATGCAGTTCATCGAGCCAAAATTCGCAAAGCCGTGGGCATTGACTCAATCCCAGCAGAAGTATTGAAAAACCCAACTTGTATAAATATGTTGTATAAAATTATCATAGAATGCTTTGATAGTGGAATTGTCCCCCAAAAGTGGATGCAGACCATAATTAATCCAATTTTCAAGGATGGCGACAACCGTGACCCACTTAACTACAGAGCAATCAGCCTAATCTCAGTGCCATGTAAAATATACTGTGATATTCTTAACAAGCGCCTTACAAAGTTCCTTGAGAGCAACAACTTATTGGTTGATGAGCAAAATGGATTTCGTGAAAAGCGCAGCTGTTTAGATCATGCCCACAGCCTCCACTCAATAGTTAATAATCGTAAGTTGGCTAAACTTGAGACATTTGTTTGTTATATCGACGCAACGAAAGCTTTTAGTGGTCTAAACCGTGATTGTATGTGGCTAAAATTAAACCGCATTGGAGTCAAGGGCAAAATATTCAATGCAATTAAATCATTATATCAGGATGTATCTGGAGCCATTCGTGTCAATGGATATTTAACACCCTGGTTTACCATCAGCAAGGGTTCGAAGGAAGGCTGTCTGTTATCTCCAACAATATTTGCGATCTATGTGAATGACCTAGCCGCAGAAGTAAAACAATTGAACTGTGGGATAAATATAGACAACACAAATGTCTCAATACTTTTATATGCTGACGATATAGCCCTCATAGCCAGCTCTGCAGAAGACCTTCAGAGAATGATTGACACTGTAAATACATGGTGCAGGAAGTGGAGAATGAAAATCAACCAGAGAAAGTCCAAAATTGTACATTATCGCCCACCTTCAAAACCCCGTAGTAATCATCAATTCAACTGTGGCAACATGGAATTATCATATGCCAGCACCTATAAATACCTTGGTATATGGTTAGATGAACATATCAATTACAATAAAACTGCAAAAGAAATAGCCAAGTCAGCAAATCGTGCCCTTGGAGTTATAATCTCTAAGTATAAACAGTTAGGTGGCATGGATCTCTCAGTGTATAACAAATTGTATGACACCATGGTTCAGCCTATTATTAACTATGGATGCTCAATTGTTGGGCTGTCAGAACATAGCTGTATTAACAAAGTGCAAAATAGAGCTGGAAAATTTTTCCTGGGTGTTGGAGCAAAGACCAGCAATGAAGCAGTAAGAGGGGATTTAGGCTGGACACAAGCAAAGGATAAACAGAAAATTGAATGTGTACGCCACCTTATTAGACTCAGAAACATGAACCCCAACAGATTAAACCATAAGATCTACAAATGGTCTCTAAAAAGACGCTCAAGCTGGGATTCCAGAACACAGCACATAATACAACTAGCAGGCCTTGAACAACATTTAGGGACACAAACCCCATGTAAACCCTTCATGGAAAAAATTAGTGATTATTTTCAACAAACTGATCCATTTCTTACAAATATTTGGAATGATCAACATAACCTAGTCAATGGTAATAAACTGAGGACATATAGACAGTTCAAGTACGGAGTAGTAACTGAACATTATAACAACATTTACATGCCAAGACATCATAGGAAAATTCTAGCTAGCTTTAGAACTGGGTCCCTTCAACTTAATGTTGAGACACAAAGGTATAATAACACACCTTTATTGGAAAGGAAGTGTAAACTGTGTGACTCAAATGAAGTTGAAGATGAATTACATTTTCTTGTTAAATGTTCACATTATACAGAATTAAGAGACATGTTGTATCAGGAAGCCAAAGTTAAAGTACCTTATTTAAATACTTCAAGTGCCAATCCAACCTTAATTATGATCACATTACTACATGCAAAGAACATTCAAAGCTGCCTTGCTGCTACTCTTTACAAAATGTTCTCAAAACGTTTATTTAACCTGGAACGTTTGTGATATTAAATATGTGCAATATTATCAACCAGTCATAATTACTGTATTCTCATTTATTGCATTTTGAAATCACATGTTTATATTGTATGTTATTTAACTCTAGTCATTTTGTCTGTGAATTGTTCACACTCTGCAAACTTACTCTACATCCTCTGTGATATTATTCGACATACCGATGTTATATTTTTCTATTGACTATCTTTGTATATTTATATGGTGTCTCGTAAGCCGATGTCGGCTGTTGGGTTTTTTAATACATGTATTTTACTTGTAATATTTTAGTAAACCTGTGACACAGAAATAAACTATTATTAAACTAAAAACTAATATCATTTTATACTAGAATGTTTATTATTTAAAGATCAAAGGGAGAAATATTTAAATTCATACTTCCAAAACAGGCCAAATATGTATAAATTAACTGAACTATTTTCAAACAAAAGGTATACAATTCAACTAAGTAAATTTTTACAAAGCATTTTGAAAGGATTAAACTAAATAACTGCCATTAGATATTGTATCAATTTTGTATTACATGTATATTGTTATGTATATGTATTTATACTCACAGGTGTGGGTAGAAATAAAATCTAAACTGAAAACTGAAAACATACTGACCAAGTTTCATGACATTTGAAGCATAAATGACAAAATGCCAGGGTCATTGACGTTACTTCTTGGACACCCTGTAGTTTCAGAAATGACCGTTGACTCCGCACCGAACGCTCAGTTCTACGGCACCAAATATTTCCTACAGGCTCCGTCTGCATATGATGTACATGTATATGTATGTTTTGAAATAAATACTGTATTTATGACTGAAATTTCTGAAAATGTTAAAGTAGAAGGCTGGCATTGTTCTCCACTGCGTTGTCTAGCGTTTACGAAATATCCTGATAAGTAATTGTTCAATTTAACAACCAATTTCACAAATCTCTCCGATTTAACATTTAATTGTTGCCAAGTAATCCTTCAATTTTGCACGTCAGGTTTGATTTTACGCCCTGTATTTTCATTTGCTGTTTCACTCAATAAATAATCAACGTTTCCATTGCTAAATTGTTGAATTTCAATAATATCTGGATTTTGTTGAACATTTACCATTTTGTTTACAGAGTTCGTATAGTTCAGTGCACGATAATGTAGAGATACATGTTCATCAAGAGACAAAAACCGTCATGTCTATTTTTGCACTTTGAATCTTAATAACTTTAGGGATTGAGAACATATCAAGGATCTTTTTGGAGACAT
This sequence comes from Owenia fusiformis, assembly GCA_903813345.2. NCBI lineage: Eukaryota > Metazoa > Annelida > Polychaeta > Sabellida > Oweniidae > Owenia > Owenia fusiformis. The sequence continues at coordinate 20,571,611 of CAIIXF020000004.1, forward strand.
TATATTTGAGCTTGTAAGGCACACATTGGAAGATCAATTGTACATATTTGCAATATCGTCATTCCCTATAGATCTGATTCTGCCTTTAATCACAAATTGAAAAATATAATAAGAAGCTTCTGTGTATAAAAATATCATTATAAGACGTACCGTATAATCAACCAGTGTTTAATTGTATTAACTGTTTATTAGCTGTTTAACTTATTTCATTATTTGTCACTGGTATTAAAAATGTTAAGATCCGTCTTTGGTGCGCATTCAGTAGATATAGTGAATTAGGTAATCGATATTTTGTAAAATGCCGCTCCGATTCCAATGAAGTTCAACTAAAAAATAAAGGCAAAGAGCATTGAGTTTAAATATACACGTACAGTACCTCAAATTCACTGGTGATCGATTCAATTACTCTGGTTATCGTAAAACGGCTGATTTCCAACGATATAAGTTATCACAAATGTAAGTCATTTTCATATGTCTTACCTCCCTATCACACCAAACTAGTTCTTACCCGTTCTTGCCAGTACTCCTACGAAAAAGTCGTAAAACGGGCTAAATCTGGCTGTGGTCGGGAAATATGTCTAATATAATTAGCTACTTCGTTCATAAACAGTCTTCAATACGTCAATCTCATTCGAAGTTCGTTCAGGTCGCACCACGTCGGTGTGCAACGTCGTATAACGCGTCCCTTAGTCTGGAAGGTCATCATGACCTGATTACAGAACAGTATGGTCGCCATCACCTTAAAATCACCTTCCCGTCTGAGAAAGTTCATGAAGTTCGTATATAGACCTTAGAAAGTTGCAGCTACGTTCATTCCGTTCGCACACAGTTTAAATCCAGTTTTGAAGAACGCAGTGGCAACTCGTTCATAAGCAGTCTTTAATACGTTCTTAGTCAGTTTAAACCCGTTTGCAATTAGTTCTACCTCGTTCTCAATACGTCCTCAGACAGTTCAACTCGTTGTAAAAACGTCCCTAGTAGGATTGAAGTACGACGGTTCCGTTCGTAGTACGTCCAGCTCGTCGTTAGTACGTTGTCACTCGTTCTAATTGTAAAACATGACGACCACGAGAACATTTTGAGCATGTTCTAAGTTCTAGAGGACCTACCCGTTCGAGTACGTTTGATTAAGTTTGTACATGGACCCCAAACGGTTCTAAGTACGTCTAGTCCGTTCGTACACAGTTGAAGCCCGTTTTCGAGAACGTAGTGAGAACTAGTTTGGTGTGATAGTAGTGTTAGAAAATGTTTGCGAACAAAGCGTTCAGAATACAACAGAATCGTCAATTTAATACCCCACCTTTCTTACCGAAACAGAATTTCAAAAACGATTAAGATCTGCGCTTTTAACCCATTCCGTTTCGGTAACAATAGTGAAATATTTAATCGATTCTATTGTCTTCTGAAGTATTGTTCCGAACATATACATTTTCCTAAACATATAAACGGACACACGTTTTGAGATAAAAATCTCGTGTTAATTCTGCCTACAACGCGTGAAAATTTATCCCTTCGAGGTTCCGACATTTTGTTACCGAACGGTAACCAGCGTAATCGAGTGGATCAATAACAATTGAACTGTCATTTTATAATCATTACTAGGGTGATAATGGAACTAGCGCAAGATGTTTAATTCAATTAGTACCACTCATTTTGCAATAACCTTTATCAGAGATCTCAGGCCCGTAGCCAGGATTTGCCAAGGGGGGTTTAGTTTTCAAAAATTTCCAGGGGGCTTTCACATTTGACAATTTTGGCCCAACTATGGCTTAAATCACTTGAGAAGTGCTCAAAATGGTGAAAAACTGCATGATTTTGAGAGAATTTGGCCAGGGGGGGGGTCGCCCGAACCCTGCGAACCTCCCCCCTGGCTACGGGCCTGGATCTGACCTCAATCTGTTAAAACCAACATCAGACCTGCCAATCTACTATAATATTTAAGTAAAATTTATCGTAAAATGTTCCCGTCAAACATGAAGTATTATATAATTATGATGCAAATGCAATGCTGTCAAAATGTCGGTACCGGTACCTTACCTAAACTTCAAAGTATAAATAGTTGCCAACACCAAAAACAAAAAAATCAAAACTTTAAGATAATGAATTGTTCTAAAATTGATGGAATTTTATGGCATGACATTGCTTAATTACTTTTTGTATCGGAATTTTAATTATTTCAATGTTTTTTCGACCCAGAAAAAATGTCAAAACCCGGAAGAAATGACGGTGAATGAATGAACGTTCGAATTCTGCCGCTTTTGCAAAAGGCATATATCCTTTGTGAACACGATTATTTCCTCGTTTTTTCCTGTGAAGCCTTTTCGGACATCCTTCGCTTCGTTTTAGTCAAGTAAAAATGTGATGAAAGTATCAAATCAACGTATTCCCTGTTTTGCTGCTCGTACAAAAGTTACTCTATTGCAGACGATGCAAGTTGGAATGAAAGGGTGGAGGTTAGCAATTTCAGCTTATCTCGTCTTCAGTTTGCCAGTCAGAATATAGATATCATTTAAGAACGTTTTCTTGTGTGTAGCTGTCGTTTGAAGTTAACGTTTTTGTACATTATATATATCACCCCCTCCCCCTACGGATGAGCTTGACTCTGTTGTTTATCTCAGTTTTAGATTGTGTAGTAATAAGAGCCATTTGCAGCTAATGTACTACAAACAATATTACTCGCCTGACACTATAAATCTATCGGGAATGAGTCCATTACTATACAATAACACATTTTATGATTCCCTTTGTTTGCATTATACAAATGTATTTTATTGCGTTTGAGTCACGTAGTACGAATTAGCAAGAAAATGATTTCTATTTGATCGTTTAGCGTTATGAAAATAGAACGGTAGTTGTATTGAGTGAATGGTGTATGCATTAGTGAATAAAGTCACTTCGGCTCTAAGCGGCGAGATAAACGGACAGAAGGTTAGCATTTACAAAAGCAAAGCGTTACATTGAAAAACAAGACGAACAAAATGCAGGCGCAAGAATTAAAAGATATTTTAGACAATAAATTCCAACACATGGAGAATAAAATTGAACAAAAAATGACAACTCTAAAGCGAAAATTATCTGTCGACACAAAGGAAATGAACATCGTTTGGACGAAAAATGGGCACAAAAAACAACAATACACAGACGGTAAAGAAATGGACAAGAAACCTGAAGCCGCATTTACTGGCAAGGAAAATGGTCAATTTGATCAAACGATGGATAGTAAAAAAGGTAAAAAATTTGTTATCAAATATAAATAAAACCTCCATCTTTAGCAGATAAGCATAAGGCTCAATGAGAGTCAATGGCCTAAAATTAGTTACATATATGAGTATAATAAAATAGTGGCGAAGATCTAAAAATATATATGAAAACATAACAATTACATGAGTAGTATAATATTTAAGATTTGTGATTTATAACAATAGATACCAATCAAATAGTGAAAGTTTCAGGCAAGATGACCTCACAAACAGTGATGGGAGAAAGGAGAAATACGACAACCGGTAGTACAACAGAAAGAACGAGATGTGACCCTACAGGTATCACAGCTGCAGATTCATGGGACAATTTACAGCAGAGTGTTACAGAAACAAAAAGTATACAGAATAGAGACACATCAAAGACAAAAAAGATAAGTACTAGTACTAGTAAAACTGCAAAAGAATTTGTCACCGTTAAGGGTAGTTTAAAGGAACATAGTAGATTTTGGCATAAAATAGAGGCTAACGATACTGTAATTGACATAATTGAAAATGGATATGTTATACCTTTAGAACATGAACCAGATAAAATTATTTTGAGAAATAATAGGTCTGCATTGGAGAATGGTATATTCGTAGAAGAAGCAATAGAAAATCTGTTAGCTGGTGGGTATGTTATAGAACAAGATAATCCTCCATACATTGTGAATCCTTTAACTGTATCAGAAAATGCAAAAGGTAAGAAAAGACTAGTATTGGATCTCAGGCATGTTAATGAACACGTGGTTTTGAATCATATGAAATATGAAAATATAAATGATGTGATACCATATTTGCAAAAAGGTGGATTGATGTCTGTGTTCGATATCAAAAGTGGTTATCATCATATAAATATTAGGGAATCACAACATAAATACTTGGGTTTCAGTTGGAAGTTTAAAACTGGTATCAGATACTTTACATTCACAGTTCTGCCCTTTGGTCTGCGTACAGGAGGATTGGTGTTTTCAAAGGTTCTTAGAGCACTGGTAAAATTTTGGAGGTCCAACAATGTGTGTATTGTTTTGTATTTAGATGACGGAATTCTAGTCAGTGAACAAAAAGAAAAGGCAATATTACAAGCAGAATTTGTCAGGAAAACATTGGCAATGGCAGGTTTTGTCGAAAATGTTGAAAAATCAAAATGGTATCCACATAGTTCGGTTACTTGGCTAGGGTTCGAAATAAACTTACAAACATTTGAAATTACAATGCCAAAGTCAAAGATACAAGATACTGAGAACATGATTATTGACATTTTGAACAAGAAAGTGAAGGTCACAGCTAGAAGATTAGCAGCAATAGTTGGAAAAGTGATATCAATGATAACTGCTATAGGCAATGTTGCAAGGTTGATGACAAGATGCTTATCTGTAGATATCAATGAAGCTCACAGTTGGGACGGCTATATTGAACTGTCAAAAAATGCAGAGACAGAACTGAAGTTCTGGGTTAAAAATTTGACTACATTAAATGGCAAGGCCATATCAGAATCTCCAAGAAAAAGGCAATTGGTGTTTTCAGATGCTAGTGATTCAGGTTGTGGAGGTTATTCGGTAAAATGTGAATCTAAAATTTGTTTCAAAACATTTACAGAAAGTGAAATGAAAATGAGTTCAACGTGGAGAGAGCTTAAAGGTGTTCTGGTGGTATTAGAATCGTTGTTACATTTATTCACCGGAGAGTCTCTAAAATGGTTCACAGACAACAAAAATGTAGAAATCATTGTAAATAATGGAAGTTCAAAACCACATTTACAAAGCGTAGCTGTTGAACTGTTCAATATATGTGTGAAGCATAAAGTAGACATTGAAATACAGTGGATTCCAAGGTCACTCAACGAAAAAGCTGATTTCCTCAGCAAATTAGTAGATTACGATGACTGGGGAATCAAAGAGGTAGTTTTTGACAAATTAGATAAGATTTGGGGTCCACACACAGTGGATCGTTTTGCAGATTACAACAACAAGAAACTCAATAGATATAATGCTAAGTACTGGAATCCGGGCTGTGAAGCAGTAGATGCATTCACACAAAACTGGTGTTCAGATATCAACTGGGTAGTTCCACCAGTAAAGCTGGTAAGAAGTGTAGTCAAACACATGCAATACACAAAAAGTTCAGGTACGTTAATAGTTCCAAAATGGCAATCGGCTAGTTTTTGGCCAAATATACACAATGGTACAACATTTCGCCCCTTTGTCAAGCAAGTCCTTGAATACAATGGTTCAATTCTAAAATCAGGATCACAATTAGAATCAATATTTCAAGAAAACCGTTTCACAGGTACTTTAATTGCATTGAAAATATGTTGCAAGTGAAAGACTGAAGTATAACAAAATGTTAATATTGACAAAGAAGAGATATGAAAGAAAAATATTTGAAGCTATTGAAACGGAAGGTGCATAAGATAAAGGGAATAATATTGTAGTACCCATTAATAAAAGTCGTAGTGCACATGATAAAGGGAATTGTAATACTATGATAATGGAAAATGTAATATATATGATAAGGGAATTGTAGTACCCATAATAAGAAAATTTGAAGTGACAATATAAAGGGAATTGTGATACTTATGATTAGGGGAATTGTAGTACCCACAATTAGGGGAATTGTAGTACCAAAGATGAAGGGAATTGTTGTTCCATGATAATGGGAATTATATCAATTATGATGATAAAGAGAATTGTAGTACCCACGAAAAATTAAACTTTTTACTGTACATAATAAAGGGAAATTGTAATACCCATGATTAAGGGAGTTTGTAGTACCCAAGATGAGGGGAATTGTTGTTCCATGATAAAGGGAATTATATCAATTATGATAAAGAGAATTGTAGTACCCACGAAAAATTAAACTTTTTACTGCACATAATAAAGGGAAATTATAATACCCATGATTAAGGGAGTTGTAGTACCCAAGATGAAGGGAATTGTTGTTCCAAGATAAAGGGAATTGTATCAAGCATGATAAAGGGAATTGTAGTACCCATGATAAACTAAACTTTTCAATGCACACGATAAAAAAAAATTGTAATACCCAAGATAAAGGGAATTGTACTGCTGATGATTAAGGGGAACTGTAGTACCCATGATAAAGGGGAATTGTAATACCCAAGATAAAGGAAATTGTACTGCTGATAATAAAGGGGAACTGTAGTACCCATGATAAAGGGGAATTGTAGTACCCGAGATAAGGGGAATTGTAGTACCCGAGATAAGGGGAATTGTAGTACCCGAGATAAGGGGAATTGTAGTACCCGAGATAAGGGGAATTGTAGTACCCGAGATAAGGGGAATTGTAGTACCCGAGATAAGGGGAATTGTAGTACCCATGGTAAGGAAAAGCGAAGTAGCCAAAAGAAGTTTTGTATAATCGTCATATTGGTCATTTGATGGATTTACCGAGCCTCAGGGCCTATTGGTTGTCCATCAGACAATGGCACTCTATTTTGTATTCATAAAATCAGTGGAAATATATTGGTAAGTGGTGGTTTTACATAAGTGAAAATATTTGTATTAAACGTCCTATTGGTAAGTGGTGGTTTTACATGAGTGAACATTTTAAAAACACTTTACTTTTCTAAGCTGTTATGTGCATAATGTCATTTAATAAAACTTTTAAATATAAGTTATAGGCTATTGTGAGGAAGAATTGAAGTACAAGGTTGGACGAAACATGTACGTGAACATCAGCGAATTATTAATTGATATTATTTGTTATTGTAGTGATAACTTTACATAATAAATGTAGAAGGATGTCATCCAAAAATCGGTTCACTGTGACAGGTCGCAAAGAACATAGCAGAGATGGCGTATTGTTAAAATGGCAGACCCTGTATAATGTTTTTGTCTTTGTGATAATATGACGTTGAATTTTTATGTCTGAAAAGTACAATACTGGTTTTCAGTGGCTATCAAATCACTCAATGAAAAAGTACTATGGTTGAGCATCCAGATTTAACAGCAAATCCCCCAGCACAATAAGGTCATACGGCAATGCATTCGACAGATGGTAAATGTTGACGAACAATTAACCTGAAGTAGGTCTTTTACCAGCTAAATCGGAACACGTTGCTCTTTATATAACTCATCTAATACAAACTCCAAACACTGCTGCTACAGTTATTACAGCAAACTGCGAATGAGCTCAATACCAATAAAGATAGTTTGCTCAAGACAATAGAAGAATAAGCCAAAAGGACACCAGCGAAACCCACATATAAAAAGCAGCCATTTGCAACAGAAATGGTACAATGTATTATCAGATCACATATTACAAACATTTCAGATTCATTTAAATTGCGAATTATAGTCATCATAGTCTCTTGGGTTTGAGGAGTTTTATAAGAATTGATGCAATTTGTAATATTAAAAAATAAAAAGTTGTACTTTATGAGACTCATGTTCGTATTAAGATAAGACATTCAAAAACAGATGTATATAGAAATGGTAATGAATGTTAAATTGCAGTAACATGATCATTTTTTGGGGGTTCAAAGGTAAATGTAAGCAATGAAGAATACATTTTTTGAGAAATATTACAAAAGAGTATATGTTAAGGTCTATGTTAAGGTCTAGTCTAGGTCTAGGTCATGTTATAAAACAGGGTTATAAAAGATTTATTTCAAGAATATTGTAATTTAAGAATCGTAGTGTACATTTTATGCAGATACTTGTAGTTAACAATCAATTTATATTCACTTACTTTAACACTTCACGCAGCCGCAGAGCCACATGCTAATAGAATGTTATGTTTTATAAGTGTAAGTTAGAATAGAAATGTATTTTATTGCGTTTGAGTCACGTAGTACGAATTAGCAAGAAAATGATTTCTATTTGATCGTTTAGCGTTATGAAAATAGAACGGTAGTTGTATTGAGTGAATGGTGTATGCATTAGTGAATAAAGTCACTTCGGCTCTAAGCGGCGAGATAAACCAAGTAAATCTTATAATTTATAAGGAAAAATTTTCGGACAAACCTTTTTCCTTTAACCTCAATTGTTGAGGATTTCAAGAATTTTTAGCATCATATTCTTAATAGTATAATAATGGGAATTAATAGGTTTGTGATGCTAAAGATAGAAAAGGTTTTACGGGTGGTCGGAAAGTTTTTAAGTTGAAATGTTATAGATATGTTAGTAATTGTTTATTAAGTAAATGCATCACTTGTTAATTATAAACAATTTGATATTTTACAGCGGCGACGCAGCCGCAGAGCCACATTTTTGGCAAACACAGTGTCATGCAGATATGTGAACATTATTGTACAGTCAAATAATACACTCGGTTTTCTGCAGCACGCAGCCGCAGAGCCACATGCTAATAGAATGTTATGTTTTATAAGTGTAAGTTAGAATAGAATTATAATTATTTAAAGGATCACCATAAATGTCTTCTGACCCATTGTGGTAATTTCTTGAAGATGCTTAGAATTTATATGTCTATTATCTTTGCAACCATACCTACTCTGCCATAAACACTCACACGTAATTACAAGTTTATCCAATAGGAATCAGTTACACTGTCACACGACCTAAGCTTTGCCAACAGGTTAGCTATATCCTGAGTAAAAGAGGTTGTAAAACAAAAAACAAGATTTTACTGCCAACAGTAATGCATTTTACATTTGTCCTTAACTAATTACGCAAGTTATACAAGGCATGGATCGTGTATTCTGATAAAAATTCTCATATTGTTTAGAATTTTTTAACGTGTAATTATCGCGGAATAGTGAAAAATATATAGGCTAGTGCATAGCAATGGCGTAGCGTTATATACACATAAAACGCCATGGTGTACTCTCAAAATTTAGAGAAAAATTGATTTTTAAATTGAATTGCCCCACACTTTAAACATGGATAGAAATGGCCAATATTTTACATTTTATTAGTCCATATTTATTCAGAAATTCGTATTTTATGTAAGAAAATTAGATGCATTTGTATAGGGCAACTTTTGCGTACGGGTTGACGTATCAATAGCGAGCAGGCTAAACACAAAATTCTTTCAATTTTAGAAAAATTTTGTCTCATGTCATTCCTTGTCATGTCTATTTTCTAAAAATCACAAAAGTGCATATATTATTCCAGGAAAACTAAAGATTTTTACAACAATGTATTATTTTTCTATAAGAATGGTTACCATTCTTATTATTTCGGAGAATTTAAACATTTGCCACTCATTTTTGCACTTTGAATCATTAATAACTTTACCAATTTACAATATATTGTGAATCTTTTTGGAGATATTGTATTTGATATTGTAAGGAATAGATTGGTAAGTCAATTATACATGTTGCTTGTAATTTTGTCACCCCCTATAGATCAGATTCTGCCTTTTAAGTCTCGATTACCCACTTAACGCAACTGAACTGTATAGGATGTGTAAAATTTCAATGATAACCAAGGTAGCTGCTAATATTTCTAATACAACAAATTGTGTGTGAAGTAAGTATTTTTGCAGGCATTCCTTGTACGTAATGTCATCTATATTCTTTTAGACGGATACAGTAAAAATTGCAAAATAATTTAAATATTGATTTTTTCGGATAGTAAACTGAAATGGCTTTTACCCCCCCCCCCCCCAACTAGACTTATTAAGTTTCCTATCAGACATTGCACTTTTGATGTCTCCCCTTAAAATGTATATGTTCAGTGTCTTCAGTTTTTTGAGTCTGTTTTGAACAGTACATTATTAATATTTTTAAGAGTATACATCTTAATCCAAGATCTATTCTCTGAGGCAGATACAGTCCACGTTAAATCATTATTTGCTGGTTTTGTTTAACTAAAAACATTGTATTGTCTAATCATGTTCTTTTTAACCCATCAAGCTCACGTTGTAATGATAAGCGTTGACCATCTGCCTGTGACAGAATTATATCAAGGCTTTATACGATAATAATTTCAAGTTGTATTTGGCTAACCGAAATAAACAGTCTTCAATGTGTCAAAGTATATACAAAGTCAGATAGTGTGTTCCATTTTAACAGTTTATTTTCTACGTCAAACACGTCGTTTTATACAACACTGAATAATCATTCTCTCGTTTTTCAACACATCAACGCAACAACTAAATAGCCTACGTTACAACTACAGTAGAAAATTGACTTTTGTCTAATTTGGAGATTTTCAGGTTCAATAGATCATATTAAACTAACTTGCTTACCTTATATGTTGCCAAAGCAACTGTATCTTTACATCTAGTAAACGACGAAGTACTATAGTAACAAATTGGGTTTTATACAGAAGCGTGGGTAAAGATAAAGAACTAATAAGAACTGCCTATCCAATACAAACATAACCGTTACATCATATTTCATCTGAAAACGGTGGATTCTTTGCTTACCTTGATATTTTAACAATAGCTTATGGAAACTGTTGTCTAAAGCATCTCCCTGTTTTCTGTCGTGTTTGCCAAAACTTCAGAGGTGTAACAATCATTTCATGCTTCGTTGCTCTTATCTTTATTCAAACAAAACCTTACTCTAACCTTTAGATACTCTAGCGATGTATAAGTGTCAACGCTATAAAGAAGTGCTTCCTATTTACCCCGTGTAATAGTCTGATGAATTGGAAGCAGGGATATGAGGCCATTTATCTGTCTGGATTGCGTTTGGCGAAAATTGATGGTTAATGAGTTATCAAGATAACTTATGGTACGTAATATGTGTGTAACAAAACCTACTGCTCCAAACACGTGAATGAAATGATGACTTCATGACTTCAGTGAGGATGAATGAAATGTCGCATAATTTTGTTGCTTTAGATTGTGATGATGTATTTATGACTTCAGTGAGGATGAATGAAATGTCGCATAATCTTCAGGCCCGTAAGACACTTTTCTCCAAGGGGGGTGCGGTTTTTTGCTTAAGAGAATATAAAATTGTCATTTTTTGCCGCGTAAATCAAATCGCGTAAGACAGAGGGGGGGGGGGGGGGGGGGTCAGTTACTCCCTGTATTGGTTTGGAATTAACAAATGCATGCAACTTCCAAACATTCCAATTGATTTGTGGGGGGTGTGAGGAGTTGACCACTCCCCCTAGAAAATTTTATAGTTTTGAGATGCTATTTGGTGCTCTCTGGGCACTTTCAAAGTGTAAGTTTCTAAGTAGTACGCCACCACCACGGGAATAAGAGTTGAGTGAATAAAAAACTGAGCATTCAGGGGGGTCTGGGGTTTCTCCCCCAGGAAAATTTTGAAATTTGGTTGTATTTGGAGTGAATTTGCAATCATCTGGTACGCCTGTGCGTTATGAGTCAATAAGAAAAATGTGATTTTTTCAAATTCCTTTGGGGGTGTCAAAGAGGATGAGAGGGTGAAGTGGGGTGGGGTGCCAGTAGGGGAGCAAGGGGTTGTCCCCCAGAAACATTGACCATATCAAGGTGCTATTTGATGATGTCTGGGCACTTAAAAAATATCTGAGACAATACATGAAATTCAGAATATTTTCTTTTGTTTTGTGGGGGATGTGAGGGGTGGCTAACTCTCCTCGAACATTTTATAATTCAAAGATGATATTTGGTGCTTCTGGGCACTTTTAAAGTGTATTAGTCAATAAAAACATTGAAAAACAATCACAATTTTTTTCAAATTTTGGGGTTGTCAAAGGGGGAGGGGTGCCAGAGGGGGAGGTGGGGCTGGGGTACCAGAGGGGGAGCAAGTGCTTGTCCCCCATATCAAAATTTACAAGATCAAGGTGCTATTCGATGAAGTTTGGGCACTTAAAAAGTGTCTGTGCCTAAAAGTGCCTATTTCCCAAGAAAATTTTACAATTTTAAGATGCTATTTGGTGCTTTCTGGGCACTTTCAAAAGGTATGAGTCAATAAAATTTTTCAAAAATCTCTTTTTTTGGGGGGGGATGGTGTTAAAGGAGGGGGGCTGCCAGAGGGGAAGGTGAAGTGGGGATGCCAGAGGGCGAGTAAGTGTTAGTCTTCCAGAATCATTAACTTTATCAAGGAGCTATTTGAAGATGTCTAGGCAATTTAAAAGTGTCTGAGACAATACATAAAACAAATTCAGAACTTTCCATTTTTTTGTTTGGGGTGTGAGGGGTGAACCACTCCCCCTAGAAAATTTTACAATTTTACGACACTATTTGGTGCTTTCTGGGCACTTTCAAAGTGGATGTGTCAATTAAAGAATTTGAGAAAATCACAATTTTATTTTTGGGGGGGGGGGGGGGGTCAAGGGAGGGGGCGCCAGAGGGGGGAGGGTTATGCAAGTGCAAGATGCAAGAGGGGGAGTAAGTCCCCCAGAAACACTAACTATATCAAGGAGCTATTTGATGATATCTGGGCACTTTAAAAGTGTCTGAGACAAAACTCTAAAATAAATTTAGAACTTTTCCATTGTTTTATGGGGGGTGTGAGGGGTGGCCAATACCCCTAGAAAATTTTACAATTTTAAGATGCTATTTGGTGCTTTCTGGGTATGAGTGTATGAGTCAATGAAAAAAAAATTACCAAAAAAATATTTTTCAAAAAAGAAATTTTTTCAAATTTTTTTTTCAAATTTATTTTGGGGGGTGACAAAGGGGGGTGCGGTCGCACCCATCGCACCCCCCCCCATCTGACGGCCCTGGATACATGGCAGCTCCACCATCTCAGTAAACATGAATGATGTTATACACTGTGTCCCAAAAACGTAACAAGTAAAAACATTGTCAAACACAAAACCAGTGATGATACCATGAAGCCAGGTCAGGTCTGAACAAAGCTCTAAAACCAGACATCAACAAAAGGTTGAACTACGCTTTTACAACCTTGATGAAATCAAAAAGATTTTAATTGTCTAACGCAAATAAATTTTAAATGTAAATAAGTTACAAGCTAAGGAACTTTAGTGGTTTTCAGAAAAACAAAAATAAAAAGAATCTACAAAAACACCAAAGGCTAACTTTAGGGAATGGCTAGATACATTGGAAGAACTTGTAATCCAGATGCAAAATGAAGGAGATGTGTGTGTAATAGGTGATATGAATTCTGATATAGGTAATATGTACAATGTACGTGGCGCGTATCCGCCATCTTGTAACGGTACTGCACTTAACCAAATGTGTATACGACAGAGTCTAAGGGTAGCTGATTTAACTGACAAATGCACTGGGCCAACATATACATTTTACAGGCACTATACTGGCAAATCATATGTCGACCATTGCATTGTGTCAGAAAGGTTATTCAATTGTTGTAACAAAATATATGTGATGGATGATGAATTGATAAACACATCTGATCACCTCCCAGTTTGCATTGAATTATCAGTAGAAAATATATGTGTAGTCAAGTCAAGTAACATAATAAATACAGGACCAACTAGGATAGCATGGACTAAAGTAACAAATGATAGCAAGAACGTGTATCAACTATCATTGGAACCAGAGCTTACACAATTATATAATGAAATTCAAAGTAAGGAAGGTATTCTTACAGATTTAAATATCGAATTGTATTTTGAAAGATTGACACAGCTACTTAAAAATAAGGCAAACGATGCCTTTCCCAAGAAACGCTTTGTAAAATACTTGAAGCCATACTGGTCAGAAACACTGAAACGTCTTGTTAAGGAGAAAAAGTCGACATGGAACAAATGGGTTAAGGCGGGTAAACCAAGAAATATTGAAAATGCTGTATGGCGAAATTATAAACAAGCTAAGAGGGAATTTCAGAGAGAATTAAGACGTGCTGAATACCAACATCAACTAAAGCTACAGGAAGAAATAGATAGTGCTTCAGAAATATCCATGTCGTTTTTCTGGTCCTTAGTTAAAAGTCGCAGACGCACTAAGCAAACTACAAGTAACATTAAGAGTGATGATGGTGTACTGCTGACCAATCCTTCAGACATTAAGGATGAATGGAAGAATTATTTTTCCAAACTTGTGGCATTTAATGACAATGATCTTTTTGACAAAGATTTCAGTCAATACATAGACAGTGAGATTGAGAAAATAAATGCTGAGCCATCTGACATGAACGATAAGGCTTTTAAGACACCAATCACCGAGCATGAAATGTCAAACTTATGTACCAAGCTTTCCAGCAACAAATCTCCTGGATGGGATGATATATGCTCCGAACATTTAAAACTAGGTGGAGCCAAGCTAATTAGTGTTTTGACAATTTTGTTTAAGTGCATTGTACAATCAGAGTATATCCCAAGGGGCTTTAAAACAGGAGTACGTATTCCACTTTTCAAAGGGGGTAATAAAGACCCATTGAACAAAGATAACCATCGTGGAATCACCCTAATGTGCACATATATGAAGTTACTCGAAGGATTAATGGCCAAAAGGGATCGAGAATGTCAAGAACTTGGATATCATGATGAAAAACACGAATTGCAAGGTGTTAGTAGAAAAAACGTCTCCAGTCTGCATACGTCATTTCTGGCAAGAGAGGCAATAGCCACAGGGCTCGAAAGAGGAAATGACGTCATAATAGTAGCACTCGACATCAGGAAAGCATTTGATGGGGTGTACCACAAGGGTCTATTATATAAGATGCATGAGCAAGGTATCCGAGGGAAACTTTGGAGGCTATTGAGGAATGCGTATGATGATTATAACTGCACTGTGCGTGTCCAAGGGTGCAATGACCTTTCAGAGTCCTTTAGTGTAGAACAATCTGTTCATCAGGGCGGGGTCTACAGCATGGAGCTGTACGCCAAGTATACAAATGGACTGATACAAGAAATATGTGAGAGTGGTGTTGGCTCATCTATAAATGGACTAAATACCCGGGACTAAATACTACAATACCGACGTATGCAGATGACACCATGCTAATTGCATACCATGTGCCAGTCATGCAACAGCTCTTAAATGCAGTGTACCAATACAGTCTAAAATGGCGCTTTACGTATCACCCCCATAAATGTAAATCAGTAATATTCAGTAAGGGGAGATCGACCCAGAAATGTGAACTATCGATAGGTGGCGTAGATATTCCAGTTGTAGATCAGCTAGAACACCTAGGGCTCCCTCTTATACCTAATGGTAACTATACTAATTTCATAGAGAACATAATTGGTAAAGGTAGAAGGGTGATTAACTCCTACGTTGGGGTGACATCGAGTCATATCAATCCATCTAACCCACTGACAATCTCGAAACTTTATTGGACCGTTGCAATGCCATCTATGTTGTACGGACTTGAAATTATACCACTGAAGGAAAGTGATTACACAAAATTGAGCCACGGGCACAAGGTAATTGCAAAGAAGATCCAAGGACTCCCGATAAATACAAGTAATCCTGCAGTTTTACCACAGCTTTGATGGAGCGAGATATCGTACATCATTGACCAAATGAAGTTAATGTTTATATGGCAATTGCTTGTTCTTCCAATAAGTAGCATTTACAAACGCTTAACAATCCAGCGTTTAATTGAAATCATCTCTAAAAATCTTCATGCACAATCACCGATAAGGGACATTGTTTACACGTGTAACAAATATGGATTATTGCCAGATGTAATGTCTATGGTAAAAACAGCTCTCATTCCAAGCAAATCGTCATGGAAAAAGACTGTCAAAGATGCCTTATGGGATCACCAGTAAAATTCCTGGCATTTGGAAATGTTAACATATAGAAAGTTGAATGTATATGCAGACGTTGTCATGTTTATTAAACCGATATCATGGTGGTGTGTGAGTAAGAGGTATCCGAAAATAGTAAAATATGTTCGTATTGTAATGACACTATTATTGGGAGAAGGAAACTTGCAAATGAATAAGGCACAATGGTCAAACGAGAATGACAGAACGTGTAAATTATGCAATATTGATGAAGAAACCTTAATACACATGGTACTTAAATGTGAAAAGTTGAATGAGGAGAAGGGTCCATGTAAACTGCAACCACACTCCTATTGTTACTATAGTTGTTACATCATAACAAATTGTAACTTGACCAATAAGAAGCATACTTCGTTCGACCAAGGACGTCTTGGGTGGTACGAAGAACGTTGTTCTGTCAAATCAAAAGAAATTACTCTGCGAGCAGGGTTCGATCCCATTGGATTTCAAATCCAACGCCTTAACAACTAGGCCATCACAGCTACTTGTTGCTAGTTACTACAAAAAAAACGATCTGGTATGGCATTTGTAAAAAAAGATCGCATTAAGTGAAAAAGAGAGTAAAAATGTTGGAAGAAATGGAATCTGCACTACTGTCTGTTCGGTTCTTCAATCATAGGCCTACATATACATTTCATGGAAAGTTAAGACATTGCACCCTCCAGTTGTTGTAATGTTATCAGTGAACTTGTCTCTTTCCTAAGATCTTCTTATCTCTTGAACTCGTCCCTTCTGAGATTATCGATGATACCGACAAAAAAGATACGCTGCGAGTAGGGATCGAACCTACGCGGGAAGATCCCATTGGATTTCTAGTCCAACGCCTTAACCACTCGGCCATCGCAGCTGTCATACGTTATTTGCAGCTGTGGTTTGTCATTGTGTTTGTTAAAGAAATTGAAAAGGAAAGAAAGTTTTAAATTTTACAAAAGATAGAAGAAGAAAAGAGCTTTAAAATACCTTTTATTTAAAACTTCTAGCTCAATTTTGAAGGAAATTACATCGATTTTTTGAGTAATTCAAAACAAATCTTAAAAACAATTTTTGGCTCGTTTATGCCACGATCAAAAAATTGGCAATCATACCCCATCCCATGCAGTACGTAAGTAGTTATGATTTGGACTTTTCCCAAATCATAACTGAATACTGACTGTGATGAAATGCATATATTGTGAAGAAACGGACAGTGCGGATTTCATTAATTTTTTAGAGGCTTTGATTTTTCAAAATGTTCTAACTTTTAGGGATATACTTTTATGCATTCTAAAATTATTTTAGAAAACAAAGTTAGGTTGAAACATTTTACACCTTCTTTCCTTTTCAATTCAGCCATTTTAGTTAACATTGATTTGTCCATTTCTCTCGTGAAATCCACTTTTGGACCATTTGTTTTAAAACCTCTATCGATAGGATTCCTGTTTTAAGTTATTTTTGTTCAACATCAGAGAGATTTCGCTTATAACGTATACTTATACTTATAAGTAAACGTACAAGGTGTTTCATAATGTGGGCTTTTCGTCAGGGTCAAGATGTTAGTCTCAGCTGTAATGAACAAAGCCCAAAGGGATGCCATTTGTACTTTCTTGAATTGTAGCATGTTTAGTTGATCCAAATGTGTTTGTCTAGAATAAGATAGGCTCATATATAGTACATATGTTATAGACCCATCTCTTCTCAAATTGACTTTTTGAGATGCTCGTTATGAAACACCCTGTATGTCATTTGTTGAGCTGCTGAATGGGTCGTTTCCAGGAACAGTTCTAGCAATTCCTGGAAACGACCCATTCAGCAGCTCACTACTGGTTTGATTGGTGTTTCAAATTGATGGTTAAAGTATTTGATTGGATACTGTTCCTACTCAGCCAATTAATTTTAAAAAATGCTTGCGGTCAACATGCAGGTAAAGCTTTATACGGAGATCCAATACCGTATTGTAAGTTCATTGAACTTATACTGATCATGAAAACTTTGAAATAATCAACTTGTTTATGTAATGACTCACTTTAAAGGATCATGACTCACTTTAGAGGATCGTGTTAATAATACACTACAACTACTAGGACACGGAAGCAAGCATTTAATTATAATGTGCAAAATCCCCCCCCCCCCCCGCAAAAGGGCATGACAAAACACAGCTGCTTTCTAGTCACATATCAGCAGCTGCGATGGCCGAGTGGTTAAGGCGTTGGACTTGAAATCCAATGGGATCTTCCCGCGTAGTTCGAACCCTACTCGCAGCGTACCTTTTTGTCGGTATCATCGATAATCTTCATATCAAGAAGGGACGAGTTCAAGAGATAATAAGATCTTTGGAAAGAGACAAGTTCACTTCACTGCTTTGGATATCAAGCTTTTGCAATACTTTCAAAAGTCAATGTTTAAACGTCTATCGGATAAATTTGTACTTTTTTGCATTTTAAATCAATAAATTCCACATTTGGCCAGATATGTATTTTTCAGAACACAAAGGATCTTGTACACCTGCCATTATGATCTCCCCATGAACAAAAATAAATTCATCTGATTTTTCAAAATAAATATACTGCTTTTATTATTACATTTATATGTACACTAGTATCTTGTTGACCTATATTCAGCACTGTATTGATGAATGGGCCACTTTTTAGGGCAATATTCAATCATAAAGTGTACAGGGGTAGAGATGCCAAACCAGGAAGTCGTTTTGTGTCTGTCAAAATCCATTTGCATCCTACACATCCCTGCATCTTATCAAAATATGTTATTAATTAATGAATCATAACAGTATAATCTTTGGATTTACAAAGTTGTATGGGATTTCATAAGTGTAAAAGTTGCTTTTGAAGCATTTTTCTATAGCCATTTTGTAGGAAAAAAATTATGAAAAAAATGAATAATCTTTTAATTTGAAGTATGACCTGAATCGATTGCAAACTTTATATTTGCACATCTGATCTGAAATACCATTTGTGTCATATTGTGAAATTATTTAATTTGCAATCGATTCAGGTCATAGTGTATTTTAGGTATTTTTGTGAAAATCAATAGAAACCAATGGCCTCCATTGGAATCTGATGGTATCCACATGTTAAGTCAATAGAACACATCCAATGTCAAGTCAATACACCCTTGCTCAGGGCTGAGAAGAAACGAGATGTCATGGTTTATCATGATGTTAGCAGCTGTGATAGCCGGGTGGTTAAGGCATAGGTGGGTTAAGGCGTTGTACTTGAAATACACCTTTGGACCATTTGTTTTAAAACCTCTGTCGATAGGATTCCTGTTTTAAGTTATAATTGTTCAACATCCAAACAGAAAATCCCCCTATTACTCCTCGCAAAAGGGCATGACAAATCACAGCTGCTTTCTAATCGCATACAAGCAGCTGCGATGGCCGAGTGGTTAAGGCGTTGGACTTGAAATCCAATGGGATCTTCCTGCGTAGGGCCGAACCCTACTCGCAGCGTATCTTTTTTGTCGGTATCATCGATAATCTTCATATCAAGAAGGGACGAGTTCAAGAGATAATAAGATCTTAGGAAAGAGACAAGTTCACTGATAACATTACAACAGCTGAAGGGTGGAATGTTTTTTAACTTTCAAATTTTTTTTTCAAATTTATTTTGGGGGGTGACAAAGGGGGGTGCGGTCGCACCCATCGCACCCCCCCCCCCATCTGACGGCCCTGATCTTGTTGTTTTAGATAGCGATGATGTCTTTACGACTTCAGTGGGGATGAATGAAATGTCGCATAATCTTGTTGCTTTAGATAGCGATGATGTCTTTACGACTTCAGTGAGGATGAATGAAATGTCGCATAATCTTTTTGCTTTGGATTGTGATGATGACCTTATGACTTCAGTGAGGATGAATGAAATGTCGCATAATCTTGTTGTTTTAGATAGCGATGATGTCTTTATGACTTCAGTGAGGATGAATGAAATGTCGCATAATCTTGTTGCTTTAGATTGCGATGATGACCTTATGACTTCAGTGAGGATGGAAGAAATGTCGCACAATCTTGTTGCTTTAGATTGTGATGATGACATTACGACTTCAGTGAGGATGAATGGAATGTCGCATAATCTTGTTGCTTTAGATTGTGATGATTTCTTTACGACTTCAGTGAGGATGAATGAAATGTCGCATAATTTTGTTGCTTTAGATTGTGATGATGACAATGACTTCAGTGAGGATGAATGAAATGTCGCATAATTTTGTTGCTTTAGATTGTGATGATGTCTTATGACTTCAGTGAGGATGAATGAAATGTCGCATAATCTTTTGTTTATAGATTGTGACAACATGTTATAATGACTTAAATAGTGCATCGATGCAATGCCATATAGGGAAGGGGTTATTGTAGAGATTGAACACATCGTTTCTTTGATCGTGCTTAAATCGAATGAATTCATCTCATCGAAAATAGCGGCTGTCGTACCCACCATATGTACAGTATATTGTTTATTGCATATTAGCATCTCGTTTCGTTATTAAGAGTAGAGATTTGCCGATAAACGGGCAAGTGGTAGGTCTGATCCACTGTAACTCAGGAATCGGGTCTAAGTCATTACGTAATAAATATTTTCATGAACATAACGAATAATTGGTGGAAAAACCATTGGTGGAAACATACTGTCAAAAGCTGGCAAAAGTACGTAAATGCTGCTGCAGAGAGGACTTTAAATTTATAGTGAAAGAAAATACTGAGATTTTTTCTGACCAATCACAAAAATGTTATTTCTACTCACATCTAGTCTTGCAGTAGTGTAATCTTCTTTCTGTTTTGTTTATATGTTGTATGCTATTTTAGTATATCCGGTAACATTAATTCTTGAAATGTTACCGCGTTCCCTTGGCGATGATAAACGAATTACTTTTTAACATTTTCCAAAATATCAATTCCAGGACATTTACACTCAGATCAGAAATTACAGCACCCTTGAGATAGACTCATAACCCAGGAATAGATAAAGTTCTACATTCCAATAAAGTCTGAAATTATTGACAATATATTCCAAAACGTAAACCGTGGACTTTGGCTAGTACCTACTTGGCTAATTGCATGGTATGTCTCTATTTATGTTTTTTTATTCAACAGTCAACAAATCAATGGAGTGATAAAAAATAAATCTTAGTACCCCACAATTAGTAACAAACTTTAAAACTTGTTTTAGACACTTTCTATTTATTGAATCATCATGAAATTTCACATGGACAAACAATCAAATTTTTTTGATTTGCTTGAATTTTGATTTTTAAATTTTGATAGACATTTTTAAGATGAAGCTCATTTTATGCTAAAAGGGCAGGTACTTTATTGCAAGCTTTTTAGACAGCTCATTATTTCAGTTCGAATACTTATTTGACTACAAAAACAAATGCGTTTGTTTGGCCAATATGTTATCTTCAATAAGAGGCAATAGAATGAAAGTAAAGCTGTTATTAATCCACCTATTATCACCAATTTCCCCCAATTATGAGCTAATTTTCACCCAAAATGCAGCATTTTATTTCAATTTTACGACTAAATTGAAATGTACTTATAAGTCACGATTTACCTCTGAAAAGGAAAGTGAGTCTCCTTGGGATTAGGATAATCCGAAAACAATGGAAATTTTAGGTCAACTATCTGGCTCAAAGGCAACATTTTTTGATACGGTTAATGTACAAAAAGATTGGGGGATATTACATAATTGATCTCCAAAAAGAAAAAAATAACATATATTATCTATTTGTCCACATGTTAAAAAGGGGATATAAAAGAACATATTAATATTTTGTTTGACAGGAAATTGAGTGTTGAGAAAATGTTTATCCGTACTAAATCTGTTGGGTGTTTTCTAGATATGTTTAAAATGTAATGTAATACCTTTTAGTAATTTCCATATTTATTTTTTCATCGAGCTCCAACATGGCAGAACATTTCACTAATAGTAAAACTGCAATAGTCATTCAGTATTATCCATTCCTACTAAAAATGATCTACGCAGCGTGGCTCTAGAAAAAGTGATATCTTTTCAATGGGTGAGTGGTTTACAAAACCCAGATCACGATCATTTCCTGATATTGCCATTATTGCTTTTCAGAGCCATTAATTTGCTTAGCTTCTTAGATGGGTCAGTGTGTTCCTCAATTATGTCAATACAAGCGATCTCTATGATCCCCTTGGCTTCCATTGAGCAATGAAATAGATAGCTTTGCCCATTAATGGCTTTGAGTGGCACTAATTTCTATATCAAAACGACAATTGTGTCTCAGACTGCCACACGGTGACCTTGTATTCTACGATACGAAAACACGGTGTAATCAATAATCGATGCAGGCATGTAAGCACAATTGTCAAAAGGCAAGGGTGGAACATTTAATCGAAAAGCATAACGTAAATACGTGAGCGAAACTGTAAATGTGCGTGACCAGTCCTAAAGGAAATGCATAATACCAAGAGGGAAAACCCCAGAGAGGACAGACATAATTATTAATTACGTCTCTTGCTTACCACCTTCGTTTGTCAAACTTTTCACCGGCTAGTTTACGAATACAACAGGTCGTTGTGATGTTTTAATCGAAGTTAGCACATTTCTTACATATTTCTTCATCTTGAAAGCTATGATATTAAAAGATAAGCCTGAAATCGACATAATGTGTGATTCAAAGCGTGTTTAGAAAAGTTTGAAACTGCCATTGAATGACGTCATTTGACTGTGGGTTTCGCCAATCAGCGACCATATATCTTCTCAGTAAAAATTTGCATTTTAGACATATGTCTTCTCTTCCCCCAAATTACAATCTCTATCAACATGAGAAACCATTGATCAGCCAGAAAGAATCCATCGATAACGTTTATGCCTTATCATAACATAGCCTCTCATTACAACCGTTTTATTTGAAAACGTGTTCTAACATTAGTTTTACACTAAATGTAAAATTAATAGCGAGATAGAGAGCAATAATAGGCTGCCACTAAGCAATTTAGGGTAAATTGGCTAAGCCTTTAATAGAAGTGTTCGTTTTAATCTAATATCAATATAACGTAAACTGTTGAAGTATGCATTCGAGTAAAATTGGAACTTATATGGTTTATTTATACATTAACAGTTTGTCAGTGATTAATACATCCAGTGAGTATTACATTTTGATTTCCCTTGAAAATGAATTTCCACATTTTTAGTTATATCCAAATATTACCTTGCGTAATAACAGTTACCTTCTACACATCTTTGCACTTAACTATCTAATTTCCGTCAATAAAACTCTAGACGATTATTGTAATACTGTATATTATTTACTGTATAATATATTGCTTAGCTACCGATTGCCATACATCAACGTCACAATGCAACAGACTAACAGACTAATCATCACCTGACTGTATCTCATTCCTGAATGCTTATGGGTTGATTAGATCAGATAATACGAGTATATGAGGAAAGAGTCGGTGTTATTCCCTCTTAGCCAAGTGGTGGGGGGCTTAATAATTTGTTCGGTGTAGTTTTTTTGTGTTAAAAGATATAAATATGTTGACAAGATGGCATAAGGAAAAAAGCGCAATTATTTATAACTTAAGGAAACTGAACACCCAAAAGAATTGAGAAAACGACAGTGAAGCAGTGTCAAAGGATAAGTTGAGATTTGGTCATTTGTTTTCTCGTCCTTTGGTGTTTGAAAATAGTAAATTATGCTTTTAACAGCAGGCTGACACAGGGATTTGTTTTTAACCAAGCTAGTAATCGCAAATGCAAACAACCGCCGTGAGCTTTCCGGATTGAACTATCATTCCGTGACCAACTCATGTAAATATGAATGGAATAGTGGCAGGAACTATTCATATTTAGATTCACCTGACTGTATTATATAGATTTATACCCTGATCACTATGGTACATGTATATGGTTACTCATAATGATAAACCATGATGACATCTCAGTCATGAGGTGCCATGGTGTCTTTGTATAGATTTATACTCTGATCACTATCTGGAACATGTATATGGTTACTCATAATGATAAGCCATGATGACATCTTAGTCATGAGGTGCCCTGATGTATTTATATAGAATCATACTCTGATCACTATCTGGAACATGTATATGGTTACTCATAATGATAAGCCATGATGACATCTTAGTCATGAGGTGCCCTGATGTATTCATATAGATTTATACCCTGATCATTATGGTACATGTATATGGTTACTCAACATGATAAACCATGGTGACATCTCAGTTATGAGGTACCATGGTTTATTTATATAGATCCATACCCTGATCACTATGGTTACTCAACCTGATAAACCATGTTGACTTCTCGGTCATGAGGTGCCATGCTATCTTTATATAGACCCTGAACACTATGGTACATGCATATTACTCATCACGACAGACCATGATGACATCTTAGTCATGAGGTGCCCTGATGTTTTTATATAGATTTATACTCTGATCACTATGGAACATGTATATGGTTACTCATAATGATAAGCCATGATGACATCTTAGTCATGAGGTGTCCTGATGTATTTATATAGATTTATACCCTGATCATTATGGTACATGCATATGGTTACTCAACATGATAAGACATGATGACATCTCAGTCATGAGGTGCCATGGTGTCGTTATATAGATTTATACCCTGATCACTATGGTACATGTATATGGTTACTCATAATGATAAACCACGATGACATCTCAGTCATAAGGTGCCCTGGTGTCTTTATATAGATTTATACCCTGATCATTATGGTACATGCATATGGTTACTCATCATGATTAGCCATGATGACATCTCAGTCATGAGGTGCCATGGTGTATTTATATAGATTTATACTCTGATCACTATGGTGCATGTATATGGTTACTCAACACGATAAACCATGGTGACATCTCAGTCATGGTGTTCGGGATTAGATCGGTTATTCAAGGGAGCCTAGATGTGAGATCAGATGAGCTACAATAAAAAGTGCCTCATTGCATCAGAAATAGAAATGTGATGAGTATCAGAAATCAGAATGATTGATTGATTAAGTTATTTGAAGCGTAACGAGCGAAAATTTGCGATATCATGAATAATGTATTTCAACAATAATTCCATGAACTATCTCAACAAACGACAAAGAATAAAAAGGATACAATATTTAATCTAGATCGTGTAATGCAGTAAGTGCAACGTTCACACTTTAAACACAGATACATGTATGATGAATTAGTCAGTGATCCACCAATGAAGAAATAATTTATTCCCATACATTCATAAACAAAATAGGGCAGTTAGTGTTCCAAGAAGTTTGCAAAAAGAACACGTTTTACAAACGCACTCAATGACATGAATTAATGAAAATGTGCAGCAAGTGGATTTATCTTCCTGAAATGATGAGAACATCTGACTCCTCGCCCTCTCGCTACCATGCGTGTTAAACGGCCTTACATTAAAAGGTACGATTAGGTGTATGATCATATATCTGTTAATCAATCGCAACATGAAAAAATTGTAAATATAATATTCGTTGGACGTCTTGGACGTTATCTTTTTGCATTAACTAGTGAAAGAAACGTCAGATTCTATATATATATTACCGAGTTTTAGTAGTCCCTAAGGAACTTGACATGTAAGTAACACATCTATCAACAGATTTTAGAAAATAAGAAAACATAAAGAACGTACATTAGGGAATTCCATATACGACAGATTGATAAATTATCATTGGGATTACAAGGTGTGGATGCATCACATAAATTATGTATGGAACGTTCTATCCGCACGAAGGATTAAACATAGTGAACATCTTAAACACCTTCACATAATGATGGGCTTTTAGTACACTCTGAAACTTAAATACTTGGAATATTCAGCTAACCCTACTATCACACCAAACTAGTTTTCACTACGTTCTCAAAAACGGGCTTCGACTGTGTACGAACGGACTGGACGTACTTAGAACCGTTTGGGGTCTATTTAAACTTCATCGAACGTACTCGAATGGGTAGGTCCTCTAGAACTTAGAACATGCTCAGAGTGACGACCTACTAACGTCGAGCTGGACGTGCTACGAACGGAACCATCGTATTTCGATCCTACTGGGGACGTTTGTACAACGAGTTGAACTGTCTGAGGACGTATTGAGAACGAGGTAGAACTAATTGCAAACGGGTTAAAACTGATTAATAACGTATTTATCAACGAGTTAGCAAAATATAGCTATCACACCAAGCAAGTTGCCACTGTGTTCTTCAAAACTGGTTTTAAATTGTGTGCGAACGGAATGAACGTAGCTACAACGTTCAACGGTCTGTTTACGAACTTCATGGACTTTCCCGGACGGGGAATGTGATTTAGAATTTTGAATCGATTCAAGATTCGATGGCGACCATACCGATCTGTAATCAGGTTATGATAACCTTCTAGACTAAGGAACGCGTTATACGACGTTGCACACCGACGTGGTGCGACCTGAACGAACTGCGAATGAGATGGACGTATTGAAGACTGTTTATGAACGAAGTAGCTAATTATTTTAGACATATTTTCCGAACACAGCCAGATTAAGCCCGTTTTACGACGTTTTCGTAGGACTGGCAAGAACGGGTAAGAACTAGTTTGGTGTGACAGGGGGGTTAGATTTCCAATTTCTGCGTTTCTCAGTTCATTGGTCTTTAGTCCATATCAATGGCAACGTTGATAGTCGAAGCTTTACATATTGCGACTGGTTTAGAATACTAGGTAAAATATTCATACGGTACTTAATTTAAAATTGCAATATGTACCCTTTCAATTTATCTTATTACGCCTTAATTAAAACTATGAACACGGATTCCCCATAAAGCATAATATATTGCCAATGAGTAAATATTTAGAAGGGATAAAACCTATTTTCTTGATAAGCATTAGCATCATACAATACATGGCCATGGTATTAGTAATGAGACATTGACATTGACGCAACATTTGAAATACTAGGGAGTTTAAGCTTGCAATGTTTTTCACAACCTAAACGTAAATGGAAAATATTTAAGCGATGCATTTGTATGGGCGATTGGTCATACGTATAGGTTGGCGTTTCGATTTTATATGCAAGCTTAAACTATCTATTTACTCATGTATAACAGTAACGCAACCTTACTATATGAATTGACACTATCATGTATGTTTCAAAAAGTTTCCCTAACGTAGATGATAAATGCACCTCAATACACGACCATTTGGTGCAGTCAGGGGTAATCAGACTTACAAGTTAGTAGTACGTACAACCCATCAGTAGGAAATAACCCCAGAATCACAAACTATCTCAAACGTATACAAAACATAATTTTCAGGACCCCTCAACCCCCGGGCTCTCATCGCTACTAGAAATTATTATCGTAATCCAAAACACAAGACTTCAGGTTCGTGAAAGTATTCCAATGGAGAATTTTTATCTATAAATGTAACTATTAAAGAAGTATCAAAAGGCTATAGCTAAGACTTTAATGATCAAGCTCTCGCTGTTAACGGATTAACAATTCTGTCTCAAGCGGACTATGGGTATCTAGATCGATCGATAAAGTAAATCTGAGGTTAAAGAACAAACAGTATAACGTGTATGATAGCGCCGGACGTAACCACCTGTTTAATCTGAAACACGGCCATCAAATTAGAATAAAACAGAAAACGTTGATGGATTACGTGCTTTTATTGAAGGAATTAACGGAACTTTATGGCAGGATTACATGACTTAGTTTCAGATCATCCGTTCATCGACCCTGGGGATATTTTCAATTTTCAAACTGTTGATGAGTAGCGTAAATCCACGGATAAGCTAGACCATCATATGGAATTTCTATTTTGCATATTCAAAACAGCTTGAAAGAGTGTACACGACGTTGATTGATTACACGGTATGTACGTATAGTTTTAACCTCATTGCTTATGTAACTATTTAACTTAATTATAGTCAAAATCTAAAGAAAGGATGTGGCATTATTTCCTAATTTTTTACATATAGGTTTAAAGGTGATGATGTATGTAATCATTCCACTGGACCCTCAAACTAGTAGCAAGAATGCAACGTTCGTATTCTAACAGTGTTACATTCAGATGCAGATGTACTAAAATGTTCTGCAGTTTTAACTATTTTTCCTGATTATATTTAAATTCTTTGCTGCACAAGAATGCAAGTAGCAAATTTTGAGTTTCTTCATGTAGAAATATATGCAATGTCTCAGCATGGAGTTGAGTTGAGCGCGAGATGTCATATTTAATTGATCTACTACAAGCAGCGGATGGCCTATTTTTCTGTTCTCGGAACGAAGTTATATTTTAACTTATCTGAAGTATGATTAAAATGACAAATCATCAGTTAGCATGGTAACAAAAGAAGTGCAAATAAAACGAGAAAATTTGAACTGCTTAATACTGGTATACGTGCATAAGCATTTTCTTTATCTCGGGTATAAGATGGCGTTTTTGCATTCTGTGTTTTTTATTTATTGCATGATCTGTAAAATGAAGCCTTCTGATTGGTCAGTTCTTGTGCTGTACCAATCTGTATTGCTACTGAGATTGTCCCCATTCATCATCTCCGTCGCAATACAGAAAATATTGGTACGGAGGGGACATTCTCAGTAGCAATACAGACGATAACACGAGAAAAACGTTAAAGAATGATTTGAAGTGCAATACAGGATATATTCTGCTCTCGATATTCTGTATTCGTCTCGTTCCAATACTGAATTTCTCGATCAGAATATATCCTGTATTGCACTTCAAATCATTCAATAACTTATAGTATTACATACCTAGCGAAGCATTTGTATGGAAGTCAATGGGAAAGTTAGCGAGCTATATCCACCGATATTGCCCGATTACCCCGATATAGCCCGCTTACCTCGTTTTGATATTAGATTTCTTTAATAACCATGATAATATCATGACGTCACGTCATTGATACAAAGTAACCATGGGAACAAAGGCATGTAATACATCAGTTATGTCACTATGACGTGAAATATGCCTTCGTTCTTGCCCAAATATAGAGCCTCCCAAGGTCGGCCTATATTGGGAGAACTCAGGCATATTTCACGTCATAGTGACATAACCTCTTAGTATTGTGTAATAATTTATTTTATTATCCACAATAGCAGCTCATTTAAACATTGTAATTTACATTTTGAATGTTCGATAAATGTATTTTGAAATTCAAATTGGTCCGAAAACTCTCAAAAATAAGACGAACATTCGCATGTTCATTTAACATATGCTGCCGTGTTTTAAAACCACAAACTACACGTATTATGAGTTATACGTAACTTATGTGTGCAAATTGTGCCAACAAGTGGTTCTGTTAAAACGGGAGCAACGATTTATTAATATGCGGTGATTTGGTTATACATTGTGCACTTGTTCAACATTGAAGCCCTTCATAGGCGATTATCAATTACTCTCTGTAAATTACTTTCAGATAAACCTTCGCCTTCGAGTGCCGCTAATAGCTGACAGGACCTTCCGGGTTTCAAACATGGGCAGTGCACGCACGACAGCACCTAATGCGATGACGACAATGGTTCCGTCAATCTTACTCGAAACGCCCAAAACAGACATCAACATAGACGGTTTTGATCACAAAACCCGAAAATCAAAACGACTATCATACGCTGAAAAAAGATTGTCCACAGAGGACAACGATGATTTATTCTCAATACCAGATAGACGACAAATTTTTGTTGCAATAATAGTTGGTGTGTGCATACTCGTCGGATTGTTAATTTTAACATTAATTGTAGAGGTGATTATAGAGGCCACGAATGATACGGAAACTCAGCTAAGAAGTACGATGTTTACAACACAAATGAAACCCTAAAACACATGTGGTGTATATACAAGACGTCCAATGAGTACAGGATGGTCCAAAAAATTTGGAACACGTCTTTTAACGGAGACCCAAACATTATTCCTTGATACTTAATATCATAGATAAATACCAAGAATGAGGAAATGGTATCTCTAGAGGTATAAATTATTATTATATACCCAATATGTAACACTAATCATGATTGGTCAATACCTAGTCACGTGTTCCGAAATAGATTTACTATTTCCCTTGGAAAGTTATATTCCCTCAAATGTGACGTCAGCGGGAATATTTATTTGAACTATTGCCCGCTGACGTCACAATTGCAACTTCTATTACCCTTGGAAACGTCTGCGCATCATCACTGCGCAGACGAAAAACAGAAAAATGGAGGATGAGCACAAACACAAATCTACTCCGTTCACCATGACAGACGTGCGTGAACGATACAATATAAGCAACGTGTATAAAGTTCCCTAAGCTCAATACGTCTGTGTAATTTCAAGTGTTATGATAATCTATTCCGCGTGTTAAACGCGATTGAAATTGTCAAGTGAGAGTCTCAGAGGCAAAAATTTCTGTTGAGCATCTGATGACGTCACCGCTTATAATGCTAACAATGGACCCGGGGAGGGGGCTTTCTAAGCCTTTTTGGCCTTCGCAGAGGAAACGGGACAAGAGTCAGTATAGGGTATATAATAAAACAAATAGTGACTGCCTAATTTCGAGCAATAGTGTAAATGATTTCCCCTTGGGAATATCCTCTACAATGTACTATTCCCTCAGCCTGCGGCTTCGGGAATAGTACATTGTAGAGGATATTCCCTCGGGGAAATAATTTACACTATTGCCCTCAATGGCAGTCACTATTTGTATAATGTACTGATCACGTTCATATATGCTTTAACCCTTAAGTAACAGAGAAGATGTACTAATTTATGAATAAATTGTAAATATCATTTTCAACATTTATTCATTCTGTTTGTTATTAATATCGCAAAATTCTATATGTCATCCAAAGCATCTGATCAGGATTTAATAGGGCCTGCTAACATAAATGCTGCCGACGATACGTCACGCTTCCGCCCTAGTCCTGATATGCACTTGTAGTAAATTGTTTTCCTGGATGCCGACCCTATGCTCCATGACGACGATTTTGGACTCCATGTTTTAACGGATCCCCATTCCCATCTGACCGAAAATCTTGGCTAAAAATAGATTTGAGAAAACATATAGGGAGGAAGGTAAAGTACGTGGGGATGGGAGAATCAGTCCGTGCAATGGCAATTGGTAAATGCAAAGGGTTTCAACACGTACCATATTCGTTTGCCTTTTGGTTTATCTCGGTTGCTTGCAATGGCGTCGGTGATCTTACTTTTGTATATTACTATTATTTTATACTATCTAGAGTACTGAGACTACAATAACATTTGTAAAAATAAGCAATGATGGAAAACTGTCACATCTAAAGTCCGATATCACAAATATCTAAATGCAAATAAATGAAATACAATAATTTTCTGTAAATGAAATGTCAGGGTCTTCCACAATATTGTAAAACATCTGTGTATGAGCAATATATACAGGGCGTATCAAAAAAACGCAACAAGAAGTTATCTTGTAAAATCAAAAAAACTAGTGATGACGACATCAATTTCATTTAATGTATCATAAAGACACATCTCTCCTCTTTCCGATGATATGTCTATCATTCACATGTGATAATGGTTGGGTGAGAAATCCTTACGTTTACACAGTGGGTCAAAATCGGCCCTTGGCCAAGTTTTAGATATTGCAAAAATCAGTGCTAGGGCTAAGTGCCAATGGAAGTTCCTCTGAATTGAATTGTTGTGAATTTTTCTTTTGGAGCTATCTCAGGAGCATCTTTGCTCACAATTCCTCCACTAAATATTGCAAAATCTCGAGAAAGAATTGCCCATGGGCTGCTTTTCTCTGCTTTAACCCACATATGACTCGAGGCTGAACCATGCATGACGTGGGCAGATGAGCGCATCTTTATGTGGAAGGAAGTGGTGGCAATTTGGAGAGGTATAGGATATATTCTTGCAAGAGTATGAGTATGGACACTTTACTGTCTATGCCACACCTGTCACATCTTCTTCCAATAGCCCCTATGCCCTTTGTACTGGCTTTTGCAATTTTAAAACTTGGGTCCGAGCTGAATTTTGCCCCACTTTGCAAAATTAATGATTATTCGGCCAGTCATGACTCCCTGTGAATGAATGATAATCCATTGCAAAGAGGAGTAATTTGGCTTTTTGGTACATTGAATGAAAAGGATGCAGTCAGCATTGGTTTTATGTTTTTTTTCCAATATTGCATCAGGCTCCGTACACTGACTTTTACGATGTTTATAACTTGGCCAAAAGCTAATTTTGGCCCACTTTGCAAATGGAATGATTACTCGCCCGACCATGACCAAATATCATTGAATGATATATCATTGTGAAGAGGAGACACATGGCTTTATGGTGCATTGAATGAAATTAATGCTGTTATCATTGGTTTTGTGCTTCCCCGAGATAACAATCTGTTGCGTTTTTTTATGCGCACTGTATACCGTGCAATATATTGCTCAATTGTTCACAAATAAAGCAATATTATAAAGTCTACCTACCGGCCACCAGCTAACTTTTACTCTGACTTTAGTGCGAATCTGATACCACGCTGAGATGCTAACGGTCATGGGATCATGCCCGTGGTAAAGACCGACACATGTTGAAGTAAAGACACCTACCCGTCCATCACCCTCGACAAGATAATTGAGGTTTACACTGACTCTGATACCACCTCTGACGACTGACTATAAAAAGTAAAACCAGTACTATTTTGATTGTATTTTTTCGCTATAATATTATTATGGCAATATTAATTGAAATATAATCCTACATTTTTTTATAAAAAAAACTTATTTCAAATAATTAAAACATTTGGTTGAGATTTCAGGGACCCATACTACTGCCTCAATGATAGCTTAGCAATATAAGGAATAAACACTTGATGTGTTAGTGTCCCCATTCGCCTAATGTATACTAAAATTTCTGATTGATTCCAATGGCATATTTTAATTAATTATTAATTTTTCCCTTGAGCGCGCCTATGCCTTCACAAACATTATTGTTCAACTTACTGCCAAACTAGCTGTAGCTCCTCCAGTTATTTGTAGAGTCACTTTCGGAGTAACTTTGGCACAGACTGCACACCCAGTGGAGCAAGGATACACCTTCACCGTAAAGTGTACACCTGGTTTTATGGTAATACTCAGAGTTAAAGAACCAACGTATATATTGATACCCCATATGTCGATATTCCACTGCCAATATTTTGACCACGTTTGCGAGTAAGATGGCACGTTGTACGTCAGTGTATAATCAACATGAGTCTTACTTCCGATCTTTAAGTAAGCTCGTAACTTTAACGATGTTCCATATTTGTACTGGTAAAAGTGGGCTGACACGATCGAGAAACTTTTCCCGAGAACATGTGCATCGGCGTAAACCCTTGCAAAGAGCTTCCAATTACAATACCGTCTGTCAATTCCTGCGAACGCCCCTGCGTAAAGGTTGGCATTAGCACTACTGACACCGATATAAAAGTGGGCCAAGCAGTGCATGTTGTCTGGATATCTCAAATTATCTGTTGAAAAATCGGCAGGAGTTTGTATGCTCGTGTACCGGGAGCCATATGGCCCCCATATTGAACAAGAATAGTGGGATAGACCGCGTTTCGATTTACCACCAGAGGTCAAAAAGCCTTTGCCTTTGTTATCAGGTTTGTCGCTAAAATACTTAATTATTTCATCATGTATACAATGGAAATCTCCGATGTTGTCGTTATATATTTCCTTTAGTCTCAAGTCAAGACTGTTGTATGTCTCTCTTGGCCACGACCCATGTTTGCCTTCGACAATATCGCTACTTATTTTATCCCTCATGCTCCCAATAACTGTTAGTTTAACGTCACACACGGCATTTTCAATCAAGAACGTGTAGTATTCAATTACACGTTGATCTGAGCAAACTTCTGCCAATGCGTGGACTGTTCCCATAACCAACGCGGGTTTATTCGTGCAATCTTTTCCTATTTGAATCATACGATCTATAATCGCCGGATCTGCGAGGTTTCCAGTGGCTTCTAACACATTAAATACGCTATCATCAGCTTGACAGTTGTCCTTGTTTATATTCGCTACTTTGTCGAGCATTGATTTAGTTATCGTCGCTCGCAATTCTTCACTAACAGATCCTTCGCCGGCTAATGCAGTCATTGTAAACATTAAGGTCACTTTCACTTCCTCTGAACGTTCCTCTTGATACTTCTTCCTGACAGCGTTCACTAATGATTCGCTGGGATTTCTCATTGAGGTTAACATTGACAGGAATTCATTGACGTTTTTATCAGAAAGTTTCATCATCAACATTGCTTTGATCATCTACAATTTTTATTAAAGCGGAAATGGATTTGCATATATGTACAAAAAATATGTTATAGTAAAATGTTTATATCAAATTCAATATGAAAAAGGTGTTTTGATCATAACGATTCAGAATTGTTCTACATACACATTATTTCATATAATATTGACAAATCTTAATGATTTTTTACCAGCGATGCATCATTCAAGTATCTGTCATTAAAATCTGAAGACAACTGTTTGGAATATAATTCAAAAATAGGAATTGTGGTGGAAGGTGATTTTTTAATCAATTTTAATTTCTTTATCACCTGTGACTAATCGATCAAGTGTCATAAAAAAGGAGAATGACTCAGAAGACATTGATCCTTGCATAGAACAACAGTCGTGTCATTCTCTTTTCAGACTGCTGAGGTTAAGATGTCTCTCAACGTCAACATCGATGGACCCTGGCCAGTGCACTCTCACGTGATTAGCTTAAAAGTATAGCCCAATCCATGCTTGACCATATAAATGTCTTTAATTCAAAGCATGAATAAAATAAAATGACATAAGTTAAAAGAGAAATTAGATTGCAACTGCAGTTTGTCACTATATCTATGGAATGTTTTCTGCTTCATTATTCGTATTTTACTATATCTATTCGTAAATTGAACTTCTGTACTTGTTAAATGCACATTTATTTTCGTAACTTGAGTATTTTCATTCATTGTTTGCCTTTTCTGTTCGTTAATCTATTTTGTTTCGTTAAAACGTATATGTATGTGTTTTATACTGAAATACATTCAAAAGTCCTTAAACGCATTTGTTAGTGACACATTGTTTATCCGTATACAAATAAAATGAGTTCATTTTGTACCTTTATCATTGTTTCTGCAAATATATTAATTTGATATCTAAGAACTGAATGTCGAATTTATCAATGAATAGGTACTAGTCTTGGCATTTTTATTTTTTAATTGTCGAATCTATTTTCGTAACACGGTAATATGTTTTCGTAAAAGTGCACATTTATTGTTCGTAAATATTGTCATTTATATTCGTAAATTGCACTTTTATATTCGTTTTTAATTGGTTTTTTAAGATCACGTGATCATTCTCAACGAGACATGGTCACCCCATGGTCAAAGTCATCGCCCCCTCCCCCTCACATGTCACGTCACGTGACCTTTGCCTCGAGACTTGCAGTTTATATTCGTTAATTCACATTTGTATTCGTAAACTCACATTTATATTCGTTAAGTTTCATTTTATCATTCGCTAATGTACGAATATTCCTTTGCTTTCTGCAACAATTCATGGGTAATATGCCAGCTTATTATTGGTAAAAATACATCTCTTCGATAAAATAACAGGCAATTTTGGGGAAATCTATGAATTGTAAGCTGTAGTAGGCGAATAATAAATTGTTAGTTACAAATATTTCTAGTCCTTACAAACATAAAATGCACCAGAATTTAGTATATGTTTGTTTATTTGATACATCATATTTGTATTTGTAATTTGGGAATTTTATTTGTAAATGTTACATTAATATTCGTATAAGGGAATTTATTCTAAACGAATAATGAAGCAGTTATGACGCTATATATATCTGATAACAGATTTGATTAGCAAATTGTGTTTCTTTCCTGCGTAAATAAAATGATAAAAAAGAAAAAGGCTTAGCACTAAGCTAAATGATAACTATGATTATGAAATTGAAATATGATGCGAATACGTGTCACATCAATTTTGACACATTGAAATGGCATACATTATGTACAATAACCATCATGAACGGATATTTGATTGAAATTTGTGTTGTAATTACTGGTCCTTGGGAACCCATAACCCTTTCATGAAAGTGAAGGTGTATAAAAATCTAAAGTATATCTCCTCTTCAAATTATCAAGGTTTGAAGATAGTTGAATAACATATCACGTCATGTGATATGATCAAAGATAATTGTCCATTCAACGCGTCTGTGTTAAAACCGTAGATAACTTATTGATCTTCCTATAGCCTGGTTACCTACCTTTTCACCTGCAGCTTGACCGCCAACAATGTAGAGATTGACGATACCTTTACACAGTTCCCATTGAGTGAGACAGTCGGTCAATTTCTAAAAAAACATGAATATCTATACTCGTATATTAGTCCGGGCTGTTAAGTGGTCTCGTGGGAAATTTTTGTTACAGCTTGGCAACATAGTGTACTTTATAGAGTTTGAGGTGCTGAATAAGAATTTTGATGTTGCCAAATCTGTAACATGAATGTTGTTGCTAGGGGCAACCATTTCCATAGCAACCACAAATTTTACCTTGCAACGGGCCTAAAAATACAAAAGTTGTTGTAGATTTTTTTAGTTATAATCATTTTTGATAATATTTATTGTGAAGTAAAGGGAAGTAATAGGGGAATTTGTTATTCAACACAATTTGGTTAACAATTGATTTTTGAGCTATTGTGATGTCATAATAGCCCAAATTTTGTTATTTTTCCTAATTTACATATAATTCCACATTACAATTACTTTTTTTACCTCTTCAAAATACCGGAAGTAGGTAAGCCATTTGCTACATTTGTTATTTCTGATGTGCTCTTTCCAGCGATGGCTTTGGATTTGCATGAAAATAAAACAATCTTGTTCTAGGAATGATTGAAACTAGGGTGGTATCTGAATAGAATGACGTTAATCTACCCTAATGACAAACCTACTTTTCGAAATATTTTGATTCTATGTATTTGCGGCTATATGCAAGAAATGTTTTCATTACTATTGCAATTTTTGTTTCAAAGTGGTTAATAAATATTTTATTGTGGTAAACAGGAGTTTCATGTTGCTGGGTACAGGGGCGGATCTGGGAATCAACAAGGGGGGGGGCCCAAATTCAAGTCCGAGAAAAAAATGTCCGCGCTTGCGCGGAAAAAATTTTTGGGCCCCTATTACCCAAAAGTGGGCCCAAATTTTGAAATTTTGAGGCCCATTTTCTTCAAAATTTGGCCTGAAATTAAAAAATAAGGCCTTAAAAGGCCCAGTAGTGACCAAAAAGGCCCACTTTTTGAGGCCTGAAGGCCTTTCTTGGCCAAAATTTTTTATTGGGCCCAAATTTTTTTTCTGGGCCCACCCAAGGGGGGGGGGGCCCGGGCCCCCAGGCCCCCCCCCTAATCCGCCAGTGGGGTATGATGTTGAGCACCATTGCTATGGAGACTATTTCCTTAGCAACCAGCCATGACCATGTCCTTTAAGCTTGATGTTGAGATTGAAAACTTTTACTAAAATAAAGTTATTGTTTACAATTTTTAAGGTACATGTTGACGATGATATCCAGTCAAACTAAAAAGTATAAGTAATGACAGCATCTCAATTTTTTGTAATAAAACCCCATTATGATGTCATTATGGACCAGTACTTTGACAAACGCGCTTTCATCAATTGGTTAATAAGTGGTTTTATAATGCTAAGTCATTTTGATCAACTGAATAAAACATGCCTGGATGAACAGCAGTATAATTAATATGTTTAATCAGGATAGATGGTTGGATATTATGTATGTTAAGGTTTTAACTTGTATTATTGTTGCCTAGCAACCACATGACAACAGGAAAAATTAAAGAATAACATGGATGGAGTTTCATTAATTGACTGGGCGATTGCTTAACATGATTCAGGAAGATTCCCATTGGAAAGACCATGTGACATCATGAATAGTGTGATTGACAACCTGGAAAGACAGGTAAATTTAATGATGGGTTCAGGAAACAGGGCATGTAAGTCATGGCCGTGATGCCACAAACACAATGTTGATATTAGAGAATCAGTAGTTTGCTCTGTAGCTCAAGTGGCAGAGCACTCGGCGTGTAATTGGGAGGTTGTGGAAAAAGCTAGTATGTCTTTGCTGTATTTTTAATGACTTATTTTGATAATCTAGTGGGGAAAATCCCTTTGGGGTGGCCGAAGTGGGGAAAATCCCTTTGGGGTGGCCGAAGGCTATGCCCAAATTTTCTGTAATTTCAATTTTATTTCAAAAGTCCGCTTGGAAAATCCCTTAATGTGGCCGAAGGCTATGCCAAATTTTGCTCTATCTATAATGGTTTATTTTGATGTTGTAATAAGATGATCCATTCGGGTTTGCCTAAGGCTATATGTCAAATTTTTGTCTTATTGTTCATTTCAATTCTGTTTTGTATATTGTTATATTAGTCAATATTTAATTGTATGCCTACAATTGGCCATAATGGCCAAACTGTTCTTGTGCATTTTCTCTTCTCCAAAATTCAAAACACTGCAATTTCCTAAAGATTCCCTTTACCTGTTTAAAAGAAGGAATGTCGTCATATGAACTGATACACTGTGTGTTTCTTACATGTATATTACGTAGAGTGTCTGAAACACTTTAAAAATCTTGAAAATCTGTCAGATCTCTTATAATCTATGAACATTGAAATAATTCAAATATAGTCTAGAATATTTTCAAAATAAAAGCCTCTAGAAAGAGAGAGTTCTTACATTTTTGCGAGCACCCTAGAGACCTGTATCAAAATAATCCTTTATATCTTACAAACGATTTGTGAGATTTGCCAAAGTGAGCGAGGTGTCGAAAGGCACTAATTAGACGATTAATTAGTATAGCATTCCTCATTTCTTAACTAGTTCAATCAATACAACCAGTGTTGATCACCACTTAAATGCCAAAACAGCTATGGTCAATGTGTCAATTGTTTCATGCTGGACATGTGCCAGTGTTTTGAAAAATCCATAGATTACAGTACTCAATCTGGTTTGATTAATTTTACTGAACTAGTAAACCCAATAATCAGAATCACACTACAGCATTGCAGCATTATCTGATCCTGAGATTCTCTCATAAGGGAGCTACTGTATTTATAAGTTATAATTATCACACAAAAGTACATGCTTATTTGATATACCGAATGGTTATTTTACTATACTGTAATTAACCCATAATCAAGTCACGTTGTATTATGTGTTAAATAAGGTAGTCTTGCTTCAAGCCTCTGTGACCCCTCCCCCCTCTACTTGAGTAAACATCTTCTCACACATTGCCTGAGCTAGACACACAACAGTGCAATTAAGAAAGGATATTTTGATGTACCAAGCTAAGAGGATACTTGGTCTTGATCTTGACTTGTGTGCCATGACTGTAACAAAGAGTTTTCGTAACATGCTTGATATTTAAAATTGATGGTACCAATGAAATTACAGGCAATAAATAAATGAGAATAATTATGAAATAGAAGATGAAGGTAAAAATCACATTAAGATATATGTCAAATGTACTTGTATTAATCATGAGTTCTACATTCATACCAGACATACACTGCACAATGGAATGCAACGCTTATTGGTCAGTGCCAATGAGCCCAGTGTCTAGGATCAAATGTACTGCTAGGTGCAAATATGATAAAAGATTGATGCAGTTCAAATCTTTGCTAATTGTTAATATTAAATACTATTTGAATCAACAATTAACATTGTTAATGGTGATGCTTTCAGTGTTAGTGTTAATTTGATTGAGAGAAGTATTTTAAAGATAATTTTGTATCAAAGGATTTCCTATTTATGATCAATTTTTACAAATTTCATTGACCACGTATCTTCAGCTTGTAATAGAGGATACATTAAAATATTCATTGTAGATATCCACTACATCACAGATAATTATATGGTGTTTTCATTAACTAACTTTAGAACTGGAATATACATAAAACAAAGGGTATACATAGCTTTCTACCAGCTGAGGGGGGAGGCTGCGATCGTATTATTTTAAAAATTGGTGCAACTCCTTCAAAATTGAGCTAGAAACTTCAAAAAGCATTCTAAACCTCTCATCTCTTTTATTGGTTTTATTGAGATCGCACCAACCGCAACCCCCTTAACTCCTTGCAGTAACGTTAATTCAAGTGCCTTTGAATCGCAAGATACAAACCACAAGACAATACCTCAAACAGCTTCGAAAATCTCTCAAAATTGATAACAAATAGTTGTTCTCACTTGTTTTATAATCAATCGGACTATATTTGTTAAAATTTAATTTCAAAAAAGATATTTCAATTTTTGAATTTCTCTTGTAAAAACGCATTTCACCCGAAACACATTTTGACACCTATTTCATCTTGGTAAATCTCAGTATCAATAAAGGAACCCTTGATTAAACATGGTATATTTCGTCAACAAGACTGTATTTCATATAATAGTTTTTTTAAAAATGTTTTTTTTAACATAAACTTATTTTTGCAAAAACTCATTTTTTACCCAAAAACTTACTTCGTCACCTATTCCATCTTGGCAAATCTCAGTATCAACAAAGGGACCCTTTACTCTTCAATTCGTATATGCCATGATTAAGCTGCTCGTCAAAATATGTTAATGGTGTCATCATGTTTTGAACACACTCGTTTTAGTTTATATTACATGCAAATCACAAAGAAAAAATTGTTAAGCTCCCAAAATCCCCTTAGTTGATTAAACATGGTATATTTTGACTTTTGAGAGTCAACTAGACTGTATTTTATATAATAAATTTTCAAAAATATATTTTTATCAATTTAATTTTGTTTTTGCAAAAAACGCATTTTTTACCCAAAAACTCGCTTTGACACCTATTTCATCTTGGCAAATCTCAGTATCAATAAAGGAACCCTTTACCTTTCAATTATTAACCATGGTTAAGCTGCTCGTCAAAATGTGTTAACGTTGTCATCATATTTTGAACACACTCGTTTTAGTCGATATTGCATGCAAATCCCAAAGAAAAAACTATTAAGGTCCCAAAGTCCCCCCCAAGTTGATTAAACATGGTATATTTAGACTTTTGAGAGTCAACTAGACTGTATTTTATATAATTAGTTTTCAAAAATATTTTTTATCAATTTAAAAAAAAAATTTGCAAAAAACACATTTTTTACCCAAAAAGTCACTTCGACACCTTTTTCATCTTGGCAAATCTCAGTATCAATAAAGAAACCCTTTACCTTTCATTTGATAACCATGGTTAAGGTGCTCGTCAAAATGTAAGATGTCATTTTATTTTATACATGCCTATTCTAGACTAATAAGAGAAAGAACCATGTTGATATATAATAATTTTCACCTTTCCTGCAATATTGCAATCTCATTAAAGTTTCATGCTAGTTTGTGCAATTTAATTTTTTTAGTTCAAATAAATAATTCTTACTTTTGATATTATTTTTAAGAGGTAAAAAAAGTAATGTGCTCTTGGTATTCTGACTGAATGCTGAATGTGAAAAATGCCCCAACTGACCGCTACTATTTTTCTTTTATTAGACTCCAGATGCAAATCTGGAGTCTATTGTTTTTGCTTCTTTTCTTATTAGACTCCAGATGAAGTCCGGAGTCTATTGTTTTTGCTTCTTTTCTTGTTATTAGACTCCAGATGAAGTCTGGAGTCTATTGTTTTTGCCAGTATTCTTATTATTAGAATGCCGGTTTCGAAGACAGTCTACAATCTTGAGTCTTAACTTAGTTCACAATTTACCATTCTAGTTATTCTTAAACATAGCACGTTCTCTCAACAACCATAAGACATTCAGTAAAGACAATCATATGGTCAATTAAAGTACTATATCTAGTTCCTAGGAAATTTGTTCAATGTTTTATATAGGTCAATAACTAGGTAAAATCCAGTACTTTGTCACTTATTAAATTTTCATGGTCATCCTTCTATATTTTCACTCCGGTTTTTTTCATTGTGTTCCTCATAAAAAAGTAACATAATGTAGATTTGTAGCCGATTTCGAGATATCAGTGTCTGAAAACGAGGTCCGAAAAAAGTACTACTTCCAGTTTATGAGCTATGATCAATGTAATAAATGTATCAAATCAAAAAATCAAATCATATAATATCATATCAATCATATTGATCATATCATATCATATATCATATCAAATAATATCATATAACATATCATTATCATATTAAACCATATCATATAACATATTATATATCATATTATTTAATATCATATATCATCATATGATATGTCATATTGTATATCATATCGTATATCATATCATATATCATATCGTATATCATATCGTACATCATACTGTATATCATATCTTATCCTATTATATCATATCGATCATATCATATATCATATCATATAGCAAATCATATCATATCATATATTATATTTAATCATATCATATAACATATTATATATCATATCATTTAATATCATATAACATCATTTGATATATCATATCGTATATCATATTGTATATCATGTAATATATCATATCGTATATCATATCATATCAAATATCATATTAAATCATATCGTACATCATGCTGTATATCATATCATATATCATAAAGTATATCATATCGTATATCATATCATATCAAATATCATATTAAATCATATCGTACATCATACTGTATATCATATCATATATCACATCCTATTATATCATATATCATATAGTATAATATCATCTCATATTTCATATCATATATCATATATCATATCATACATCACCTATTTAAAACCTATCTATCTATCTAAAAACTAAAGACAATTTAAAAAAAAATCAGTCATCTGGAGTCTGAAATTGAACTTTTTCCAATTTCTAGTTGTTATTTGAAATATTAGCTTCAAAATTAATGAACCATTAAACCATCTAAAGAACCATTTCAAATACCCTCTAAGAAATATGTATTGAAG
Organism: Owenia fusiformis; assembly: GCA_903813345.2. Taxonomy (NCBI): domain Eukaryota; kingdom Metazoa; phylum Annelida; class Polychaeta; order Sabellida; family Oweniidae; genus Owenia; species Owenia fusiformis. Next base: position 20,614,366 of record CAIIXF020000004.1, read on the forward strand.
ACCCATCAGAACAAAGCAATCAAAGATCATGTACATGTTGTCCACCTAAAACACATGGTGATTCCTTTTCCCTTTTTTCAGGAAGGCCAATTAAATCATGTCAGACTCTGCATTTCCTGCCACTCTTCCAACATAGTCAAGAATCCAAATCCAAAATCATGTGACCTCTTCTATCAACGACTTAAAGTACGTGTACAACACGGAGATTCAAAATGCATTGAAATCAATGATAAACTGTCAAACCAAAGAGATAACGAGAACAAAAATGTGTCATGGTGCCGTGGCTGCTATAGTGAAGTAGTGAACATCAATAAACTAAAAAGATTTGAAGACAAGTACAACAAAAAACAAGAAAATCTAGCCAAAATATCAACCAGTCAACAGTCAGTGCCAGCACTTGAAACAAGTGCCAGTGTTTATCTGAGATCCTCAAATAAGACTAAAGCAGGGAGAGGAGAAGCATGTATTTTTTGCTCAAAATCTGGGAAAAAGTTAAGAAGGGCTGGTGAAGATGTCAGGAAATATTTGACAAAAATTGCTAAGTCAAATTCAGAATGGTCAGTGAGGCTACAGAGCAAAAACATAGTATACCACCTTGCCTGTTATGTTCAACACCAAAGGTCAGTGTCCTCTCATAAAGGAGGCAAAGATGATGTCCAAAGAGCATTTTTGCAATCAGTACGAAGTAAACTTGACCAAAGTAGTTCATCTGAGAACAGCATTGACATGTCCTCAGTTGAGGAAATATATTCCGATGAAATTCGGAAACATGGAATTGATGATATTCAACAACCTCACAGAAAAACAATAAAACTCTTGCTCAAGGGGAGTTTCAATGACATTGAATTCACTAGGCCAAAGCAGCTTAATAAATCAGAATTGGTGGTCCTCCCAAATTCCAACACACGCACTGGATACAATTAAAGAGACAGCAGACATAGTTCGCAGTGATATTTTACTATCGAGATCTGATTGGAAATTTCAAGGCTCACTGCAGCAAAACAACATTCCTCAATCACTAAGAAACCTTATCAGTCTACTCCTCTATGGTGATATTGGCAGTAGGGAAGGAAATGGTGCCTCTTCTGAAGTAATGGTGAAGACACTATGCAACCAAATCATATATTCAGTACAATCTCCAATACAGTCTAAAAAGTTTTACCAATGTCAGAATGAATTTCTATTTTTAGGCCTCTTTCTGTGCTTACAGGTCTGGTTGCTATGGAAACCATTGCAACCAGAAACAGTTTTCCAATTACTGATGTGTCCATATCTGAATTTCTTAACCAAAGACATCATTGAAACAAATATAGTAAAATTAGCACAGTAACAAGCATTTACTTTGTTGAAATACAATTATTTTCATGGGGATGAAAAGGAAAACTAAAATGTGAATTTATTTGAGTTTGAAAAAGAGCCCAATTCGAGCTATCATGAGTCATGACATCACAATGGCGAACAAATCGATTGTTTAAACGTAATTCCAAGTTTTCCTTATTTTTCTTTAATTTCTAGTAATGAGCAGGAAAATGATAAAAACTCTACAATGTACTGCTTCCTCATGTATTTTATGTCTATTTCTAAGCTAAAAGTACGATTTCTATGGACACTGTTGCCCCTAGCAACGACACTTAATTTTACAGACTGCAACATCAACAACTCCAACTAAATAAAATGCACAACTGCCAATTTGAAACAAAACTTGCATAAGATGAGGAAACATTTCAAATAAAAATATATCATAAATTAGTAATTCAAAAAATTGTGAATGTTATGTTATTTAGATCTATGAAATTGCACTATTGTAGTGGCCCCCTAGTTTCAATCACCCCCGGAACAGAATGGTTTTATTTTCATGTAAAGTCAGTGCCATAGCTGGAAAGAGCACATCAAAATTAACAAATGTCCCAGACATTTACCTACTTTCGGTATTTTGAAGAGGTAAAAAAAGTAATTGTAATGTGGAATTATATGTAAATTAGGAAAAATAACAAAATTTGGGCTATTATGACATCACAATAGCTCAAAAATCAATTGTTAACCAAATTGTGTTAAATGACAAATTCCCCTATTACTTCCCTTTACTTCACAATAAATATTATGAAAAATGATTATAATTAAAAAAAATCTACAACAACTTTTGTATTTTTAGGCCCGTTGCAAGGTAAAATGTGTGGTTGCTATGGAAATGGTTGCCCCTAGCAACAACATTCATGTTACAGATTTGGCAACATCAAAATTCTTATTCAGCACCTCAAACTCTATAAAGTACACTATGTTGCCAAGCTGTAACAAAAATTTCCCACGAGACCACTTAACAGCCCGGACTATATTGCATAGTAAATTCATTTGTTCTCAAAATGTCACTACTAAAAGTAACCAAAAGCTCAATATTTAATTCACACAAATTCAACAATTCGCATTCTTGGTACAGGGTGTCCAAAAAACAGGACCGTAAGAAAGTTGAATAATTCGGTCAATTTTGCATATTTTGCCTTGAATTATTTAGTTCATTTAATGTGATTTTTGTTCTGAAAGTTTGATGATAATCTGTTTTTGTGTCAAAAACTACAGTACTTTACAAAACATTCTCAAATGGGCACTTCTCTCTATGCACAAATGAATCCTGCGAACAAAGTTATTAATGACCCTGACCTGACACATCAATGCGGATGGTACATGTTGGGGTTGTTATTGCCCACTTAAGATTGTTAGGGGACTGTCGGTATATACATTGGCTTTGAGAAATCCCCAAAAGATAAAGATCTGGGGATTTAGATCTGGCGAATGAGCTGCCCATATGGTTTGCGTTCTGCGACTGATGAGCTGACTACCAAAGCATTGCCTTAACCATTTCAGCATATCATTTGCATTGTTGGGGTGGTATTGGCTTGTTTGAACCACTGCTTATCTCCTTAGATGCCCCTTCTTGTGCTCAGTGACCTCCAAAACTTAGTGAGAACTTGAATATACTGGTCCGTGTTCATTGTGATAGCACGCCCCCAGTCATCTTCGAAACCAAAAAGGACTGATGATCCCATGTTTGCTCATTGCCACCCAGGCATGGCATTGTACATAATGCAATGGATGCTGTAACACTTCATCAGGAGGATGTAAGCCCCAGTATACGTAGAAATTGTTCTTGGAATAAACTTGTCCATTCAGAAAGCCATGCGTGTAGGAGGATCATCAACAACTTTGTTCGCCGGATTGAATTGTGCATAGAGAGGAGAGGTGCACATTTGGGGCATGTATTGTAAGGAATTGTAGTTTTCGACTCAACTGGCAGATTATTATCAAACTTTTACAACAAAATTCACATTGAATGTATTGAATCTACTCAACTTTCTTACGGTCCTGTTTTTGGACACCCCGTATATACGACTGAGTACTCACCGATTTTGTTTCCTTAACAACTCTGTCGATCAAACTGACACGTGGTGCACTTTCTCCTTTCTTGAGGTTAATGCTGTCATGGTCTTTGGAAGACGCACGTTTTGCACTTATGATATTTTCAAGCTGTAATGCTTCTCTCAGGTGACGTACTGAAAATTGAAGGAATTGAAGACGAACAATGTATAGTATAAAATTATTTAATGTATCATCAACTATTCTTGAAAGATATTATTTTTATTTCAACTGTATTTTTACCCTATGAATATATACAAAACTTACACTTTTATTCTCATGGCTCATAAATAACTAATAAATCAAGTTCAATTATGAACGAAACCAAGAGAAACCCTGTCCACTTGACCATTTTCCATAAAGTTATTAGAGAAAAATTAAAATATGGCAGTGTGAGAGCTGTTACAAGTTTAATATCCTGAGATGTAGCAGAAAATCATTTAATTTCTTGATTCTTCAAATATTTCCATTTGGATTCATGTGAAACTCGATTGGCTATATGACTATATGATATAACACAAAAAATCGTGACCATCAAATTTGATATTTAAAGCCATTCAACATTGTGTCAATTGGGAGATACTGGAAATTTGAAGAAATGTAAATAACTGTGCAAATCAAAGTTGATTTAATAAAAAACAAAATGTAGAATTCAAAAATGCCATCAAAATGAAGAAAATTTTCGTCTATGGAGGTTAAAAATGCAGATATCCTAAAATCGCATTAAAATGAGACTATGACGAGATTTCAGACCTATATGGCAAAACCTCAATAAATGGCTGCCATGCAATTTTATGCTCATAAAATCAGAATTTAAGCCCGTCAAAATACGAATGACTCACATATATCTACGTCCGTGGGGTTAGCATAGAATCGCTTAAGAATCTTTACTAATCCCTCTTCTTCGATGAGTTCTAAAAGCTTTTGATATCTGTGCTTCTTGGCGTTTTCTGAAAGGAGATAGAATGACATGAAATTTGTGAACTGCAACACAAGAGGGCTGTGAACTGTCGGCTCTGGTCGAAACTGTCTATGACCCTCTCAATGTGGAATTAATCAGGTCATTACTGAATAAATGAGAAAAACTGTTCTGTCTTGTTTATGCTTACATATGAATAAAATACGACAGGATAAAATTTAAGAAGTATATATAATTATATATATATAATTATTGCTCAGATTTTACGATGAACTCTGGAAACGGAATCGTGGATGTTTGAAACTTGAATCAGTTAAAATTATTTAATATAGGAACAAAAGCCTTACCTCGATTAAAATCTCCAAGCAGTGAAGTTGTTACAAAGGAATCTTCACTTTGGCTGGTATTAAGTTCCACCATGCGTGTTTTGCGATTTAAGGATCGTTTTGTTTTGTTTTCTAATATCATATCAAACGTATTGTCAGAATCAAAGTTATCAGCGATGTCGACATCGTTCGCTCTTATATAGATAGTATGAGGATTATTTTCCTCGTTATCTCTTTTTTCCTAAGAGAATAATAATTCAAATATGTGATCGAATGAAAACAGTGTGGCTCATTACAAAAAAGATGCTAACATTCTTGATCAGTTGAACGGAATTATATTTTACGCATAATAATATTGCTTCGTACATTATGCAATTTGAATCTGGAAAATAGTTATTTTAGAAAAAACTGCACATTAATCAGCATGTTTATTTAGCTGAATATTATTAAATCAGGTCCCGAAATACATTTTTAATAATTTAATAAATGTGTTTCAATAGTTGAATTACCTTCTCTTTATTTCTCTTTAGTCTTATCTTTATGACACCTTTAGACTCAGTGATTCTGTTTGTCTCGTCAACTGTCAATTCTTCCTCAACATCGACGTCGATGCTATCTTTATTAACGTCATTATTACCAAACCTTTTCATATCGTCTGTCTTGTATGATTTTCTGATCTTTTTAGTGTGATTAAAATGCATAACTCTAAAATATTGATAAAATAGATATCAATATACGTTCGTTTATTAAGCTGTTCTACCAGCAATTCAATTGGCCTTCTTGGATTATTCTTTAATATATCCGAGTATATTCAAGCTTAAGATTGTTAAATGCTTCTCTAAGATGTCATACTTTAACTTTGATATTTGGTAGTAGTAGTTCCGGTCCATCTATATACATTTAGCCAACATTTTTAGATTTTTAGATAATCAAACGTGCGAGTGGAAACTAACTTAAAATGTGTTGTATGTTCACCAAGCACGTCTGTCTCGTCCACATCTTTATCTTGATCATCATTGTGTGTTTGGAATGCACTCAGCACACCCTTTTTGAAATTAACAACCTCCGTGTTCTCTAAAATAAAAGCGTTTGGTGCATGCCAAAAATGTTTTCATCATCAATTATAGCAAACAAATCAAAGCGGATCAAAATTGTTCACAGACAGCATCCTTTTTCCATATAAATCGAAAATAGATGGCATCATGGGGTATTGGTAGGGCTATGGTAGGGCTAGAATACATGTAAATGTATTACCAGAGTCACTTAATCTTTTCATTTAAGAAGTAATTCCATTTGGATCAACCCCATTGGAATATAACTATATAATCTTAATGACATGTGGATTGTGATTTCGTATTAAAATTGTGATCCTTGTGAGAGTAAATGAACTTTTAAAGGTTTTTCAGCATTGTGTCAATGGGGATTTAGCCCGACCTTTTTTTAGACAACTATAAAATCATTAGAATTTGAATAAAGATAAATAATGGTGCAAATCAAAATTGTTTTGGTAGAAAATTACACACAGAATTCAAATATGCCATCAAATAAAAGAAAATGTTAGTCTTTAATGGTTAAAAATGAAGTTCTCCTAAAATCTCATTAAAGACGAAACTTTAACAAGATTTCAAAGCTATATGGAAAAAGGACAATTCGCAAAGTAAAACATTAGATGACCAATGGGAGCGATGTTAGAAATGGAATATTAAAAATACAATTTCTACACATCTATATATCAAATGTGAAACGTTTTCAATATATAATTGTTAAAAGCAGTAGATTATTCAAAAAGATTGTCACCCTACACTTACCCAAATCAGACTTCTGAAATTGTGCCTCAGCAATGCTACCATCACTTCTTTGAATGAAGCGGAATGGTTTCTTATATAATTCATCAAGAGGTCGTTTCTTCACCCGTTCGCCTGCTGTCTTATTTACGTCAGGTTTATCTTTGATCACTTTGCCATCCCTTTGGTAGATTAGCATTATTACTTGAAGTACTAACGACAGAGACATGTTATATTCGGAAGAAACTAATAATATATCAAGGTTTAAATAATGCAGACAAATGCATCTATATAAGGAATATATTTTAGCTTACCATTTTTTCTTATTCATTTGCGAAATCATGTTATTCTTTATAATGCTGTACCATCCAATAATGATATTAAGAGTTATAAATAAAGTATGTTGAAATCTATGATAAACTTTACCACACAAACATAAAAATGAACATGGTAGTGATTTACCATATACGGGGTGTTGCATATGTATGCACCTCCCTCTAGACTCATTCATGTAGCATTACCACCCTTTCATGTTATATATCATTGTTTCCTTATGAAAAATTACATAAGACAAAGTTTCAAAATCAATTAGGGGCGTCCCTGGAAAGGATAAAATGTATCAAAGTATGTGGATATGGGTAATTTATAAGCATTTTTTAAGCATTTTTGGACCCGGTCCGGTGATCTACATTCATTTTGTCCTTTGCCCATTTCTAGTGATAAAGGTGGTACTATGGCCCCTGGCCTCCCTTTAAGCCACTGCACAAATCCCGTCTATATCTATTTGTGAAGAACTGTCACAAACATATTGACTGAACTCTTTCATGATGACAACTGCAAGAAATGTCTAATTCGGGAACTAAATTTGTCCTTCGAATTGCCCTCAAAATGACCGGAAATTGCCCCTAAATAACCCCGTACCCACATTCTTTGATACATTGTACCTTTTTCAAGGACACACTTGAATTCCGAAACTTTTCAATCTTATGTAACTTTCTATGAGGAACAAATTTAATGATTTATAACATGATATGATGGCGATGCTAAATATAAAGAGGAATGTACATACTTGTACATATGAAAACCCTGTATATTAGTCATCGTAATCTAAGCAAAGAAGAGTCTACGTTACATGATATACTAGTCGGACGTTTATTATTACAACCGTGATTGAAGTTAGCGGCCGATCAACATAAAATCTTACCTTATAGGATCTATCTTTATATGATGCATGTGGACCAGATAGAGAACTGCCCCAGTTCCCTCGTAGGGTCCCCCAGCAACTGGAAATGATTTTAAGGTTTTAAAATACTATTTTAAATAATAAATAATAAACTAAATTAATAGTAAATAAATAAAGTGATAACTGAAACCTCCAAGGACAATAACAAACGAAGCAAAGTTGAATTTACATTTTGGTCATTTCGATCATACATCACAAGCATAACTGTAATCACGACAAAGTTGTACATTTTTAAAAAATGTTAATCAATCAATTTTGTCTTGAATTCAACACAAAGTGTATATAAGACGTTTCGTCAACTTACGTCCTATTTCGTCCACCTCTACAATTGCAGAAACGCGGAATGTTTGCTTCGTTTCACCCCATAGATAGACGTAACTCGTATAGGTATATTGTAACGTCGTCTAAAATTACAAAGTATAGCAGAGTCAATATATTTCTGATACACTCATTCATCAACCCTTTCTATGGTTATTTGTTTATCTTTATTTCCTTCTTTCAAGAAGAGCTTTTTACATTACCTATACAGACAGTTATTTACAAACAAGTATTTACAAAACAAAATTATTTACATTCATTTGATTTTGTTCTACCGCATGCATACTTTGCCAGTAAGATAATTATTTCTTCACGTATATTTTCGTTAAACTGAAGGTCAGTATTTGAACCAAGGAGTGTTTCAACGAGAACTTCGTCATCTCCATTTAATAATTGACAAGATGAGCTCACGTCTAATACATTCGTAATTATCGAAAAATACGATCTCGTTCCAGCGTTAATCCTTAACATTCCATAAGGGTATGTTTTGTGATATTTCTGTATTCACTTTGACATAATGTTTTTTGTAATCTTTTGGAAGCCATGTGTGTTTTTAACCAAATAAGCAACACTCGATCAAGTTTAACTGTTTACATAAAACCAACATTCAAACATATATATGAACGTTGGAATCTTGAAATTAGTAGGTAGTGAAATAGACATAATGTAAAATTATCAAGTTACACCAGAAGTATTCCCTCGGCTCTATTCGTGAACGTATAAATGCCACGTCTCTTTACTCCGTTTGCGTTTAGTTGCAAACAATCAAAATCAGAGTTAGTTTTTTTCTATTTTAGAGTTTTTTTTATTGTATTATTTTCCAGAGTTAGTATTTCTATTACTTCATCCTTAGAACGCCATCTCGTGTACGTCTTGATTTTGATATATGTACCAGTCCTTGAAGTATGTTGTTTAAGATACAACTTTTTCTTCTAATCTCATAATTTAATTAAAAAAATAAAACATGCTTTGACTACATATTATGAACGACACTAAACAAAAAGCTATATATACGTTTGTAATACTTGATACTACGTTACATAATATCATGACGTTGCACCATATTTTAGATAAAACAAAAGATGTTTGGACATGCTATTCATTTCTGATTGTCATATTTATTTTAGATTGAACGACATATGTTAATAAACATATGCTATTGCAGTATTTTACCGTGAACGTAGAATGTGATCGAATTGGATTCAATAATTTTTTGAAATTTTTATGAATGGCTTAGATGTAAAAGAAATATAATATAACTAAACTGAATACTGCATTCGCTCAATTTTGATTTCATGATAATTCTAGATATACAGGTAGTTACATTAATTCACCAATTATTACATAAAAATTCGACCTACCTCGTCGGCTGTAACACTGCAGAGTAGAAAAGCCGATACAAGATGCACTAGCATCATGACAGTTGTCTCAGAGATGCCCCTCATGATTGGTAAATCACATGATACGGACCATGCTTTTATAATCACAAGACCCGGATTTATTTTTTACCAATAAGCCTATACACCCACACGAGATCCAAGTTTAAAAATATACGACGAGATCCAATTGGTTGATATAATGGTAATGTTTATTACTCTATTTAATAGACAGGTGTTGCGTTGGAAAATCATAAACAATCCATTTTTAACTTTTTCTAAGTATGTATTATAGTTTGATTCTATTGAAAATAATAAAAGAGAATGAATAAACGAGAGCATTGTTGAAATACAGTTTAAACGGTAGGTTTAGTAAACCTACCAACTTATTTAATCAACACAAGATAAGCATGGTAACAAATAAAAATATAAAGTAATTCAAAGTACAATGCTCAAGCTATGTTTATTTTGTTATTATCTCAGTATTCTTTGAGGGTTGACATGATATCAACTTCACTTGCTATAAAAGTGCACGTGTAATGCTAAAATTATTTCATCTGTATCATAAAAGATGGCAGCATATGCTTAAACTCAACAACTGCACATGAGATATGCACATAAATATCTGTAATTGTAAGAATGGGACTCGTTTGGTCCTTTTGTATAAAAGCTTATTATCTGATCAGTTACGATTCTGTTTTATAGGTCACGTTGCTTTGATTGGTCACAAAATTACGAAACTTATGAAAATTCTCTTGTATATTCTGATACATGTGATAACTCCATGTGAAGTTCTCGAAATTGATATTCAAGAGTTGAATATATCATAAATCTAATATACTGAGCTAATGTAGGCCTATGTATTCATAGGGAATTCTATGAAAAATAATTATAACTGATTGAACAAGCATCAGGTTGTAACAGTTTGACATTTCTAATATAAGCTATACTGGGATTGATCAGGCCTTTGTTATGTTTACATTCTACAATAAAACATAGCAATAAAAAACTATCGATGAAATGAACTACTTTGAACATATTGAATATTACAGATTCATCTAACACGTATTTGAAAAAAAACGCAAAATATTTTGTCCTACTTCCATTGGACTTCTTCAGTTACTATGGCGTGAAAATTGACGTTTCAAGTACAACACTGAAATTCATACACAATAAGTTTAGTCACACAATAATGCAAATATACAAGCATGTATTCACCTAACAAAGTGATATTCTATAAATAAAAAATTAACATAATTCAACAGATTTACTGTTTTCTCCCTAAAATCTAGAGACCTTAAATAGCAATCTGGCCTCTCAAATAAGTATATCATACCTTTACTATTGATTTTATGACATAGTATAATATTCCAAATTGTTTGAAAATAGTTCACCTATAAAATGATATATAAGTCAATGTACCCTATTGAACGTAACTATTTTATCCTGATTTGAAGTTGGGTATTGTTTTTTTGGCCCACCCTGCATATATGTATAGCTGTAGAGGCTCCCTGGTCTCCTGTATATCAACCGATGTCCTTGCGGGTGCCGTACGGTAATCGGCAGATAGCCTTGCGATACCCGTGTGATATCTTTCAGATTTAATTGATTGTGGGCGCCGTTCGGTGCCTGTACTAATATATATACTAATATGACCATACTCACGGCGAAATCAAGACATCGGGGAAAAGTCACAGGCGCCCGATCGATTGAGAAATCGGCCGATGAATACTCATCGGCCGGCGCCCGGTGAAAATGTGACCTAGGCATTAAACTTTTCATTTTGATGTTCAAATAACAATCAAACCGTCAGTCAACTAACACTGATCGCATTATCCATTATAAAGCCACTGGATGAGGACATATTTGAGGAAAACCTGCAAACGAACGAACGAACAATGAACAAACAGAATGATGGACGGATTAGCGGACGAACGGACAGACGAACGAAACAACGAACGAACAAACAAACGGATGAACGGACGGTCGAACGAATGAACGAATGAAAGAAAGAAGGCATGTAAAAACGGACGAACGAACGCACAAACGAACGGACCGTCGAACGACCTAAGGAGGACGGACGGATGGATATATGAACGAACAAACGGTTCGAACAGACGAGCCGACGAAATATGTGTGTCCTCAGATAGGGTCATTCATAAGAACATTGAATTATGCAGAATATAGAATTAGCTCATCAATATACAAAGAATTTTTGTCAACACTACCAGATGAATCGAACTGCCTAAAGTTGATGATATGTTGCAGAAGAAATATTTCCGATGCTTCCCTAGAATAATATTCAAAATGCAAATAAACAATGATAATTTTAACGCTTGAGGAATATGGCATAGTCACGATTCGAATAAAAGAAACGACTTAAATTTTTCTTCAAAAGTTAAAGCATTAGAGACACTTCTCAAAATCTGGAAATGGAGAAATTTAAATTAAGCCTGATTGGAAAAAAATACAATAATCAAAGCCCTTGCAATATCAAAACTACCATACCTTACATAAACTATCCCCGTTCCAAACAATATCATCGAACAAGTGCAAAATCATTAATTATTTTATGTGAAACGGAAAACCACCCTTGATCAGCAATTATACGACAATAGGAGAAATAGAAAATGGAGGAATCCAAACCATCCATTTCGACTCCAGATAAAAGCGTTACAAATACAATGGGTGAAGATATTATATAATAACAACGGGGCCAAATGGAAACTGTTCTTCTACAAACTATTGCCTAATCTCGACTCGAAAGAAATATTTCAAGCAAAATTTAAAGAAGACACCTTTAATAATTTTCCACCTTTTTATCTCTCAATTAGGAATACTCCAGTAAAATTATCAAAAATAAATGAAAAAATTGCACTAGTAATTAAACCTAGTGCAACAAATGTATATGCCTCCAATCACATTCAAATTTTCAGAGATCATGCATCTATGTTTGGTTAGTAGTCATGGAAAGTTTAATCTTGATTGGACAATGGGTTACCATGGCAACACAATTTAACTGCAAAATATTAAGGATAAATCAACCTACAAACGGATGGTAACTTGTCATTTTTAATTTTTCAAAATGAATGCAAAGTTGAGCTTAATACATATTGAAGGTGTTTACAACAAGATAACATGATTACTAGTAATCTATGAATAGGTTGACATATTGGGCTTTGGACCTGATTCATGTTTGATAACTACTAAGTGATTTACCACAAAGTGGGCGTGGCACTTTTTTGTTATTACATTTCAAAATAATTCCATGTTTACATGATCATATTTACAAGGCTCATTGACAGATTGATGCATATGTTATTATCTGGTATGGTGAGTCTAAATATGTTTTGGCTATTGATAACCATAGTAACACAAGATAATGTATGTAAATAGGATGTGGGTAGAGATCATTTCAGGCAATCCTTATACCTTAACAAATTGTTTATTACATCCATCCTTAAGAAATGTTTTAGTGTATAATCTTTTTTGCCAAATACAAGTTTGGATGATACCCATCTGCCCGTCAGTCTGTCAAAGCATTTCCTGACCCATTTATTAATTACACATATGTGTTATATGTAACATCTAAAACTCTAGAAGATGTACCAACTTAGACTCTGTAGGCTGAATCAATCTTAGATTATGGATGCTGTACCCATTGTAGACTTTGAAGGATATACACATTAAACATTAGAGGCTAAACCCTATAAGACCCTAGAGGCTGTACCATCTTAGACCCATTTATTTATCACAGCTGTGACTAAATGGTAATTCTTGACATCTTAGACTCTAGAAGATGTACCAACTTAGACTCTGTAGGCTGTATCAATATTAGATTATGGATGCTGAACCAATTGTAGACTTTGGAGGATATACCCATTAAACATTAGAGGCTAAACCCTCTAAGCCTCTAGAGGCTGTACCATCTTAGACTCTAGGAGACTATACCCATCATAGACTCTGGAGAGGCTGTACTATCTTTGACTCTTGAAGGTTTTACCCATCATAGACACTGCATCTGAAATGTGTACCATCTTCTCTTGAAGGCTGTTCCCAGAACTCATCAAAGGCTCTGGAGGCTATACCATATTTGACTCTTGGACTATACCCATTGTAGACTCTGGAGGCTATACCCTCTTAGACTCTTGGATGCTATACCAACTCAGACTCTTATAGGCGGTACTATCTAAGAATCTTGGAGGCTGTACCTATCTTTGACTCTGACTGTCATAGAAATCAGAGACTATTGTGGCTGTACTATATTTGGTGTATACTATACTCTGAAGTTACATCATGTTAGTCTAGAGGCTAAATTCATATTATACTCTGGTGGCTGTACCATCCTAGACTCTCGAGACTGTACCATCTTAGACTTTTGGAGGCTACCATCTCAGATATTTGTAGGCTATACTTTCGTAAGACTCATAGAGGCTGTACCCATCCTAGGCTCTAAATGCTATAGCAATCATAGATTTAGAATTTTGTAGCATTTTTGACTCTTGATGCTGAATACATGTTACACTCTAGAGGCTGTACCATATTATATTCTTGAGACTGCATCCGTCTTATACTCTTGAGGCTGAGGCTCTTGTATCTGAACTTTTTTATGGTCTAAGGCTCTACCATATTAAGCTATCGGATGATATGTTCTTGGTATTGAAGCACATCATATGTGCTGAGGGTTGAATCATATTCCATGTTATCAAAATAACATATTGCATTACATAATTTGCGTTTATCATGGTCCTGTAACGATGGCAACCCTTAACCAATCATGTACAGACTCGCCTCATTAAAGAATAACATCAGTATCCATGAGCACTATAAATATAACTGTGACTGATTCTGTAGAAATGTCATTTTTATGAATTTATCACCAAAAGTGCCACGCCCACTTTTGAGTAGATAGAGTGATAGTCACCTAATAGAATAGAGTACAGAGTCAAAGTTATCATATAATTCATCATATTAATGATGCTATCTTATTAAACACTCCCCAAATATGTTTTGAGGGTAACTTAATGTTCATTTTTAAATAATTTGAAGAGAAATGACAACATCTACTATTATAGGAAGCTTCGGATTTACCTGAACACTCTTAAAAAATATTACTTGGATTTCCTTTTATTGAGAACTTGTACTACTCATTTTAAGTAAAAAATTACTTAAATAATCTTGAACTACTGAATAATTTTTAAGTAATTCAAAGTAATTACAAGTAATTATAAGTAATTTAAAACAATGATATATATATTAATTTGGTGAATTTACTAATGCAATTTACTAATGCAAGGAGAGAAATTGAAATACTTACTGTAGTAATTTTAATACTCATTTACATAATTAAGCAATTAAAAAACTCAAAATGACAATATAAGTAAAACCTAAGTAAAATGAAGTAAAACTAAGTATTTAACTTTAAGTAATTTTTATACTTGGGAAATACTCAAGTAATTCATTTTTAAGAGTGAAGCTATTAAAGATTTGAGCAATTAAATTGTGTTGCTATAGTAACCAACTGACCAATTGATATCAAACTTGCTGTGACAACTAACTATATTTGGCGGTTATTTGTGTTTGGAGTGAGTGAGTAAGCGTTAGGAACTAGTCATTCTGAGGCTTGCCAGCGTGCGAGGAATACACTTAACTCCTAATTTGTAGATTATATTATTTCTGTAATTTTGTCAGTATTGATCGTACAAATTGATATTTTGATTGGCATACCTTTTTATCTCTGCAAAGACCTTTTTGAATTTCGGCCTCAATAATTTGGGTCTTTGCTTAGTTTAAGAGTCCTCATAATCCTAATTAATTTGATGAGGTTTTAATGGTGTCAATCGAATTGTCATACATTGTGCAGTTATACTGTTTTGTATTTTCTAGTGACATTCACTAACTCACTCACTGTATGCGTATACATTGTCATGTTCTCATTATTTATGTAACTCTTGTACTATGTTCATTAATAAACACGCGTGCCAAGCGCTCTTAATTCTTGAAACTGAAGAAATGTGCGTTGTGTCTTATGATAGAGAGTGATGAGTATAGAACAGGAATTATTAATGTTGATCATAGTACCCCCTCATGAAATTACCCCAGGGGGTATAAATGGTGATTTTAAGGTTTTCCACTACTTAGATTTTTCTAGATTTTTGATATGTTGTTTTACTTACCAATGACTATTGATTACACCAGGTTTACTCTGGTGTGCAATTTTCCATTTATTTGTAAACATTTACAGCGGTTTTACTGGAGTAGAAAACCTGGACTGAAGTTCACAATGGTGAACTCTATGATAAAACTACAATAACAAATGAACCCATTTGGAACAATAAATGGTTAACAACAAATAATGAAACAGTAATTGGAAAACCCGAGGCGTAAAGCAAATTAAAAACCTTATAAAAGCAAATTGCGATTGGGAACTACTAGGATATGACGATTTCATTCAGAAGTACAATACACACTACACCTTTTGTAACAAATTATGGAATAACTTAATAAGCAATCCCAAGAAATTGGAAAACGCTTTTGCGAAATGAACATGAAAATATTAAAATTCTAGTAGCAAATGACATTCAAGTAACAAAAAGATAAATATAAAACATAATAACACAGAACAAATATATTGGTCTATCATAAAATATATTTTTGAAGAAACCAACAGGGAAACGATATTTCAACGAAAAATACTATCTCTCCGAACATGAATGGACACATACTTTTAGATTACCCTTTGAAGTAGCCCGTGAGCCAATAATCTTAACCTCACACCATGCAATCTATTTCTGTTTATAAAAAAATCTCTGCATCAAACTTATGCGACAAATTAAATTGACGATACTCTTTATTTTTACACAGATTGCCCAACGGTAGTGAACTTCTGGAATGACATGTCAATTTTTTCAATAACATTCATTTAAACAATAGGGAAATACTACTAGGCATCACAAATAATCCAGAAAATGACAATATATCTGTACTAAACTATTGCCCACTCTACGCAAAAAATACATTCACTCCTCTAGAGTGGGTAACTCGATTATAACGGCTTTAGAAATATCATAAGAAACAAAGTAAAAATCAATTAAGAATATCAACAGAAAATCAGACTAGGCCACTCTTTATTAGAAAATTGAATTCTATTCTTAACAAATTAGAGATTCGATTTTACCAAACAACTGTATTGTACATACTTGTATGTTATTATTTTTGGATTACTGTATTGTATTTTTACCTTTCTGCGTACCTGTATGCTTAGATTAGATTGTCCAAACATGTTCAAATCATTTTATTTTTATAGTTCTGCTATAACGAGGTGTACAGGGTGGTCAAAAAACGGCAACCCTAGTTTTTCCTAATATCTATGTCATTCTTAGAAATAACTCCCTGATATTTTACATATTTGCACATCATTCATTTTCCGACCAACCTAACATATTTCATGACCATGGGACTGATAGTCACAATTAATATTACTGCATTTTAAGCAACATGCCCCAGCTGGCCACTTTTGGGCTGTCTGAGCTGGTCTGTTATTCAAATGAACTCCATTTCCAACTTGATCCATTGGTAAATTCTAACAATTATGTATTCTTGGGGAGCCTAGCACTTGATGAAGTAGTGGAGAGGCACCTTCACACAGACAGATGCACAGTTTAGTGTGTTCTCAGAAGATAGGGCCCTTTACCTTTGATAATACCATCGGATATGCAATAACAACATCAAACTCTATTTTGTGATTCCCATGGAGTTCTTGGGGACTTTAGGTGAACCCAGGGGGATGATAGGCAGACAAGACAGAACCATACCCCATACACCCAATGATGCACAATAATGAGTTTGGGACCACTTCAATGACCACATTATCAGCAGTACAACAGACAACGAATGGGCACCCCATCGCCCAGATGTGGCCCTATTTAATCTTTACCAGTGGGGAGACCCCAAAGATAGAGTGTAGGGTAATAATACTAGAAAGACATTTGACCTCAAAATAAAGATCACATATGTCGTTCAGGCCATACTTGCTGAGTAATGCAGTTATGTCATTGACATGTTTGGAAAATGTGTGCAGGTTTGCCTTCAGCACGATATTGGAAAACTGGGGCACCTTGTTTGAAGTGATGTAACATTGCGACTATCAGACCAATGTTCATGAAATAATACGGTCTAGTATGAAATTGAATGATGTACATGTGTCCCAAATATCAGGGCAAAATTTCAAAAATGACAAAGATATGAGGAAAAATTAGGATTGCCGTTTTTTACCACCCTGTAGCTCTTTCGACTTCTCAAAGTACCCAACATTGTGTTTATGTATGTGAATTGTGATGTATTGTAAATTGTAAATGAAAAATAATGATCATAAATATATATCACTAATAAACAAGACACACAGTGATAAATATCGCACTTTGAAGAGCAAACTGGCCACCATGCAATTTACCCAGCATGGCCAAAACCTAATCAGACCTTGGCACTAGTCTGCTCTTGCATCTGTAAACATTTCAAGTTGACAAGGTTAGCGGTTTTCCTGCAATTTTGATGACAAGAATTTATTTGTAGTCTTGAACTTTGGGAAAATTTAGATAACATTGTTTGTGACCTAATTTGATGACCAAAATCCAAAAGATCAATTTAGAAAATCAACTTTTTTGACCTTTTCAAGGTCACTGAAGGTGAATGAAAGGTCAAATCTGAAATCTAAGGTCAGATTTGAGCTTCTGAGAACTTGTAGATGTTTTTAAAAAAAGATTTGGTCAATTTGGAGCAAGTTGAAAAATTCAAAATGGCCGCCAAATTGAAAAATTCAAAATGGCCACCATGTAATTCAGCCAGCATACCCAAAACCTAATCAGATCTTGGCAATAGTCTGTTCTTGCATCTGTAAAAATTTCAAGTTGAACGGATAAGTGGTTTTCCTGGAATTTTGATGACAAGATTTGTTGAAAAATTCAAAATGGCCGCCACGTAGTTACCCAGCATGCCCTTAACCTAATCAGGTCTTGGTACTAGTCTGCTCTTGCATCTGTAAAAATTTCAAGTTGAACAGGTAAGCAGTTATCCTGGAAATTTGATGACAAGATTTGGTTTATGTGCCGCCCACCCGCACGCCCGCACGCCCAACAGCACAAGACGACGACAATATAGCACTTTTTCAAAGTGCGATAAAAATGTGTATGATTGTAGTATACACGAGGAATAAATGGGTTCATGACCTAATAGGTAATATTTTCATATTATTCAATTTTAGCCCCAAATATCTAACTTCTCTGTTCAGACAAAGTATTACAGAGGAAAGGACTGGTGATATGTTCAGAAAATTATTACTTAGGAACGGACTGATTCTAACACCCAAGATTCTTATTTTGATCTTTTATGCTGTTATCATTGGAAAGGAAAATATTAAATTATTAATTGAAGGTAACCTAATTGGATGTTTTCATGTAATGAGAACTGGCCACGTAACTATATTGCCAAGTCAAATTCTGGAATTTATACATAGTATGTGATAAAATCAAGTACAAATGTATCACCACTCAAGCTTCGCTTTCGTGGTGATACAATTTTACTTTCGTGGAAGATTTCCCGTATCACGAGTTGAAACGTGATATAAACTGATAGTTTTGAAAGTATTGCTGGAGTATCAAAAAAGAGTAATGTGTATTTTTTACCCTTATTGTCGCGATTTCAGCGGGAACTTGCTCGCGATTTTAACCTACGCAGCCTTTTTGCATCATACCTGTGACGTTTATTGAATGAAAAGCAATGAATTGTTGTAAAAATATAAATTTTGTTACTGTACGTTTAACACGTTGTATTAATTAACCCAAAGCATATTCATATTTATTCCATAGTTAGCATGATATTCATAGGATAACATGTGTAAATAAAAACGGTATTTTTGTAATCAGTGGTAAAATATGATATTTTTGACAAATTATTATTTAACCATAGCATACGGTTTTTTAGCCATGACATACGGCGCTTTACTCCATAGTTAGCATGATATTCATTGGATAACATGTGAAAATAAAAACGGTATTTTTGTAATCAGTGGTAAAATATGATATTTTTGACAAATTTTCACTTAACCATAGCATACGGTTTTTTAGCCATGACATACGACGTCGTATGCGATGGTTAATGGATTTTTGCTACTTCAGACTCAAAACGAGGCTAAGTGTCATCATCGCCGGATCGTTTGGAAAATTCGAATTAAATAACTTAATTTCTGACGATTCTGATGATGACTTTAGCTATGGAATAAAAAGAACATCCTATGATTTACTCGTGATATGATTTTAATCCACTCATGGATATTGATATCTGCACTCTCTCGCTACGCTCGCTCGTGCAGATATCATATTCATTCGTGGATAAAAATCATATCACTCATAGATCATAGGATATCCTAGAATGTTTCCTAGAATGTATCAAATATTCAAAGCAATTGCTCATTTTCAATCATGATAGCATTATTGATACAGCATTGATATAAACAGGTAATTACTGTATGCTATTTTCATTTTTATTGCATCCATGTATAGTTAACAAGAGGAAATGGCGTTAACCTACGACTAACTCTACTTATCATCGACGTTCTATATTTGATTTTCCTCGAATTCTTTAAGCAAATCCCCTCTACTTATTTTTGAAAGGTGAAAAATGTCATTACGTTGTATATATACATCGTTTGTAGCGTAACCATGACTGACCTAGTAATGAAGTTATGGCGACAACGACATGATCTCATATTTAAAGTAACAAATACAATATTAATTTTATAATTCCAATAAGATGATAAATAACCATGAAATATGAACAACATATCTAGAGAGGCGAAAACATCATAGTCGTACTGAATACCAAATTGAACAGAATTAAATTGAAGAAGGTTAGTAAAGATTACATTCCTTAGAATTTTCTGGTGAAAAATGTATACAACAAATCATGTGTCATAGGAAGTGGGTGATACAAAGTGAATTTCACCTTTCTTTAATTCGGATTTCATTTCATTTATATTTAATGCATACTCTTTGCTATTGTGTAACATGATTTATGTTGATGATGTATGTTCAAATATACTTTTGGGTAGGCGGGGCACTTTTTACCTCACATTATTCATTAGTAAAACAACAAAATAGTAGGCAATTTATGAGTTTATCACATGAATTTCTTCTCCACTTTTTACTTGTACATAATATTACTTAATGTAATAGTCACAAGTATTGTCCCATAGGGTTTTAGAAATATACGTGGTGAAACTCAATATACTCTAGGGGCGAGGAGGAAAATTCTCAATAAATGGTGTGTAGTTGGTTTGGCAGTATTTTCAGTTAGGGGGGAGTCTTGGATGAAACTTCCACCTAGGTGATAGCTACGCAGAGTGGTAGGAAGTTCTTTTTTTGAGGAGTTAGCCACCCACCCCCCAAAAACACCCCACCCTAGGGAAAACATTTTTCACACTAAATAACCTTAGATATTTTGATGTTTGTAAGTGACATACATAGATATTATATATAAAAATGATTTGCAGTATAATTGATGCTGATTACTCCTAAAGAATTTGAATATTAGTATAAAGTGTGTACCCCAGGGGGCAAATTCTCTTATTTTCTTACTGTTTTGATTCTAACTTTTCAATTAGACACTGTAAGATATTGAAAAAATTCATGTGAAGTGCCTAATAGCAGGAATAGTAACCCTGAAAGGCGCAAACCCATGGAAGAAGTAGGAGCTGAGAAAAAAATTGTTGATTTTTCGAAAAATTTGACATTTTTGACAACTTGATTTTGTGTATGACTATAGCTGACCCCTATAGTTTCTAGATCCATCCCTCTGTGATGATATTTATGGTTTTATAGTGTGGAACTAAGATGTAAAACATAATTTAGATGAGTTTGAAGGAAGTTAAAGGTTTTAAACAAGTCCAAAATTTGAAAAATTGTAAATATAAGGTTTTAAATTTACGAATTCCAGGTATAGCCATGGCTGACCCCTATAGTTTCTAGATCCATCCCTCTTTGATAATATTTATGCTTTCATAGTGTGAAACTAAGATGTAAAACATAAATTAGATGGGTTTTAAGGAAGTTATAGGTTTTAAACAAGTCCAAAATTCGAAAAATTGTAAATGTAAGGTTTCAAATTTACGAATTCCAGCTATAGCCATTGCTGACCCCTATAGTTTCTAGATCCACCCCTCTTTGATGATATTTATGGTTTTGTAGTATGGAATTAAAGATGTAAAACATAATTTAGATGGGTTTTAAGGAAGTTAATGATTTTAAACAAGTCCAAAATTTGAAAAATTGTAAATATAAGGTTTCAAATTTACGAATTTTAGGTATAGCCATGGATGACCCTTATGGCTTTTCCATCCATACCTCTATGATGAAACATATACTTTGAGAGTGTGAAACTAAGATGTAAAACATACCGAAGATGAATTTTAAGGAAGTTTAAGAATTTTAACAAGTGCAATATTTGAAAAATTGAGAAATATCAGGTCTCAAAGGAGCATGGAAAGTATCGCAACAGATTTCAGACAGCCATATGTTGGATTTTGTCTGTTTTCTGAGGATTTAAGCAGGTGCATATGATAGGCCATTGCATTACCTACGGGAAAAGAACTCTTAGAGATGATAAAATAGTTTGGAATTTGAGACAGCGAATGTGAAAATAATCCACCCACATGTTTTTTGGGAAATGTCGTCCTGATTTTCAACCCCGTTCACCGCTGCTTTTTCAATTTTTGTTGCGTCAATATGTTGCGTTTTGAGACATAGTTAACCATTAAAAGGATAAATTTCTTTTAGATAAAGAGGAAAACAATATTTTCCTGTTATTTTCCCATAGGGAAAACTCATGCGATCCATTGCTTTCAGTTTAATTTTGGTCACCCATATTTGATATCTTTAGAATCCCTGATGGAATGCATTATTCCTTTAGAGGGGTTAACTGTGTGTCAAAACACAACATATTTATGCATGTGGGTGGGTTTTTTGCACCTTCCCTGTCTCAAAATTGAAATAATTTTATCATCTCTATGAGTGCTTTTCCTGGAGGAAATGCATTGGCCTAACATATGCACCTCCTCAAATCCTCAGAAAATAGCCAAAATCCAACATATGATTGCTGAAATCTGTTGCCATACTTTAGTTCTCCTTTACGATGTCAAGTATAGCCCTGGATGTCCCTCTTTTTGAATGTATGACTTTTTAGCTTAGAAATTAGATGTTGAAAATATTGTGGTCAAGTTTGATCCATGTTACAAGTATTGTTAAAAGAAAAATCATTAGAGTTGAGGACTTAACCCTTGAGTTCCTAAGGGGGTGAGAGGTTAATAAATCCCCCAATAAGTGTAACTGCTCCTAGGGATATTGTATACAGTGTAGTAATTGATTGATTAAATGGATTATAACTAATTAATTATTATTTGATGATATTTATTATATGTGATATAGCATTTTTACTTTTTCACATCAACATGTTTGATGTAATGTTCTACATTAGAAACTCCGGTTAGTACAATGATATAAGGAACTCTAGGGTAAAAAGGTTTTGTCACACGAAAATCTTCATGTAGATCAAAAAAGTATATATGGTGATATGATCAGTATATTTCAAACAAACAGACATTGTAGAAAATGTTTACATACTGACTTTGCAGATGACATTTTCTAGCATAGATGAAGAATTTTTTTCATTAATTTAAATGATAGTCATAAAATTATAATATCATTCGATGCAAATAACTGCAATCCCACATGTTCTCCTGCTGAATGTAAAACAGAGTGAATAAGTTTAAAATCAGCCTCTTCAAGAGTGGAATTTAACAGGAGATTTCAGTTATCATTTTCACAGATATTTGAGTTCTCTCCAATAGTTCCACTTAAAACAATCTCGACATTTGGCACACTTTTAGAATGCTGCTTTATTAAATGTCTTTGTAATCTTTGAAAATTTGTCTTATATTACTTGGACAGAGGTATTCATATTTTTAGGTAATGGTTTAATTTCTTCTATGGATTAAAGTTCAAGTGGGGAAGCATCCATTCTTCGCATTCTGTCAGAATCCTTTACTGATGGAGACAACTAGCTAGGAGTCTAATACGAAATCTATTCTTTGGGCTCCTTTACTAGATTTGATGGAGTAGTCAAATATAGCTTTCAAAAACTCTCCAAATTTCAACATATAAGTTAATCTTAATTTTCCTTTTGTCATAGCCATTGCATCAATCACAAAAGTTTTATCAATTTGTGGTATGGTTTCATCGATCTCCATTTCAAACCCCTTTTTAAGTTCTGATTTTACAGGATAAGATAGATGATCATTGTCAAACGAACTGTTTGTATCCATATAAGATCATAGTTTACTCACACATTTCTAGGCAAGGTGTGTCCAATTCCAGCCAATTCAATATTCCATATAACTGCATTCCAATTTACTACTCTCATAAACCCAAGGTCAATTTTAGATTCTAGAGAAACTAATGAAACTAAGGATCATAGGGAATCGCATGCCAAGTGCTTGTATTTGAATTTATGTGGATTACTCATTTGGTAGACACCTTTATCAAATGTTAAAGTGTTGTTGATTTTCAAGTTGTACAAGCACAGTGTCATGGGTGCTTTCTTTTCCTGACACAGTATAACATTGTGTTAAAAATTATCAAAGGCACCTAGTACAGTAGTTCTAGTTCATCATCTTGTATAAATTATATATCAGCAGTGAAACCTGTATATCCCAACATCTGACTATTGTGAACACCTACCAATCATCCCAACACCTGACTTAACTGAAAACCAACCAATCTGAACACGTTTCCCCAGTCCAATTTTTCCTTCCTCCTATTGACTCCTATGTTTAAAAATTGAAATCTGAACACCTCTTAATTTGAACAGTGAACACTCATGTTTGAAAAATCAACCCTTCTAACTTGACCTTTTTTTACCAATTATCACATATTTCTTACAAAATTTCTTAAATATTGTCAGTTTAACACTGAATTGTTATGATATCAAAACTTTTGAATTGGATTTTGGAATGCTATTAAGCTTTTTGGGTGGTCAGTATGAATATTATTAATAATTATTTATAATTTCCATTGAGAATGCATTTATATTTCTTCAAAATCCAGAATATTGCAGATGTAAAAACCTCAAAATTCAAACACTTCTAATTTTAACGCTTTTAGCTGGTCCAAATACTATATCTAGTAGCATTCAGATTAGAAAGATGTTACAGTAGTTCATGACTTTTCACTCCATGTATATGCAGCAGACTAACTGCTGCAACAGGTATATATTCTAAACCTGGTCTCTAAGCTATGATATCACACAATTTTTCAAATTTTGCACTTGTTTAAAACCTTGAACTTCCTTCAAACTCATCTTAGGTATCTTTTACATTTTAGTTAAATACTCTAAAAATATATTTCATCACTGAGGTATAGATGTAAAAAACATAAGTGTCATCTTTGGCTATACCTGAAACTTATAAATTTGAAAACTTACATTTACAATTCTTCAAATGTTGGACTTGTTTAAAACCTTCTAAAACTGTATATTCAATCATAGAGGTGTGGATGTAAAAACCATAAGGGTCAGCCATGGCTTTACCTGAAATTGGTAAATTTGAAACCTTATATTTACAATTTTTCAAATTTTGAACTTGTTTAAAACCTTTTAACCTATCTAAATTGTGTTTTACATATTAGTTCCATATAGGGATGGATCTAGAAACTATAGGGGTCTGCCATGGCTCTACCTGGAATTTGTAAATTTGAAACCTTATATTTACAATTTTTCAAATTTTGGACTTGTTTAAAACCTTAAATTTCTTTAAAACCCATCTAAATTGTGTTTTACATATTAGTTTCACACAGCAATACCATAAGTATCATCATAGAGGGATGGATCCAAAAACTATAGGGGTCTGTCAGGGCTCTACCTGGAATTCTTAAATTTGAAACCTTATATTTACAATTTTTCAAATTTTGGACTTGTTTAAAACCTTAAATTTCCTTAAAACCCATCTAAATTATGTTTTACATCTTAGTTCATACTATAAAACCATATACACATCATCATAGAGGGATGGATCCAGGAACTATAGGGGTCAGCTATAGTCATACACAAAATCCAGCTGTCTAAAATGTCAAATTTTTCGAAAAATCAACAATATTTTTCTCAGCTCCTACTTCTTCCATGGCTTTGCATCTTTCAGGGTTACTAACCCTGCTATTGGGCACTTCACATGAATTTTTTCAACATCTCACAATATCTAATTGAAAAATTAGGATCAAAATAGTAAGGAAATGGGTCACAAATTTGTGCCTGGGGTACACACTTTGTACTAATATTCAATTATTTTAGGAGTAATCAGCATCAATTATACTGCAAATGATTCATATACATAATATCTATGTATGTCACTTACAAACATCAAAATATCTAAGGTTATTTAGTGTGAACAGTTTTTTTCCCAGGGTGGGGTGTTTTGGGGGGTAGGGGGCTAACTCTTCAAAAGAAGAACCTCCTACAACTCTGTGAAGCTATCACCTAGGTGGAAATGTCATCCAAGACTTTCCCCTAACTGAAAATGCTGCCAAACCAACTATACACCATTTATTTAGAATTTTCCCTCCTCGCCCCTAGAGTAATATGCAAAAAAAGACCAGAGGAGTCTTGATTGTGCTATTCTATGGCAAAGAGCCTCTTTAAAATGCCGACTTTGAATAAACCTTCGTACATATTTTGATAATCATGGTAGAAGGTTTTAAATCATGGAATCATCTCCAAAACCAGAAAAATAAAGCCCTGGGGGATTTCAGTTCGATCCTCAAGATATTGAATTCGCTTTGTATCCTATTATGCGAAGAATGAATATTTTCTTAATTTTTGGTACATTTCAAAATGTTCAGAAATGTTCAGAGTGAAGGAAATGACATCCAAATTCTAAAATTTCCTTGGGCCCCTTGTTGGTTAGCTTCTGGTCTTCCTTGCTCATCCATCGGCCGACAATCTAACAATCAAGGCGCAACCCCTGACCTGAAATCCTCGATCCACACCGTTACGGTGTATGAAATTGCACGGGTTGAGTATGAACTCTTCTTAACGTTATTCTATGTGTTAGAGATATCACATAAATATAGGATATTAATATAGGATAATATAGGATGTTGATACAGTTTTAACACCATAGTCATACAATGCATCTGCTAAGTGTTTTTAGACATAAAGTTCCAAGTAGAATGGGAGAGACATTTTATTTTAGAGTACATTGTAAACTCATCTCTATAAGGGAAGTCCTCATTGAGTTTATAAAAAAATATTTTTATAAACGTTTACAATAAAATTTCAAAACAACATAAAAAGTTCGTTCGACAAGTATGCACTTTAACCTACTGCTCATTGGAGTTCTTAGAACTACCGCATGCCAATGCCTCTTGAGCATTATCGGTTCTAATTTTGTCATATTGAGGGGTGAGAGTAAAATTATTTATTTAAAATGCCTCTTAAACATATTTGCTTTTCTACCCACGCCCATCTCAATGATGGGAGTGGGTAGAATTTATTATGCAATCGTTAACTTCTTTGATGAACTAGAACTATGTATCGTAGAGACCACTTAAACATGTTCTTAAATCTCAAAGATTAGATTTATAACCATCATTTGTATCCAAATGTCCTTAAGAACTGTTATGACATTGGCACAACACCAAATACTTAAAACTTTAAATCTAAATTGTTTTTTTCTATTGTTTTCGAAATTTAAGCATATATGTCAAGTAAATCTTTAAGATACTTCGTATTGAGATTTTCATCTATTAAAGCTGCGTAGCAAATGAAAACTTTTTTTTCATTTTTTGACCCCAATGTCAGTAGACCTGCAAGGTCTTTTTTAACAAAACTGCTGGAATATCTTAGTTTACCTCGAGTGACAAGAGGTGGGGTGCCCGAGGGTTCAGAGATGACATACAGTATGTCTATAATGTAAATCGGAATCGCTGATTGATCAAATCGACACACAGATTACGTTATTCAATGGCAGTTCCAAAAGTTCTCAAAATAATAACTTTACTAAAGTCACATTTGTACACTCGACGAAATAAAATTCACCAAAGCTAGTATCGCATTGTTATTTATCGGCCTGAATTAGCGTTCTAGGGAGCTGTATAGTAGGTCATTGAATGGCAGATACCATCACTTGTAAGGGATAACTAATATTCAACCATTGAACGCGCATTTTCTTTGCGTATTTCGAAGCAATTTGGTATTGATTTTGATGGCTCAGAAAAAATCTGTAGCACAATATGAGACTATATGACATATCTTGGTTTTACTACAATAAGAATATGCATGTGAAGAATTGAAACCAATCTATCCACCTTGTATGTACTGGTAATTGATTTACAGTGGGCCTAGAATTGATTTAACCAATTGAAATGCACCTTTAAGCTTAAAATTTGCGTTGGTGTTTAGTTTTTAAACATCCTTGTCAAGTGAATATATAAGCATGACTTGCAAGGTTTTTGCCAATCATTTGGTGCATCGAGATGACCACGATGCTGGTACATCTTGTGTCGGCTCTTCTGCTCTGCTGCGCTACTGCAGATCAGGTAGGTTAACTTTTACATAATATTGATAGACTCAATTGTTTCAAATCTTATTCCACATGAAAAGTATGCTTAGTGATACTACGATTTATGGCAATGATTATTTTTAAAAATTACATTAATCAAAATATTCATGTTCAACATTGAAATCAAGGAATCTTTCAATGTTATGTTAGCTTGCATTTTTGCTTATGCAGAGTTATCTGTACACTTCTAGACGACAATGCAATATACCTATACTAGTTACGTCTATCTATGGGGTGAAACAAAGCAAACATTTCGTGTTTCTGCAAGTGTAGAGGTGGACGAGATAGGACGTAAGTTGAAAATATGTTAACCTTATTTCCAAAGAATTTCACTCCAAAATACTAGAATAATTTATATTTGGATGATTGTTGTTATTCTGATAGGTTGTTGTCTAACTTTTTTCAGCTGCGAGGGGCCCATACGAAGGAACCGAGGCTGTTCTTTATCTAGTTCATTTGTACCACATTAACATCGAGGCAATTAAGTAAGCTAGTTTTGCCTTTTTGAAATACATTCCGTGATATGGGTTTCCTGAATCAAAAGTTTTATTTGAACTACACTGTAGTTGAAACTTTACATAGATTATTTCAATGTAAATAGGCTTCACATGCATACATATTCTTATTGTGTAAGAGACAAAGATGCGTCATAGTGCTATAATAACATCTTCCAATCTTCTCAAGGGATGGTAAAGTAGTCAAAAATAAACCCGATGTGAAGAAACCACAACTCGATGAATTATATGGGAAACCATTCCGTTTCATTCAAAAGAAGAATTTAGAGATTGCCGAAGTACAATTTCAGAGGTCGGACATTGGTTAGTTGATTGGTTTATACACTGGTTTATAATTACATGACTGGCATCACAATGCATTAAAAGCAAATATGCGGGACATTATATTTTAAAATATATTGGTATTAGTATTCTAAATATCATAGTTTATCTCACAGTAGTTGTGTTTTTAATGCATTGGTATTTGTATCTATCACACGTTCTTTTATTTTACAAGTAATTTTGTGTATTGCAAGTTATATCGGGTGTCCCATTTCCTAGCAAAATACTTTTCTATATTTATTCTAACAATATCACCTCCAATGAAATTTGAGAATGAATGGATTTTGAATATTTGGGAAGAATGAAACAAATTGTCATTACCCGCAGACAAGCTATTTTGACTAATTGATGATGCTATCACAAACACTATGGATGTCTCATCACAGAGCTCTGATATGGGAATTTTTTCTGTGTAAAACCATCTCATCTGATACATAAATGTAAACACAAATTTTACTTCTGCCTATTAGTCATATTAGTCAAGTAAGCCACAATATAAGTACCTGGACCATCCTCTCATGCGGGCAGCGGGCAAGCTGTCTATAACAGAAATCTTTACCGGTCATTGTGACACTCAACTATCTAAATATTTAGAAAACACAGAAGCTGTTAATTTCAAAAAGGGTGTGCTGAGTGCATTCCAAGCACACAATGATGATCAAGATGAAGAAGATGTGGAGGAGACAGACGTACTTGGTAGACACACAACTCATTATAGGTAAATTATCTGGTATAAAATAGGAGGTGAATAAAATATATAAAACATAAGTCTAATGATTTTTATTAAGCTTTTTGCCAAAGAGTTAATATTATAATATGTACAAAATTGCAGAGACAGGCATCAATGGTGGCATGATAATAAACACATGTATATATTTATTTGTTAACAAATGGAAAATGGCGTCAGGGTGTTTCATTTTTCAAAAATGTTCTGAGATGGCACTTTTCAACAAAATACTCAATCGGCAGGGTGCCATCCTCCGATCACAGGGCTTCAAAATCCAGAATATATTCTTTCTTTCATCTTCCGATCACAGGGCTTCAGAATCCAGAATATATTCTTTCTTTTTACCCCCTGCGATAAGCAGTTAGCATTTCCCCGATTAAGAACTCGCAATCTGATTGGCTGTCGCAACACTGCGACGAAGTCATGACTTGTATAAGTCAGTGTGCATAATTAGATCAGGTGATTCAGTTTAATCGGGCGCTTCCAAATTGGTCATAGCAGGGGGAAGAAGGGGGTACGGATTCTGGATACCTGCTTAGGAGAATGACAGGGTGCCTGCCTGTTGAATCGAATCAAATGTGGCAAAGGCATTAACACAGTTTTACAAATAGTGCAGGTAGTCCTTTGATTTTTTCAACAAAATTGGATAAAGTAAAACTGGTCCGTTGGCCAATCTTTCCGTTTCATTGGATACATTGTGGGCAACGCCCATTTTTCAACGGAAAACATTATTTTGCTTGGTTTTGCTGCTCATATGCCAGGAACGATTGGAACCAATTTTCTTGTTATAAGCATATGGAAATACTTCAAAACAGTCACTCGATCGAAAGAAGATGGAAAATCCCAGAGCTCAAAGAGACACAATTACGTCTCTTATCACACTTAATAATTAACATGCTATAGGTGACTTGCGAAATCCCATTAACTTACCGATATGCGCTTTTTTGATTTTCTGAACCTCCTGACCAACAGGAATGCAGTATCTCATCAACAAAAACTCACAGAGCATAAATTATACATTGTTCACATGAAGTAAAAAAAAATATGTTAGAAATAGATAATTTGACTGATAGCTGTAATCGGGAGTTTCCGTGACAAGTCGTGCCTCCTCAACAAATCGGAAATTTTGAACGTAAAATTTCACAATAAAAAATCTTGATTTTTTAAATAGGAGTTTTAGTAAAGAAATCGGGATGAACATGTGGTATATGATAGTAAAAGAATTATGGCATCTATAATTCATATTCCAGGGTTACACATTTTAACCACACTAAGCAGATCAAGAAATCATACAAGACCGATGACATCAAGACGTTCGGCAATAATGACGTAAACAAAGATGGCGTTGACGTCGATGTCGAGGAAGAAACGACAGTTGATGAAACAAATAGAATAACCGAGACAAAGGGCGTCATGAAGATAAGAATAAAAAGAAATATAGCGAGGGTATGTTAAAGGCAGAATCAAATCTATGGGGTGACAAAATCACAAGCAACATATACAATTGACCTCCCAATATATTCCTTACAATCTCAAATACAATATCTTCCGAAGGATTCACGATGTAATATAATTTGGTGAAGTTATAATGGATTCAAAGTGCAAAAATGGGTGGAAAATGTTTGAATTCTCCCAAATGAAATAAAGTGTGCACTTTGGGGATTTTTAGAAAAAAATTAAAAGAAATGACATAAGCCAGGACTATTCTAAAATTGAGACAATTTTTTTGCTCGCTAGATCTGATTCTCTCTTTAATACTCGAACCTATTTACATTTCTGATCGTAACTAAAACAGTGGTTATTTCACTTTCCTCCGTTCAATTCCCTGATTTGGGTATATTTTATCAGATACCTCATATCAGTTCTTATTTTAAGTAAGAATTAAGACTTTTAAGATTGCTTCATCACATTACACTCTTAATTTCCAATGCGATAATTAATATTCTTTAAACATATTTATTTGCACACTATATTTTGCAAGGAAAAACGATACGCCGACGAAAATAGTCCTCACACCATATATGTAATGGCAAAAGATGTGGACATAGCCGATAACTTTGACTCAGATAACACTTATGATATGAAGTTTAATAATGAAACAAGACGTTCATCAAGTCGTAAAAGGCGCATGGCTGAACTTGATACAAGCAAAGGAGAGGATTCCTTTATCACAACTTCCCTAATTGGGGATTTCAGTCCAGGTAATTATATTTACCACCAAATAAACAGTTAATTTATTTAAAGTGTGACTTCAGTCTAAATTTTAAATGAATTAAATTATGTTTGGTGTGATATGAATGGACCAATAGTATTAATTAAGAAATAAAGATCGACATGTATTCTATGATCTATGGCGCAATTTATGACCGAACATTTTATTCTGTTCATTGTAAAAATACCGAAATCGCGTATAGTTTTTAGAAAACAATTTTGAGCTATTTAAGCTGCTATCTTTTGCTTGAAGCTACAAATATAAAATAGGTGAGACTTCAAATTTCTCTTTGAAAGTATACAACGTTAAAGAGGTTTACGACGTTCACAATGACATTTTTACTTCTCCCCAAAGTCAATCAGGTTACCAACCCCAAGAGCCTAACCTCAATATTTGCCCCCTTGCTAATTGCTGGATCCGCCACTGGATTTATACACACATCTATCTATACATGCACCTATGTCCTATAATCATTAATTTATACAACTTTTGTAAAAAAACAAACACTATACTAATTCCGTCAAATTTCCCTGGAGACAAATTTACAATTTTGCTTAATTTATGCCTACTTTGCTTAAATTTGCCTAAATTTGCTTAATTAAATGTTGCCAAATTTGCTTGAATTTTGCCAAATTTGCTTTTTGACAAAGGAGTGGTATCGATATGGAGAACTGAATTCAACAATGTTTTTCTCTTAAACCAATCATTAAAAACATTCTGTAAAAAAGGTATTTTATGTAATGTTGACTGATTGACAACAATTTAATGCGAAAATTATTTAGAAATATTTAATATAACTGTTTTTGTTAACATTTTTGGTTTTTCTAGTGCAATTGTTTTTTCTCCTTTCTACCAATTATTGAAAATGAAATAAAATGTCTCTCCGAACCTTGTTGGAACAAAATAGCATATACAACATGTTTTTAGACCTCTCAATATTATAGTTATACAAAGGAATTTTTGGTTAATTTTAAAAAAGTATTCAAAAAATTAAAACAAAATCCCCCCAAAATATATAAAAATCAAGATAAACCTTTTATTTCATTAACAAGATACTTTTTTAAAATCAACCAAAATCTCCTTTGTACAATTATAATATTGAGAGACCTAAACATGTTGTGTTTATGTCGTTTTGTTCCAATGAGGTTCGGAAGATGTTTCATTTCACTCTGGGAACATGATATCAAGAACAAAACAAGTGTTTGATGTGTTTTCTAAAACAATATAGATGAAATTATATATATACTTTTCCAATTATATTGTTACCATTCAAAAGATGACCATTAAATTGACAATGTTTTATGACTGGTTTAAGAGAAACGTGTATTCAAAAAGTTCGCCATATCGCTAAAAATTTGCTTTTATTTAAATGTTGCCTTTGCTTAAATTTGGTCAAATTTGCTTAAATGTGGTCAAATATCCCAAATTTTGACCAATTTTGTTTATTTGGAACATTTAAGGGAATACTAGCATGTAATTAACTTATAATTCTCTAATTTGGCCCATTATTTTCAAAGATCCATCTACGAGTAAATCCCTAAATAACTTCGTTTTAATCGTTCTAGATAATTAAGCCAGCAAAATAAATAGTCCCACGCCATAACAGAACACAAACTTACAGAAATTATCGGATATAGAACCGTCCACATTTAATTCAAGGTTAGGTTATGTTATACGGTTATTTTGCATTTTCAATCACTTGCGGAATGTGCTCTCCAAATGTATAGGGCGCAAAAAATGGCAAAAAGAGAAAACGAATTATGAAGTGAGTCCTGACCAAATGAATAATAATGTTTATTTCCTTGAATCAAACACTGCTCAAATAGAATAGATTTGATTATGTGTTTCAAAAATGTAGCCATTTGTGTAGCCTTGCCCAAAGTCGGTATTTTTACCATAATAGAAATCAAGATAAGTAATAGAGACCGACTTGAGGCAAGGCTATCATTTGTGTTCTATTGTTGAAACATCTTCTTCATAATCAATTCACTCCAGCCAGTTTATAGTAATATATTATGTGAGTGATATTTATACTTGCTATTTGTTCTAATAATTACAGCATGAAAAAGTAAGAATTTTTTAGTATGACTTTTCTGGCGTTCAAAATTTAAGTGCATTACGGGCATTGCATCACTGAGCTTTCACATGTTCAAAATTCGCTATTGGGAGAAGTAAAGCCTCTCAAATTTATTCTTTTTTTCTCTTTGCTCCGAGGGACAACAAGCCCCCATGACCTGTGTGAAGCATAGAAATTTTATTGTTAATCTAATCAATATTCAAAGATGACAGGGTTAGAATTAAAGAAACTCTGATCATTTTTGTGAAAAATTATCATTTTTTTCAAAAATTGATTGTCGTACTTTCGAGAGGTTTGAGAAGTTTTAGACCGTGTTCAGACAAAATGTTGAGACGCAGTGATACAAGAGGTATATCTGCATGGTATTGTCAATATTTCTACGAAAAAAGAACCATATTCTGTAAAATTTCGGTGTTACGACGTTTACGAGAACGGGGTGTGTATTAAAGGGAAACACGTGAGCTAATCAGAAGTACCAAATAGTGATCTTATTTCACCAACTTTGGTGTTTTGAGGAAGATACCACTATGCCAAGTACCCTAATCTGATTATATAAGATGAACACCCAACTTATGCTATGTCATGCTACAAAGACTGTTTTATATTTTTTTGATGTGATGCTGTGTTTTGTATAGTTTTATCAGGCAATGTGCTTATATGTGGTATCGTAAATATATTTACCTTAAGTAGACATCCATCTACTTACATTCTTACTGACATTCGTTTCTATCATGCATCTACTAACATTCACAAAAACTAACATTTCTGCCATTATGACGTCATAACTTCAATTCAATTCAATTTATTCATTCAAAATTACATCAAACAACATGTCATTAATTACATGGAAAAGACACCCCAAGGGACGTTTATATTCCATGGGAATAGGAATAACTTAGTTTGTTCAAAAACTGGTTTAAAGTGCCCGATAAACTATAAAATGCGCATGCGTCCAGGTGTTGATAAACTATAAATAGCGAAAATCCAGGGTTTGTCACCACAAGGTAAGTCAGGACGTGTTGAGAGAACAGCAAGTGTTGATATTGAATTTACATGTAGCCAGATAAGTTTCCTTATTGAAATTACATATGGTTATTAGCAATACTTTGTAGGTGCTAAATAATAAAATATTTAGAGTATATATGAGAGAAATTGGTCATTTCGAACCTGTTGAAAAGTTTGTGGCTCTCGGCTACACCGGGAAATTTACTTCCATGAGTACACACATAAATGTGGGGTTCCCCAAGAGGTACGCAACAAGGTGACCTGGCATCAAATGTGCGATTAAATGCTACTATCGAGAAGATAAAATAACGAATACGACAATAAGTTATTGCATGTGACAATTCCGAGCCTTCATCTCACTGAAGTATTTTGAAGTGAAAATAGGATTTTTGTTTTGATACATGGATTCAGATGAACGTAACTTTATTCTGACAACTAATCAAAACTGAACAAAATTGATTGTACGTAACAGACAATGTATTGTTTTACAATGTTTTGATTGGCTAAACGAATGAAACCAACAAATTATGACATGTAAAATGACAATTTTGAAATGTAAAATTTAAAAGTGACAAACACAACCTCCCTATCCACTCTTTGGGAGCCCTAGTAAATTAGTAATATGTACATGCAGCAGTTGTAGTGTACAGCTTATTATCACACTACGCTTTGTATTCTAAAGCCTGTTGTTTGTAATAACACTGTTCACTCAACGTATGTTTTGTGTGTGGGTAGTCAACGATAATCATTGTTTTATCCCGGTTATATGACCTCGGCAATTATAACAGAACCGTACTAAACGAAAAAAACGCAAATAAGAGAAAGCTTTCACACACATATAAAAAATGAACTATTCTAATCCGCCAGTATAAACTCTGTGCTATACGTAGTCGGGTCAGGCGCACACTTTAATCATTGAAGGCACTTACATCAATTTATCAAATTTTTTAATTACTGGAAAATTATTAGATCTTTCCTTGGAAACAATTTTAAGAAATCAGAAATAGCATGCATTATAGATGACAGAACTGGTATCCCAATTAATAAAAACCTGGACATAGCCAATTCTTTTATGAAATATTTTTCTGGTAAAAATCACATGGAGATCAACAACAACGACACACTACCAAACTTTCCATCGAGAACAAATTCCTTCATTATATCTGCAATTACCAACCAACATGAGATAATGAAACTTATACTTAACCTAGATACTTCAAAAACATGCGGTCCTGATAACATAACGAATAAAATGTTAAACTTAACAGCCCATACACTTTCAAAACCACTCTCTAAATTATTCAATAAGCTTTTGACAAAAAATATTTTCCCGGAAACATGGAAAATTGGTAGTGTCTGTCCAATTTTTAAAAAAGATGATAAGACAAATATAAAAAATTATAGACCAATTATGCTCCTAAATACCCTATCAAAGCTCTTTGAAAAAGTTCTTGCTGATCGAATTAAAAAACATCTTATACAAAATGATTTACTTTTTAAACATCAATCTGGTTTCCTGCCTGGCCACAGTACACACTCTCAACTTTTAGCTATTGAGCACTACCTGCAATGCACTTTCGAGGAAGGCAAAGCCTCTAAATCAATATTCCTTGATATTTCGGCCGCTTTTGACTGCGTACCACATAATCTTCTATTGCTTAAACTTAAATCTTATGGTATCCAAGGCCAACTGCTCAATGTACTCAAATCCTATCTGAATGACAGAAAATTCTTTGTTAATGTAGGTGGCGAATCTTCAAAACTTTCTGATACTAATTTTATTAACTGTGGCGTCCCACAGGGGTCTATTCTAGGGCCTATTCTATTTATCTTGTACATTAATGATATTCCTGACAACCTGGGTGGCCAGTGCTACATCTATGCTGATGATACCTCTTTACATTTTAAACTTGATCCAAAAGACCCCACTAATGTTGATGATTCTGTTAAGTCAAGCCTAGAAAGCATTGAACAATGGTCAACTACTTGGAAACTACAGTTTAAACCAGAAAAAAGTCATGAACTGATATTTCATAAACCTAGAACACGTATTAATGATATCAGTCCATCTAATCTTAATAATATGGAAATAGTTAGAGGTGATTCCCATAAACACCTCGGTTTCACGTTTGATCCCTGCTTAACACACAAGCACCATATAAGTAACATCTATGATAACGTAACAAAAATGTTGAATCCATTTAAAAAACTCAAAAACAAAATAGGATCTAGTCATTTGGAGACAATCTTCAACTCCTTCATATTGCCCCATTTTGATTATGGTACCATCATTTACAATAGTTCTTCCAAATATCTACTTCAAAGGCTCGATAGATTATATTATAAAGCTGCTATCTACTGCTCAGGTTGTATTCACGGGAGCAGCACAGATAAAGTACTAACGCTACTTCAATGGCCATCTCTTGACACTAGAAGAAAAATGTTTATAAACAACTTTATGTACAAAATAGTACATGGTCCTAACCCTAAATTTCTTGATGACATATTTGATAAATTCAAAAAACCAGAAACTCGAAACTTGCGTAACACTGATGAGTTCATTATACCAAAATGCTCTGAACGGTACAGAAATTCAGCAGTACCCTCTGCAATCTCCAACTGGTTAGCCCTGCCAAATACATTAAAGAGTAAAGCTACTATCCAGAATTTCAAGAAACATCAAAAACTGCTTTTCAAAAATCCAATAAATGTCATCACAACCAGCAAACTGAACCTCACAAGGAGCCATGAGATAATAGTAAATAAATTCAGGGCCGACTTTTTATTTAAGGCCCAACTATATGCTCATAACTTTAGCAATATTGACAACCCTAACTGTTCATGTGGACATCCACAAACAGTTAAACACTTCTTTTTCCACTGTGCTCATTTGACACATGCCAGGGATGAATTTAATCAATACCTGAAAAACCTGATCCCTGAAATTTTTGACAGGCAAATCTCTCAGCATAAATATCTTGAAGTTCTGAAATATGGCTCAACTGAAATCACTATCGAACTTAATTCGAAAATGATGACCAGGCTAGCTTCCTTTATAAAAGCCAATATATGATTTTCCCTCCTTAAACATCTTTTATCTCCAGTAACTGTTTCCCACGCCAAGCACCCCCCCCCCACACACACACAACCCCAAAACTACTGTTAACATTGCTTCTTATATTATATTTCATTAATTTCCATCAATTCTTCTATAATGCCATGCATGTATTTGGCGATTGAAGATTTTGTAAATGTTATGTAATGAATGAGGATAATTAATAAATAAATAAAAAAAAAATAAAAAAAAAATAAAAAATAAAAAAATAAAAAACTTACATCAAAAATTAAATCAAACCATTTGGAGACAATGTACAACTCATTCAGTAGACCTCATTTTAATGGCTCTTTATCATTCATCAACTCAAGAACGTATCAATATCCCTGGTAAATTACATTATCAGGCTGCCTTATTGTGTTCTGGATGTCTGCATGGTTCTGATACAGGAAAGGTTATTGGGGTCTTTAATTAACTGGTGAACATTATCCCAAAGGAGGACACAATACATTTTTAACTTCATGTTTGAAGAAATCAAATTCCTATAGGGTCAACTGCCCAATCTCCTTTTGCTAACGCAATATCACTGAGGAACAAATTACCTAAATCTCTTTTAGAACATCCTTCAAAATTTTCCTTACCATCGTTTAAAATTGAATGTACACTTTGTGCCAAAGAGAATAATCAGTT
This sequence comes from Owenia fusiformis, assembly GCA_903813345.2. Classification (NCBI taxonomy): domain Eukaryota; kingdom Metazoa; phylum Annelida; class Polychaeta; order Sabellida; family Oweniidae; genus Owenia; species Owenia fusiformis. The sequence goes on from CAIIXF020000004.1 coordinate 20,653,000, forward strand.
CAACGCCCCTGATGAATTTAACTAGGACTCGAGAAATCACACTCAATAGAGCTCGTTTAGATTTTTATTTGATAGCAAGACCTCCAATTTACTTTTAAAGACTCGGCTCATTGTACATGTGGCAAACCCGAAACACTAAAACATTTATTTTCCAAGTATCCTAAGCAAAGTTCTTATCATTGTCAGCAATTTGCTTCGTGACAACAAGACGTAGCATATGGGATCTCATCACTTGGCACGAACCCTTCTGGTCCCCTGGATACACTTTGATGCACAGTCGTCCAAAAACAGCTCAATATTATATTAATTTGTTATTTGTAAATGATGGCCAACCTATAATGCCAATATGGCGACTGGTGGCCGATAATGTATGACTTTACTTAACTAAAGTTTATACTACAAAAATGACGTCATAATATTCAATCATGACATGGATATCACTTTCAGGATAGTTAAGATGGCCTTTCAATGATACCCCACTTGACCACGCTCATTTCGGCTTGGTGTATGTTAACAGCCATGCAATCTGTATGGTGTACCCCTACACCAAAGAAATTTAAAGAAATATGAAAATCAAACTTTCCAGATTTGGCTGAAAGGACCTGTCGATAAGGATTGATTCTTCCTCCGTGCACTATCTCAAATGTAGCATTGTTCATATACCATTGTGTTCGGACAATGCCTAGATTGTTAATATGAACAGAAACTAAATTCAGTTTACTATTTAAATATAGTCCTGGGGATAGTAGCGGTTAGTGACACATATGAGCTAAACAGCAGTACCAAATAATGATCTTATTTCACCAGCTTGAGTGTTTTAAGGCTGAAACTACTATGCCAAGTGTTGAACTAGGCCTGGATACTTGCTGGTAATTAGATATAGGGTAAAACGTTATAATTGCCACCTATGGGAATCTCTTCTAAAGTCTCCAACCTTCGTGGCAACAATACTAAATCCCCATCTCAAAACTAATAAATAAAACATTTCCGAACAGTACTTACAATTCATTTAGACTAGCAATGCATTTGACTATGTTCCTCATAAACTGACGCTCTCTAAACTTAAAGTATAAGTATTAAAGTCCAGTTTTATAAAATTCTCCAATCGTATTTAATTTGTCAAAAATGAAAAGTATATAAATGTAGGTGGTCAATCATCTGATACTTATTCTAAAAACATATCAACTTTGCCGTCCTTTAGGGATCTATCCTAGGTCAAATTTTATTTTTGATCTATATATTATAAGTGGCGTAGCTGATATTCTTCTTGGAAAGGCATCTACAATGGTGGCACATTACTGTATCACCCTTCTGATACATCCGATCGAGATAAACATAAATTCAATCATGATCCTAATAGCATAACCTAATGGTCTCAAAAATGAAAACTGGATTTCAAGCCCGAAAATATTTCAAAGTGATGTTGTGTTTTCCCTTCTCCACCATCTTTAGCTAAACGTGAAAATGGGGAAATCAATTAAGGAATACTTTTCATACGCAACTAGGGTGCATTTTTGATCACATACCTTCCAACAAATATCAAATATAACCAACTCAAAAGAGTACAAAACATGCTTACTCCACCGAAGGCACTGACATCAAGAATTAACATTTTGAGACAATATACAACTCATTAAATAAACCTCATTTGTATTATGCAGACATCCTTATCAATCAGCAGATTTTGATTTTTAGCACAGTTAAGTAAACTACCCATTATCGTAACCAACTTTCTCCATATCAATAAGACCTAGCATATTCCATTTTTATTTTAAAAAACTACCTGGTCTCTAGGATATCCTTTGATGCACAAACAAACATTCAAACGTTTGTTACTAATATACACGGCGACCAAAAAACAGAACCCTCCAAAAATGAATTAACTTCTTTAATACATTTGTTATCAGCTTCATTTTTCATGAACAGAAATTACAATCTATGGATAGCAATGTGAGGCTAAATTCTGTATATAGAATTCAATACTTATCTTGCTATGATCAATTTAAAAATGTGCCCACTTTCGACAAAAAAAGAAAATTGAAGATTTTGTGTCAACCAAAGGGTTACACATCGTTTGTTTAAACAAATCACATTATTTTAGCTTCTTGTTAAGCTGCATTTTTGAGTAAAGAGGTTGTGATCTTTAATGAGGAAGTGTCCTAGCAACCTTTAAGCCATCTTTAGGTATGGCTGTACCTCCTTAGTGATGTTTTTGGAACTGCATCCAATGTAATCACACACGGTGTGTTCGAGTGTTCTCATACCACATTCTCTCTCTCTAAATATGTGTAAGCTGGTCATTATTTCCATTCGGGTGTTAAGCAATCATCCTTTCTCCCTCCTCCTACTCATTTTTAAATATCTGACTTCGATACCGCATGTCATGCAGTGCTCTTGACCCAATTCTGCTGTCATAATGATTTCTTGAGAATTCGTCCAACAGAATTTTATATAGCGTTTGAGGTGTTCTTGCTCAGTCAGGGGCAAGGGATTTCAGTAACCTGATTTTAACTAGGTGTTTTAAGCATTGCTTATTCCTAATTTTTTCATTTAAAATATTAAAAATATTTTATTTTACGTCTTCTTTGGATTTTTTTTCTAAATTTCTCATAAAATCTAAAAATATTATTTTGTCAAAATGTTGATTTTTCCGAAAATTATACGTCCATAAGTGTGATATCCTCACTAATATACAATGATTTATAAGAATATCACACGTATGGAGTATAGGACTGCGCAGTAAATGATGATGTGACCAAACACTTCGTTAGTGATACGTTATACGGGAATAATAAACATGCTATAAGTCAGTTGTGAAATCTCTCTATTATCTCATTTTGTTTTACTTAAGAAAACGCCAAGATGCACAGATACAATAAACTTTTGGAACTTGTAGAAGAAGAAGGATTGACGAAGATTCTTAAACGATTTTATGATACACCGACAGATGGAGATATATGTAAGTAATTACATGAAAATTTACTTGTAGCTATAAAAGTGGTTAAGTCTTGTTGACCAGGGTTCTATGTATCACACTTAATTCAACGGACATTCAATAGACATATTCGCGATAACAGTTCAGATGGTAGCCTAATTTACATAAATATCTCCCATGATGCATCGCTTAGGAAGGGACAAATTTTCATTGGCCCGCCGAACGAGGGGATTACTCTGAACGAAACGTCCGGAGACTGCAAAGTCAAAGGTCACGATGCGCTAATTCCATTGGTCGAGGATTACATCATAGCGTATGTATAGCATCATATTGGCGGAAGATTGCTCGAACAAAATTTCAACAAATTCTGATAAACAAGCGTGAATCTTGACAAAAATGAGAGTTTCTCAGCCTCCAATATTCCACCAGCGCTCGAGCATAGTTACATGATCCATTCTTTTCAATAATCAGGGAGATAATCCGAGATTCAAAGTTACATTATTTATATTTTTTCGGTCTTCAATGGCGTCTGAGCAAATTGTGGGAAATCAGTGACGTTATTGGAATTGGACGGCATTTCCAACTAAAGATTTCTTTGGATTAGGGGATTATAGTTCAAAAAGCCTTGTTGTATATCTTAATATCCTACATATCTATCATTTGCGCAAATGCAACACTACATAAATGTTTAATAAAGCCGTTGGGCGGCATTGAAAATCGCACTCCTGTGTAATCCAATGGGAAAGAACCCGGATGTAGACGAAGTTGTACCTCTCATGAGAACTCTTCAAACGTGAGGTGACTAAACTGAACTAAACTAAAAATCTATCGCGTATTGGCTTATTCAGTCAAATCTTGGTTGCGTTTCTCGCGTGGCTGAGAGGGGTTTAGCCTCAGATTAAAAGCTGTCAAATTTAGTTGGGCAAAGCATAATTCATAGTTTTAACGAAATAGTATTACGTGAAAGTATCAAGTTTAATCACATGATAAACGCCCCATGTTCGCAATCGCACATTTTAGTTTCTAATGCCTAATACAAACTTTTACAGTACGGCATCTAAGAGAGGCTTTAAATCTTGAGAACCTGTTACACTCGAAGCCTGCGTCTTCGAAAGACCATGGCAACACCAAACCTAAGAATCTGGAAGGTGCAACGCATGTCAACTTGATCGATAAAGTCGTCAAGGAAACGAAAACGGTGAGTTTTCAGCCACTGTATATGATTATCTCTAACTTTAACATAAAATTCCATAATTTCTTACGTTTTGGGTGGGGGTGGATCGGAATGAAAAACGATTTGGTGACATTGACATGTCAAAAAGTCAAATGGGGCCAAACGTCTCTACTTTGTTCAATTATTGAAAATGTCTATCTATGGAAAATATTTAATTGACTAATTGATATATCTATTTGGGGGATTTTGTTTTAAGTTTTTGCATACCTTTTATTAAATCAACCAAAATTTCATTTGTATAACTATAATATTGAGAGGTCTAAGAAAATGTTGTATATGCTATTTAGTTCTAACAAGGTTCGGAAAGACATTTTATTTCATTCTCAAGAATTGGTAGAAAGGACCAAAAGACAATTGTACTAAAAAACAAAAAATGGTAACAAAAACAGTTATATAAAATATATATAAATAATTTTCGCACTAAATTGTTGTCAATATGTCAACATTACATAAAGGACCGTGTTTTTTACAGAATGTTTCCAATAATTGGTTTAAGATAAAAACATTGTTTAATTCTGTTCGCCATATCGATACCTATCCTTTCAAAGAATTTCGTAAGTATGGTAAAAAGTTAGAAAGGATTGAATAGAACGACTCCCAAAATCGTGAGTGTGACTTTTTACCATAAATTGACGTCATAAATTTAAGAAATCCTATGCCAAGCAATGTGCCCAAGAAGGGAATCTTCCGAAACATGAAGTTAAATTGTTAGAAACGTAACATTGACATTGTAACATTGACATCATTCCAAATTGATTTAATCCAGTTAAATAAATATTTTGAGGGTAAATGCCATGTAAAATTTTCCATTGAATTATCAAAAGGCTAGAATCGGTTGTACATTCAAAAAATTGAGTCCAGACTTTATCATTTAGAATCTCACCATTAAATTTTAAGTCACACTTTCTCTCTAAAACAATTTTGTTCTCACAATTCTTGTGTTTTAAAGATGGCTCTCAATGCATTTAAAAAGTAATTTGGTACAAGGAGTTTCTCTTTCATATTTGATAAGGAGATCTTGTTTTAAACATGCTTTAAGTGCATTATATTGAAGAATTGTTCGGCCCTGTTCCTACCCTGTACAACATCTGAAATATATATAATGCCCTTTTCAATCCAGTTTTCAAAAAATAATGGAGAATTATTGAGAATTACATTTTCATTGTTCCAAATAATGCTCTCATTTATAAAATCATTGTGTTTCAACCATACATGTAATACATTTTTATAAATATTACTCAAGCAAACCTTCAATTCTATCAAAATCTATGTTTGAATTACAAATACAGAGTCCATTAATATGATTGATATCATGTTTCCAGAGTGAAATGAAACATCTTTCCGAACCTCATTGGAACAAAACGACATAAACACAACATGTTTAGGTCTAAGAAAGACATTTTATTTCATTCTCAAGAATCGGTAGAAAGGAGCAAAAACAATGGCACTAGAAAAACAAAAAAAGTTAACAAAAACAGTTATCGAAATATAATATAAAATATTTCTAAACAATTTTCGCATTAAATTGTTGTCAATCAGTCAACATTCACTAAAATACTGTGTTTTTTTACAGAATGTTTTTGATAATTGGTTTAGAGAAAAACATTGTTGAATTCAGTTCTCCATATCGATACCACTCCTTTTCACCAGTTATTCACAATATTTATGTGCCTCCAAGATTTTAGTAATATCATATAAAATTTTGAAAATGTTATGACTGATAAAGAACCGTGCACCTTTTTCTTTACAGAGGGTATATAATTACATGCTTTCAATAGCGTTTCAGCTCGATTGATTCGGCATGAATATCAATTGAATGATATTATACCCTTCGCAAAATTGATGAGAATAGTCTCAATCATGCAATAATTGGCTCAACATAAGAGCGAATAACTCGTTTTCGAAAGAAAAGGCCGCGAAAACAGACACCTGTTTACTTTATATCCCCAATATCATGATAAAATAAGCTTTTGAAAGTGTTGATGGCCATCATATGGTAAGATGGCATGACAATATCTAAATCGAGTAAAATGGTTTGATTACAACTTAAGATAAAGACTTTCTGATAAATCAGAATGGTTGAAAGGGTAAATATTCTGTTTTAGCACTTTGACATTAGCAATAGCTGCAACATAAACTTATATTTCCTGTAATATCCTATGTATTTAGTGATATTTTATAAAATATTTTGCAATGTGTGAAAAGCATTTAAGCCTAAGACTTAATGCAGTGTGGCTGTTTCATTCCAATTGGGCGTTGTTTCCTGAACTTGTTTGAAACAACACCGTTGAGGAAAGATAACTAGTCCGCAATGTACTGAGTCCATGCCTTAAATAAAAAACAGTCTCGATCACCGGCAGAAGTACTAGTCAGCCAATGGCAGCCAATACGTTTTACAATCATGTACGTATTGCAGGTGGTGGCATGGTGTCAGAAACAATGAATTATGTCTATACTAGAGTTGCCAAACATTGATCTGACGTAAAACAAAAGAATGTGACTATGGCTTTCATAGGCTAGATTTAATAATAAATGTCATATTTTGATGATTCTCAAATATATTACTATAAAATGATATTTTTTCAATAAAAGAATGGGTATCGATATGGAGAACTTTTTGAACACACGTTTCTCTTAAACCGGTCATAAAGAACATCTAAAAATGTAACACATCGTCAATTTAATGGTAATCTTTTGAATGGTAGCAATATAATTTGAAAAATATATATAGACTTTCATCTTTATTGTTTTAGAAAACACATCAAACACTTGTTTTGTTCTTGGTATCATGTATCCAGAGTAAAATGAAACATCTTTCCGAACCTCATTGGAACAAAACGACATAAACACAATATGTCTAGGTCTCTCAATATTGTAATTGTACAAAGGAAATTTTGGTTGATTTTAAAAAAGTATCATGTTAATGAATTAAAAGGTTTATCTTGATTTTTATCTATTTTAGGGGGATTTTGTTTTAATTTTTTAATACTTTTTTAAAATCAACCAATAATTCCTTTGTATAACTATAATATTGAGAGGTCTAAAAACATGTTGTATATGCTATTTTGTTCCAACCAGGTTCGGAAAGACATTTCATTTCATTCTCAAGAATTGGTAGAACAGAGCAAAAACAATTGCACTAAAAAAACAAAAAAATGTTAACAAAAACAGCAATATAAAATATGTCTAAATAATTTTTGCATTAAATTGTTGTCAATCAGTCAACATTACATAAAATACCATGTTTTTTACAGAATGTTTTCATTGATTGGTTTAAGAGAAAAAACATTGTTGAATCCAGTTCTCCATATCGATACCACTCCTTTGATTATTGATATAATTTATTTCAGAAATTGAGCGACTGCCTCTCTCACTGGGATTTGTGTAAAGGTATTGTCAATCTGTACATTGTGGGTGGTCAAGCTGCGGGCGAAAAGGTAGGTGACCAGTTACCAATCTGAATCCGTTCTAGTCGCTAGTAAGAGATGATCAGGTGAATTTGTAAATACGGAACAACTGTTGAAACTCGGTTATCAATTCATTTTGACGCAAAACATCCATTTGATACCAACTGCCAAAATCAGGTTCGATTAATACATTTTTTAGATGATCAAAGTAATGTTGGCAATGGACATCTCTGACACAAACCTCAATGAATTCCTGTCACTGTTAACCCCAATGAAGAATCCCAGTGACGCATTAGTGAACGCTGTCAGAAAGAAGTACCAAGATGAAAGTTCAGAAGTGAAAACAACCTTAATGTTCACACTGACTGCATTAGCCGGAGAAAGATCTGTTAGTGAAGAATTGCGAGCAGCGATAACTAAATCAATGCTTGAAAAATTATCAACTATCAACAAGGACAACTGTCAAGCTGATGATAGCATGTTTGATGTGTTAGAAGCCACTGGAAACCTCGCAGATCCGGCGATAATAGATCGTATGATACAAATAGGAAAAGATTGCATGAATAAACCCGCGTTGGTTATGGGAACAGTCCACGCCTTGGCAGAAATTTGCTCAGATCAACGTGTCGTTGAATACTACACGTTCTTGATTGAAAATGCCGTGTGTGACGTTAAACTAACAGTTATTGGAAGCATGCGGGATAAAATAAGTAGCGACATCGTCGAAGGCCGGCATGGGTCATGGCCAAGAGAAGAATACAACAGTCTTGACTTGAGACTGAAAGACATATACAACGAAAACAGCGGAGATTTCCATTGTATACATGATGAAATTTTCAACTATTTTAGTGATAAACCCGATAACAGAGGTGAAGGATTTTTAACATCTGGTGGTAGATCGAAACGTGGTTTATCCCACTATTCTTGTTCAGCGTGGGGACCTTACGGCTCTCGATATACGAGTATACAATCTTCATCCTCCTTTTCATCAGATAATTGGAAGTATCCCGATAACAGACACTGTTTAGCTCATTTTAGACTCGGAGTCAGCAGTGCAAATGCAAATCTTTACGCAGGGGCGTTTGCTGGCATCAACAGGAAGTATTGTAACTGGAAGATCTTTGCACGAGTGTACGCTAATGCAAATGTTCTCGGGAAGAGCTTTTATATCGCGTCAGCCCACTTTTATCAGTACAAATATGGAACATTGATTAACTTGCGTGCTTACTTAAAGATCGGATATAAGACTTATGTTGATTATACATCTCGAATCAAGACAACATTATCGCAAACGTGGTCAAGAGATTGGCATTGGGATATAGACATATGGGGTATTAATATATACGTTGCTTCTTTAACTTTGAGGGTTACCATAAAACCAAGAGTAGACTTCAAGGTGAAAATCAACCCCTGCAATTCGGGATGTGCAGTTTGCGCAACTGTCACCCCCAAGGCCACTTTGCAAATATCTGGAGGTGCAGCTGTATCCGTATTGGTAAGTTCTGGAGAAAAAGCACACAGACTAGAAAACGGTAATTCTACGAATACCTAGGTAATTCCCACCTCACTGAGTCACTTCCCACCTCATTTTTGTTATTAACCTTTCTATTAAATCACGTCCATTTGAATTCGTAACAAATACATTCTAAACTCCGGATATTTTTTTTAATAATATTTATTTTTCTCCCACTTTTCAATATACCATTTGTAAATAGATAGCTTTGCTTTCAGTACATTTTTTAAAATTATTTATATTTGATTGCCAGTTATATTTTGGAAATATTTATACCAACATTGAGCAATTATTTTACAATTAATAAAATTACGCTCTAGATTATCTTATTTGTCACAGTTTACGCATTTACTTGATTTTGAAATAACTATTCTAAATATTTATGTTTCAAAATATTACAAGGATATCTGTTTAATGTAAAATCTTTTAGCAGAAGATGTGAGTAGCTCCTATTATTCTTGGTGTTACTTGGTATCAGGGAAGTCCCGTTAGCTTTCCCTCATATATGGTCCTACTCGCCAAGGAGGATTAAAATCCATGGGACTCCAACTCGATATATATACATACATACATTAATCTCCAAGTCATGTGTTATTGCTGATCGTGCCTGTATATTTCTACTTCTGCAGGGAGGATGAACGATCTTCTCCAAAGCTAGCGTCGTTATTGTCTGACATTCAACTGGATTCACATTCACAATCAGCATTTAAAAGATTTGAGCTAATGTCCATTAGTTAAAGCCACAGATATCTTAATGATCATTTCGTTTGTGTTTTGAATTTTTTGTTAGGTAATAATAGCAACAGTTGAGATTCATATTTTGAAGTGAGAAACGCCGACTCAGGGACTGACACTAGCTTTGTTGGAAAAAAACCTGGAAGCCAATCCCCTATAAACTAAATAAATCTATTACATGACTTTCAACAGTAAACTGAGGGTGTATATTAAGAACTTGGGCAATATCAAAACAATCAAAAAAATGAATTCCATCAAGACAATGAAACTGTCAAAACATCCAAAAAAGACCATGAATATGTGTGTCAAAAAATAAAAAATAAAATAAAAAAAATGAATTCCATAAATACAATAAAGTTGTGTGTCAAATAATAAAAAATGAATTAAAACCTAGCTCTAAAAGCATGAATGTGTGTGTCAAAAAATCAAATAAATGTATAACATAAATACAATAAACGTGTTTGTCCAAAAAAATAAATAATGAATTTTACCCTAACCCCAACCCACAGATGCAAGATAAACAAGAGAAAACAAAAAGGATTTTTTTTGATTTTCTATCAATGATTTGACAGTTTTGCATTGGATATTTTTGATTTTTTGAATTCTTTTGATATTTTTGATCAATGTTTTGACAATTTTGATATTTTTGATATTTTTAACTTCACCCAAGTCCTGGATATACATGTAATTAGCTGGATTCCTATATAGTCCTACAGACCTTATTTGGATCTACAACATTGATATCGCGTGACCGAATACCAGCACTGGAATTTGCGAGATCTCCACCTCCTGTCTTCCAGTGTAGCGCAACTTATCGTCCTTTGCAAAAATGATTAATTGACCATGTAAGGTATTGCAACATATTTCAGACGGTCATATATTGGATTTTGACTATTTTCTGAGAATATGTTACGCCAAAGAACTCCAGGAAGAGCATCATTCAAAATAGGTTAAATTAATCTAAGAGCGAGGAACTCTATTTGAGGCCAGGGTTTTATTTACAAAATCGTATCTCACGGAAAATTGATAAACGTTCACAGTAACGTCGGCTCACAAATCGTGTTACAAATCGATTATATATCAAAATATAAGTTTCTCCCTTTATATACATAGAAATTGATATGACAAAATAAAATTGTCGTTTTATGAATGCGTGGCGATCTTAACTACAATACCTCTTCATTAACAGACATACTTCTTAGCACATGAACCTTTACCTGTGTACCATTCAGTGTTTTTCTTTAATAAACGGTGAGAAAAAACAAAAAATGGATTTTCCTTACGCCCATTTGAGTAAGAACGAAAAATAAGTATGAAACTTGTTAGGATTCGCCCATACATTGTCAAATTCGAAATGATACTTGAGATAAATACATTCATTTTATAGGGACTCAAGGGTGGACTGGACGTTAACGTTAGATTAAACTATCTGGTTGATGGCGTTGGTAAGATAGGTGTCTACTCAGGCGTCTGCGTTGGACTTTACCACGGACATGACCCAATGACTGTCTTCTTTTCTGCATGGTATCAATGGTGGTGGGGAGGCAGACAGACATGGAGCCCGAATACACTTTCTTGGCGCGTGGCGTCGGCGTCTAGGAAAACCATTTACTGGAACTGCCTAGCAGGATGGCCATGGTATAGACGTCCTGTCTTCACGATTGCATCTCGTGACCAGATACAAATCACGTAAAACAAGTGAACCAGAACACTGCTAGCTACTGCGATTCGTTTTAAGATTTAAGTTCTTTCATTTGCATAATATGCAAGGTGGGCTAAAAACCTCTATATTCTTAATTATCCCATCGAACGAAGTTCGGAGGGATAAAGGGAACACCTCGGTCGCCTCTCTCAGGGCGTAACTCAAATACTATTGGCCCGATTTTTTATCACATTCTGTATACATATACCCTATGGAGCTAGAAGTTCTGTTTGAAAGCCGATTTTCAAAATGGCCGCACGTTTTAAAATGGCCATTTTAGTGCCGATTTTACAGTTATTTTACAGTTATTATTTATATAAAACTACAATTACACGTTGCACGAAACTGCGGACAATAAGCGTAACATTATGGCGTCAAAATATCGAAACAAAACAATGAGCAATGAGCCTCATGACGTCAAAAACGATGAGCGTCTCATCTTTTTGAAGTTTAGTCTACTCAAAAGGAAAATACTTCATCCTATCTTAATCATGGTAAAATTCACAGGATAGCAAGATGTCGAGGACAATAGGATTTAAAATGTTTTTGAATTTTGAAAAACGGTCAGGAAATCCACTTTGGGCGTTACTAAAAATTGATATGTCACATTTTTTCAAGTCTCTAAAACCAGCTCTTATTTTAGTAATGTTTGCAAAATTAACAAACTAGTTATTGTTTTGTAAATTTTGCCGTGACAATTGTGTGCAGTTAATTTTTTTAAATCAAGGTAAACGTATTGCTAGCCCTCTAGCCCCATTCGCCTTCAAAACCTTACACAATTTAGAAAATGACAAAAGTGTTCATATAAGACAATTTGAACCAAAGTCGTTATGCAATTGTGACGTCATAAATGCAATAAATTTGAAATTTTAGTGGGATTCTGATCATTATTTTAAAAGTTACCCCAATTTCAACGAACCGTGTAAGCGTCAAGTGTAACGTCTTTCTGAGTATTTGACGATGTATGGGTATATTTAACCTAAAAAATATGGTATATAAAACAAATGGATAGCTTTTCAAATAAGGCATAAATTAACGCTTGTCCCCAGGTCCGTTAATTAAGGAGATTGCCCCAGGTCCGTGCACGTCATAAATAGCAGTAAGTATTAAATGTCAAAAATTATAAAGGACATTAAAGGAACTAAATGAGTATTATCGGCACAATGAAGTTTTACTTTTGATCTTCATAGTACTTCCCATGGATTGATAGGTAGCTGATCTTTCATTTGACAGCAAAAACACCCCAAACAGTCGGCATCAGTGTTGACACTAGATTATCCAAAAAATGTTTTCAATCTATCAATGTATATATATGTATGTCAGGTTTTAGCAATGCCAATGAAAGATGGCGAAGTTTTTGCATGACATTGTCCATTAATTTTTGATATAATTATCAACTATACGCCATATTTTAATCCAAGAATTTTTTAAAACATTACACCTTGTGAAGCGTGGTAATTCACTTTTTTCGATCTCTGAACTTCAAATGCTGTTTTTTATGCGAGTAATTTCTTTTTCACTTCAGTATTATACCAAATTAAAGATTTATCATATTTGATTGAGTGTGTGAGTAACATTTCTCAAATAATATTTTACCCTTTTTCTTCAAAAATAGTCATATTGCCTATTTAGTAAACTAGAAATATAGATATTTGAGAAACAAATGACAGCCATTTTGAAAGATGACGGCCTTTACACGATATTTTACGTTTTTTGCTTTAACTTGAAATTCTAATGGATCGTTCTCGTTCATATTTAGTATGTGAATACCATAAGCATGGTACACTGAATAGTGACCCTTTGGGTAGAAGGCGGCTATTTTTCAAAATCGCCGCCATTTCTTCGTGTGTTAATTTACGCTTTTTTACTATAACTCGAAAGGTAGTGGAACGATTTTGTTTATATTGATATGTGAAAACAGTAAAAGTATGGCAAACTGTCTAATGACTTTTTTGGTAGTAGGCGGCCATTTTGAAAAACGCCACCATTTTTACATGTGTTATTTTACTTTTTATTTAACTCAAAAGAGACTTTGTTTATATTTGGTCTGTGAATATTCATGATTATGGCTCATGCCATTTTGGCTAGTAGCCCGCCATTTTGAAAATGGCTGCCATTTACATGTACGTGTGTGCAATTTTGTTGAAATTTGATATGTACCTACTTAGAAGCATATTCACTTTCTGATGACAATTTGGCTAATGAGCAACCATCTTGAAAATGGTGGCAATTTTTATGTGGGCATTTTACGATTTTTGCCATACACTTCGTTTATAAATTGCCTGCCATGGCTGTTCAATGGGATTTGCTACGCTTTGGCGTTGCTGTTGTCTAGTTTTGCTTAATCATTTTTAATTAATTATTGGTTTAAATCATTTTTGCAAGAAATGTATTCAGTTATACAACTGTTTTCGCAACAGTAAATCTTAAGTCATACTTTAATGGTAGCAATTTAAATACACAATGGACTTTGAATGCAAATAATGACGCACAAAATTCAAATATGGTAGCAAAGGAGTTGCAAACTATTTGTGCATATAATCAAGTATGTCTTCACTATATCGTATTTGGTATAGGACACAAACTAATGCCTCTGAAGCGGAACATTTAGTATTGGTGGTTTATACTCTACCATTATCGTTTGAACAATTCTTTAATTGTTTTTAAGAGCTATGAATAGTAGGATACAAGTACATAGAAAAAATCTGTATAGTCTGTATTACGTAATCTGAAAACAAACTACATGTGTATACGCCTTTTATTTGCGATGCTACAAGGGTTATTCAAAAGTTTTGCACAAACATGTCTAATTGTGAGAATAATGGATTAATCTTGTTCATTGTTGGTATGTATGTGCCCATATCTTATTTCCTTACACTGTCAAAGTTTCATGCATATACGCCTACTACTTATGATTTTACGGTTGCTATACTAACCACGGCGATGACCATATCATTTTGTAAAATATAACTAATAAAACATAAAGATCAATGTTAATGATGGTTCAGACATTTGCTTATGGACTGGACGTAATGCTACAAGTATAATGCAATACTGAAAAGGAAGACTATATGTTAAGTACTGTATATTTAGATTAAATATAAATTAGTTATAATATAACCTGATTAATAGCTGAAAGAACAAAGATTCACGGAATCATTTCAGTCTATAAAGGCATTCACAAAATCAATTCAATCTAATGATGTAATATGTACCGTGGGGCCATTGGTTCAAATTTTGAAGTAAATGTATCTCAGGAAGTATATCGCTTATGGTCCTGAAATTTCATATAAGCTTGTAAGAAGGGTAATACTATATTTGTATAAAATTTCACATAAAAGTATTGAATCTCTTCTCTTGAAAAGCTGTCGTGCAAGACTTTTCGAACGACCCTTGTATATATATTCTTTGATGTGCCTTGATTTGCTTGGAATTAATCCTATTTTTAGTTTAGTGCTAATAAAATCATACATTTTACTTATATATCAGACTTAATGTCTTAACTTTAATTTCATGATGTTGACGTATATGGTTAAAATGAAGGTTACTTTCTTTAAACATACAAGTGGAATAAAAAATGTGGATATTTCAAGTCTAAACCGGCAATCCTTTATCTCCCGTTTTGAGTGAAATAAGAGCGTATTAATTTGAAGTTTGTGTTTATTCTTACAAACGATCATCAGCAATTTAGCTGTAGTTAAAAATAAAGTAAAGCGTATCGTGATCAATTTGATCTTTTTCAGTTTTAAATTGCGATAATTCTCACGTTCCTATGATAAATTGGACCCCTAGCTAGGGAGGCGCGTTATAAATGATGCGCTTCAAATTAATCATTATAGTAAAAGGTTTTGGCGCATGTAAGTATAGTTCAATTTGGCGTGTTATATAGGATTTGCTTCAAGTTCATGATTATAATTAAAAAGTTTTTTTTGCGCATTAGTACGAGGGTTGTCCCAAAAGTAATGCACTATATACTCGAACTTTATTAATAATTTCCATTATTTTTTTTAGTGAATATTCCTTAGAGATATTTTGATTTTAATCACAAATTAACAAATACAATTTTGTGTAGCCATAAGAAGTATGCTAGAAAAATATTTTAAAATACTAAATTACTAGATTTAATGGATGCATATTGTAAAGTATCCCATTCCACATTTTCTCATAATATAGGCCTTTGCATGTAATGTTCTTTTGATGCCTTCTCACCCAGTCCTGGTACATTCTTGGCAATTTCGTCCACTCTGACAAAGTGAGGTGTTTGGTCTCCCAGGTTTCGGGTTGTCATCCAGGGTCGAATCACCATTTTAAGATATCTTCTGCCACCTCATAATTGTCGTTCTTTCTGCCCTTTACTCCTTACATTACTTTCTCCATGGCAGCATAAGTTTGTGCAGAAATTTGGCGACCGAACGCATGTTCTTCTAATCAGGTTTGAGAATTGGGGCCATTTTTGCAACTTCTTGACTGTGACTGAATTTGAATTTGTGACTTAAACTGTGGTATTATGCAATCACAATACTAAATTTCATTATTTGAGCTTGGTAAACATCCTGCTGAATAAGTTTACCAATTTCCCTAATATTATGATTACATAAAAGAATGAAATATAAATAGAATAACACTTTAAAGTTTTTCACGATGAGAAAAATTGGTACCTGCCCCATCCATCTCTACCCCTGTGTTGCTATAGCAACCATTCTAATACTTAACATTATTGAATGATGCTGAAACTTCAGGATATGACACTTCAAATGCAATGTACACACAATTTCAGCTGATTTGAAGAATATTAAAAAATGTTAGAGCATACAGAGCATAGTGCATTCCTTCTGGGAAAACCCTCGTATAGTTCAATTTGGCGAGTTGTTTATAATGTGCTCCAAGATCATAATTTTATTTAGCAGTTCCAATTTCCCTTTTCTATAATACTATACTTACGCAGTTCACAAAAGGTTTTAAACCTACTCAATTGGCCAACTCTTGAATCAAGACGCAGTATTCAGATTAACAACTTTATGTTCAAAATTGTAAATGGTACAAGTCCTCCCTATGTAACTGATATTTTTGACAAATTTAGAAACCATGCAAACAGAGTATTGAGATATAATGAAGCATTTAAAATGCCCATTAGATGCTCAAATAGATTCTCCACCTCAGCAATACCAGCTGCAATTTCAAATTGGATCAATCTTCCACCTGCTATTAAATCTAAGAATACTCTTTCGAATTTTAAAAAACACCAAAGAGTACATTTCCAAAAAACGCCCTCGATTTTGTCAACAAGCCAGCTTAATCTAACAAGGGTTCAAGAAATAGTTCTCAATAAAGTGAGACCTGACCTATACTTCAAAGCCCAGTTCTACGCTCACAACTTTCAGTCTATTGACAGCCCTAATTGCACTTGTGGAAAACCACAAACTCTGAAACATTTTCTCTTTCAATGTGACTTACTTACTATACAAAGACAGCAATTCATGGACAAACTCACTGATCTCGAACCAAACATCTTCAGTCATAATCTCTCTCAAACTGATTTCATAGCTATTTTGAAAACAGGAATTCCCAAATTAAACATAGATGCAAATTCCCAAATACTACTTCTCATTGTTAATTTTATCAAAGACAATAGCTAATTCCCTCCTTCTTATCCATCTCTAGTATCCTCAAGTCCCGTCACACCTGCCCTAGTCCAAGACCCTGCCTGCTCTGCCACTTCTACTTCCACCTGCCCCCTATTCTTATATAATGCCATTGTGGCGATTTAAGAATTTACATTCTGTATTTACATTTTTTGTATTCTATTGAAAAAAATTTAATAATAATAAAAAAAAAAAAAAAAAAAAAGTAATTCGTTTTTAAGAGTGTAGATATCCTGAAATCAGATTTGCCTCGGACCGACCATCTCCCTTTGATTTACATCGGATTGAAGATTTTTTAAAAATCATCTTTATCATCATTTTTCGGGCTATTGTAAGTGAGGGGAAAAAATTGGAAAATTTGGAGGCATTGGAAATGAAGTCAAGTTACATTTTCATCAATATTATAAGTATTTTCCTCGAAGGTTATTTAGATAAAAATTCAAACACAAAGAGCCTTTAACAGTCACGTAGTTCAACGAGGGGGCTACGTTTGCCAAACGTTTGGAGGGAAGTGTAACTCAAAGAGTGTCAGCTCTCATTACTCAAATGCGATACTGTTTGCATTCAACTTACGTTGAAATAACTGATTCTGACACAATGACAGACTACTGTTCAACTGCAAGTTGGTAATAAAAGGTTTGTAGAATAACTGACACTTTCATTGTCATCATAGGTATATGAAAATGCTATATAAAGTTATGCACACAATATCCCCTGTTATACTATACAATAAAGACACGGATGTATAAACCGATAGAATACATCATAGAAATTATAAATTGATGCATTGATTGATTCACACTGTAGAGAATTCGCTACAGTTAATTAAATAAAAGTAAAAATTTATTCAGTTTATACAGTGAAGAAAAACAACTACGATTAAATCCTTTACAATTTACCATCAACTGATGTTTTCATTATGGTCATATATATTTAACAATTGTAGGATACACAGGTAGAAGAAATAAAAGTAGATATGAATGGATTTAAAACTTCCTTATTGCAAAATAACAATATGATGAAAGTTTTGTTATACCTTGGTTCATCAAAGGTTTGAAAAATGCAGCTGCTCTTTGTTTTTTTTCAAGATTTTAGAAGAAACAATAGTAGCCGGGACGGAAGCCAGATCCCTCTTTTTCCTCATAACTTTTTCAACTTTCAATAACTTTTCATGAAATTTTCTCTGGATAAACTTTAAAGAAATTCTAGGCCATAAAAAATAACAAAATACGTATTGCTTCTGGGACAGGATCAAACGACTTTAACATATTCTACCTATTTTGTAATTTAGCAATCACATAAAATCATGGATTATAAAACCGGAAGTGTTTTATCTAAGGTCCGTGTGGAATATGTTATTTATTTCAAATTTTGCTGTGGGTTCGATTTTAAATGCTTCTATGTGATCTTCAAATGCTTATTATGGTTTCTATATGTAATCATGTTTTGACTTTCCCGCTTCATAAAAACAACATTATCATCTTTTACTCGACTCGAAAATTCATTCCGGTCTATCGTAATAAAGATGAACTGAAAATTGTCGTGAACACCTTTCATTCCTCAGTCTAAATATCGCTTTTCAAGCTTTGATAGACGACTTTGAATAGGTATCGTGTTTATTCTGGATTTATCAGGAAAAAGGTTTTTGACTTGTTCTGTCTCTGCTAATATCTTACAAAATACACTTTTTTTTATCTGTCTCTGTTTCAATTAAATACCAGTTTGAGGGACCAAAAACTTATACAACAACGACTTAATGTTCAAACCTATATGTACTCTACAAGCCCGTAGCCAGGGAGGGGGTAGATG